>OZ018332.1:46450736-47658236 GCA_963969495.1 Ceratothoa steindachneri
CATATAACCTAGTAGTTTATTTATTTTACATGTAGCCTAGTAGTTTATTCACTTTACATGTAGCCTAGTAGTATATTTAGTAGGCATGTTGCCTACTAACATATTCACTTGGCATTTAGCCTTTTAGTATAACTATTAGGCCTGTTGCTTTGTAGAATACTTAGTTGGCATATAGCCGAGTAGTATATTTAGTTGCCTTGTAGTCTAGTAGTGTATTTATTTGGCATGTAGCCTAGTAATTTATCTTACTGAATGCAACACCTACATTCTAACACTTGTGTTAAGTAACATAAATCACTCCTGTAAAAGAAACCTTTGTATGTGTACAGTCTGTATAGTTTTAGTCGTCGTATGTTCGTTTGCCTCTATTTAAATTCATTCAAAAGAAAAAAAAATGACTTGAGAAAAATAGTGTTTGTCATTTCATGCAGTTTCATCTTCCGAATTGGTTCGCGTTGCAGAGAGAAGAAGAATGGAATTCCATTCTACGGCTCCCGAAGAAGGAGGAAGAGTTATATCACCGTGTTTTGAGGAAGAGTCAATTAATGAATATTCGAGCGAGTTAAGATGAGGCGAATGAAGTGGAAGATAAACGGGGCGGATCTTACACAACGAGCTTAGGCTCCCATGTTGACAGCTCATATTAATTAGCCCAGGAGCGTTAAGGAAAAATATAGGGTTTTAGTGCAATAATTAGATAAAAGCTGAAACTAGGCACAAGTATAGGGATTTGTGACCTGAACAACATATCAAAAGTCCCATGGACTCCCGCGCTTGCGTTAGCCGCCATATTGGAAAATGGTCGCCATATTGGACTTCCCTTTAAATTCAAATAACTTGTAAAATAATAGTTTTATAAAAAAAACACCACTCAATAAAAGTTGTTCAGAACTGATTATTTTATAGCACTGACTAGGGTATTTTACAAAAATAAGTAAATTTATATGGACGAAAAAAATAAAAATATTGAAATTGAAGTAATAAGTTTATTTTCAAAGACAATTTCCACAGAACTGGTGGCCTGGATGACAAAATACTTCGAAGCAAAGGTTGTAGAGCAAACGTTTATCTTTTGAAACACACACACATATATATATATATATATATATATATATATATATATATATATATATATATATATATATATATATATATATATATATATATATATATATATATATATATATATATATATATACAAGTTTATGCATATTTTAAAAAATAAGGAAGTTATGATGGAAAATAAACACACACAAAATCAAACGGTACTTTTTTTTAAATAAAATGATAGCCTTAACTTGCGAACATTCTGCTAAATTACTGAACAAGTGTGTCTTTATAAACATCATTATTCTTTCTTAATAATGAACTTGGAAATGACAGTGAAAGGAACTCGTGCAAATAACCTTTTTTCTTCAGAACCAAACAGGAAGCCTGAAAAAGCATGAGCTTTATATTTATGAGCTTTGCCGGACAAATATCTAGTGCACGAATTATAATACATACCGTTTTCTTATACTTTCATATACAACAACAGAAACTACAAAGGAAAAATCTTTTAATTGAAATAAGTGACAAATTATTATTTGTTCATTAATACAAACATAAACACCCAAACACAAGAAAGATGGCAGCAGGTTTGCTTTAAATGTATGTGCAATAAGTATGTCATAAAAGGTACTCATGAAAGAAATTAAGGTTTGAATTAGATCTGAATATCACACAATCAGAGCACACACACATATGCTTCAAAATCAATTTTCTTTCATCTCAGTGTCTTCTTCAGCATCCTCCTCAAATGGCAGTGAATTTTCACATCCAGCACGACGACACTGGCCACACATGGATGAGCACGATCAACCAGCCCTCCGACATTCACATTGATGGCGGCAACCTTCGCGACAGTTACAGCTGACTAAATGTAACAGGTCATGTTGAGTTGGAGGTTTGATTGAAGGGATTTGTTTCAGTCCAGTTCCGCAACTCTCCCATCCCCATTCGACTGGAGAGAGATGGATACCATGCCAATGTTGCACTAAACGAGTGCAAACGAGCTGCATCACTTGCTGGTGGCAATGTGGATAGCTGAAACTCAGATTTAAGTGACATCTTTGCTACTGTTCTCTTGTATGCATAAAAGCGATACTTATCTAATGTTTGAGTTTTGTCAGCTCCATAAACAGAAACAGAAAGGAGGAAAGCTTCACCAGCTTTGGCCACTTCATCTTTAGATGCTTCTGGGTTATCAAATAGAGACACTGTGTCACACATGTCTTGGCTATTCTTCAGGATATCAAATGACCTTTTTTTTTCCTTTTCCATATATAGCTCATGTTGTGTCGCAGCCTGTAAATGCGTGGACCCCATAAGGGGCGCGGCGATTTGCCATCCTGGCCGCCGTTCTGACGGTATCCAGCGCTCCGTCCGGCCCTAGCTTAGCTACTCTTCCTTCCTTCAGATAGCCTGTATTTCTCCCCTACTTCGCCGCTTTTCATACAACCTCTCCCACAACTTTCAATGGTCAGCCTCTAATTTCACAGGGTAGATGCTGAACTTCTTCTCAAGCTAACCGTCCCGGATCGGGGCTGAGGAAGGAGGAGACAAAGTTCCCTAACCCCTGAGCTCCGGTTCAGGATGGGTATTTTTCAACAACCTGCTTCATCCCCACCCATACCTTCCTCACATCCCTTTTCCTCTCCTCTTCACATTCTATCCATTTTTAAGCCGCGTCTAAGGTGGAGCCGCCATGCCGATGGACTGCCAGGCCACCAGGCAGGAGGGGTGGTCCCAAATGGCGGCGCCTGGCTCTGCCAGGCCTGTAAGCACCTCTTGCAGTGCGGGAAACTGCGAGAGGTGATAAGCGGTTGCATCCCGTAATAAAAAGAGGGCCACTTTGCCCAATGATTAGTCTAACCAAAAAAAACCTTTAACTCCCCCTGTAGAAACGACGGAGCCGCTCTCGGGCAGCTCCACAGAAAAAATGGAGGTTCCCCCTTGTGCTTGCGCAGGGGACCCTCCATATCTCTTCAACCAGAGAGAAGGCTTACTCCTCTCCTACGACTACATGTGAAGGGGACTCCCCCTCACCCCCTTCCATGGAGGTGCTTTCGGCCACCTCCCTTCTTCCAGCGGCAGTCACCTCTGTTCTTTCCAAGGGGACTGCCAAGAAAGCCAGCAGGCAGCCCATTGCCCACCGCCCCTCGTGTAAGCGGCTCGGTAGGGCAAACCCCCTTAAGGGGGAGAGGGAATCCAGGCCCTTCGGTCGCTTCCCTCAAAAGACCTGCTGGCAAGAATCTTACACCTTGCCGGGGTCAAGGCCTGTGCCCCCCCCATAAAAGACTGGTGACGCTGCCAAGGGGATGGCCAACTGGAGGCCCCTCCTGTGGTGGACATGGTCCTTGAAGAAACCCAGCCTCAGACGGTAGAACCTTCCATGGGGGGAAATCCGGGCTCGGCACCAAGCACCGAACCCGAATCCACCCCTATGCAAGGTCTTCCTCAAACGACTTAGGGCTCCGAGGCAGTACGAGGAGGGGAGGGATCTCCTCCGACAGGTGCCCCTGCGACCACCAGGACCTCCTCCATTTCGGAGAAGGACCTAGCTGAGGCCGGTCCATCTGGCCTAGGGGCTCCTATCGGCGGAGGTGAAAAGCGGGTTCATTCCCCACCCTCCTCTCCTAAAAAGAAAAAGACGAAAAAGACAAAGACTAGGAAGACTCGGGCTCCTCTTCACACACGGGGGCTACGGGAACGGATGGGTCTGCTGCCACTTTGGCAAGCGACTAAGCCAAGATCGGCACATCCGGCCCCTCTGTTCCTCTGGTTGCGGAGCAACTGACTAAGACTAAAAGTGCACAGGGCGGAGCCTCGATGACATCTGGGCCCCTCATTCAGAGGTTACCTGGCGTTTTCGAGCCCGCTGGCTTCAAACGCTTCCTCGTTATTTGCTCCACTGATGGCACCATGTTGGCCAAGGACAACATGATCCATCAGAGGAGAGGATTAGCTAGTACAATTGGTAGAGAGCCGAAGGTGACCCGTTTCTCAGACGGGAGCCTTCTGGCGAATGCGGCGAATCCCGCCGAGGCGGCCAAGATAAGTGCTCTTCGGACACTTCATGGCACCTCGGTGAGTGTGACGCCGCACTCTACCATAAACTTTGTGAAAGGAGTAGTTTATGCAAGGAAACTCGTTGACTACTCCATTGAGGACATCACCCTAGAGCTGGCCGATCATGGGGCTGTCAAGGTCGAACGTGTGATGAGAAAACAGGGAGGGGCCTCGAGACCCACCCCTACACTCTTCGTCACGTTTGCCTGTGACGAGCTCCCTGAGTCGGTGCGTGCCGGTTGGTACCACTACCGCGTGAAGGCATTCGTGCCACTGCCGCGGCGGTGCTATTACTGTCACCGCATCGGCCATACGAATCGTTCTTGTAGACGTGCAAAGTAGGGGTCACCCGAAGTTTGTGTAAATTGCTCCAAGGCCGCACACGATAAGTCTAAATCATGTGTGGCTTGTTGTGTCAATTACTGAGAGCCGCACCCTGCTTCTTCGAAGCAATGTGGTGCATATCTCCTTGAGAAAGAAATCCTGGCCGTTCAGGCCCAGGATCGACTCTCATTCCGCGAGGCTAAGGACTTGGTCCTTGCACGCCCAGCTCTGCCTGGGACGTCTTATGCCTCAATGCTTAGAAAGACACCCTCTGCTCCTGGCCTATCCAGGCCAACAAGCACGGTTGTGTCCGCGCCCATTCAGAGCCCTTCTGCGGGCTCTACTCAACCCGGGTGCTCCCCTGGTAAAGCTGGCGGCAAAAAGGGTTCACACCCTGCCCCGGCTAAAACAAGGGCTCCTTTCCCTCTTCCACTAGCGTGACCGTTTCCCGTAAGGCGAAACGGCCACGCGCCTCTACCGAGTCGTTAGACTCACAGGAAGCAACACCCTTTAAGATGGTCGCTAGGTCATCTTCGGGGGTTCCTAAAGCTGTTCCCCGAAAGGAGGACAGCAACAAAGGAGCTTCGACTCCTTCGTCCACGCCCCGAGGTAGAACAAGTAGCTCGGAGACGGTGGTTCCTCGAAAAGAAAGCCCCCCGCCTCCGAAGCCGCAACGCCCACCTAAGGCTTCAAGGCGGAGTAAGGAAAAGACTCGCATGGCGAGCCCAACCTCCCCCAATAAGTCCTCGAAGGTGACAGCGCCTTCATCGCTTTGTCTGGCCAACAGCGCCCGGAGTTCTGCCCCCCGGAAGCGTACGGCCATTCCTGTGAGGGTCTTCAGTTCAAGGAGGGCCCCCGCGTCTCCTCCGAGCTAGGCCTGGAGGGCATATTCCTTCAATGGAATTGAAGTGGACTCCGGGCCAAGTGGGAGGAGCTGCGGAGGCTCGTCTCGTCCCGTTCCCCGTTAGCTATATTTTTGCACGAGACCATGCTAGGCGCGTGCCCCCTGCCCTCCCTCACGGGGTATAAGGGTCTTGCGACCCCACCACCACCACGGGATGGCCGGGCTGGGGGAGGCGCAGTTTACACCCGGCATGATGTCTCCGTTCTTCCTTTCTCTTTAGATACCTCCTTTCAGGCAGTGGCTGTGCAGCTGCACTTGGATAAGAGATATACTATCATTTCTGCGTACATTCCACCGTCAGCTCGCTTTGACGCAGGGGACTTCCGCCGCGTCGTGGCACGGTTGCCGAGGCCCTATCTCTTTCTTTGAGATCTGAACGGCAGGCATCCTCTCTGGGGAGATTACTCCATAAATCCCAGGGGACAAGTCCTTGCCGATCTGATCGAAGAGCTTGAGATGGGTGTCCTAAACGTGAATGAGTTTACGCATCGCTGTCCGAGAACCGCTTTATTTTCTTGCCTTGACCTATCTTTGTGCTCTTCGGATGCACAGCTTGATTTTGAATGGGAAGTAGTCGATGACCTCCATGGTAGTGATCACTTTCCCATTCAAATATCATTTTCAGGGCAACTGCCGCCTGAGAGCCCATCTCGGTGGTGCTTAGCGCGGGCGCGGTGGCCTGCATTTCAGGAAATGACTGAATTCTCTATCTCAGTCGAGGAGTTTAGGTCGGTAGATGAGGCCGTTGAGTTCTTCTCCGGCAACCTCATCGCCATGGGCCTGACTACTATTCTTAGGACGTCTGGCTGTTTTGCACGCCGACCACTCCCATGGTGGTCGTTAGAGTGTGAGACGGCTCTCAAACAGAAGCGTTATGCCTGCATGCGCTATAAGCGCTGCCCGAACGATTTACATGTAGCGGAATTTCGTCGGGCTAGGGCTAGGTTCCGGTATATTTGGAAGCACGCCCGCCGCTTTTCTTAGCGGGCATACGTGTCTTCACTTAACGGGTAGACCCCTTTAGCTGAGGTGTGGAAGCGCGTCAAAAGGATTCAGAGCAAGTTTTCAAAGGACCCCCCCTCCCGTTCTCCAGAAGAATTGGACCGCAATCTCGGACCCCGCGTCCGTGGCGGAATCCTTTGCGACCGTTTTTTCCGCAGTTTCTAGCCGGGATGCTGCTCCGCTTGCATTCAATGCACGTCGTGATGTCGTGGAAGGCCGCCAACTGGACTTTACCACCAGAGGCGGAGAACCCTTCAACGACAAGTTTACTGTGAGTGAGTTGCGCTCCGATCTCGCTTCGTGCGCGGACACCGCCCATGGTCCGGACAATGTCCCGTACGCCATGCTTCGACACCTGTTTGAGCGAGGCATGGCCTTTCTGTTAGATATGTTCAACAGGATCTGGGTGGAAGGTCTTCTCCCAGACTCCTGGCGAATCGCTACTGTGCTCGCCTTCCGCAAGCCAGGGAGAGATCACTCTACTCCGACCGGTTTCCGCCCAATCTCTCTAACCTCTTGCGTGTGCAAGTTGATGGAGAAATTGGTAAATGTTAGATTAGCCTTTTTCCTGGACAGCGGAGGCCATCTGTGTTCTGAACAGTGTGGCCTCCGCAAGTTCCACTTAACGTGGGATGCTCTGCTCCGACTTGAAAATGCCGTCTGCGAGGCTTTCTTTCGTAGACAGCACTACGCCACGGTCTTTTTCGATCTGGAGAAGGCCTATGATACCGCATGGCGATACGGTATCATGGAGACTCTCCACACGATGGGGGCGAGGGGACGCCTCCCAATTTTTATATCTGAATTTTTGCGAGAGCGTCGATTCCGCGTACGGGTGGGGAAAGCCCTCTACGGCTCAAAGGAGCAGGAAGAGGGTGTCCCGCAGGAAAGTGTCCTCAGTGTCACACTCTTTGCCCTGAGCATCAACGGCATCACCTCGGTGCTGCCGAAATATGTTCTCGCTACGCTCTACATGGACGACCTTTCGATCTCTTTTTGCGCGGCCCAGATGCCAACTCTGGAGCGTCGACTCCAACAGGCATTGAACCGCGTCTCTTGCTATGCCAAAGCGCACAGGTTTTAGGTTTCTTTGGCCAAGACTAAGGTGGTGCACTTCTGCCGCCATCCACGGCTTCACCCCGACCCAGATTAGTTTCTTAATGGGGTGCGCCTGGATGTGGTGGAATCGCACCGTTTCCTTGGTCTTGTATTCGACCGACGCCTCACCTGGGAGGCTTATATTTGCAGCCTTAGGGTCTATTGTACCCGCGCCATGGACATTCTCCGTTTCATGACGTTCAGCGCTTGAGGCGCTGATAGGGCTACTGCCTTACTTTTTTATCGATCCTTTGTTCTTTCACAGCTCGACTACGGATGCGAGTTTTATGCCTCCGCAGCCAATCGTTTATTGCGGACGGTGGATTCGATCCACCACACCGGCCTCCACCTTGCAACCGGTGCCTTCCGCACTTTCCCTATTGAGAGCCTGTTGGTCGATGCTAGGGATATGCCACTCGCTCTGCGCCGCGTGCAGTGCATCAGTCGACTGTACGCTCGAGCCCGGCGCCTCCCTCAGTCGCAAACAGCTCTCACTGCATCCGCAGCTGATCTCGATGGTGCCTATGCTGCCGACAGACGCCACTCATACCCTAAGCCCTTTTGGTTTAGGGCCAGGAAACTCCTTCGAGAGGTAGATATAGCTCTTTGGCCGGTGGCGTCCCTGTTTCTGCCCAGGACGCCACCCTTGAGGGTACCACATTTGGCTATTTGTCGCCACGCCTCTGCTCCCAAAGCTTGTACGGCGCCGGGAGCATTGCGTTCGACCTTTCTGGAGCACACCTCGTGTCTCGCTGGGACCGTGCCAGTGTATACGGATGGCTCCAAGTCCCAAAAGGGGGTGGGCTTCCACGCCGTATCCCCTCTGTTTGAAGTCAGCGTGGCTCTGCCAGTCGCTGCGTCTGTCTTCACGGCCGAGCTGGTGGCAATACACCACTCGGTACGGGAGATTACGCGACGTGCCCGGTTTGGAGTCCGGAGTGTGATCGATAGTGACTCACAAAGCACCCTGAGTGCTCTCGGGGCATTGGAATCTCCGCATCCCCTGGTTCGCGCTATCCGTGACGCCACGGTTTTTGCGACCCGGGCAGATGTCGTGATTTTCTTCTCCTGGGTTCCTGGACATGTAAGAATTGCGGGGAATAAGCACGCCGATGAGGGCGCCAAAGAGTCCGCGAGGACTCTGCGACTGGACCAGCGTTTCGCTCTTCCTCACACCGACTACATGGCAGGAATACGGGCAGCTCTTCGGACTGCTTGGCAAAGAAGATGGGAGACGGTCGAAGGGAACCTTAAAGTTGTGTGCTATTGCGCCGCGACTGTTCCCATGGACCTATCCCCCAATGCTGCGACGGCTTCAGGTCGCTTTCTGTCGTCTCCGAATCGGACACACTCGTGTGACGCATCGCTATTTGATGGAGCGCTCGCCTGTGCCCTATTGCGACGACTGCATCGTCCCCCAGACTCTTGGGCACATTCTTGTCGAATGTCCTATTCTGGGTGATCTTCGCGCGCGATACCTGTCCCGGTACCGGGATGGGTGGGATCGCTACCGCCTGTCCCTTGTACTAGGGACGAGTGCGTGCACCATAACTGGTGGACTTATTGACTTTTGGAGGGGGGAGGCTGGCCTTCTCCCTTGTATTTAATTTTTTTGTTATTGTTGTTTGTTTTTGTTTTTTGTAGGTCGCAGGCT
Source organism: Ceratothoa steindachneri (assembly GCA_963969495.1). Lineage (NCBI taxonomy): Eukaryota > Metazoa > Arthropoda > Malacostraca > Isopoda > Cymothoidae > Ceratothoa > Ceratothoa steindachneri. The sequence continues at coordinate 46,459,829 of OZ018332.1, forward strand.
CCTGCGCCAGGGGAAGGGGGACCTTCCCCCGACGCCGGAGTTTGCATTCTGATTGTTATCCCCTTTTTATTGTTGTTTCTGTTAAAATTTTTACTTTAAAGTAGCCTAGAACTGGGCTGTTTGTTTGCGGCGACTTATGCCAAGTGGGCAGTCAGTCGACAGATAGCCCCTTGAAAAAAAAAAATGTAACTGCGTGGAGGAACAGCAGATGTTGCCGAAGATGTCCCATGTTAGCTTGAAATTTGCTAATATCATAGGTCTTGTTAAGATTGTGGGCTTTACCAGGTTTAATGAAAAGTATTTCCGTGGATGGCTTAGAAAGTGATACAAGAAGTACAAGCAAGTCTGTGTCGTCACCCAATACTGCTACATTATGTCCAGTATCTTGTAATGACCAAGCAGGTTGTACAATGGACGTATTTGCATCATCCTTGGCAACTATAACCGTAATACCAGCAGACTGCAGGTTTTCCTTCAGCTTATTGATCAGCTGTGAATTGTTACGCTTATTACACAGGAAATCTGTTTGTGGTAAGGTTGTGTAGCATTCTTCTTCCACTGCAACTTCTATAGAACAATGTTTGGATGCCCTACGATTTTGTTCTTGAGATTTGCTCATTGGTGTTACTAGGTAGCTGTCAAACACACCTGCTGCATTTTTGCCATAATGATTGAGTACATAACCTGTGAAGGCTTGAAAGATATCCCGGTACACAGCCGGCCTTGGCCACACAACTTTATGAAGGAGATGACCATCATCCACATCATACTGGTATTCATCTGAAACTAACCCTTCCCAAGGTCCATAAGATTCCAACTTAGTTGCTAATGTTGCTTTGTTTCCTTTTCTCATTGAGATGTCGTCGAAGTATGAAGGAGTTTTAGGCGCCAGCTCATAGGCCATATAATTGGCAAGTTGATCATCATCTTTTAGAACACATATTATTTTGCTGAATAGCTATTGAGAGTTCACTGCAACAAAGACTTCACTAAATATCAGTCCATTTCTCATTACTGATATTGACAGTAATGTATTCTTTCGTTTCAAGTGCATAGCTGAGAACTTCTTGCCATCCATACCATGCATTTCTTTCAAGCCAATTGATTTTGCTCTGTCACAGTTCACTAAATCATCAGCAATTATCCTTGTTCCCAGGGATACTAAACCACTAAATGTTTCTTAAAATGGAGAGTGAGATCGTATCCAGTTTTGCATTCTGTGTAAGTGCTTCTCATCATGAAATTAGCGTGATTCTCGCAATTCAACATGCTGTTCAGTTGCTGCAGAGGAAACACCAGTAAATTTCTCCACAGCTTCACAAACTTGTGTACTTGCTGGCATCGCTTATATCCACTGGGTTAAAGTGCTATCAGTAATGCCCCTGTCATGCGTAAGCCATCTAGAAGATTTAAATCCCTTCATCAGATACTGCTCAATTATCATATCACTCCATGTTCCTGACCAGTAACGATTGCTACGACGCACCGTGAAGATTCCATTTGTGGTCAGTTGCTCATATTCTTTCTCTGGCATTGTACTTGAAAGTTCTTTCATTTGCTGAAAATAGATCTGTGCTGCTTTGGCATAATGTAGATGTCCTGCAGCATGGAAATGTGGAAGCATCTCTCTTACACAATACAGGTGCAAATCTCACTATCCTGTCCGTTCAGCTCTCGCAAAGAACTTAATTAGGGATATTTGTTTATGATACTGCAACCAAAGTCATGCTGTGCGACTCAAGTCCTTCCTTTGGTTGATGATGTTTGTCAGCTTCTCATTAATGTCTTTTAAGATTTCATTGCACATAACGTCTTCAACATCAATTTCATGGGTCAAGAAGGGGTGAAAGATTTTCAAAATTGCACTACGGTCTTCATCATTCATATTGAGATCATTTTCTAGGACATTTCTTGTAAGAGCAGTCTGTGTAAGAAAGTGAGCTTGAAGGGCACAGTAGTATGCATGACCAGACAGCATGTGCCTCACAGAAGTTTCAGCATATATTGTTGCCCACAATTCTTCCAGTCCACTTCCACCTATTATGGTACCTATTGCTCCCATAAAGGATATGAGGAGATGGAAACCATCCAAACGTACAACTACTTTTGACAAGGGACTTTCTCCACCACCGGCAGCAACTATTTTAAATGCTTTCATATAGAGGGGCTGGTCAAAAGTAACCACACAGTGAGTTTATTTCTTGGATTTAGTACCCTCGATAGCATCCAGGAGTGCTGTGTATATAGTTGATATATTCCCTGGGTCCAAGTTGATGAAGGGAAGTGCAAGTATATGACTAGTTTCAAAGTTACCACCTTTCATTGTTGCATGCCTGCATGTAGCAATTCTAGCCTGTGGTTTTGCTGGCACTTAAGTAGCTTCCAGGTTTTGCAGTTACTGGTTGATATGTATCGCATGAGATAGATGCCCTTGCTGTGATATTTTGCAGACCTGACATGCTTGTAGGTTTTCTATATGTCTTTATTGGAATTGTTCCTCCAGCATTACTTGAATTACTTTCATCTACGACTCTCTGAACTGTAGTACTGGTTAATACTTCACTGGTAGGAGTTACACATTTTACACCACCCATACAGTGAAACGTTCCCAATCCATCAAGAGTGCGAATGTTGAAATCTGCATTATCAAATCTATATTGGAGAAAAACAATCTTCTCTTATATTCACAGATACTGCCCTAACTACTGAGTTAACGTAGCGTAGAGTCTCTTTATATGACGCTGCTACTCCTGCCTTCGCCAGAATATCAATTACCTGGCGAGAAGCAAAGCGCCTATGTAGGAAAACAGATAAAGATATCTGGAGTGAAGACAAGAATGACCTCGGTCGTGCTGCAGATATGATTGCGCGTAAGCGCTTTTGCTCATTTTCCTTATGTTCATCCCTACGCTTTGATTTTGCTACTTCGTCAACAAAGTCACGGAGAGTGTCTGGCATCTGCTTTATTGAGGAATTAGTAATGTCTTCACATACTGGATGCACTCATGCACATATATCTCTACGTATGATGGCAGCAGCTGTTAGTACAATTCGACGTCTCTCATCTTGAATATTATTTTCTCTGTTTTTATACCATGGGACTGCTAAAGATCTACTGATTGCTTCACTGAATGAAACAATATCATTGCCTTTACATTTACTGACAGTGATGTTTTCTCCATTTATGTCTAGCAGTTTTTGTTTCAGTGGCCTAACTGTGTTGTGTAGCTGGCGAACGACAGTAACTGCCTACCCTGTTTGATCTCCCCGCCGCTTTGGTAGTTGGAGCGAACATCTGTTTTAAGGCGACTACATAAGGCCCTTAAACGACGCTCTAACGATCCAATTACCTACGAGATCCATAAACCAGTGGTTATGTCGCAAAAAAAAGCGGTGCTAGTCAAAAGGCACGCCAAGGAGTGTGGCGGTTGAGGCTCTCTAATTAGCAAGCCGATTTGGGCACCTCAGTGCCAACCTCTGCACTTCTCGCTCTCACTAGATGCGAACTCACCATTCGCACTCCCCTTTGAGGCCTCGCCCCTTCCCCCTTAGATGGGGCGGTGGTCCGCCTATAAATTAGCCCCGGAAAGAAAGAGAAAGATGAGAATTCGATAAGAAAGAAGAAGGTTCAGTTCTAGAAGATCGATCCTTGAGCCATACAAGACGATTTCCGTGAGAAACGATAGGATCAGATTGAGAAAATCGATCCCCCCTTCCCGGGTCAAATTAACATAAATCGTCAAGTTTTGTATCGGTGCCATACCGAAGAATCCTTTACAGACTTAGAAGAAGTCTGACTGGAGAAAAGTAAACCCGCTTACACTCGAGTGACTCTCACATCTCAAGTTCCGTAAGAAGGAGAGGAGAAGAACCCAGCCCCAACGAGGTGCCGTTCTTTAATTACGATAAAAATCTCACCGAATACCCCCAAAATCTAGTTGGACATTCCACGTTGAAAAATCAGACACCAAGAGGCGTCAAGATCATTCAGAGAGGACTCTTGGATCGAAGAGCACCGTAGCTCTCTCCGTCTTCTTAACGTACCCGGAGGCAAATTTGCAATCAAAAGTTGACCTCCCCCCCCCCCTCTCTTCCAGCTTCCCATCTCTACGAAATTCAATCATCGGCCACGGCAACCCTCCAAAGCGCGAGATAAGCCCTCCAGCGTCATCTAGCAACCCCTAATCTCGTATGTCATGTGAGTTATCAAGAACATTTATATTCATATTGCGATAGTATGAGTTTAGTACGTCTCACGATTTAAGGGAAGTAGAAACCATTGTGCGTGAACCCCTGTCATAGTCGCTAGTAGACGAGAGTACTTTATTTTAATGTTTAACGCTAATCAAAAAGGGTCGCGATAAAAATACTAATCGGCAATTGGTGTGTTTACGTGTAGCCTATTTTTTAATTTTGTCAGCGTAGACATTGTAATAGGCCTAGCTGCCAACCGGGATAGTCTAGTTTAGTTTAGGACGAAAATATAAATGTGATTACTGTTTGTTTTTCATAGCTAAGTGTTAAATTTAAAATATATTTGTTATTTTGGGATAATTCCTGCGTGCTTCCTCTTATCCGTACGTGTTGAAGCGGCTCTTCCTTTAAACATCAAAATTAGCACTCTTAGACCAAAGCCTACTTAATCAAAAAAGTACATCACACCACTTGGTATACCATGACAAAAGTGGTGTCAGTAGTGGAGTGATCAAAAAGGGGCATTATACGACATGTGTATACAGTCTCTGTTGTGTATGCAGCCTCCATCATCATCCTGTACAATATCTGCAGTGAGTACTGGCCCTCAGTGTTGTCATCTATAATGTCACACAGTCTATTGAAAGCTTCTGATGCACCTGCCTGCCATGGTCTTCCAACTGTTTTATGAGAACAGGACGAACCACTATGACAGCTAGCTTTGCAGAAATCATTGTAACACTTCCGATGATACTTAGACTCTGCAGCTACTAGGTCAATAACACTGTTAATCCTGCTTATTACCAAATAACCAAGTTTATCATTGTGTTCCTTTGCTCTTGCCCGCACTGTTTTCTGTAGTGTCAGTGTCGTAACTTCATGTATAGACCTACGATACTTCCTTGGCTTATTAAGCTCTGCAGTTTTATCAGCTCTTTCACCACAGAATAAGCAATGCAGTTTGATGTCAAATTCGGTTACTTCTGATGGCAGATAAGGCACTGTCTTGTGTGGCTCCTCTATTCCCTTATTTGGAGCAGGTCTTCGAGTGTACGATTTACCGCAGTCGATATGTACTTGTAAAGAAGTTTTGTTCTTGAACTGCTCATGCAACCCATCTTTTCGAGCCAATCTGGCTGTTATCAAGGTCTGCAGTCCTCAAGTCACCTCTATACTTGGAGATTATTTCAAGGAAAGACCACATATCAGACAATCCATCACTTCTGGTACCTGGAAGAAAACATCGGTCAGTGTCTTGCGTTTTTTCTATTTATGCCTCCTAACTTCCTTATTTTTCAAAATAGCCATATACTTGTATATAGATTTCAAAAGGAGAAAGTTTGCTCTACAACTTTTGTTTTGAAGCATTTTGTCATACAGGCCACCAGTTCAGTGGAAATGGTCTTTGAAAAAAATACTTTTTACTTCAATTTCAATATTTTTATTTTTTTCGTCCATATAAATTTACTTATTTTTGTAAAATACCCTAGTCACTGCTATAAAATAATCAGTTCTGAACAACTTTTATTGAGTGGTGTTTTTTTATAAAACTATTATTTTACAAGTTATTTGAATTTTAAGGGAAGTCCAATATGGCGACCATTTTCCAATATGGCGGCTAACGCAAGCGCGGGAGTCCATGGGACTTTTGATATGTTGTTCAGGTCACAAATCCCTATACTTGTGCCTAGTTTCAGCTTTTATCTAATTATTGCACCTCAAAACCCTAAAGGTCCTTAAGTTCCTATATGGTTAGTGGATATTTTTCATCTTGTACTACATTCGCCCTTTTTGCTGGATTGCGGGTGTTGCATTATCCTTATGCCATACTTAACCCATTTGTGCCACCCGTGCAGTGGAGATGTTTGTAGGTATGGTGCCATGGGTGAACTACCCCTTTGACGCCCCTCCATGAACTGCTTCTCTGCCCCCCCACTAAAAAAAGTCGGGAGCAACTATTATTTTCATTATTACTATTATTGGTTTATTTGGAACCATAACAGATAATTGTTAATAACTGTAAAACAGAAATATATTTATAAATACTAAAATAAGTACACAAACTATATACAGTAAGAACCATAAATAACAAAAATAAAGTAACAAGGATAAAAAAGGATGCAAATATAAGTAAAATAGTAATCCATTGTGCTAAATTACACCTCATTTTAGGAATAGAATAAAACATACAAGAGCCGATCGCGATTGATAATGGGTGCTCACGTCACCCCCCATCCCCCTGGAATCCATGTCGCCCCTGGCAAAATGATACCCTGGGCAGCTGCTCATATGGCCACAGCGGCGTAGCTAGGGATTTGGGGGCCCAGGGGCATTACCTCCTTTGGGGCCCCCAACATACGAATCTTTGATATCAAGAATGGCATGAAAACAACGACTCCTGCAATATTTGGGTGCACTCTGGTATGTCTGGTAGTGTGTGAAATAAAACAATAAAAATAAGTAAGACAATTTAATAGGGAATACTTATGTATGATTAAAAAAATAAGCTAGAAAATGTGAAACCGAGAGATATATTACATATTGGACAAATATGCGAGTCAAAATTCATATTGATTATATTCCATCAGTTTGATACAGCAACAATAAAAGTAATTATTAAGACGCTTTAATACAGAATAATTATGCATGATGACATGAAATAAACTAGAAAATGTGAAACCGAGATATTACATTTATCAAATATACCAGTCAAAATTTATATTGATGCATTTTATCAGTCTGACACAGCATCAATATAAGTATTGATTAACACAGTTTAATTCCGAATTTAACCGTTTTATTAACTGTTTTTGTCATTCAAAAAAGGGATAGGACACTCGTTTGGAGCCCAGGGTAACTTTTATATTTAGGCCCCTCCCCCCTTAGTGTCCCCCAAATCTAGTAAATACATCAATATTAATAATACTAACTTGTCTTTTTTAATATTCCATTAAATTAGGCCGAAAAGTTCAAGTAATAATTATTCAAAATCCGTCGGGTTATGATCTATCTTGCATCGTTATGTCCTCTACGAGGTACGAGGGGCGGTCAATAAGTTTTGTGAATCGGTAGCGAAAAACAGAGGAAGGGGGATGGCCGTTTGTGGGGGTGTTAGGACAAGTTATGACAAGTCAGGACCTGCAGCCGCACGCTCCTGCCTCGTCTATTTAAGAAGCAGTAGCTGATCGCAGGTCGTCAGTCACAAAGTTTTAAACAATGGAGAAGGTTGAGCACCGCGTAGTGATCAAATTTTTGACTAAGGAAGGCAAGAATGCAAAAGAGATCCATGAACGCATGGTTGCAGTATACACTGACACCGCCCCTTCCTATGCAACCATTGCTCGCTGGAATAGGAAGTTCCGCGATGGTCGTGAGTCCCTTGAAGATGACCCTCGTCCAGGACGCCCTTTAGACGTGACCAACGAGCACAATGTAGCCCGTGTGGAGAGGATGATCCTCGAAAATCGACGGGTGAAGGTCGAAGAAATCGAGCGAGAACCTGAAATATCACATATAAGTGTTATCTACATCATCCACGACAATTTGGCCATGACCAAGGTCTCTGCCCGTTGGGTCCCTAGAAACCTCACGCCCCATGATCGACTTTAACGTCGTCAAAGTCCTCAAGGCCAGAGTTGCACAAGCTGCCCTGCGCGAGTGCTGATTCGAGGAGCTCCACCATATCCCCTATGGTCCAGATCTGGCCCCTAGCGACTACTTTTTATTCCGCCAGCTCAAGGCTGCACTGCGTGGATGCCCGTTTGGGGACGATGAATATGTCCAGCTCGCCATCCAGGAGTGGATTGAACATCAGTCGGGAGATTTCTGGTTGTCGGGAATTCGAAGCCTCAGTAACAAGTGGCGCAAGTGCATTGAAGTCGAGGGTAGTTATATCGAAAAATAATTAAAACACTTTTCCTCATATCTCGTTTCCTTATATCCGAATTGCAAAACTTATTGCCCGCTCCTCGTAGTTATGGCCAAATGGGTTGCATTCCTCATAAAAAAACACATTCTTCTAAAGTTTCCGTAGTTCTTTCTTTTAAAGTGAGATTTACTGGTTAAAATTTAAATTTCAGAGCTGGTCGCCCAGCTGGGTTTTTTAGTTCATTCATGGATTCGCCTATAATCCTTCCTGGGGTCCTCTAATTGAATAGTAGCGGGATCATAACACTCGCGCGACGCTTTTATCTAATTATAATGATCCGTATCTATGTGTGTGTGTGTATGTGTGTGTGTCCGCCTGTGCATTTTTTTTAATATTTGAGAACTGGAATCCAATTTGAAAAAGTCAGAAATTTTGTTGGTAATGTCTGACACTGTTGTGAAATGATTTATTTTTTTGCACACCAATTTTGAATGCGTTGTGAAATAAAAAAAAACTTTTTCTCTCGCACACTTTATTAATTTTGTGAGAGTGAAGCGAACAAGCGACGCAGGCTTAGCCAAAAACGCCCGTAGGGCGGATTTTTGCTATTAGAAATAAAGTTCTGTTAAACTTTGTGGTTCCTTTTTAACTTTTTCCAACTTTCTTCTGGATTTATTCCTTCCCAAAATTTATTTTCGTTGTTTATGGAAAAAAAAAATCTAAAATCGATAGGCATTTTGCAGGAAGGGTTTCTAAAAAGTAGCTCCTTAAGAAAGTAGTGGAGTAGATGAAGATGCGTGACGCGCAATTCTCCTAAACATACCCCTTCACCTACTTCGCTAAATGTATCTCCCGGAATGCAGACTTCAGGGATGCAGCGCCATCTGAGGGAGCGCTCCCTTGCACCTTAATGTGACGACTGGTTAGTCCCCCGAAACTGTTCGGCCCTTCCTTTTGAATGTCCCGGTCTGGGGAATCTTCGCGCACGTTACCTTTCCCGGTATCACAGCCGGGACGAGCGGGGTCGCTACCGCTTCTCCCTTGTACTCGGGACGTATTAGTACATGCAGACTTGCGGACTATCTGACTTTTTGTAGGAGGTTGGCCTCCTCCATTGCTATATATCTTTTGGGTGTTGAGTGACTCCTCTGGCATGGGGGGGGGGCCTCCCTCAGACCCTTTTTTTCTTAGTTTTGTTTTATTTGTCGGCCCTTTTTGCTGTTTTTTGTTGTGGTTTCAAAAATAAAACGCCCAAATTAGTTGATGGAGCAGCAGCTGACATTTACAGGAATTTGTGCCCTCCATGCCCCAACGCCCGCAGGAGAACTGTGGCTATATGCATATCTTCCGCACATTTTCACTTCCACTAACTTCTCAACTTTCTTTACATACTCTGCTGAAATGCCCTCGTTGGTTTTCGCTTTAAACATGGTATTATCCTTTTTTTACGATTCCTATCCCTTTCATTCATTTTATCACGTCCTTCATCAGCAGGACCGGCATCGATAATGCCCCCCCTCCCAAATTCCCGAGGGGAAGGTATGCATTTCGAACCATCGGGATTTTCTAAGTCGTCTTTGTGTCATCCACCCGACAATTGGAGCTCTCGAGTCAGTAAAAGAGGAGACTACTCGGGGCCGCAGGGAGAAGGCAGGCGCACAACTCTCCACGGCCTCATCCTTTGACCTTCTGACTGTCCTCTGCCTCCCACCTAACCTTCGAGCCTTTCCCTTGGGGGGTTCGCAAAATGGACTGAGACGCGACAACCAACGGGGGCATCTCCACCATAAAGCTTGTCAAGAAAGTGGTGAAATTGGGGGAGGTAAAAATCTGTGGAAGATTTATCTAGCTTCGGATCCACTCAAGGGCGTTGGGAAGGGGTAGCAGGCAATCACCCAGATGTCAACTGCAGTGTGGTAGCCCATGTCACATCCAAAACCCTCTTGTGGGATAAACACAAGGGGTAGGAAGGTTACTCCCCCTAGCTGGAGCCCAGAGGGAGGGGTAAACCACTTCCGCTCCCACTGCCAGTCCAACAAGGGATGAATGGACGAAAGCTGGTCGGCGACTAGCGTGTAGAATTAGCCGCCAACCAAGAAAATGGGTGATAGATGTCTAAAAAGAATATAGCCCAGGTAGTATCAATATAGTTTGTAACTGCAGAGAAATTGAGCTGGGTGATTTTGATGCTCCCCCAGGTACCAGATTTAAAACTATCTCCCCACCCTTCCCTTGCGAGGGCGACAAAAGAAAGGGCGTGAAAAGGATTGGTCGAATTCCCTTGATCAGCGGTAGACGGGAAGGAAGCTGGACAGATTGGGATTCTCCCTGGGAAAAAAAATGGGATTCTCCCCAGAACAAAATTGAGATTCTCCCTGGGGAAAAATTGGGATTCTCCCTTGAAAAAATTGGGATCCTCCCTGTAAAAATGGGATTCTCCCTATAAAAAAATTGGGATTCTCCCTGGGGAAAAATTGGGATTCTCCCTTGGAAAAAAATGGGATTCTCCCCAGAACATTTTTTGATTCTCCCTGGGGAAAAATTGGGATTCTCCTTTGAAAAAAATGGGATTCTCCCCAGAAAAAAATTGAGATTCTCCCTGGGGAAAAATTGGGATTCTCCCTTGAAAAAATTAGGGTCCTCCCTGTAAAAATGGGATTCTCCCTGAAAAAATGGGATTCTCCCTATAAAAAAATTGGGATTCTCCCTATAAAAAAATGGGATTCTCCCTGGGGAAAAATTGGGATTCTCCCTTGGAAAAAAATGGGATTCTCCCCAGAACATTTTTTGATTCTCCCTGGGGAAAAATTGGGATTCTCCTTTGAAAAAAATGGGATTCTCCCCAGAAAATTTTTGGATTCTCCCTGGGGAAAAATTGGGATCCTCCCTGGAAAAATGCGATTCTCTCTGAAAAAATGGAATTTTCCCTGGAAAAAATGTGATTCTCCCGGAGTTTAGATTGGGACTCTCCCAGAAACAAATTAATACTATCCCAGGAACAAATTAGGATTATCCCTAGAACAAATTGGGAATTGAGTCTCCTTGGAACAAATGGGCATTCTCATGGAACAAATTGTGAGTCTCCTTAGAACAATTTGGAAGTCTCCCTAGAATAAATTTGCATTCTCCCTGGAACAAATCGGGACTTTCTCTGCAACAAATTGGATCTCTCCCAGGAATCGATTGGGAAAGTCCCTGGAAAAAATGGATTCACTCCCAGGAATAGATTGGGACTCCCTCATGAATAGATTTGGACACTAGAACAAATTGGCTCTCTCCTAGAAATAGATTGGGACTCTCCCTAGAACCAAATGGTACTTCCATAATAAATTTGGACTCTCCCTGAAACAAAGTGGGTCGCTCTCAGGAATAGATTAGGATTCTCCCTGGAAATAATGAGTCACTTCCAGGAATAGATTGGGACACACCCTGGAACAAATTGACTCGCCCCAAGAAAAGATAGTGACTCTCTTTGCAAGAAATTGGGTCCCTCTCAGGAAAATATTGTGACTCTCCCTAGAACAAATTGGGCCCCTCTCAGGAATAGATTGGGTCACTCCCTGGAACAATTTGGTACTCTCACAGGAACAAATTGAAAATCTCTCAGGAACAAGTTGTGTCTCTACCTAAAACAAATTGTCACTCTCCTAGAAACAAATTGTGACTATCACAGGAACCAATTGGGTCTTTCCCGGCAAAAGATTAGGATTCTCCCAGAACAAATTAAGTATCTTCTAAGAATAGATTGGGACTCTCCCTGGAACAAATTGGGTCTATCCCAGCAATAGATTGCGAGTCTCCCTGGAACAAATTAGCTCTCTCCCATGAATAGATTGGGACTCTCTTTGGAACAAATTGGGTCTCTCCCAGGTATGGATTGGGACTCTCCCCAAAACAAATTGAGACTCTTCCAGGTATAGATTGGGAATTTCCCAGAAACAAATTGGGACTCTCCATGGGACAAATTGATACTATCCAAGGATCAAATTTGTAGTTCTACCGGAAACAAATTCGGAATCTTTCAGGGAAAAAATGGGAATCTCTCAGGAACAATTTGGAACGCTCTCAGGAACAAATTGGGATTTTTGCAGAAACAAATTAGGGAATCTCCTAGGAACAAATCAGGTCTTCCTAAGAACAACTTACGACTTTCATGAAAACAATTTGGGATTCCATGAAACAAATTGTGAGTCTCTCGGGGACGGGGGAAGAATGGGATTCACATGAACAAATAGGGACGTTCCCTGAAATAAATCGGACTCTGGCCAGAGAAATTGAGACTCCCCAGAAATAAATTCGTACAATGATGAAAAGTACTCGAAACTATAAATTTGACCCTTTCCCTCCCTTCCTTGTGGGTCAGTGTGGAAAAGAGCACAAGGATTATTTATTCGTTTATTCTTTGCAATCAGGATCGGATGCGGTAATTAATTTGGTTCGCTCCAGCGGTGCGTTAAGTAGTTCTTTACATTCACCATTTTTATCGTATGTCTTCCCTTTCGATGCCTTTATTCCTCGCCTTCTAGGTTTGAGAGATTCCCCTTCGACTAACCATATTGCCCCGAATGGCTGCTAAAGCCTTTTGCTTTCTTTGATAATTCAATCGTTTGCTTCCGATTGAGGGTAAATGGATAAAACTAATCGCTATTTTCTAAAAATGTTCTACTTTGAATTAAGTCTGGTGAAATGATGGGGGAGGGGAAAATAATGGTAATTTTTGTTCCCTCCCCATTTTTTAAAATTTCATTCTTCTTTCTAAGTGGCATTTCCATCTCCATCTCAGCCGCGATTATGAACTCGAGTTTATTCGACTTTTCTCGGGATGCTTCGAGGTGAAATGGATGTGTAGACTCACTTATCAAAGAAAGTTGCCGAGGCTACTTTTTTTGTAAGGACGTATTTTTAAATTGAGTTCAGAGAAGAAACGAGGAGAAGGTAATGGTTTGCGGCCGTACTCCAGGCCATTGGAAGATTCGCTCTCGGCATTGTAAAAAGTAGAGAAAGTAAGTTGGCATCTCAACTGAGAGTAGATTTTAACAGTTAAGGTCGTTTTTTTTTGTAATTCATTGGGAATAAAATTGTCTTTTATGCGTTTAGAATCGTTTACACGACCCAGGACAGACATAGATCTATCTAAATGACTTTGATTCGGTTTTTGCCAATAGATTGCTACCACAGGCAAGTTGATCATGTATCTAAATGGTACTCTACTGGAGTATAAACCCATTTCTACTCCTCTGCATTGATTCTTCTGCTTATAAGTGTACCAGTTCGCCATCGCCGTGGCGGGTCTTGACCGGATAATGAAATAGACATAAAGGTCGGTATGACACTCGCTGGTGAGCTAGAAGGCACCAGGGTACAGGTCCTCTTTTTGAAGAGAGATGTCAGGAAATATTACGTACGGCGTACGGTATGAACCTTCATCGCCCGTGGCAGAGAGACCTGTTTCGCGTCAGAGGTATGTGAATATAGATACCCATCGGCAGGATTCCTTAGCAAAAAAGAGTGTTGTAATTGGCTCTGTATATGATGAGGAATGAAAGATCCCCCCGCCCCAGTGTTATATGTGCATGTGGGTGTGTCGTGCCCCGAAGACGGGAGATAAAAGAAAGCAGTGTTGTAATTGGCTATGTGTGTGATCTACTCACCCGAATACATGGCTGAGCACAGCGCGTCTACCAATCAGTAGCCAGATCTCTACGTGTCAGCTTGTGTCCACTCTTTTTGGGATCGAACTTGGTACCGCGACGTTAGAAGACTAACGCCGTATTGCTTAATTGCTGCTTAATGTTGTCCATCGTTGCCGATGACGACCTCACTCCATACATGGATGAGTTTGATGATGTTTGGTTGATGAGCAATGCATGGAGTGACAACTTGCATGATGAAGTTTAAGGTGGAAAGTAGGTGTGTATTCTTCAGTCCACCATCTTCAATTTCTCCTACTGAGTCCTTCTGTGTGTATTCCCTGGTGGTGTATACATTCCTGTAATATAAACTCAAAATGGCTTAGGAACCTTATTGAACCTAAGAAACACCAGCGACCTGGAACAACACAAAGGGAATATAAATATAGCACACAATACAAAATGCAAAGTGATACATCCAATATATATAATCCACCATATTCGCCGCCACCCTAAAGAAAAAACACAATTAATTATCGTCATTGATATAGTTTACAAAGAATACAATAGAATATTCAATTTTGTATACAGTTCACAAATGATAAGTGGTAAGTATGAGTTGGTAATTATCGATGTTTGACGGCTGCCAGTGCTCACCTTCCCTGTAAAAATTACCAGGCGGGTAAGAGCACTTTCAGCAGGAAATAAAGATGTATTCTGAACAGTTTATGTTAACATATCTGCAGAGATTGGATATATGCATCAGACCCCAGTAGCTCTAATGGAGGTCCGCTTTCGCTCAGAACGATAAACGTCTCTGTAAGAGTCTCGAAATAATCATCACCCATAAGAATAAGATCGCGAAGAGAAACTGTAGATTCTCAACCACTAAGAATTTCACATAATAATAACTGAGGAACACATCAAGAATCTCCCCTTCCTCTACCAGAGGTTTAGTTTATACTTGTTACCACATACATACATTTCAAGAAAGCTAATTTAATATCAGTGAGCCACGTTGATATGGTATCTTCAGAAGATGAGTTCCTTTAGAAATTGAACAACAGCCATGGTAAGTCGTGTTAGAGGATGTTGATATTGGTTATTATATTCAATGGAGGCCGTCATCCAGAATAAACTAATAGGTGTTCGAAAGATTTCCGAATCTCATTACTAGGGAAATTGTCTGTTAGATGATGCCATTGTAGCTCTCCGCATGTCCATTTCCTTGAGGATTGAAAGCGGTAGCTCGGTTAGCAACACATTTTGAATATAAAAACTATTCTTGATCATTATACATAAAACTGAACCACGATAAGTGTACACCTATATACATATGTATACACATGTATAAAACGGATGACAGAGAAAATTGATAAGAGGAGCCGCGGAAGTGTCAACACATGAAAAGGCGAAAAGAAATCTCAAATACTCGTCCACCACTTTTAAGATAAAGCGATTACGATAAATAAAAGACAGGGTAGCCTTAAAATCAATATTCAGTTTTTCAAAAGGCTTGTTTGCCTTAATCAGAGATTGAGGCTTTGTCTACACGAAGTTGGGCTTCGCCTCAGAACATGTGCGGACGGACAACAGACTTGATGCCGGCAACTGAATACGACATATTCTTGCTGCGAATGTAATGAAGCATTTTGTGATTCCCAGATGGCAGAGTTATATGTGCAAATTGAGCAGTTTGCCCTCACAGATTGTAGAACAGTAAATATGCAACAAAGCATCAGGAGCATTTTGCTTAACTGCGGATAACCAATGTCATAACTAAAACAGGATAGTTATTTTATCTTTTTTTATCTTGTGTCCACTTCGATTGTCGAACATGATACCTCCAAAAAAAAACAAATGACACATTTTGGGGATAGCTTCGACAATGGCGTAAGTTTTCATTTTACCTGGAAGATGTCTTTACTCATCTGGGGTCAACATCTTTTAGAAAAAGGTGACAAGACAACTACTCTGGATCAAGGAAGCAGCAATAGAATGCTTAAATGCATCGCTCTCAGAGGAAACTGAGTCTATAGTGACTAACGCTGCATCAGCACTTTTTTTCGGCAATTGGAAGGCGTTCACTTCTTCCATCAAATGAAATCGCTAGACATTTGTGGGCGGGTGAAGTTTTTCCGATAAATTTGAGATCCTCCGATAGCAATGGGAGAACATCTCAATTGTTCACCGAAAAGAAGGAACATCTTGAGGAATAAATAGGTCTAGTAAGTCTTTAAGCCGATGCGGAATAGGCTTCACCATTCCATGAGACACTGAGTAAAGTAAATTGACATATGCAAGCAAATTATCAACGTATCTTCATTCAGTGTTAGGTTCTACTTGCCTTTGCAGTCTATGAGAACTTATATGTTTAATTGTTTGTGTGAGGGCGAGATGATTTCGAACCTAAATCCAGATTTAATGTTTTCTAAGACGAGAAAATTACTATTTAATTTTGTTATGCATTATTAGTTTTTTCATTAATTTCCTTATATTGGGATCACGTTGCATTGAAAAGTGAATCGAAAATTGAATTGAGGTGAAAAAAAATCGGTGACAAGAACTTTCTATTTTTAATTATATTTCAAGTCTTTTATTAACCCATTCGCTACCATGGTTAATTTATTGATTAGCTGGTTGGACCAATTATGGTTGTTGATGTATTTTTTGTTTTTGTGGTCAAGTTGGTATTGACATTTTTTTTATTCACAGATCGTCACTTAGATACTGGCAACTAAAATGAGTGACATGACACTTAAAAGTAAGTTAAATATTCACGGTACAATAGCTACTATACCACTCTACCCTAAGTACCATATCAATCTTATAAAAGTGATATCTAAAACGAATGACAAGGCTCTGGGAGGCCAATGCCCTGACACAGAGGCAAGTCATGTGAGAAGCTAAATACTAATGGATTTTTTTTCTCTAGAAATTCTACCTTTTTTCTCTAGAATTTTACTAGAATTACTAAAGTAGTTACCATAATAAAATCTATAATATTTACTCAAATATTTTTATATCATAAAATATTATCGCGTCTAGCAGAAAATGACTAGAAATAGAGGCCTTGATGAGGAAAATTTAGATTATAGAACTATTTTAGGCGGAGTTCAGACTGCTGGGGCCGGTACGGCGAACCACTTTTCCTGGGGTCAATTGGAGTATGAAACTAGATTGAAATTACCAGGGCTTTTTCTCCTATATATCTCTATTTTCCTTGACTGGTGGTTATTTTTTGTAGGCTAGTCGTCAACCGGCTTTCGTTCACTCATTTCGGGTCGAAACTGGGATGGGGACAACCCCTTCTTGTTGTCTCCGGAAAGCGGTGGGTGTGTCTTCCCCACCTTTATACTACCCTTATCTTACATTTCTATTCCTATCCCCCACACGGAATATGAGAGGGTAGCATGGAAATCATGGTTCAGCTGGCATCTGGAGGGTTACATTCCTGCCCCGAGCCCACAGGTGCGTTCCCTCCTTTCCCCAATCCATGTGAGAGGCTCGGCTGTTATATCCCACACATTCATTACAATCCTTTGCAGGAGTTACCCTCGTTGGTTTTCGCTTTAAATTTTGAGGGGGCGGGCTATATATTCATCCAATGATAACTTGGAGACCCCACCCGCAGTCCGAATGAAGAGATGGAGAATGAAGATGACTTCGATGCTGTTCTGCACAGCATGAGAGTAGACGAAGATGAACCAGAAGATGGGATTGATGATCCCTCCCCAATAATTCAAGTTTGCTAGACAGAAGCAAACTCATTTCCTTATACTAGCTAAGGAGAAAAATAGAGCTAGAAACTGTTTCCGCTCGGATTTGGTTTATTGCTCTCTCAGGAACCTTAATTTTTCCTGTGGCACCCATAAACATTATTTTTGGTAGCTAATAAGCAGATTAAGGCTATTTTACACACACACATACACACACACACACACATATATATATATATATATATATATATATATATATTTATATATATATATATATATATATATATATATATATATATATATATATAAATGATATTATAGGAAGTATATATAATTTGTATTCAGGTACGATATTATTGGTCACATAAACTATAAAGATATCAAAAAATAATAAGTGGCAACAAGTCAACAACGCTACCAGGCGCATGATGATCAAGTGTGCATTTAAGTGCACCGCACAATAAACTTGGAGATGCAAATTATTTGTTTACAGATAAATTCAAATTTTATTCTAAAATATATACAAAAAAGGAAAATATATGTATTAATTATTTAAAAACAATTTAATTCAGCTACATAATTAAAATTAACTATGGGACTATAATTTAAGCTTCAATAGAATAAGTCCTGTGGTCCCCTTAATGGAGTCTGTGGTCCCTCTAAACCAGGGGTGGGGAAACCCTCGCCCGCGAGCCCAATTTTCATCACCTCCTGAGAGATATATTTGTATGCACAAATTTTCGATACTGAAATTTAAATAATATTTGTATGCCCAATTTCCTTGGTGGCAGTCAATAAAAATGTTGCTTATTAATTTTGCTAAAGATATTAATGCACGAGTATATTGGACCATGTAAAATTTAAACACCATTAAACAAAGATACAAGAGTCAAATTTTATTTATCGCCCGACTTCTTCCATTAGAAATTTTCGCCCACGGCTCAAAAAGGTTTGCCCACACCTGTTCGAAACCTTAAAATTTTCCTGTGACTCCCTTCAAATGTGTCATGGTCCGGTTGAGAAACATTGATTTAGATTAACTATATGTATTTATCTACTAGTTAGGGGCGGGGAACCTTTCCTGTGTTGAAGGTCGTATTAAGTTAGCTGTATGCTGTATTCATAACATTTTAATTAGATTTACTGCAAGTTGTTCGTTATTTTGTACATAACTAATTACTATGAGGTTAGGTGAGGGCAATATTAAGAAATCCTTAATCCACTATTCCACTATAAAAGTCTCTTGGAGTTCCTAAACCCTCTTCAGGAGCGCTACCATATGACTGGACTACCATTCATTTCTCAAAAAGAAAATGTTCAAGCATCCTTTTATACGGGTTGGGGTTTGAAACTTTAACAGAAAACGAGAACTTGTGAAATCTTCGTGCGGCTCTTCACCCCTCTATCTTTTTAATGAACAATAACGTTCTAGCCAATGTGGTTAGGTAAGGGCAATAAAAAGAAATCCTCAATTCGCTAGAAAATTGTCCTGGAGTTCCTCAACCCACTTCAAGAGCGCCACCCTAGCGGATTAAGCATTTCTAGCTCTTACCTTTCCTAACCGCATTCACATGAACGTTATTGTTCATTTATCTAAAAATACTTATGACTATGTATCAGATTAAATGGGGAATGGATCTTTTCTAAAGTTAACTAACGTTTTAGTTACTTTTTGTGGGTACTTTTTGCCGAAAAGAAGAACAATACTTTGATTACCAAAATTTAATTAATTCAGAATGACGCGCTTGATGGCCAAGTAACTCACCCCTGTACTAGTTGCTCGAGAGGTACTTTCATACAGGGTGGTTAGAAAAGCTCGTCAACTCTTACCGAAAAGTAATAATAACAATAAAGGAACAATATAATAATATCAAATGCATGTACTGGCAGAGCCGTAGCAATGTCTAGTGGACCCCTTCCCCGCAAATCAAGATTGTGGGGCCCCCATGACAATATTCCTGTGATACAAATATTCTGGTCTATCATTAATGACACAGTTTAAAAGGAATAGATAAAGCATCTGGTGGTCAACTTATATCATATTTGAACTCAGTGACCTCAATTACCTTTGGTAGCACTGGTTTTACATATCTACATTAATCCAGCGTCACCTAGTGGTAACTTATATAATATTTGAATTCAGTTACCTCAATTACCTTTGGTAGCATTGGTTTTAACTGGGTACATTGAGCCAGCGCCAACTAGTGGTTAACTTATATAATATTTAAACTGAGGGACCTCAATTACCTTTTTTTACTTAGCTACATTAAGTCAGCGCCACCTGGTGTTCAAATTATATCATATATGAACTCAGTGACCTCAATTATCTTTGGTAGCATTGGTTTTAGCTGACTACGTTGATCAAGCGCCATCTGGTGGTGAACTTATATCATATTTGAACTCAGAGACCTCAATTACCTTTGGTAGCACTGGTTTTACCTAGCTACATTAAGCCACCACCATCTGGTGGTCAATTTATATCATATTTCAACTCACTTACCTCAATTACCTTTGATGGCATTGGTTTTAGCTGGCTACATTGAGCCAGCGACTCGCGGAGGACAGAAGATGAACACAACACGAGATTTGCATGAACCATAGACCCGTTTTCTTCGCCGCAGTTAACTAGTGAGATTTAATGGAGCATAGCCCAGTAGTCTAGGGTGTTTTTTCTAAACTCTAGCCACCAGGTAGGTCAAGAATAGAGTTTTAGAGGGGCCAGTATGCCTAAGGTGATACGACACGAGCATTCCACCTGGATTCAATCCTGGAGTGCCCCCCTCCCCCTCACTTGGATGCTCAATCTGCAGTTACACTCACATTTCTTAACTTTTGCATTGACCGCTGTGGGTTGTGCTAGAAAATTCTTATAGCATGCAACAGCTTCAATCCACTCTAACCTGATGCCCCAAGACGTTGACGGGGTCTACATCAGAGGCTCGAGGATCAAATCTTTCTCTCTTTATCTCCCAAGGGGTCGGAAGGAGGAAGAGGTTATCCGCCCCTGGAGCAGCAATGCGACAACAACAACAACATTAAATGGATCATCCACATAAGTGAAAGTAATTTTTGTTATCCATTCATCCCTTTACATATCCTTCACCTCTCACTTACATATGTTCCCTTCTTTAATTACTTGCCCCGAGTGGATCTGAGTCTTTGCTCGTTTGTAATTCTGTAATTATGAAACAGAAGTAGCCTCTCCATCTGAGGGAAGTGGGACGTTCTTCCTTTAGCCTAGAAATGACGAAAAACTGCGAATTATTCGAGGCAGGAATTGCAATCCCAGTGTAATTATCAAATTAGAGATCTTAGTTTATTGCAAGTCCTGCATTCAATGAAAGTAAAACTGGAAAATATCTCTCAATACTCTCGAAAAGAAAGTTTTAAGGGCAAATGTTAATACGCCAATCTCACGTTCTCATTATTTGAATTTTAGCCGTGTATTGTTAGTTCGTTCGCGTCGTCGTTCAACAGGGAGAGCGAAATTAGCGTCAAGATTTAATAAACTAACCGATCCTTACTAACTGGTTTTAATAGACCAAATTTATAGTTTATGATAAATAAAAACCTCTTCGGGTGAAAGAGTGGCAACAAGTCACATTCCACCTATTTCAGCATCTATTAATCCTTTCTCTGAGCCTTTTTTTTTTACCCCTGGTAAGTGACGTCTAGAGCCAACAGGATCCCAAGATGATAACCGGGGAGTGTACTCCCGCGCAAAGGATTCTCGACGGTCAGCTTTCTTTGCTAAATCCCGCGGGGATAAAAGTGAAAGTGGATTTTCTCCGAGAGGAGAATCAAAATTGACGGTCAATGGGAGCAAGGATGCTCAAAATTCAGCCCCAGGATTGTAACCACGTGCCCTCCCTGAAATGATCTATGGGCATGAAAGGTTATTGAATTAATACCCCTTAAGAGGGTGACCACGTACCTTCATTGCGAGTCTTGGATAGATTCAAGAAAGCTACACGTCCTTGAATATGACGGGGGAGGGGGGATTAGAGGGGGGAAAGGGTGGGAATGTATGTAAATTTTTGTTCCATAGATAACATTTTTTAAAGAAACCGCCATATCACTCTTACAGTTTTGCCACATTTCTCATATCCACCACTATCCCCTCTTAAATCTTTGGAGTGTTTGGAAGTCCTCATCTGTGGAGGAAATTCACGGTTCTAGATGGGTAGATTGCCACTAAACCATGGCTAAATTGCCACTAAAATCAGGAGTAGATTGCCACTAGACACTGGGTAGATTGTCACCGAACACGGTTAGATTACCACTAAACGATGGCTATATTGCCACTACGCCATGGCTAGATTGACACTAAACCATGGCATCAGTTAATGGTGAAGATAGCAAAATTGTATTGCAAGTAAAGGCGAGTACATTGAGTATCCTTCTACCAGTTTAGGATATATATATGTTTTTTTCTGAATAAATACTATGGGAAATAACTATACAATCCTATATATTCATCTGCCTTCTATATATTTTCGTGTAACCTAACCTAACGTCACCTATTTACAAGAGTCTTTCAATGCTTCCTAACCATCTTGGCTGTCCCGTATCTTGGGGAGGGCTCTTGGCCAGACCTCTGTGGGAGAACATAAAGTAGTCTAGAAACCATTCTAGTCAGACCCCCTCCAATTAGAGTGAATTCGACCTAATTAGGGTGAATGAGACTCAAATAGAGTAAGTGGCACCCAAATAGGGCGAGTGGGACCCGAGTAGGGTGAATGGGACCCAAATAGGGTGAGTGGGACCCGAGTAGGGTGAATGGGACCCAAATAGGGTAAGTGGGACCCAAATAGGGTGAGGGGGACCCAAATAGGGTGAACGGGACCCACCTAGGGTGAGTGGGACCTAACTAGGGTGAGCGGGACCCAACTAGGGGGAGCGTGACCCAATTAGGGTGAATGTGACCTAATTAGGGTGAATGTGACCCAATTAGAGTAAATGGGAACCTAATAGGGTGAATAGGACCCGAATAGGGTGAGTGGGACCATATTACGCTTGGATAGGACGTTTGTAAAAAAAAATTTCGTAAGGAAGTGAAGTTGGGAGAAGTGAAATTATCCGGTTGCTTCATAGACTCAGTAAACGGCGGGTGCGCAACTCTCCTGAGCCAACCGCCATTCCACAATGAAAGTAGGAGTCTTTGTGTGAGAGTGTGTGTGTGGGGGGGGGAGAAGTACTAACCCAAAGGTATAGGGGCGTGTTCATCAAATTGTACATTAAGTACAATGCTCTGTACAACTGTCGTAAAAAAAAACCGTTCACGGGATCAGCAGTACTAGCGATAATAACAGTAATATCAGTAGTACCATTGATAATAGTAGTTCAATTAGGACGTGAAAACTTACGAGGCCATTTCTACCTGTAACATGAGGGTGTAGGTTTGCTACAGAAAAGGGTGAAGTTAGGGGAAGTTAAAAATTGTGTAAGACATATAATGGAAGAAAGGGCAGGTTCTGGAGATTTGCGTGCTTCTCTATTCTCTACGACCTCAAGTAAGTTTTTTGTCAACTCAAGCTATGCCCCACATTTTACTTACCCCAACTTCACCAAATCTTTCCGCGCACCTCTGGTGGATATGTCCGTCGTTCGTTTTGTTAAAATTATATTTTCAGCCTGTGGATTTTCCATCTTTTGTACTGCCCTGCTTTCGTCTGTCAACCCTTTTTGTCTGTCTATTTTAACACGTGTCTTCAAGTTTCATCTCCAAGTGCCTTCAGCTGTCGACCACCGGTTATGGCATTGTTTTCCAAACTCTGTTATTTATTTGTTTATTCATGGGAAAGTTGAAAGGTTAGGAAGCCCCACACTCTCTGGGGTTGAGGTGCAAATGAAAAGGAAGGAAGGAAAATTTGATGAAAGTTAAATACAGTATGAGATATAAATTTTCGCCCGGAGGTCGGGCTAGTCATTTTTTTAAAACAAATAAATAAATAACAATTATTTTTTATAATCTAGTATTATTAAATTGATCATTTTATATATTTTTAATGTACATTTGATTATTAAAATATTTTTACAATGATAATTTACCTTACTTAGTTTATACTATTTTCACTTTATTTCTACATATAAATCTCTCTTTCCTTGGTTTATACTATTTTCATTTTATTACTATGAAACTCGCTTTTTTCCTATCTTTGACGCATATTAGTCGTCATTTTCATTACTGTCACTTTTAATTTCCACTAATATTATTTTGATATATTTATGATTAAGTTATAACATATGATTATAAGTTGAACTATTTCCACTTTATTTCTATAAAACTCGCTCTTTTTATTATCTTTGATGCTTCTATTACTAACACTATTAATTTCTATTGTGATTAACGATAATGACACTTGTTTTTAATTTGAACTATTTAACACTTTTTTATTCACTGTAAAACACTTCTGTTATCATTTTTCGGCACTTTTATTTTTTATATTGGTCACTTTAACTCGTCGGTTTCGGAAGTTTTTTGTCCACTATAAATCGCCTTGTATACGGACATGTTGACAGTGTGAACGCAGGAATCTGGGATGAAGATTGCGTCCTCCCACAACAGATCCTTAACTTCCTTTGGACAGAACGGACCCTTAAACGTCCACTAGTATTTCCCTTTCCGAATGCCCTCAAGCAGAAGCCGTGGGTTTCCTTTAGAGGGTACGCAGACTGGTGATCCGAACACCTCGAGGAACAGTTCCTCTCCGTCGAAGAAGAAGCCTTGTTCAAGGATTTCCCTTTCCTCGGTAAGGGGTACTCCTTGGAAGAGCGTGAACTTCACAGCTTCCTCTTCTTCCTCCGTTGTAGGGGCGTCTTGTACTTCCTCTTCTTCTTGTAAGTTTTTCTTTTTCTTCTTTCATCTTCGTCCCTTCTTTTTCTTAGAGTTTTTATTGGAGCTTTTGCTAGTGGTAGTCTCCTCTTCGGCAGACTCCTCTTTTTCTGGTTGAACTGATTCTTCTTTGTGGGGAAGGTCGGTTAACTGAATCTTTAGGACGTCTTGTGAGGCGGAGTTAGGCGGGAACCACAGCTTTTTGTTAGTCGCGTTCTTCTTCAGGAGGCGGTTTAGTTCCTCCGCAAAAGTACCGGGATTTTCCAAGTTTGCCAAGTAGGCAAAAATGACCATGGCCATCATCTCTCTGCCCTCGCTTGGCATCACCAGCTTCGACGCCGGGATTCCATGGTTGTTCCGGGTAGCCGTTGCTTCCACGAATGAATTTGCCTTTTCCGGTTTCGACTGTTCGCTCTTCGCTCGGGTCGCTTCTTTGAAGATGGGACACTTCATGGCTAGGGCACTGTGGCTCCTCTACAGTTGATGCATTTGAACTTCTCAGCTACACATTGCTTTCATCTGTGCCTGGACTGGGCGCAGTTGGAGCATGTGACTTCGGTTTCTTTGCACTCCCGCGTCAGGTGCTTCTCGATGACGTAGCATTTGAAGCAGCATTCCACGTGAACGTACTCTTCTGTCTCAATCTGCCCCGGGGCCACGCGAAGGTAAAAGTCTGGGAGGCCCTCCTTCTTGGCCCTGTCCGCCATCTCGATGCTCTCGAAGACCAGCTTGACAATATCGTTGCCCTTTCCGAACTTCTCGAGCCTGGTCATTCTCGCCCACTTTTGCTGCCTCGTCAGCTCTTCCTTGATTTCCTTGCAGGAATTATCTGTGAAGAACTGGTCGAACCTTCTGAAGATAAAGGTGCAAGAAGAAAAAGAAAGCAGTACTATAACTGTGAACTGCATAAATATATGTGGCTTATCAAAAGAAAAAATAGGTGAAATAGAATAAATAATTAAAAGCAAATATGATATAATGACACTAACAGAAATTCAATTAAAGGTGGATATAATTAAAGTAAATAAGAGGCTTATAAAAGTACAGAGTATGAGAGATGAAAGAGACAAAAAGGGAGGTGGAATAATGGTTCTATAGCGCGCAGAAAGCAGCTATGATGTTAGTAAACAAGAAACTAAAAGTAAAGATATAATGGTGTTAAAAGGAAAGATCAGAAACAAAAGAATTAAGATATTATAGTGTACTTTTCAGTTATAAACAGAAAAGAGGATCAAGAAAGAAATGACAAGATTAGAAAAGAGATAGAAGCAATAATCCTTGAAAATCAGCGAGAGGCAACATTAATAATAGGAGACTTTAATGGCCACTTAAAGGAAATTGGATATCAAAGAGAGATAGAAATGGAAAAATGATAATTGAATGGATGAATGATTACAATTTAACTCTACTAAATATGGATGAGAAATGTGAAGGAAAGAAATGAGCAAGAAAGCACAATTGACTTTGCATTAGTGAATGAAGAAATGTACCGTTTAATTATGAAAGTGAAAATAGATGAAAAGCAAAAAAAAATGCGATCTCTCGGACCATAATATGATCCAAATAGAACTAGAAATAGTAAAAGATAAAAATAAAATTCAAGTGGGGGAAATGGATAGAAAAGGAGTATTATACAACAGAGGTTAAAGCAATGAATGCTTTCTAGAATAATATAGAAAAAAGAATAAATTAAAATGGTATAGACACTATAAATCAGTTAAATAGCCAAATAAAAGAGGCTGTTGATGAAACTTTAAAGAGGAAATTCAAAAGGAAAACTGAATGTGTAAATGGAAAGCAAATAGAGAAAAAGCCCTGGTTTACACAGGAAATAAGAAGTGAAATAGCAAAGAGAAGACAATATAATAAACAGAGAAGGAAAGCCCAAGGAGGAGACAAGGAAGAAAAGCAAACACTCTACAAAGATCAAAAACATAAAGTTCAGGCACTAGTAAAGCAAGAAATAGGGATTCAGGAAAAAAATACTGTTCAAGAAATAAGAAACAGCAAAGACAATGGAAAGAAACTATGGGAAAATGTAAAAAAACTTCAAGCAATAAGAACCAAAAGCAAGGAAGTAAAGATACATATATGACACAGAAGGAAAGAAGCTAAATGAGGAGGCAGAGAGAACAGAACTAGTCCAATTTTGGAAGGGAATTTACCAAAGAAATGAAAAAATATAACAGAAGTGTGGATCAAGAAATAAGAGATAAATATGAAAGAAGCTTAAAAAGGGATGAAAATTTGGTAATACTCAGATATGGAAAAATCTAGATACAATCAAGGAACACTTAGATATGGCCATTACAACAGAAGAAACTGTAATGGTGCCTCCTGTACTCGAAGGACATCTCGACATGGTCTACAAAACAGAGCACCAAGTGCATACAAAAGAATGTATCACAGTGACCAGTAATGGAGTGGAAAGACACATAAAGAAAATGAAAAGCAAAAAAGCAGCAGGCCGAGATGGCATAAAAATAGAATTATACAAAGAAATGATAAAAAGCAAGAAGTGTCTTATAACATTAACAATTTGCATAAATAGTGAAATGTTACAAGACCAGAAGCCTGAAAGCTGCAGTAAATCAAAAACGATAATGATCCCAAAAGTTTTAAAACCAACAGCAAAGGATCTTAGACAAATAGTCCCGACAGATAACACATAAACTATTCATGTCAATAGTAAAAGATCATATAGAGGAGCCTTTAATTCAGAACAATTTAGTAAATAACGAACAAGCCGGTTTTACCAAGAACAGAAGAATATAAGATGACATGTTTATACTTCAATACTGCATAGAAAATTCATACAGAGAGAAAAAGATATTAAGAGTAAAGAGCATCGATTATACAAAGGCATTTGACTCCATCAAAAGACATGAATTAATCAAAGTAATGAAAGAATACGAGATAGAATCAAGTTTGATAGATATTATAGCTAGGATATACAGTCATGATATGACTGAAGTGTACCTTAGAGAAGAAATCAAAGAAGAAATCAAGATTACAAGTGGAATTCGGCAAGGATGCACAGGATCGTCAGTCCTTTTCAAATTAATAACGTATTTTATAATGGATAAATTACAGAGAAATGGAAAAGGTTTCACAAATAATAAATTTAATATACCATCATTGTTCTTCGCAGACGACGGACTAATCATGGCACATAATATACAAGATGCGGGACATAATATCAAGGAGCTGGTGGAGGCAAGCAAACAATGTGGATTAGAGCTAAACAAAACAAGAGTAACATTCTAATATATAACATGAAAGAGGTACCAACAGAAATAGAAGGAATAAGAATAGCAAATACTATAAAGTACTTTGGGGTAACAATAGAAAAAATAAGAAACATGTAAACAGAATGCTTATTGAGAAGACATTTTGGTAACATCTGGTTGTGCCATCAATACTATATGCAACAGGAGTCACACATATCACTAAAACAGATATTCTAAAACTGCAAACAATAGAAAATGGAGTACCAATATGTACACTCCGGGGTGAAATTGGGTCATCTTTGATAGAGACCAGAATCATAAAGAATAAACTACAATATCTGCGAAGCATCGAAGAAAGAGATAATGAAATGTTAAAAGCAATAAAAGATGAAATGAAAATAGAGAACTACAAATGGATCAAAGAGACCAGAAAACAACTAAGCCCAATCAGCAAAAACATAATACAAATAGAAAGAATGAGTAAGAAAGAAATAGATGATTTAATGTATGAATTAGATGAAAGATGGTGGAAAGAAGAAAAGCAAAGTAAAGTCAGCCTAAGCATTTACAACAAATGGAAAGATAAAATAAAAGAAATAGAATATTGTGATAACAGTGAAAGCTCATCACTATGGTTTAGAGCCAGAACAAATACACTTACTCTGAAGGACAGAAAAAGACATGAAGGTGTAGAAGTAAAATGCGAACTCTGCAACGCAGAGAAGGAAGACATGGTCCACTTCATGTTGGAATGTCCATATCTGCAAGAAGAAAGATCAAATTCAATATATCTGCAAAGACCTATGCAGGAAGATAAAGAAAAATATAATAGGTAAATTTCTGTTCAAAGAGAAAAACATAGAAGAGAAAGGAAATATTATTAAAATAAAAATGTGGAAGAAAAGAGAAAATCTAATTGAAAATAGATTGGAAGTATAGGTCTGAACTAACAATAATGGAAAATAAGTAAATAATGATAAGGGGTACTGATAAAAAAGTACAACCCCAAGATACTCCTGTTCCTGTTCCTGTGGCAATGACGCTTCAAGCCCAATCTTCTGAAGTTCCTTCTTGGCCTTTTCAGAGGCGAACGAGTTGCTCCATGTCCTCCATCGAGTGGCAAATAGCAGCATATCCGTTCGGAGTGTCTATAAGGTTCATGATGAGGATGTTGAGAACTCCGTAGAGGAATTCCATAACTCCGGGCCTTGTAGGTTTGCCCTCTCCCCCAGATGACCAGTTTGTTTTCAAGAGGGGCCGACCCCATGGGTCTCCCTCAGGTAGCGGGATTCTACACTTGTTAGGCGCTCTCTTTTCTCCGTGTGAAGAGAAATTCCTACACACCGATAATTTTTGTCTGGCGGGAGACGTTCTCAGAACTTGGCCTTCACTTTTCCTTCTTTGCTACAAACAGACTTGACGACTAACGCGAAACGATCCGATCGATAAGAATGATCGATCAAACTTTGTTAGGCGGCCACACTGAGATTTAATGCTCCGTGGATCTGCAGAAGGGTGCTGGGTTCCCCCATCCCCCAATCCCTTGAGCTGAAGGTCTTGGCATTAGAAGATAGTTTTCTCACACTCATCTGAGCTCGGACCTTCTCCCACTTGGTGGAAGTGTAGTCTCTGGTCTCTCATAGCAAGGGCTGCTTTTTGAGTGAGAGAGTCCAGATTTGAAGGGTGTCACCGACGTATTAGGGAGGTGTTTGATAGTGGACAATGAGTGGAAAAGGAATAAACGGTAAGAAGTGAATTAATTTCGGTTTGAAAACAATTCTTGCTCCTTTCATAGGAGCCCGAAAACGGCGTAAGTTCCCGAATTTCCCGTTAGTGGAAATGGAGCTAAAATCGGGATATAGTTAAAGTTTGGGATAATAGTTTGAATAGGTAGGCACAATTACAGTCTGAGCAGAGTTTGAAGTTTGATAATACGAGTAATATTTGATTTAATAATGTTTCATTTGATAATGATGTTTGATATGATAATGATGTTTGACTTGAGGATGATGTTTGATTTTATAATAATGTTTGATTTGAGAATGATCTTTGAGTTGATAATATTTGATTTGATGATGATCTTTGATTTGATAATGAAGTTTGATTGATAATAATTTTTTTATTTGATTTTGATGTTTGATTTGAGAATGATGTTTGATTTTATAATGATTTTTGATTGGGTGATTGTTTGATTTTTATAATGATGTTTGATTTGAGAATGATGTTTGATTTGAGAATGATGTTAGATTTTCGAATGATGTTTGATTTGAGAATGTTGTTTGATTTGAGAATGTTTTTTGATTTTATAATGATGTTTGATTTTATAATGATGTTTGATTTGCGAATGATATTTGATTTTATAATGCTGTTTGATTTGAGAATGATGTTTGATTTGAAAATGATGCTTGATTTGAAAATGATGTTTGATTTTATAATGATGTTTGATTTTATAATGATTTTTGATTTGAGAATGATGTTTGATTTTGGAATGATGTTTGATTTGAGAATGTTGTTTGATTTTATAATGATGTTTGATTTGAAAATGATGTTTGAGTGGAGAATGATGTCTGATTTGAGAGGATGTTTGATTTAAAAAGGATGTTTGATTTGAGAATGGTGTTTGATTTGAGAATGATGTTTGACTTGATAATGATGTCTGATTTGAGAACAATGTTTGATTTGAGAATGATGTTTGATTTGAGAATGATGTTTGATTTGATAATGATTTTTGATTTGAGAATGTGTTTGATTTGATAATGTTTGATTTGAGAATGATGTTTGATTTGAGAATGATGTTTGATTTGAGAAGGATGTCTAAGTTGAGAATGATGTTTGATTGGACAATGATGTTTGATTTGATAATGATGTCTGATTTGAGAATGTTGTTTGATTTGAAAATGATGTCTGATTTGAGATGATGTTTGATTTGAGGAATAAAGTTTGATTTGAGAATGGTGTTTGATTTGAGAATGATGTTTGACTTGATAATGATGTCTGATTTAAGAATGATGTTTGATTTGAGTATAATGTTTGATTTGATAATGATGTCTGATTAGAGAATGATGTTTGATTTGAGAATGATGTCTGAATTGAGAATGATGTTTGATTTGAGAATGATGTTTGAATCGATAATGATGTTTGATTTGAGAACAATGTTTGATTTGAGAATGTTGTTTGATTTTATAATAATGTTTGATTTGAGAATGATGTTTGATTTGAAAATGATATCTGATTTGAGAATGATGTTTGATTTGAAAATGATATCTGGTTGAGAATGATGTTTGATTTGATAATGATTTTTGATTTGAGAATGTGTTTGATTTGATAATGTTTGATTTGAGAATGATGTTTGATTTGATAATGATGTCTGAATTGATAATGATGTTTGATTTGACAATGATGTTTGATTTGATAATGATGTATCATTTGAGAATGATGTCTGATTTGAGATGATGTTTGATTTGAGAATGATGTTTAATTTGAGAATGATCTTTGATTTGAGAATGATGTCTGAATTGAGAATGATGTTTGATTTGACAATGATGTTTGATTTGATAATGATGTCTGATTTGAGAATGTTGTTTGATTTGAGAATGATGTCTGATTTGAGATGATGTTTGATTTGAGAATGATGTTTGATTTGAGAATGATGTTTGATTTGAGAATGGTGTTTGATTTGAGAATGATGTTTGACTTGATAATGATGTCTGATTTGAGAATGATATTTGATTTGAGTATGATGTTTGATTTAAGAATTAGGTTTGATTTGAGAATGATGTTTGACTTGATACTGATGTCTGATTTGAGAATGATGTTTGATCTGAGTATGATGTTTGATTTGAAAATAGGGTTTGATTTGAGATGATGTTTGATTTGAGAATGATGTTTGATTTGAGAATGTTGGTTGATTTGAGAATGTTTTTGATTTTATAATGATGTTTGATTTTATAATGATGTTTGATTTGCGAATGATATTTGATTTTATGATGCTGTTTGATTTGAGAATGATGTTTGATTTGAAAATGATGTTTGATTTGAAAATTATGTTTAATTTTATAATGATGTTTGATTTTATAATGATTTTTGATTTGAGAATGATGTTTGATTTTGTAATGATGTTTGATTTGAGAATGTTGTTTGATTTTATAATGATGTTTGATTTGAAAATGATGTTTGATTTGAGAATGATGTCTTGAGATGATGTTTGATTTGAGAATTATGTTTGATTTGAGAATGGTGTTTGATTTAAGAATGATGTTTGACTTGATAATGATGTCTGATTTGAGAACAATGTTTGATTAGAGAATGATGTTTGATTTGAAAATGATATCTGATTTGAGAATGATGTTTGATTTGATAATGATTTTTGATTTGAGAATGTGTTTGATTTGATAATGTTTGATTTGAGAATGATGTTTGATTTGAGAATGATGTTTGATTTGAGAATGGTGTCTGAATTGAGAATGATGTTTGACTTGATAATGATGTGTAATTTGAAAATGATGTTTGATTTGAGAATGATGTTTGATTTGAGAATGATGTTTGATTTGAGAATGGTGTTTGATTTTAGAATGATGTTTGACTAGATAATGATGTCTGATTTGAGAATGATGTTTGATTTGAGTATGATGTTTGATTTGAAAATGATATCTGATTTGAAAATCATGTTTGATTTGATAATGATTTTTGATTTGAGAATGTGTTTGATTTGATAATGTTTGATTTGAGAATGATGTTTGATTTGAGAATGATGTTTGATTTGAGAATGATGTCTAAATTGAGAATGATGTTCGATTTGACAATGATGTTTGATTTGATAATGATGTGTGATTTAAGAATGTTGTTTGATTTGAGAATGATGTCTGATTTGAGATGATGTTTGATTTGAGAATGATGTTTGATTTGAAAATGATGTCTGAATTGAGAATGATGTTTGATTTGACAATGATGTTTGATTTGATAATGATGTCTGATTTGAGAATGTTGTTTAATTTGAGAATGATGTCTGATTTGAGATGATGTTTGATTTGAGAATGATGTTTGATTTGAGAATGATGTTTGATTTGAGAATGGTGTTTGATTTGAGAATAATTTTTGACTTAATAATGATGTCTGATTTGAGAATGATGTTTGATTTGACAATGATGTTTAATTTGATAATGATATCTGATTTGAGAATGATGTCTGATTTGAGATGATGTTTGATTTGAGAATGATGTTTGATTTTAGAATGATGTTTAATTTGAAAATGATGTCTGAATTGAGAATGATGTTTGATTTGACAATGATGTTTGATTTGATAATGATGTCTGATTTGAGAATGTTGTTTGATTTGAGAATGATGTCTGATTTGAGATGATGTTTGATTTGAGAATGATGTTTTATTTGAGAATGATGTTTGATTTGAAAATGATGTTTGATTTGAGAATGATGTCTAATTTGAGATGATGTTTGATTTAAGAATGATGTCTGATTTGAGAATGGTGTTTGATTTGAGAATTATGTTTGACTTGATAATGATGTCTGATTTGAGAACAATGTTTGATTTAAGAATGATGTTTGATTTGAAAATGATATCTGATTTGAAAATCATGTTTGATTTGATAATGATTTTTGATTTGAGAATGTGTTTGATTTGATAATGTTTGATTTGAATATGATGTTTGATTTGAGAATGATGTTTGATTTGAGAATGATGTTTGATTTGAGAATGGTGTTTGATTTGAGAATGATGTTTGACTTGATAATGATGTATGATTTGAGAATGATATTTGATTTGAGTCTGATGTTTGATTTGAGAATGATGTTTGATTTGAGATGATGTTTGATTTAAGAATAATGTTTGATTTGAGAATGTTGTTTGATTTGAGAATGTTTTTGATTTTATAATGATGTTTGATTTTATAATGATGTTTAATTTGCGAATGATATTTGATTTTATAATGCTGTTTGATTTGAGAATGATGTTTGATTTGAAAATGATGTTTGATTTAAAAATTATGTTTGATTTTATAATGATGTTTGATTTTATAATGATTTTTGATTTGAGAATGATGTTTGATTTTGGAATGATGTTTGATTTGAGAATGTTGTTTGATTTTATAATGATGTTTGATTTGAAAATGATGTTTGATTTGAGAATGATGTCTTGATATGATGTTTGATTTAAGAATTATGTTTGATTTGAGAATGGTGTTTGATTTGAGAATGATGTTTGACTTGATAATGATGTCTGATTTGAGAACAATGTTTGATTTGAGAATGATGTTTGATTTGAAAATGATATCTGATTTGAGAATGATGTTTGATTTGCTAATGATTTTTGATTTGACAATGTGTTTGATGTGATAATGTTTGATTTGAGAATGATGTTTGATTTAAGAATGATGTTTGATTTGAGAATGGTGTTTGATTTAAAAATGATGTTTGACTTAATAATGATGTCTGATTTGAGAATGATGTTTGATTTGAGTATGAAGTTTGATTTAAGAATGATGTTTGAATTGAGAATGATGTTTTATTTAAGAATGGTGTTTGATTTGCGAATGATGTTTGACTTGATAATGATGTCTGATTTGAGAATGATGTTTGATTTGAGTGTGATGTTTGATTGGAGAATGATGTTTAATTTGAGATTATGTTTGATTTGACAATGATGTTTGATTTGATAATGATGTCTGATTTGAGAATGTTGTTTGATTTGACAATGATGTTTGATTTGATAATGATGTCTGATTTGAGAATGGTGTTTGATTTGAGAATGATGTTTGACTTGATAATGATGTCGGATTTGAGAATGATGTTTGATTTGAGTATGATGTTTGATTTGATAATGATGTCTGATTTGAGAATGATGTTTGATTTGAGAATGATGTGTGAATTGAGAATGATGTTTGATTTGACCATGATGTTTGATTTGATAATGATGTCTGATTGAAGAATGTTGTTTGATTTGAGAATGATGTCTGATTTGAGATGATGTTTGATTTGAGAATGATGTTTGATTTGAGAATGGTGTTTGATTTGAGAATGATGTTTGACTTGATAATTATGTCTGATTTAAGAATGATGTTTGATTTGAGTATGATGTTTGATTTGAGAATGATGTTTGATTTGAAAATGATGTTTGATTTGAGAATGGTGTTTGATTTGAGAATGATGTTTGACTTGATAATGATGTCTGATTTGAGAACAATGTTTGATTTGAGAATGATTTTTGATTTGAAAATGATATCTGATTTGAGAATGATGTTTGATTTGATAATGAATTTTGATTTGACAATGTGTTTGATGTGATAATGTTTGATTTGAGACTGATCTTTGATTTAAGAATGATGTTTGATTTTCGAATGGTGTTTGATTTGAAAATGATGTTTGGCTTCATAGTGATGTCTGATTTGAGAATGATGTTTGATTTGAGTATGAAGTTTGATATAAGAATGATGTTTGATTTTAGAATGATGTTTGATTTGAGAATGGTGTTTGATTTGCGAATGATGTTTGACTTGATAATAATGTCTGATTTGAGAATGATGTTTGATTTGAGTATGATGTTTGATTGGAGAATGATGTTTGATTTGAGATGATGTTTGATTTAACAATGATGTTTGATTTGATAATGATGTCTGATTTGAGAATGTTGTTTGATTTGACAATGATGTTTGATTTGATAATGATGTCTGATTTGAGAATGGTGTTTGATTTGAGAATGATGTTTGACTTGATAATGATGTCGGATTTGAGAATGATGTTTGATTTGAGTATGAGGTTTGATTTGATAATGATGTCTGATTTGAGAATGATGTTTGATTTGAGAATGATGTGTGAATTGAGAATGATGTTTGATTTGACAATGATGTTTGATTTGATAATGATGTCTGATTGAAGAATGTTGTTTGATTTGAGAATGATGCCTGATTTGAGATGATGTTTGATTTGAGAATGATGTTTGATTTGAGAATGGTGTTTGATTTGAGAATGATGTTTGATTTGATAATTATGTCTGATTTAAGAATGATGTTTGATTTGAGTATGATGTTTGATTTGAGAATGATGTTTGATTTGAAAATGATGTTTGATTTGAGAATGGTGTTTGATTTGAGAATGATGTTTGACTTGATAATGATGTCTGATTTGAGAATGATGTTTGATTTGAGTATGATGTTTGATTTGAGAATGATGTTTGATTTGAGATGATGTTTGATTTGAGAATGATGTTTGATTTGAGAATGGTGTTTGATTTGAAAATGATGTTTGACATGATAATGATGTCTGATTTGAGAATGATGTTTGATTTGAGTATGATGTTTGATTTGATAATGATGTCTGATTTGAGAATGATGTTTGATTTGAGAATGATGTCTGAATTGAGAATGATGTTTGATTTGACAATGATGCTTGATTTGATAATGATGTTTGATTTGAGAATGTTGTTTGATTTGAGAATGATGTCTTATTTGAGATGATGTTTGATTTGAGAATGATGTTTGATTTTAGAATGATGTTTGATTTGAGAATGGTGTTTGATTTGAGAATGATGTTTGACTTGTTAATGATGTCTGATTTGAGAATGATGTTTGATTTGAGTATGATGTTTGATTTGAGAATGATGTTTGATTTGAGATGATGTTTGATTTGAGAATAATGTTTGATTTGAGAATGTTGTTTGATTTAAGAATGATGTTTGACTTGATAATGATGTCTGATTTGAGAATGAAGTTTGATTTGAGTATGATGTCTGATTTGATAATGATGTCTGATTTGAGAATGATGTTTGATTTGAGAATGATGTCTGAATTGAGAATGATGTTTGATTTGACAATGATATTTAAATTTGATAATGATGTCTGATTTGAGAATGTTGTTTGATTTGAGAATGATGTTTGATTTGAGAATGGTGTTTGATTTGAGAATGATGTTTGACTTGATAATGATGTCTGATTTGAGAATGATGTTTGATTTGAGTATGATGTTTGATTTGAGAATGATGTTTGATTTGAGAATGATGTTTGATTTGAGAATGGTGTTTGATTTTAGAATGATGTTTGACTTGATAATGATGTGTGATTTGAGGATGATGTTTGATTGGAGTATTATGTTTGATTTGAGAATGATGTTTGATTTGAGATGATGTTTGATTTGACAATGATGTTTGATTTGATAATGATGTCTGATTTGAGAATGTTGTTTGATTTGACAATGATGTCTGATTTGAGAATGGTGTTTGATTTGAGAATTATGTTTGACTTGATAATGATGTCTGATTTGAGAACAATGTTTGATTTAAGAATGATGTTTGATTTGAAAATGATATCTGATTTGAAAATCATGTTTGATTTGATATTGATTTTTGATTTGAGAATGTGTTTGATTTGATAATGTTTGATTTGAATATGATGTTTGATTTGAGAATGATGTTTGATTTGAGAATGATGTTTGATTTGAGAATGGTGTTTGATTTGAGGATGATGTTTGACTTGATAATGATGTATGATTTGAGAATGATATTTGATTTGAGTCTGATGTTTGATTTGAGAATGATGTTTGATTTGAGATGATGTTTGATTTAAGAATAATGTTTGATTTGAGAATGTTGTTTGATTTGAGAATGTTTTTGATTTTATAATGATGTTTGATTTTATAATGATGTTTAATTTGCGAATGATATTTGATTTTATAATGCTGTTTGATTTGAGAATGATGTTTGATTTGAAAATGATGTTTGATTTAAAAATTATGTTTGATTTTATAATGATGTTTGATTTTATAATGATTTTTGATTTGAGAATGATGTTTGATTTTAGAATGATGTTTGATTTGAGAATGTTGTTTGATTTTATAATGATGTTTGATTTGAAAATGATGTTTGATTTGAGAATGATGTCTTGATATGAAGTTTGATTTGAGAATTATGTTTGATTTGAGAATGGTGTTTGATTTGAGAATGATGTTAGACTTGATAATGATGTCTGATTTGAGAACAATGTTTGATTTGAGAATGATGTTTGATTTGAAAATGATATCTGATTTGAGAATGATGTTTGATTTGCTAATGATTTTTGATTTGACAATGTGTTTGATGTGATAATGTTTGATTTGAGAATGATGTTTGATTTAAGAATGATGTTTGATTTGAGAATGGTGTTTGATTTGAAAATGATGTTTGACTTAATAATGATGTCTGATTTGAGAATGATGTTTGATTTGAGTATGAAGTTTGATTTAAGAATGATGTTTGATTTGAGAATGATGTTTTATTTAAGAATGGTGTTTGATTTGCGAATGATGTTTGACTTGATAATGATGTCTGATTTGAGAATGATGTTTGATTTGAGTATGATGTTTGATTGGAGAATGATGTTTAATTTGAGATGATGTTTGATTTGACAATGATGTTTGATTTGATAATGATGTTTGATTTGAGAATGTTGTTTGATTTGACAATGATGTTTGATTTGATAATGATGTCTGATTTGAGAATGGTGTTTGATTTGAGAATGATGTTGGACTTGATAATGATGTCGGATTTGAGAATGATGTTTGATTTGAGTATGATGTTTGATTTGATAATGATGTCTGATTTGAGAATGATGTTTGATTTGAGAATGATGTGTGAATTGAGAATGATGTTTGATTTGACCATGATGTTTGATTTGATAATGATGTCTGATTGAAGAATGTTGTTTGATTTGAGAATGATGTCTGATTTGAGATGATGTTTGATTTGAGAATGATGTTTGATTTGAGAATGGTGTTTGATTTGAGAATGATGTTTGACTTGATAATTATGTCTGATTTAAGAATGATGTTTGATTTGAGTATGATATTTGATTTGAGAATGATGTTTGATTTGAAAATGATGTTTGATTTGAGAATGGTGTTTGATTTGAGAATGATGTTTGACTTGATAATGATGTCTGATTTGAGAACAATGTTTGATTTGAGAATGATTTTTGATTTGAAAATGATATCTGATTTGAGAATGATGTTTGATTTGATAATGATTTTTGATTTGACAATGTGTTTGATGTGATAATGTTTGATTTGAGACTGATCTTTGATTTAAGAATGATGTTTGATTTGAGAATGGTGTTTGATTTGAAAATGATGTTTGACTTCATAATGATGTCTGATTTGAGAATGATGTTTGATTTGAGTATGAAGTTTGATATAAGAATGATGTTTGATTTTAGAATGATGTTTGATTTGAGAATGGTGTTTGATTTGCGAATGATGTTTGACTTGATAATGATGTCTGATTTGAGAATGATGTTTGATTTGAGTATGATTTTTGATTGGAGAATGATGTTTGATTTGAGA
Source organism: Ceratothoa steindachneri (assembly GCA_963969495.1). Classification (NCBI taxonomy): domain Eukaryota; kingdom Metazoa; phylum Arthropoda; class Malacostraca; order Isopoda; family Cymothoidae; genus Ceratothoa; species Ceratothoa steindachneri. Next base: position 46,498,624 of record OZ018332.1, read on the forward strand.
TGATGTTTGATTTGACAATGATGTTTGATTTGATAATGATGTCTGATTTGAGAATGTTGTTTGATTTGACAATGATGTTTGATTTGATAATGATGTCTGATTTGAGAATGGTGTTTGATTTGAGAATGATGTTTGACTTGATAATGATGTCGGATTTGAGAATGATGTTTGATTTGAGTATGAGGTTTGATTTGATAATGATGTCTGATTTGAGAATGATGTTTGATTTGAGAATGATGTGTGAATTGAGAATGATGTTTGATTTGACAATGATGTTTGATTTGATAATGATGTCTGATTGAAGAATGTTGTTTGATTTGAGAATGATGCCTGATTTGAGATGATGTTTGATTTGAGAATGATGTTTGATTTGAGAATGGTGTTTGATTTGAGAATGATGTTTGATTTGATAATTATGTCTGATTTAAGAATGATGTTTGATTTGAGTATGATGTTTGATTTGAGAATGATGTTTAATTTGAAAATGATGTTTGATTTGAGAATGGTGTTTGATTTGAGAATGATGTTTGACTTCATAATGATGTCTGATTTGAGAATGATGTTTGATTTGAGTATGATGTTTGATTTGAGAATGATGTTTGATTTGAGATGATGTTTGATTTGAGAATGATGTTTGATTTGAGAATGGTGTTTGATTTGAAAATGATGTTTGACATGATAATGATGTCTGATTTGAGAATGATGTTTGATTTGAGTATGATGTTTGATTTGATAATGATGTCTGATTTGAGAATGATGTTTGATTTGAGAATGATGTCTGAATTGAGAATGATGTTTGATTTGACAATGATGCTTGATTTGATAATGATGTTTGATTTGAGAATGTTGTTTGATTTGAGAATGATGTCTTATTTGAGATGATGTTTGATTTGAGAATGATGTTTGATTTTAGAATGATGTTTGATTTGAGAATGGTGTTTGATTTGAGAATGATGTTTGACTTGTTAATGATGTCTGATTTGAGAATGATGTTTGATTTGAGTATGATGTTTGATTTGAGAATGATGTTTGATTTGAGATGATGTTTGATTTGAGAATAATGTTTGATTTGAGAATGTTGTTTGATTTAAGAATGATGTTTGACTTGATAATGATGTCTGATTTGAGAATGAAGTTTGATTTGAGTATGATGTCTGATTTGATAATGATGTCTGATTTGAGAATGATGTTTGATTTGAGAATGATGTCTGAATTGAGAATGATGTTTGATTTGACAATGATATTTAAATTTGATAATGATGTCTGATTTGAGAATGTTGTTTGATTTGAGAATGATGTTTGATTTGAGAATGGTGTTTGATTTGAGAATGATGTTTGACTTGATAATGATGTCTGATTTGAGAATGATGTTTGATTTGAGTATGATGTTTGATTTGAGAATGATGTTTGATTTGAGAATGATGTTTGTTTCAGAATGGTGTTTGATTTTAGAATGATGTTTGACTTGATAATGATGTGTGATTTGAGAATGATGTTTGATTGGAGTATTATGTTTGATTTGAGAATGATGTTTGATTTGAGATGATGTTTGATTTGACAATGATGTTTGATTTGATAATGATGTCTGATTTGAGAATGTTGTTTGATTTGACAATGATGTTTGATTTGATAATGATGTCTGATTTGAGAATGGTGTTTGATTTCAGAATGATGTTTGACTTGATAATGATGTCTGATTTAAGATGATGTTTGATTTGAGTATGATGTTTGATTTGATAATGATGTCTGATTTGAGAATGATGTTTGATTTGAGAATGATGTCTGAATTGAGAATGATGCTTGATTTGACAATGATGTTTGATTTGATAATGATGTCTGATTTGAGACTGTTGTTTGATTTGAGAATGATGTCTGATTTGAGATGATGTTTGATTTGAGAATGTGGTTTGATTGGAGAATGGTGTATCATTTGAGAATGATGTTTGATTTGAGAATGGTGTTTGATTTGAGAATGATGTTTGACTTGATAATGATGTCTGATTTATGAATGATGTTTGACTTGATAATGATGTCTGATTTGAGAATGATGTTTGATTTCAGTATGATGTTTGATTTGACAATGATGTTCGATTTGATAATGATGTCTGATTTGAGAATGTTGTTTGATTTTATAATGATTTCGATTTGATAATGATGTTTGATTTGACAATGATGTTTGATTTGATAATGATGTCTGATTTGAGAATGTTGTTTGATTTGATAATGATGTTTGATTTGACAATTATGTTTGATTTGATAATGATGTCTGATTTGAGAATGTTGTTTGATTTTATAATGATGTTTGATTTGACAATGATTTTTGATTTGAGAATGTGTTTGATTTGATAATGTTTGATCTGAGAATGATGTTTGATTTGAGAATGATGTTTGATTTGAGAATGGTGTTTGATTTGAGAATGATGTTTGACCCTATGATGATGTCTGATTTGAGAATGATATTTGATTTTATAATGATGTTTGATTTGAAAATGATGTTTAATTTGAGAATGATGTCTTGAGATGATGTTTGACTAGATAATGATGTCTGATTTGAGAATGATGTTTGATTTGAGTATGATGTTTGATTTGAAAATGATGTTTGATTTGAGATGATCTTTGATTTGACAATTATGTTTGATTTGATAATGATGTCTGATTTGAGAATGTTGTTTGATTTGACAATGAAGTTTGATTTTATAATGATATTTGATTTTATAATGATGTTTGATTTGCAAATGATATTTGATTTTATAATGCTGTTTGATTTGAGAATGATGTTTGATTTGAAAATGATGTTTGATTTGAAAATGATGTTTGATTTTATAATGATGTTTGATTTTATTATGATTTTTGATTTGAGAATGATGTTTGATTTTGGAATGATGTTTGATTTGAGAATGTTGTTTGATTTTATTATTACGTTTGATTTGAAATTATGTTTGATTTGAGAATGATGTCTAATTTGAGATGATGTTTGATTTAAGAATGATATCTGATTTGAGAATGGTGTTTGATTTAAGAATGATGTTTGACTTAATAATGATGTCTGATTTGAGAACAATGTTTGATTTAAGAATGATGTTTGATTTGAAAATGATATCTGATTTGAAAATGATGTTTGATTTGATAATGATTTTTGATTTGAGAATGTGTTTGATTTGATAATGTTTGATTTGAGAATGATGTTTGATTTGAGAATGATGTTTGATTTGAGAATGATGTATAAATTGAGAATGATGTTCGATTTGATAATGATGTTTGATTTGATAATGATGTCTGATTTAAGAATGTTGTTTGATTTGAGAATGATGTCTGATTTAAGATGATGTTTGATTTGAGAATGATGTTTGATTTGAGAATGGTGTTTGATTTGAGAATGATGTTTGACTTGATAATGATGTCTGATTTGAGAATGATGTTTGATTTGAGTATAATGTTTGATTTGATAATGATGTCTGATTTGAGAATGATGTTTGATTTGAGAATGATGTCTGAATTGAGAATGATGTTTGATTTGAGAATGATGTTTGATTCGATAATGATGTTTGATTTGAGAATGATTTTTTATTTGAAAATGATATCTGATTTGAGAATGATGTTTGATTTGAAAATGATATCTGATTTGAGAATGATGTTTGATTTGATAATGATTTTTGATTTGAGAATGTGTTTGATTTGATAATGTTTGATTTGATAATGATTTTTGATTTGAGAATGTGTTTGATTTGATAATGTTTGATTTGAGAATGATGTTTGATTTAATAAAGATGTTTGATTTGAGAATGATGTCTGAATTGAGAATGATGTTTGATTTGACAATGATGTTTAATTTGATAATGATGTCTGATTTGAGAATGATGTCTGATTTGAGATGATGTTTGATTTGAGAATGATGTTTGATTTGAGAATGATGTTTGATTTGAGAATGATGTCTGAATTGAGAATAATGTTTGATTTGACAATGATGTTTGATTTGATAATGATGTCTGATTTGAGAATGTTGTTTGATTTGAGAATGATGTCTGATTTGAGATGATGTTTGATTTGAGAATGATGTTTGATTTGAGAATGATGTTTAATTTGAGAATGGTGTTTGATTTAAGAATGATGTTTGACTTAATAATGATGTCTGATTTGAGAATGATGTTTGATTTGAGAATGATGTCTGATTTAAGAATGATGTTTGATTTGAGAATGATGTTTTATTTAAGAATGGTGTTTGATTTGCGAATGATGTTTGACTTGATAATGATGTCTGATTTGAGAATGATGTTTGATTTGAGTATGATGTTTGATTGGAGAATGATGTTTAATTTGAGATGATGTTTGATTTGACAATGATGTTTGATTTGATAATGATGTCTGATTTGAGAATGTTGTTTGATTTGACAATGATGTTTGATTTGATAATGATGTCTGATTTGAGAATGGTGTTTGATTTGAGAATGATGTTTGACTTGATAATGATGTCGGATTTGAGAATGATGTTTGATTTGAGTATGATGTTTGATTTGATAATGATGTCTGATTTGAGAATGATGTTTGATTTGAGAATGATGTGTGAATTGAGAATGATGTTTGATTTGACCATGATGTTTGATTTGATAATGATGTTTGATTTGAGAATGATATTTGATTTGAGAATGATGTTTGATTTGAGAATGGTGTTTGATTTGAGAATGATGTTTGACTTGATAATGATGTATGATTTGAGAATGATATTTGATTTGAGTCTGATGTTTGATTTGAGAATGATGTTTGATTTGAGATGATGTTTGATTTAAGAATAATGTTTGATTTGAGAATGTTGTTTGATTTGAGAATGTTTTTGATTTTATAATGATGTTTGATTTTATAATGATGTTTAATTTGCGAATGATATTTGATTTTATAATGCTGTTTGATTTGAGAATGATGTTTGATTTGAAAATGATGTTTGATTTAAAAATTATGTTTGATTTTATAATGATGTTTGATTTTATAATGATTTTTGATTTGAGAATGATGTTTGATTTTGGAATGATGTTTGATTTGAGAATGATGTTTGATTTGATAATGATTTTTGATTTGAGAATGTGTTTGATTTGATAATGTTTGATTTGAGAATGATGTTTAATTTGAGAATGATGTTTGATTTGAGAATGATGTCTAAATTGAGAATGATGTTCGATTTGACAATGATGTTTGATTTGATAATGATGTCTGATTTAAGAATGTTGTTTGATTTGAGAATGATGTCTGATTTGAGATGATGTTTGATTTGAGAATGATGTTTGATTTGAGAATGGTGTTTGATTTGAGAATGATGTTTGACTTGATAATGATGTCTGATTTGAGAATGATGTTTGATTTGAGTATAATGTTTGATTTGATAATGATGTCTGATTTGAGAATGATGTTTGATTTGAGAATGATGTCTGAATTGAGAATGATGTTTGATTTGAGAATGATGTTTGATTCGATAATGATGTTTGATTTGAGAATGATTTTTTATTTGAAAATGATATCTGATTTGAGAATGATGTTTGATTTGAAAATGATATCTGATTTGAGAATGATGTTTGATTTGATAATGATTTTTGATTTGAGAATGTGTTTGATTTGATAATGTTTGATTTGATAATGATTTTTGATTTGAGAATGTGTTTGATTTGATAATGTTTGATTTGAGAATGATGTTTGATTTAATAAAGATGTTTGATTTGAGAATGATGTCTGAATTGAGAATGATGTTTGATTTGACAATGATGTTTAATTTGATAATGATGTCTGATTTGAGAATGATGTCTGATTTGAGATGATGTTTGATTTGAGAATGATGTTTGATTTGAGAATGATGTTTGATTTGAGAATGATGTCTGAATTGAGAATAATGTTTGATTTGACAATGATGTTTGATTTGATAATGATGTCTGATTTGAGAATGTTGTTTGATTTGAGAATGATGTCTGATTTGAGATGATGTTTGATTTAGAATGATGTTTGATTTGAGAATGATGTTTAATTTGAGAATGGTGTTTGATTTAAGAATGATGTTTGACTTAATAATGATGTCTGATTTGAGAATGATGTTTGATTTGAGTATGATGTTTGATTTAAAAATGATGTTTGATTTGAAAATGATGTCTGAATTGAGAATGATGTTTGATTTGACAATGATGTTTGATTTGATAATGATGTCTGATTTGAGAATGTTGTTTGATTTGAGAATGATGTCTGATTTGAGATGATGTTTGATTTGAGAATGATGTTTTATTTGAGAATGATGTTTGATTTAAAAATGATGTTTGATTTGAGAATGATGTCTAATTTGAGATGATGTTTGATTTAAGAATGATGTCTGATTTGAGAATGGTGTTTGATTTGAGAATTATGTTTGACTTGATAATGATGTCTGATTTGAGAACAATGTTTGATTTAAGAATGATGTTTGATTTGAAAATGATATCTGATTTGAAAATCATGTTTGATTTGATAATGATTTTTGATTTGAGAATGTGTTTGATTTGATAATGTTTGATTTGAATATGATGTTTGATTTGAGAATGATGTTTGATTTGAGAATGATGTTTGATTTGAGAATGGTGTTTGATTTGAGAATGATGTTTGACTTGATAATGATGTATGATTTGAGAATGATATTTGATTTGAGTCTGATGTTTGATTTGAGAATGATGTTTGATTTGAGATGATGTTTGATTTAAGAATAATGTTTGATTTGAGAATGTTGTTTGATTTGAGAATGTTTTTGATTTTATAATGATGTTTGATTTTATAATGATGTTTAATTTGCGAATGATATTTGATTTTATAATGCTGTTTGATTTGAGAATGATGTTTGATTTGAAAATGATGTTTGATTTAAAAATTATGTTTGATTTTATAATGATGTTTGATTTTATAATGATTTTTGATTTGAGAATGATGTTTGATTTTGGAATGATGTTTGATTTGAGAATGTTGTTTGATTTTATAATGATGTTTGATTTGAAAATGATGTTTGATTTGAGAATGATGTCTTGATATGATGTTTGATTTGAGAATTATGTTTGATTTGAGAATGGTGTTTGATTTGAGAATGATGTTTGACTTGATAATGATGTCTGATTTGAGAACAATGTTTGATTTGAGAATGATGTTTGATTTGAAAATGATATCTGATTTGAGAATGATGTTTGATTTGCTAATGATTTTTGATTTGACAAGGTGTTTGATGTGATAATGTTTGATTTGAGAATGATGTTTGATTTAAGAATGATGTTTGATTTGAGAATGGTGTTTGATTTGAAAATGATGTTTGACTTAATAATGATGTCTGATTCCAGAATGATGTTTGATTTGAGTATGAAGTTTAATTTAAGAATGATGTTTGATTTGAGAATGATGTTTTATTTAAGAATGGTGTTTGATTTGCGAATGATGTTTGACTTGATAATGATGTCTGATTTGAGAATGATGTTTGATTTGAGTATGATGTTTGATTGGAGAATGATGTTTAATTTGAGATGATGTTTGATTTGACAATGATGTTTGATTTGATAATGATGTCTGATTTGAGAATGTTGTTTGATTTGACAATGATGTTTGATTTGATAATGATGTCTGATTTGAGAATGGTGTTTGATTTGAGAATGATGTTTGACTTGATAATGATGTCGGATTTGAGAATGATGTTTGATTTGAGTATGATGTTTGATTTGATAATGATGTCTGATTTGAGAATGATGTTTGATTTGAGAATGATGTGTGAATTGAGAATGATGTTTGATTTGACCATGATGTTTGATTTGATAATGATGTCTGATTGAAGAATGTTGTTTGATTGGAGAATGATGTCTGATTTGAGATGATCTTTGATTTGAGAATGATGTTTGATTTGAGAATGGTGTTTGATTTGAGAATGATGTTTGACTTGATAATTATGTCTGATTTAAGAATGATGTTTGATTTGAGTATGATGTTTGATTTGAGAATGATGTTTGATTTGAAAATGATGTTTGATTTGAGAAGGGTGTTTGATTTGAGAATGATGTTTGACTTGATAATGATGTCTGATTTGAGAACAATGTTTGATTTGAGAATGATTTTTGATTTGAAAATGATATCTGATTTGAGAATGATGTTTGATTTGATAATGATTTTTGATTTGACAATGTGTTTGATGTGATAATGTTTGATTTGAGACTGATCTTTGATTTAAGAATGATGTTTGATTTTCGAATGGTGTTTGATTTGAAAATGATGTTTGACTTCATAATGATGTCTGATTTGAGAATGATGTTTGATTTGAGTATGAAGTTTGATATAAGAATGATGTTTGATTTTAGAATGATGTTTGATTTGAGAATGGTGTTTGATTTGCGAATGATGTTTGACTTGATAATGATGTCTGATTTGAGAATGATGTTTGATTTGAGTATGATGTTTGATTGGAGAATGATGTTTGATTTGAGATGATGTTTGATTTAACAATGATGTTTGATTTGATAATGATGTCTGATTTGAGAATGTTGTTTGATTTGACAATGATGTTTGATTTCATAATGATGTCTGATTTGAGAATGGTGTTTGATTTGAGAATGATGTTTGACTTGATAATGATGTCGGATTTGAGAATGATGTTTGATTTGAGTATGAGGTTTGATTTGATAATGATGTCTGATTTGAGAATGATGTTTGATTTGAGAATGATGTGTGAATTAAGAATGATGTTTGATTTGACAATGATGTTTGATTTGATAATGATGTCTGATTGAAGAATGTTGTTTGATTTGAGAATGATGCCTGATTTGAGATGATGTTTGATTTGAGAATGATGTTTGATTTGAGAATGGTGTTTGATTTGAGAATGATGTCTGATTTGATAATTATGTCTGATTTAAGAATGATGTTTGATTTGAGTATGATGTTTGATTTGAGAATGATGTTTGATTTGAAAATGATGTTTGATTTGAGAATGGTGTTTGATTTGAGAATGATGTTTGACTTGATAATGATGTCTGATTTGAGAATGATGTTTGATTTGAGTATGATGTTTGATTTGAGAATGATGTTTGATTTGAGATGATGTTTGATTTGAGAATAATGTTTGATTTGAGAATGGTGTTTGATTTGAAAATGATGTTTGACATGATAATGATGTCTGATTTGAGAATGATGTTTGATTTGAGTATGATGTTTGATTTGATAATGATGTCTGATTTGAGAATGATGTTTGATTTGAGAATGATGTCTGAATTGAGAATGATGTTTGATTTGACAATGATGCTTGATTTGATAATGATGTTTGATTTGAGAATGTTGTTTGATTTGAGAATGATGTCTTATTTGAGATGATGTTTGATTTGAGAATGATGTTTGATTTTAGAATGATGTTTGATTTGAGAATGGTGTTTGATTTGAGAATGATGTTTGACTTGTTAATGATGTCTGATTTGAGAATGATGTTTGATTTGAGTATGATGTTTGATTTGAGAATGATGTTTGATTTGAGATGATGTTTGATTTGAGAATAATGTTTGATTTGAGAATGTTGTTTGATTTAAGAATGATGTTTGACTTGATAATGATGTCTGATTTGAGAATGAAGTTTGATTTGAGTATGATGTCTGATTTGATAATGATGTCTGATTTGAGAATGATGTTTGATTTGAGAATGATGTCTGAATTGAGAATGATGTTTGATTTGACAATGATATTTAAATTTGATAATGATGTCTGATTATAGAATGTTGTTTGATTTGAGAATGATGTTTGATTTGAGAATGGTGTTTGATTTGAGAATGATGTTTGACTTGATAATGATGTCTGATTTGAGAATGATGTTTGATTTGAGTATGATGTTTGATTTGAGAATGATGTTTGATTTGAGAATGATGTTTGATTTGAGAATGGTGTTTGATTTTAGAATGATGTTTGACTTGATAATGATGTGTGATTTGAGAATGATGTTTGATTGGAGTATTATGTTTGATTTGAGAATGTTCTTTGATTTGAGATGATGTTTGATTTGACAATGATGTTTGATTTGATAATGATGTCTGATTTGAGAATGTTGTTTGATTTGACAATGATGTTTGATTTGATAATGATGTCTGATTTGAGAATGGTGTTTGATTTCAGAATGATGTTTGACTTGATAATGATGTCTGATTTAAGATGATATTTGATTTGAGTATGATGTTTGATTTGATAATGATGTCTGATTTGAGAATGATGTTTGATTTGAGAATGATGTCTGAATTGAGAATGATGCTTGATTTGACAATGATGTTTGATTTGATAATGATGTCTGATTTGAGACTGTTGTTTGATTTGAGAATGATGTCTGATTTGAGATGATGTTTGATTTGAGAATGTGGTTTGATTGGAGAATGGTGTATCATTTGAGAATGATGTTTGATTTGAGAATGGTGTTTGATTTGAGAATGATGTTTGACTTGATAATGATGTCTGATTTATGAATGATGTTTGACTTGATAATGATGTCTGATTTGAGAATGATGTTTGATTTCAGTATGATGTTTGATTTGACAATGATGTTCGATTTGATAATGATGTCTGATTTGAGAATGTTGTTTGATTTTATAATGATGTTCGATTTGATAATGATGTTTGATTTGACAATGATGTTTGATTTGATAATGATGTCTGATTTGAGAATGTTGTTTGATTTGATAATGATGTTTGATTTGACAATTATGTTTGATTTGATAATGATGTCTGATTTGAGAATGTTGTTTGATTTTATAATGATGTTTGATTTGACAATGATTTTTGATTTGAGAATGTGTTTGATTTGATAATGTTTGATCTGAGAATGATGTTTGATTTGAGAATGATGTTTGATTTGAGAATGGTGTTTGATTTGAGAATAATGTTTGACCCTATAATGATGTCTGATTTGAGAATGATATTTGATTTTATAATGATGTTTGATTTGAAAATGATGTTTAATTTGAGAATGATGTCTTGAGATGATGTTTGACTAGATAATGATGTCTGATTTGAGAATGATGTTTGATTTGAGTATGATGTTTGATTTGAGAATGATGTTTGATTTGAGATGATGTTTGATTTGACAATGATGTTTGATTTGATAATGATGTCTGATTTGAGAATGTTGTTTGATTTGACAATGAAGTTTGATTTTATAATGATATTTGATTTTATAATGATGTTTGATTTGCAAATGATATTTGATTTTATAATGCTGTTTGATTTGAGAATGATGTTTGATTTGAAAATGATGTTTGATTTGAAAATGATGTTTGATTTTATAATGATGTTTGATTTTATTATGATTTTTGATTTGAGAATGATGTTTGATTTTGGAATGATGTTTGATTTGAGAATGTTGTTTGATTTTATTATTACGTTTGATTTGAAAATGATGTTTGATTTGAGAATGATGTCTAATTTGAGATGATGTTTGATTTAAGAATGATATCTGATTTGAGAATGGTGTTTGATTTAAGAATGATGTTTGACTTAATAATGATGTCTGATTTGAGAACAATGTTTGATTTAAGAATGATGTTTGATTTGAAAATGATATCTGATTTGAAAATGATGTTTGATTTGATAATGATTTTTGATTTGAGAATGTGTTTGATTTGATAATGTTTGATTTGAGAATGATGTTTGATTTGAGAATGATGTTTGATTTGAGAATGATGTCTAAATTGAGAATGATGTTCGATTTGACAATGATGTTTGATTTGATAATGATGTCTGATTTAAGAATGTTGTTTGATTTGAGAATGATGTCTGATTTGAGATGATGTTTGATTTGAGAATGATGTGTGAATTGAGAATGATGTTTTATTTGAGAATGATGTTTGACTTGATAATGATGTCTGATTTGAGAATGATGTTTGATTTGAGTATAATGTTTGATTTGATAATGATGTCTGATTTGAGAATGATGTTTGATTTGAGAATGATGTCTAAATTGAGAATGATGTCCGATTTGAGAATGATGTTTGATTCGATAATGATGTTTGATTTGAGAATGATTTTTTATTTGAAAATGATATCTGATTTGAGAATGATGTTTGATTTGAAAATGATATCTGATTTGAGAATGATGTTTGATTTGATAATGATTTTTGATTTGAGAATGTGTTTGATTTGATAATGTTTGATTTGATAATGATTTTTGATTTGAGAATGTGTTTGATTTGATAATGTTTGATTTGAGAATGATCTTTGATTTAATAAAGATGTTTGATTTGAGAATGATGTCTGAATTGAGAATGATGTTTGATTTGACAATGATGTTTAATTTGATAATGATGTCTGATTTGAGAATGATGTCTGATTTGAGATGATGTTTGATTTGAGAATGATGTTTGATTTGAGAATGATGTTTGATTTGAGAATGATGTCTGAATTAAGAATAATGTTTGATTTGACAATGATGTTTGATTTGATAATGATGTCTGATTTGAGAATGTTGTTTGATTTGAGAATGATGTCTGATTTGAGATGATGTTTGATTTGAGAATGATGTTTGATTTGAGAATGATGTTTAATTTGAGAATGGTGTTTGATTTAAGAATGATGTTTGACTTAATAATGATGTCTGATTTGAGAATGATGTTTGATTTGAGTATGATGTTTGATTTGAGAATGATGTTTGATTTGAGAATGGTGTTTGATTTTAGAATTATGTTTGACTTGATAATGATGTGTGATTTGAGAATGATGTTTGATTGGAGTATTATGTTTGATTTGACAATGATGTTTGATTTGATAATGATGTCTGATTTGAGAATGTTGTTTGATTTGACAATGATGTTTGATTTGATAATGATGTCTGATTTGAGAATGGTGTTTGATTTCAGAATGATGTTTGACTTGATAATGATGTCTGATTTAAGATGATGTTGATTTGAGTATGATGTTTGATTTGATAATGATGTCTGATTTGAGAATGATGTTTGATTTGAGAATGATGTCTGAATTGAGAATGATGCTTGATTTGACAATGATGTTTGATTTGATAATGATGTCTGATTTGAGACTGTTGTTTGATTTGAGAATGATGTCTGATTTGAGATGATGTTTGATTTGAGAATGTGGTTTGATTGGAGAATGGTGTATCATTTGAGAATGATGTTTGATTTGAGAATGGTGTTTGATTTGAGAATGATGTTTGACTTGATAATGATGTCTGATTTATGAATGATGTTTGACTTGATAATGATGTCTGATTTGAGAATGATGTTTGATTTCAGTATGATGTTTGATTTGACAATGATGTTCGATTTGATAATGATGTCTGATTTGAGAATGTTGTTTGATTTTATAATGATGTTCGATTTGATAATGATGTTTGATTTGACAATGATGTTTGATTTGATAATGATGTCTGATTTGAGAATGTTGTTTGATTTGATAATGATGTTTGATTTGACAATTATTTTTGATTTGATAATGATGTCTGATTTGAGAATGTTGTTTGATTTTATAATGATGTTTGATTTGACAATGATTTTTGATTTGAGAATGTGTTTGATTTGATAATGTTTGATCTGAGAATGATGTTTGATTTGAGAATGATGTTTGATTTGAGAATGGTGTTTGATTTGAGAATGATGTTTGACCCTATAATGATGTCTGATTTGAGAATGATATTTGATTTTATAATGATGTTTGATTTGAAAATGATGTTTAATTTGAGAATGATGTCTTGAGATGATGTTTGACTAGATAATGATGTCTGATTTGAGAATGATGTTTGATTTGAGTATGATGTTTGATTTGAGAATGATGTTTGATTTGAGATGATGTTTGATTTGACAATGATGTTTGATTTGATAATGATGTCTGATTTGAGAATGTTGTTTGATTTGACAATGAAGTTTGATTTTATAATGATATTTGATTTTATAATGATGTTTGATTTGCAAATGATATTTGATTTTATAATGCTGTTTGATTTGAGAATGATGTTTGATTTGAAAATGATGTTTGATTTGAAAATGATGTTTGATTTTATAATGATGTTTGATTTTATTATGATTTTTGATTTGAGAATGATGTTTGATTTTGGAATGATGTTTGATTTGAGAATGTTGTTTGATTTTATTATTACGTTTGATTTGAAAATGATGTTTGATTTGAGAATGATGTCTAATTTGAGATGATGTTTGATTTAAGAATGATATCTGATTTGAGAATGGTGTTTGATTTAAGAATGATGTTTGACTTGATAATGATGTCTGATTTGAGAACAATGTTTGATTTAAGAATGATGTTTGATTTGAAAATGATATCTGATTTGAAAATGATGTTTGATTTGATAATGATTTTTGATTTGAGAATGTGTTTGATTTGATAATGTTTGATTTGAGAATGATGTTTGATTTGAGAATGATGTTTGATTTGAGAATGATGTCTAAATTGAGAATGATGTTCGATTTGACAATGATGTTTGATTTGATAATGATGTCTGATTTAAGAATGTTGTTTGATTTGAGAATGATGTCTGATTTGAGATGATGTTTGATTTGAGAATGATGTTTGATTTGAGAATGGTGTTTGATTTGAGAATGATGTTTGACTTGATAATGATGTCTGATTTGAGAATGATGTTTGATTTGAGTATAATGTTTGATTTGATAATGATGTCTGATTTGAGAATGATGTTTGATTTGAGAATGATGTCTGAATTGAGAATGATGTTTGATTTGAGAATGATGTTTGATTCGATAATGATGTTTGATTTGAGAATGATTTTTTATTTGAAAATGATATCTGATTTGAGAATGATGTTTGATTTGAAAATGATATCTGATTTGAGAATGATGTTTGATTTGATAATGATTTTTGATTTGAGAATGTGTTTGATTTGATTATGTTTGATTTGATAATGATTTTTGATTTGAGAATGTGTTTGATTTGATAATGTTTGATTTGAGAATGATGTTTGATTTAATAAAGATGTTTGATTTGAGAATGATGTCTGAATTGAGAATGATGTTTGATTTGACAATGATGTTTAATTTGATAATGATGTCTGATTTGAGAATGATGTCTGATTTGAGATGATGTTTGATTTGAGAATGATGTTTGATTTGAGAATGATGTTTGATTTGAGAATGATGTCTGAATTGAGAATAATGTTTGATTTGACAATGATGTTTGATTTGATAATGATGTCTGATTTGAGAATGTTGTTTGATTTGAGAATGATGTCTGATTTGAGATGATGTTTGATTTGAGAATGATGTTTGATTTGAGAATGATGTTTAATTTGAGAATGGTGTTTGATTTAAGAATGATGTTTGACTTAATAATGATGTCTGATTTGAGAATGATGTTTAATTTGAGTATGATGTTTGATTTGAGAATGATGTTTGATTTGAGAATGATGTTTGATTTGAGAATGGTGTTTGATTTGAGAATGATGTTTGACTTGATAATGATGTATGATTTGAGAATGATATTTGATTTGAGTATGATGTTCGATTTGAGAATGATGTTTGATTTGAGATGTTTGATTTAAGAATAATGTTTGATTTGAGAATGTTGTTTGATTTGAGAATGTTTTTGATTTTATAATGATGTTTGATTTTATAATGATGTTTAATTTGCGAATGATATTTGATTTTATAATGCTGTTTGATTTGAGAATGATGTTTGATTTAAAAATGAAGTTTGATTTTAAAATTATGTTTGATTTTATAATGATGTTTGATTTTATAATGATTTTTGATTTGAGAATGATGTTTGATTTCGAATGATGTTTGATTTGAGAATGTTGTTTGATTTTATAATGATGTTTGATTTGAAAATGATGTTTGATTTGAGAATGATGTCTTGATATGATGTTTGATTTGAGAATTATGTATGATTTGAGAATGGTGTTTGATTTGAGATGATGTTTGATTTGACAATGATGTTTGATTTGATAATGATGTCTGATTTAAGAATGTTGTTTGATTTGACAATGATGTTTGATTTGAAAAAGATGTCTGATTTGATAATGATGTCTGATTTGAGAATGGTGTTTGATTTGAGAATGATGTTTGACTTCATAATGATGTCGGATTTGAGAATGATGTTTGATTTAAGTATGATGTTTGATTTGATAATGATGTCTGATTTGAGAATGTTGTTTGATTTGAGAATGATGTCTGATTTGAGAAGATGTTTGATTTGAGAATGATGTTTGATTTGAGAATGGTGTTTGATTTGAGAATGATGTTTGACTTGATAATGATGTCTGATTTTAGAATGATGTTTGATTTCAGTATGATGTTTGATTTGAGAATGATGTTTGATTTTAGAATGATGTTTGATTTGAGAATGGTGTTTGATTTGAGAATGATGTTTGACTTGATAATGATGTCTGATTTGAGAATGATGTTTGATTTGAGTATGATGTTTGATTTGAGAATGATGTTTGATTCGAGATGATGTTTGATTTGAGAATGATGTTTGATTTGAGAATGGTGTTTGATTTGAGAATGATGTTTGACTTGATAAT
Source organism: Ceratothoa steindachneri (assembly GCA_963969495.1). Classification (NCBI taxonomy): domain Eukaryota; kingdom Metazoa; phylum Arthropoda; class Malacostraca; order Isopoda; family Cymothoidae; genus Ceratothoa; species Ceratothoa steindachneri. The sequence goes on from OZ018332.1 coordinate 46,515,122, forward strand.
GATGTCTGATTTGAGAATGATGTTTGATTTGAGTATGATGTTTGATTTGATAATGATGTTTGATTTGAGAATGATGTTTGATTTGAGAATGCTGTCTGAATTTAGAATGATGTTTGATTTGACATTGATGTTTGATTTTATAATGATGTCTTATTTGAGAATGTTGTTTGATTTGAGAATGATGTCCTTTTTGAGATGATGTTTGATTTGAGAATGATGTTTGATTTTAGAATAGTGTTTGATTTGAGAATGATGTTTGAATTGATAATGATGTCTGATTCGAGAATGATGTTTGATTTGAGTATGATGTTTGATTTGAGAATGATGTTTGATTTTAAAATGATGTTTGATTTGAGAATAGTGTTTGATTTAAGAATGATGTTTGACTTGATAATGATGTCGGATTTTAGAATGATGTTTCATTTGAGTATGATGTTTGATTTGAGAATGATGTTTGATTTGAGATGATGTTTGATTTGAGAATAAGGTTGATTTGAAAATGTTGTTTGATTTGAGAATGATGTTTGACTTGATAATCATGTCTGATTTGAGAATGATGTTTGATTTGAGTATAGTGTCTGATTTGATAATGATGTCTGATTTGAGAATGATGTTTGATTTGAGAATGATGTCTGAATTGAGAATGATGTTTGATTTGAAAATGATGTTTGATTTGATAATGATGTCTGATTTGAGAATGTTGTTTGATTTGAGAATGTTTCTGATTTGAGATGATGTTTGATTTGAGAATGATGTTTGATTTGAGAATGTTTTTTGATTTGAGAATGATGTTTCACTTGATAATGATGTCTGATTTGAGAATGATGTTTGATTTGAGTATGATGTTTGATTTGAGATTGATGTGTGATTTGAGAATGATGTTTGATTTGAGAATGGTGTTTGATTTGAGAATGATGTTTGACTTGATAATGATGTCTGATTTGAGAATGATGTTTGATTTGAGTATAATGTTTGATTTGTGAATGATGTTTGATTTGAGATGATGTTTGATTTGACCATTATGTTTGATTTGATAATGATGTCTGATTTGACAATGATGTTTGATTTGATAATGATGTCTGATTTGAGAATGGTGTTTGATTTCAGAATGATGTTTGACTTCATAATGATGTCTGATTTGCGAATGATGTTCGATTTGAGTATGATGTTTGATTTGAAAATGATGTCTGATTTGAGAATGATGTTTGATTTGAGAATAATGTCTGAATTGAGAATGATGTTTGATTTGACAATGATGTTTGATTTGCTAATGATGTCTGATTTGAGAATGATGTCTGAATTGAGGATGATGTAAATCATTTGACAATGATTTTTGATTTGATAATGATGTCTGATTTGAGAATGATGTTTGATTTAATAAAGATGTTTGATTTGAGAATGATGTCTGAATTGAGAATGATGTTTGATTTGACAATGATGTTTAATTTGATAATGATGTCTGATTTGAGAATGATGTCTGATTTGAGATGATGTTTGATTTGAGTATGATGTTTGATTTGAGAATGATGTGTGATTTGAGAATGATGTTTGATTTGAGAATGGTGTTTGATTTGAGAATGATGTTTGACTTGATAATGATGTCTGATTTGAGAATGATGTCTGATTTGAGTATAATATTTGATTTGAGAATGATGTTTGATTTGAGATGATGTTTGATTTGACCATTATGTTTGATTTGATAATGATGTCTGATTTGAAAATGTTGTTTGATTTGACAATGATGTTTGATTTGATAATGATGTCTGATTTGAGAATGGTGTTTGATTTCAGAATGATGTTTGACTTGATAATGATGTCTTATTTGAGATGATGTTTTATTTGAGAATGATGTTTGATTTTAGAATGATGTTTGATTTGAGAATGGTGTTTGATTTGAGAATGATGTTTGACTTGTTAATGATGTCTGATTTGAGAATGATGTTTGATTTGAGTATGATGTTTGATTTGAGAATGATGTTTGATTTGAGATGATGTTTGATTTGAGAATAATGTTTGATTTGAGAATGTTGTTTGATTTAAGAATGATGTTTGACTTGATAATGATGTCTGATTTGAGAATGAAGTTTGATTTGAGTATGATGTCTGATTTGATAATGATGTCTGATTTGAGAATGATGTTTGATTTGAGAATGATGTCTGAATTGAGAATGATGTTTGATTTGACAATGATATTTAAATTTGATAATGATGTCTGATTTGAGAATGTTGTTTGATTTGAGAAAGATGTTTGATTTGAGAATGGTGTTTGATTTGAGAATGATGTTTGACTTGATAATGATGTCTGATTTGAGAATGATGTTTGATTTGAGTATGATGTTTGATTTGAGAATGATGTTTGATTTGAGAATGATGTTTGTTTGAGAATGGTGTTTGATTTTAGAATGATGTTTGACTTGATAATGATGTGTGATTTGAGAATGATGTTTGATTGGAGTATTATGTTTGATTTGAGAATGTGTTTGATTTGATAATGTTTGATTTGAGAATGATGTTTGATTTAATAAAGATGTTTGATTTGAGAATGATGTCTGAATTGAGAATGATGTTTGATTTGACAATGATGTTTAATTTGATAATGATGTCTGATTTGAGAATGATGTCTGATTTGAGATGATGTTTGATTTGAGTATGATGTTTGATTTGAGAATGATGTGTGATTTGAGAATGATGTTTGATTTGAGATGATGTTTGATTTGACAATGATGTTTGATTTGATAATGATGTCTGATTTGAGAATGTTGTTTGATTTGACAATGATGTTTGATTTGATAATGATGTCTGATTTGAGAATGGTGTTTGATTTCAGAATGATGTTTGACCTGATAATGATGTCTGATTTAAGATGATGTTTGATTTGAGTATGATGTTTGATTTGATAATGATGTCTGATTTGAGAATGATGTTTGATTTGAGAATGATGTCTGAATTGAGAATGATGCTTGATTTGACAATGATGTTTGATTTGATAATGATGTCTGATTTGAGACTGTTGTTTGATTTGAGAATGATGTCTGATTTGAGATGATGTTTGATTTGAGAATGTGGTTTGATTGGAGAATGGTGTATCATTTGAGAATGATGTTTGATTTGAGAATGGTGTTTGATTTGAGAATGATGTTTGACTTGATAATGATGTCTGATTTATGAATGATGTTTGACTTGATAATGATGTCTGATTTGAGAATGATGTTTGATTTCAGTATGATGTTTGATTTGACAATGATGTTCGATTTGATAATGATGTCTGATTTGAGAATGTTGTTTGATTTTATAATGATGTTCGATTTGATAATGATGTTTGATTTGACAATGATGTTTGATTTGATAATGATGTCTGATTTGAGAATGTTGTTTGATTTGATAATGATGTTTGATTTGACAATTATGTTTGATTTGATAATGATGTCTGATTTGAGAATGTTGTTTGATTTTATAATGATGTTTGATTTGACAATGATTTTTGATTTGAGAATGTGTTTGATTTGATAATGTTTGATCTGAGAATGATGTTTGATTTGAGAATGATGTTTGATTTGAGAATGGTGTTTGATTTGAGAATGATGTTTGACCCTATGATGATGTCTGATTTGAGAATGATATTTGATTTTATAATGATGTTTGATTTGAAAATGATGTTTAATTTGAGAATGATGTCTTGAGATGATGTTTGACTAGATAATGATGTCTGATTTGAGAATGATGTTTGATTTGAGTATGATGTTTGATTTGAAAATGATGTTTGATTTGAGATGATGTTTGATTTGACAATGATGTTTGATTTGATAATGATGTCTGATTTGAGAATGTTGTTTGATTTGACAATGAAGTTTGATTTTATAATGATATTTGATTTTATAATGATGTTTGATTTGCAAATGATATTTGATTTTATAATGCTGTTTGATTTGAGAATGATGTTTGATTTGAAAATGATGTTTGATTTGAAAATGATGTTTGATTTTATAATGATGTTTGATTTTATAATGATTTTTGATTTGAGAATGATGTTTGATTTTGGAATGATGTTTGATTTGAGAATGTTGTTTGATTTTATAATGATGTTTGATTTGAAAATGATGTTTGATTTGAGAATGATGTCTTGATATGATGTTTGATTTGAGAATTATGTTTGATTTGAGAATGGTGTTTGATTTGAGAATGATGTTTGACTTGATAATGATGTCTGATTTGAGAACAATGTTTGATTTGAGAATGATGTTTGATTTGAAAATGATATCTGATTTGAGAATGATGTTTAATTTGCTAATGATTTTTGATTTGACAAGGTGTTTGATGTGATAATGTTTGATTTGAGAATGATGTTTGATTTAAGAATGATGTTTGATTTGAGAATGGTGTTTGATTTGAAAATGATGTTTGACTTAATAATGATGTCTGATTCCAGAATGATGTTTGATTTGAGTATGAAGTTTAATTTAAGAATGATGTTTGATTTGAGAATGATGTTTTATTTAAGAATGGTGTTTGATTTGCGAATGATGTTTGACTTGATAATGATGTCTGATTTGAGAATGATGTTTGATTTGAGTATGATGTTTGATTGGAGAATGATGTTTAATTTGAGATGATGTTTGATTTGACAATGATGTTTGATTTGATAATGATGTCTGATTTGAGAATGTTGTTTGATTTGACAATGATGTTTGATTTGATAATGATGTCTGATTTGAGAATGGTGTTTGATTTGAGAATGATGTTTGACTTGATAATGATGTCGGATTTGAGAATGATGTTTGATTTGAGTATGATGTTTGATTTGATAATGATGTCTGATTTGAGAATGATGTTTGATTTGAGAATGATGTGTGAATTGAGAATGATGTTTGATTTGACCATGATGTTTGATTTGATAATGATGTCTGATTGAAGAATGTTGTTTGATTGGAGAATGATGTCTGATTTGAGATGATGTTTGATTTGAGAATGATGTTTGATTTGAGAATGGTGTTTGATTTGAGAATGATGTTTGACTTGATAATTATGTCTGATTTAAGAATGATGTTTGATTTGAGTATGATGTTTGATTTGAGAATGATGTTTGATTTGAAAATGATGTTTGATTTGAGAAGGGTGTTTGATTTGAGAATGATGTTTGACTTGATAATGATGTCTGATTTGAGAACAATGTTTGATTTGAGAATGATTTTTGATTTGAAAATGATATCTGATTTGAGAATGATGTTTGATTTGATAATGATTTTTGATTTGACAATGTGTTTGATGTGATAATGTTTGATTTGAGACTGATCTTTGATTTAAGAATGATGTTTGATTTTCGAATGGTGTTTGATTTGAAAATGATGTTTGACTTCATAATGATGTCTGATTTGAGAATGATGTTTGATTTGAGTATGAAGTTTGATATAAGAATGATGTTTGATTTTAGAATGATGTTTGATTTGAGAATGGTGTTTGATTTGCGAATGATGTTTGACTTGATAATGATGTCTGATTTGAGAATGATGTTTGATTTGAGTATGATGTTTGATTGGAGAATGATGTTTGATTTGAGATGATGTTTGATTTGACAATGATGTTTGATTTGATAATGATGTCTGATTTGAGAATGTTGTTTGATTTGACAATGATGTTTGATTTCATAATGATGTCTGATTTGAGAATGGTGTTTGATTTGAGAATGATGTTTGACTTGATAATGATGTCGGATTTGAGAATGATGTTTGATTTGAGTATGAGGTTTGATTTGATAATGATGTCTGATTTGAGAATGATGTTTGATTTGAGAATGATGTGTGAATTAAGAATGATGTTTGATTTGACAATGATGTTTGATTTGATAATGATGTCTGATTGAAGAATGTTGTTTGATTTGAGAATGATGCCTGATTTGAGATGATGTTTGATTTGAGAATGATGTTTGATTTGAGAATGGTGTTTGATTTGAGAATGATGTCTGATTTGATAATTATGTCTGATTTAAGAATGATGTTTGATTTGAGTATGATGTTTGATTTGAGAATGATGTTTGATTTGAAAATGATGTTTGATTTGAGAATGGTGTTTGATTTGAGAATGATGTTTGACTTGATAATGATGTCTGATTTGAGAATGATGTTTGATTTGAGTATGATGTTTGATTTGAGAATGATGTTTGATTTGAGATGATGTTTGATTTGAGAATGATGTTTGATTTGAGAATGGTGTTTGATTTGAAAATGATGTTTGACATGATAATGATGTCTGATTTGAGAATGATGTTTGATTTGAGTATGATGTTTGATTTGATAATGATGTCTGATTTGAGAATGATGTCTGAATTGAGAATGATGTTTGATTTGACAATGATGCTTGATTTGATAATGATGTTTGATTTGAGAATGTTGTTTGATTTGAGAATGATGTCTTATTTGAGATGATGTTTGATTTGAGAATGATGTTTGATTTTAGAATGATGTTTGATTTGAGAATGGTGTTTGATTTGAGAATGATGTTTGACTTGTTAATGATGTCTGATTTGAGAATGATGTTTGATTTGAGTATGATGTTTGATTTGAGAATGATGTTTGATTTGAGATGATGTTTGATTTGAGAATAATGTTTGATTTGAGAATGTTGTTTGATTTAAGAATGATGTTTGACTTGATAATGATGTCTGATTTGAGAATGAAGTTTGATTTGAGTATGATGTCTGATTTGATAATGATGTCTGATTTGAGAATGATGTTTGATTTGAGAATGATGTCTGAATTGAGAATGATGTTTGATTTGACAATGATATTTAAATTTGATAATGATGTCTGATTATAGAATGTTGTTTGATTTGAGAATGATGTTTGATTTGAGAATGGTGTTTGATTTGAGAATGATGTTTGACTTGATAATGATGTCTGATTTGAGAATGATGTTTGATTTGAGTATGATGTTTGATTTGAGAATGATGTTTGATTTGAGAATGATGTTTGATTTGAGAATGGTGTTTGATTTTAGAATGATGTTTGACTTGATAATGATGTGTGATTTGAGAATGATGTTTGATTGGAGTATTATGTTTGATTTGAGAATGTTCTTTGATTTGAGATGATGTTTGATTTGACAATGATGTTTGATTTGATAATGATGTCTGATTTGAGAATGTTGTTTGATTTGACAATGATGTTTGATTTGATAATGATGTCTGATTTGAGAATGGTGTTTGATTTCAGAATGATGTTTGACTTGATAATGATGTCTGATTTAAGATGATATTTGATTTGAGTATGATGTTTGATTTGATAATGATGTCTGATTTGAGAATGATGTTTGATTTGAGAATGATGTCTGAATTGAGAATGATGCTTGATTTGACAATGATGTTTGATTTGATAATGATGTCTGATTTGAGACTGTTGTTTGATTTGAGAATGATGTCTGATTTGAGATGATGTTTGATTTGAGAATGTGGTTTGATTGGAGAATGGTGTATCATTTGAGAATGATGTTTGATTTGAGAATGGTGTTTGATTTGAGAATGATGTTTGACTTGATAATGATGTCTGATTTATGAATGATGTTTGACTTGATAATGATGTCTGATTTGAGAATGATGTTTGATTTCAGTATGATGTTTGATTTGACAATGATGTTCGATTTGATAATGATGTCTGATTTGAGAATGTTGTTTGATTTTATAATGATGTTCGATTTGATAATGATGTTTGATTTGACAATGATGTTTGATTTGATAATGATGTCTGATTTGAGAATGTTGTTTGATTTGATAATGATGTTTGATTTGACAATTATGTTTGATTTGATAATGATGTCTGATTTGAGAATGTTGTTTGATTTTATAATGATGTTTGATTTGACAATGATTTTTGATTTGAGAATGTGTTTGATTTGATAATGTTTGATCTGAGAATGATGTTTGATTTGAGAATGATGTTTGATTTGAGAATGGTGTTTGATTTGAGAATAATGTTTGACCCTATAATGATGTCTGATTTGAGAATGATATTTGATTTTATAATGATGTTTGATTTGAAAATGATGTTTAATTTGAGAATGATGTCTTGAGATGATGTTTGACTAGATAATGATGTCTGATTTGAGAATGATGTTTGATTTGAGTATGATGTTTGTTTTGAGAATGATGTTTGATTTGAGATGATGTTTGATTTGACAATGATGTTTGATTTGATAATGATGTCTGATTTGAGAATGTTGTTTGATTTGACAATGAAGTTTGATTTTATAATGATATTTGATTTTAAAATGATGTTTGATTTGCAAATGATATTTGATTTTATAATGCTGTTTGATTTGAGAATGATGTTTGATTTGAAAATGATGTTTGATTTGAAAATGATGTTTGATTTTATAATGATGTTTGATTTTATTATGATTTTTGATTTGAGAATGATGTTTGATTTTGGAATGATGTTTGATTTGAGAATGTTGTTTGATTTTATTATTACGTTTGATTTGAAATTATGTTTGATTTGAGAATGATGTCTAATTTGAGATGATGTTTGATTTAAGAATGATATCTGATTTGAGAATGGTGTTTGATTTAAGAATGATGTTTGACTTAATAATGATGTCTGATTTGAGAACAATGTTTGATTTAAGAATGATGTTTGATTTGAAAATGATATCTGATTTGAAAATGATGTTTGATTTGATAATGATTTTTGATTTGAGAATGTGTTTGATTTGATAATGTTTGATTTGAGAATGATGTTTGATTTGAGAATGATGTTTGATTTGAGAATGATGTCTAAATTGAGAATGATGTTCGATTTGACAATGATGTTTGATTTGATAATGATGTCTGATTTAAGAATGTTGTTTGATTTGAGAATGATGTCTGATTTGAGATGATGTTTGATTTGAGAATGATGTTTGATTTGAGAATGGTGTTTGATTTGAGAATGATGTTTGACTTGATAATGATGTCTGATTTGAGAATGATGTTTGATTTGAGTATAATGTTTGATTTGATAATGATGTCTGATTTGAGAATGATGTTTGATTTGAGAATGATGTCTGAATTGAGAATGATGTTTGATTTGAGAATGATGTTTGATTCGATAATGATGTTTGATTTGAGAATGATTTTTTATTTGAAAATGATATCTGATTTGAGAATGATGTTTGATTTGAAAATGATATCTGATTTGAGAATGATGTTTGATTTGATAATGATTTTTGATTTGAGAATGTGTTTGATTTGATAATGTTTGATTTGATAATGATTTTTGATTTGAGAATGTGTTTGATTTGATAATGTTTGATTTGAGAATGATCTTTGATTTAATAAAGATGTTTGATTTGAGAATGATGTCTGAATTGAGAATGATGTTTGATTTGACAATGATGTTTAATTTGATAATGATGTCTGATTTGAGAATGATGTCTGATTTGAGATGATGTTTGATTTGAGAATGATGTTTGATTTGAGAATGATGTTTGATTTGAGAATGATGTCTGAATTAAGAATAATGTTTGATTTGACAATGATGTTTGATTTGATAATGATGTCTGATTTGAGAATGTTGTTTGATTTGAGAATGATGTCTGATTTGAGATGATGTTTGATTTGAGAATGATGTTTGATTTGAGAATGATGTTTAATTTGAGAATGGTGTTTGATTTAAGAATGATGTTTGACTTAATAATGATGTCTGATTTGAGAATGATGTTTGATTTGAGTATGATGTTTGATTTGAGAATGATGTTTGATTTGAGAATGGTGTTTGATTTTAGAATGATGTTTGACTTGATAATGATGTGTGATTTGAGAATGATGTTTGATTGGAGTATTATGTTTGATTTGACAATGATGTTTGATGTGATAATGATGTCTGATTTGAGAATGTTGTTTGATTTGACAATGATGTTTGATTTGATAATGATGTCTGATTTGAGAATGGTGTTTGATTTCAGAATGATGTTTGACTTGATAATGATGTCTGATTTAAGATGATGTTGATTTGAGTATGATGTTTGATTTGATAATGATGTCTGATTTGAGAATGATGTTTGATTTGAGAATGATGTCTGAATTGAGAATGATGCTTGATTTGACAATGATGTTTGATTTGATAATGATGTCTGATTTGAGACTGTTGTTTGATTTGAGAATGATGTCTGATTTGAGATGATGTTTGATTTGAGAATGTGGTTTGATTGGAGAATGGTGTATCATTTGAGAATGATGTTTGATTTGAGAATGGTGTTTGATTTGAGAATGATGTTTGACTTGATAATGATGTCTGATTTATGAATGATGTTTGACTTGATAATGATGTCTGATTTGAGAATGATGTTTGATTTCAGTATGATGTTTGATTTGACAATGATGTTCGATTTGATAATGATGTCTGATTTGAGAATGTTGTTTGATTTTATAATGATGTTCGATTTGATAATGATGTTTGATTTGACAATGATGTTTGATTTGATAATGATGTCTGATTTGAGAATGTTGTTTGATTTGATAATGATGTTTGATTTGACAATTATGTTTGATTTGATAATGATGTCTGATTTGAGAATGTTGTTTGATTTTATAATGATGTTTGATTTGACAATGATTTTTGATTTGAGAATGTGTTTGATTTGATAATGTTTGATCTGAGAATGATGTTTGATTTGAGAATGATGTTTGATTTGAGAATGGTGTTTGATTTGAGAATGATGTTTGACCCTATAATGATGTCTGATTTGAGAATGATATTTGATTTTATAATGATGTTTGATTTGAAAATGATGTTTAATTTGAGAATGATGTCTTGAGATGATGTTTGACTAGATAATGATGTCTGATTTGAGAATGATGTTTGATTTGAGTATGATGTTTGATTTGAGAATGATGTTTGATTTGAGATGATGTTTGATTTGACAATGATGTTTGATTTGATAATGATGTCTGATTTGAGAATGTTGTTTGATTTGACAATGAAGTTTGATTTTATAATGATATTTGATTTTATAATGATGTTTGATTTGCAAATGATATTTGATTTTATAATGCTGTTTGATTTGAGAATGATGTTTGATTTGAAAATGATGTTTGATTTGAAAATGATGTTTGATTTTATAATGATGTTTGATTTTATTATGATTTTTGATTTGAGAATGATGTTTGATTTTGGAATGATGTTTGATTTGAGAATGTTGTTTGATTTTATTATTACGTTTGATTTGAAAATGATGTTTGATTTGAGAATGATGTCTAATTTGAGATGATGTTTGATTTAAGAATGATATCTGATTTGAGAATGGTGTTTGATTTAAGAATGATGTTTGACTTGATAATGATGTCTGATTTGAGAACAATGTTTGATTTAAGAATGATGTTTGATTTGAAAATGATATCTGATTTGAAAATGATGTTTGATTTGATAATGATTTCTGATTTGAGAATGTGTTTGATTTGATAATGTTTGATTTGAGAATGATGTTTGATTTGAGAATGATGTTTGATTTGAGAATGATGTCTAAATTGAGAATGATGTTCGATTTGACAATGATGTTTGATTTGATAATGATGTCTGATTTAAGAATGTTGTTTGATTTGAGAATGATGTCTGATTTGAGATGATGTTTGATTTGAGAATGATGTTTGATTTGAGAATGGTGTTTGATTTGAGAATGATGTTTGACTTGATAATGATGTCTGATTTGAGAATGATGTTTGATTTGAGTATAATGTTTGATTTGATAATGATGTCTGATTTGAGAATGATGTTTGATTTGAGAATGATGTCTGAATTGAGAATGATGTTTGATTTGAGAATGATGTTTGATTCGATAATGATGTTTGATTTGAGAATGATTTTTTATTTGAAAATGATATCTGATTTGAGAATGATATTTGATTTGAAAATGATATCTGATTTGAGAATGATGTTTGATTTGATAATGATTTTTGATTTGAGAATGTGTTTGATTTGATTATGTTTGATTTGATAATGATTTTTGATTTGAGAATGTGTTTGATTTGATAATGTTTGATTTGAGAATGATGTTTGATTTAATAAAGATGTTTGATTTGAGAATGATGTCTGAATTGAGAATGATGTTTGATTTGACAATGATGTTTAATTTGATAATGATGTCTGATTTGAGAATGATGTCTGATTTGAGATGATGTTTGATTTGAGAATGATGTTTGATTTGAGAATGATGTTTGATTTGAGAATGATGTCTGAATTGAGAATAATGTTTGATTTGACAATGATGTTTGATTTGATAATGATGTCTGATTTGAGAATGTTGTTTGATTTGAGAATGATGTCTGATTTGAGATGATGTTTGATTTGAGAATGGTGTTTGATTTAAGAATGATGTTTGACTTAATAATGATGTCTGATTTGAGAATGATGTTTAATTTGAGTATGATGTTTGATTTGAGAATGATGTTTGATTTGAGAATGATGTTTGATTTGAGAATGGTGTTTGATTTGAGAATGATGTTTGACTTGATAATGATGTATGATTTGAGAATGATATTTGATTTGAGTATGATGTTCGATTTGAGAATGATGTTTGATTTGAGATGTTTGATTTAAGAATAATGTTTGATTTGAGAATGTTGTTTGATTTGAGAATGTTTTTGATTTTATAATGATGTTTGATTTTATAATGATGTTTAATTTGCGAATGATATTTGATTTTATAATGCTGTTTGATTTGAGAATGATGTTTGATTTAAAAATGAAGTTTGATTTTAAAATTATGTTTGATTTTATAATGATGTTTGATTTTATAATGATTTTTGATTTGAGAATGATGTTTGATTTTGGAATGATGTTTGATTTGAGAATGTTGTTTGATTTTATAATGATGTTTGATTTGAAAATGATGTTTGATTTGAGAATGATGTCTTGATATGATGTTTGATTTGAGAATTATGTATGATTTGAGAATGGTGTTTGATTTGAGATGATGTTTGATTTGACAATGATGTTTGATTTGATAATGATGTCGGATTTAAGAATGTTGTTTGATTTGACAATGATGTTTGATTTGAAAAAGATGTCTGATTTGATAATGATGTCTGATTTGAGAATGGTGTTTGATTTGAGAATGATGTTTGACTTCATAATGATGTCGGATTTGAGAATGATGTTTGATTTAAGTATGATGTTTGATTTGATAATGATGTCTGATTTGAGAATGTTGTTTGATTTGAGAATGATGTCTGATTTGAGAAGATGTTTGATTTGAGAATGATGTTTGATTTGAGAATGGTGTTTGATTTGAGAATGATGTTTGACTTGATAATGATGTCTGATTTTAGAATGATGTTTGATTTCAGTATGATGTTTGATTTGAGAATGATGTTTGATTTTAGAATGATGTTTGATTTGAGAATGGTGTTTGATTTGAGAATGATGTTTGACTTGATAATGATGTCTGATTTGAGAATGATGTTTGATTTGAGTATGATGTTTGATTTGAGAATGATGTTTGATTCGAGATGATGTTTGATTTGAGAATGATGTTTGATTTGAGAATGGTGTTTGATTTGAGAATGATGTTTGACTTGATAATGATGTCTGATTTGAGAATGATGTTTGATTTGAGTATGATGTTTGATTTGATAATGATGTCTGATTTGAGAATGATGTTTGATTTGAGAATGCTGTCTGAATTTAGGATGATGTTTGATTTGACATTGATGTTTGATTTTATAATGATGTCTTATTTGAGAATGTTGTTTGATTTGAGAATGATGTCCTTTTTGAGATGATGTTTGATTTGAGAATGATGTTTGATTTTAGAATAGTGTTTGATTTGAGAATGATGTTTGAATTGATAATGATGTCTGATTCGAGAATGATGTTTGATTTGAGTATGATGTTTGATTTGAGAATGATGTTTGATTTTAAAATGATGTTTGATTTGAGAATAGTGTTTGATTTAAGAATGATGTTTGACTTGATAATGATGTCGGATTTTAGAATGATGTTTCATTTGAGTAAGATGTTTGATTTGAGAATGATGTTTGATTTGAGATGATGTTTGATTTGAGAATAAGGTTGATTTGAAAATGTTGTTTGATTTGAGAATGATGTTTGACTTGATAATCATGTCTGATTTGAGAATGATGTTTTTTTTGAGTATAGTGTCTGATTTGATAATGATGTCTGATTTGAGAATGATGTTTGATTTGAGAATGATGTCTGAATTGAGAATGATGTTTGATTTGAAAATGATGTTTGATTTGATAATGATGTCTGATTTGAGAATGTTGTTTGATTTGAGAATGTTTCTGATTTGAGATGATGTTTGATTTGAGAATGATGTTTGATTTGAGAATGTTTTTTGATTTGAGAATGATGTTTCACTTGATAATGATGTCTGATTTGAGAATGATGTTTGATTTGAGTATGATGTTTGATTTGAGATTGATGTGTGATTTGAGAATGATGTTTGATTTGAGAATGGTGTTTGATTTGAGAATGATGTTTGACTTGATAATGATGTCTGATTTGAGAATGATGTTTGATTTGAGTATAATGTTTGATTTGTGAATGATGTTTGATTTGAGATGATGTTTGATTTGACCATTATGTTTGATTTGATAATGATGTCTGATTTGACAATGATGTTTGATTTGATAATGATGTCTGATTTGAGAATGGTGTTTGATTTCAGAATGATGTTTGACTTCATAATGATGTCTGATTTGCGAATGATGTTCGATTTGAGTATGATGTTTGATTTGAAAATGATGTCTGATTTGAGAATGATGTTTGATTTGAGAATAATGTCTGAATTGAGAATGATGTTTGATTTGACAATGATGTTTGATTTGCTAATGATGTCTGATTTGAGAATGATGTCTGAATTGAGGATGATGTAAATCATTTGACAATGATTTTTGATTTGATAATGATGTCTGATTTGAGAATGATGTTTGATTTAATAAAGATGTTTGATTTGAGAATGATGTCTGAATTGAGAATGATGTTTGATTTGACAATGATGTTTAATTTGATAATGATGTCTGATTTGAGAATGATGTCTGATTTGAGATGATGTTTGATTTGAGTATGATGTTTGATTTGAGAATGATGTGTGATTTGAGAATGATGTTTGATTTGAGAATGGTGTTTGATTTGAGAATGATGTTTGACTTGATAATGATGTCTGATTTGAGAATGATGTCTGATTTGAGTATAATATTTGATTTGAGAATGATGTTTGATTTGAGATGATGTTTGATTTGACCATTATGTTTGATTTGATAATGATGTCTGATTTGAGAATGTTGTTTGATTTGACAATGATGTTTGATTTGATAATGATGTCTGATTTGAGAATGGTGTTTGATTTCAGAATGATGTTTGACTTCATAATGATGTCTGATTTGCGAATGATGTTCGATTTGAGTATGATGTTTGATTTGATAATGATGTCTGATTTGAGAATGATATTTGATTTGAGAATAATGTCTGAATTGAGAATGATGTTTGATTTGACAATGATGTTTGATTTGCTAATGATGTCTGATTTGAGAATGTTGTTTGATTTGAGAATGATGTCTGATTTGAGATGATGTTTGATTTGAGAATGATGTTTAATTTGAGTATGATGTTTGATTTGATAATGATGTCTGATTTGAGAATGATGTTTGATTTGAGAATGATGTGTGAATTGAGAATGATGTTTGATTTGACAATGATGTTTGATTTGATAATGATGTCTGATTTGAGAATGTTGTTTGATTTGAGATTGATGTCTGATTTGAGATGATGTTTGATTTGAGAATGATGTTTGATTTGAGAATGGTGTTTGATTTGAGAATGATGTTTGACTTGATAATTATGTCTGATTTGAGAATGATGTTTGATTTGAGTATGATGTTTGATTTGAGAATGATGTTTGATTTTATAATGATGTTTGATTTGATAATGATGTTTGATTTGACAATGATGTTTGATTTGATATTGATGTCTGATTTGAGAATTTTGTTTGATTTTATAATGATGTTTGATTTGAGAATGATGTTTGATTTGAGTATGATGTTTGATTTGAGAATGATGTTTGATTTGAGATGATGTTTGATTTTAGAATGATGTTTGATTTGAGAATGTTGTTTGATTTTATAATGATGTTTGATTTGTTAATGATGTTTGATTTGACAATGATGTTTGATTTGAGAATGATGTCTGATTTGAGATGATGTTCGATTTGAGAATGATGTTTGATTTGAGAATGATGTTTGATTTGAGTATGATGTTTGATTTGAGAATGATGTTTGATTTGCGATGATGTTTGATTTGAGAATGATGTTTGATTTAAGAATGTTGTTTGATTTGAGAATGTTTTTTGATTTTATAATGATGTTTGTTTTTATAATGATGTTTGATTGGCGAATGATATTTGATTTTATAATGCTGTTTGATTTGAGAATGATGTTTGATTTGAAAATGATGTTTGATTTGAAAATTATTTTTTATTTTATAATGATGTTCGATTTTATAATGATTTTTGATTTGAGAATGATGTTTAATTTGGAATGATGTTTGATTTGAGAATGTTGTTTGATTTTATAATGATGTTTGATTTGAAAATGATGTTTGATTGGAGAATGATGTCTTGAGATGATGTTTGATTTGAGAATATGTTTGATTTGAGATGATGTTTGATTTTAGAATGATGTTTGATTTGAGAATGTTGTTTGATTTTATAATGATGTTTGATTTGATAATGATGTTTGATTTGACAATGATGTTTGATTTGAGAATGATGTCTGATTTGAGATGATGTTTGATTTGAGAATGATGTTTGATTTGAGAATGATGTTTGATTTGAGTATGATGTTTGATTTGAGAATGATGTTTGATTTGCGATGATGTTTGATTTGAGAATGATGTTTGATTTAAGAATGTTGTTTGATTTGAGAATGTTTTTTGATTTTATAATGATGTTTGTTTTTATAATGATGTTTGATTGGCGAATGATATTTGATTTTATAATGCTGTTTGATTTGAGAATGATGTTTGATTTGAAAATGATGTTTGATTTGAAAATTATTTTTTATTTTATAATGATGTTCGATTTTATAATGATTTTTGATTTGAGAATGTTTAATTTGGAATGATGTTTGATTTGAGAATGTTGTTTGATTTTATAATGATGTTTGATTTGAAAATGATGTTTGATTGGAGAATGATGTCTTGAGATGATGTTTGATTTGAGAATATGTTTGAATTGAGAATGGTGTTTGATTTGAGAATGATGTTTCACTTGATAATGATGTCTGATTTGAGAACAATGTTTGATTTGAGAATGATGTTTGATTTGAAAATGATATCTGATTTGAGAATGATGTTTGATTTGATGATGATTTTTCATTTGAGAATGTGTTTGATTTGATAATGTTTGATTTGAGAATGATGTTTGATTTGAGAATGATGTTTGATTTAAGAATGGTGTTTGATTTGAGAATGATGTTTGACCCTATAATGATGTCTGATTTGAGATTGATGTTTGATTTGAGTATGATGTTCGATTTGAGAATGATGTTTGACTTGATAATGATGTCTGATTTGAAAATGATGTTTGATTTGAGTATGGTGTTTGATTTGAGAATGATGTTTGATTTGAGATGATGTTTGATTTGACAATGATGTTTGATTTGATAATGATGTCTGATTTAAGAATGTTGTTTGATTTGACAATGATGTTTGATTTGATAATGATGTCTGATTTGATAATGATGTCTGATTTGAGAATGGTGTTTGATTTGAGAATGATGTTTGACTTGATAATGATGTCGGATTTGAGAATGATGTTTGATTTAAGTATGATGTCTGATTTGAGAATGATGTTTGATTTGAGTATGATTTTTGATTTGAGAATGATGTTTGATTCGAGATGATGTTTGATTTGAGAATGATGTTTGATTTGAGAATGGTGTTTGATTTGAGAATGATGTTTGACTTGATAATGATGTCTGATTTGAGAATGATGTTTGATTTGAGTATGATATTTGATTTGATAATGATGTCTGATTTGAGAATGATGTTTGATTTGAGAATGCTCTCTAAATTTAGAATGATGTTTGATTTGAGAATGATGTTTGATTTTATAATGATGTCTTATTTAAGAATGTTGTTTGATTTGAGAATGATGTTTGATTTGAGTATAGTGTCTGATTTAATAATGATGTCTGATTTGAGAATGATGTTTGATTTGAGAATGATGTCTGAATTGAGAATGATGTTTGATTTGAAAATGATGTTTGATTTGATAATGATGTCTGATTTGAGAATGTTGTTTGATTTGAGAATGTTTCTGATTTGAGATGATGTTTGATTTGAGAATGATGTTTGATTTGAGAATGTTTTTTGATTTGAGAATGATGTTTCACTTGATAATGATGTCTGATTTGAGAATGATGTTTGATTTGAGTATGATGTTTGATTTGAGATTGATGTGTGATTTTCAGAATGATGTTTGATTTGAGAATGGTGTTTGATTTGAGAATGATGTTTGACTTGATAATGATGTCTGATTTGAGAATGATGTTTGATTTGAGTATAATGTTTGATTTGTGAATGATGTTTGATTTGAGATGATGTTTGATTTGACCATTATGTTTGATTTGATAATGATGTCTGATTTGACAATGATGTTTGATTTGATAATGATGTCTGATTTGAGAATGGTGTTTGATTTCAGAATGATGTTTGACTTCATAATGATGTCTGATTTGCGAATGATGTTCGATTTGAGTATGATGTTTGATTTGAAAATGATGTCTGATTTGAGAATGATGTTTGATTTGAGAATAATGTCTGAATTGAGAATGATGTTTGATTTGACAATGATGTTTGATTTGCTAATGATGTCTGATTTGAGAATGATGTCTGAATTGAGGATGATGTAAATCATTTGACAATGATTTTTGATTTGATAATGATGTCTGATTTGAGAATGATGTTTGATTTAATAAAGATGTTTGATTTGAGAATGATGTCTGAATTGAGAATGATGTTTGATTTGACAATGATGTTTAATTTGATAATGATGTCTGATTTGAGAATGATGTCTGATTTGAGATGATGTTTGATTTGAGTATGATGTTTGATTTGAGAATGATGTGTGATTTGAGAATGATGTTTGATTTGAGAATGGTGTTTGATTTGAGAATGATGTTTGACTTGATAATGATGTCTGATTTGAGAATGATGTCTGATTTGAGTATAATATTTGATTTGAGAATGATGTTTGATTTGAGATGATGTTTGATTTGACCATTATGTTTGATTTGATAATGATGTCTGATTTGAGAATGTTGTTTGATTTGACAATGATGTTTGATTTGATAATGATGTCTGATTTGAGAATGGTGTTTGATTTCAGAATGATGTTTGACTTCATAATGATGTCTGATTTGCGAATGATGTTCGATTTGAGTATGATGTTTGATTTGATAATGATGTCTGATTTGAGAATGATATTTGATTTGAGAATAATGTCTGAATTGAGAATGATGTTTGATTTGACAATGATGTTTGATTTGCTAATGATGTCTGATTTGAGAATGTTGTTTGATTTGAGAATGATGTCTGATTTGAGATGATGTTTGATTTGAGAATGATGTTTAATTTGAGTATGATGTTTGATTTGATAATGATGTCTGATTTGAGAATGATGTTTGATTTGAGAATGATGTGTGAATTGAGAATGATGTTTGATTTGACAATGATGTTTGATTTGATAATGATGTCTGATTTGAGAATGTTGTTTGATTTGAGATTGATGTCTGATTTGAGATGATGTTTGATTTGAGAATGATGTTTGATTTGAGAATGGTGTTTGATTTGAGAATGATGTTTGACTTGATAATTATGTCTGATTTGAGAATGATGTTTGATTTGAGTATGATGTTTGATTTGAGAATGATGTTTGATTTTATAATGATGTTTGATTTGATAATGATGTTTGATTTGACAATGATGTTTGATTTGATAATGATGTCTGATTTGAGAATTTTGTTTGATTTTATAATGATGTTTGATTTGAGAATGATGTTTGATTTGAGTATGATGTTTGATTTGAGAATGATGTTTGATTTGAGATGATGTTTGATTTTAGAATGATGTTTGATTTGAGAATGTTGTTTGATTTTATAATGATGTTTGATTTGTTAATGATGTTTGAATTGACAATGATGTTTGATTTGAGAATGATGTCTGATTTGAGATGATGTTCGATTTGAGAATGATGTTTGATTTGAGAATGATGTTTGATTTGAGTATGATGTTTGATTTGAGAATGATGTTTGATTTGCGATGATGTTTGATTTGAGAATGATGTTTGATTTAAGAATGTTGTTTGATTTGAGAATGTTTTTTGATTTTATAATGATGTTTGTTTTTATAATGATGTTTGATTGGCGAATGATATTTGATTTTATAATGCTGTTTGATTTGAGAATGATGTTTGATTTGAAAATGATGTTTGATTTGAAAATTATTTTTTATTTTATAATGATGTTCGATTTTATAATGATTTTTGATTTGAGAATGATGTTTAATTTGGAATGATGTTTGATTTGAGAATGTTGTTTGATTTTATAATGATGTTTGATTTGAAAATGATGTTTGATTGGAGAATGATGTCTTGAGATGATGTTTGATTTGAGAATATGTTTGATTTGAGATGATGTTTGATTTTAGAATGATGTTTGATTTGAGAATGTTGTTTGATTTTATAATGATGTTTGATTTGATAATGATGTTTGATTTGACAATGATGTTTGATTTGAGAATGATGTCTGATTTGAGATGATGTTTGATTTGAGAATGATGTTTGATTTGAGAATGATGTTTGATTTGAGTATGATGTTTGATTTGAGAATGATGTTTGATTTGCGATGATGTTTGATTTGAGAATGATGTTTGATTTAAGAATGTTGTTTGATTTGAGAATGTTTTTTGATTTTATAATGATGTTTGTTTTTATAATGATGTTTGATTGGCGAATGATATTTGATTTTATAATGCTGTTTGATTTGAGAATGATGTTTGATTTGAAAATGATGTTTGATTTGAAAATTATTTCTTATTTTATAATGATGTTCGATTTTATAATGATTTTTGATTTGAGAATGTTTAATTTGGAATGATGTTTGATTTGAGAATGTTGTTTGATTTTATAATGATGTTTGATTTGAAAATGATGTTTGATTGGAGAATGATGTCTTGAGATGATGTTTGATTTGAGAATATGTTTGAATTGAGAATGGTGTTTGATTTGAGAATGATGTTTGACTTGATAATGATGTCTGATTTGAGAACAATGTTTGATTTGAGAATGATGTTTGATTTGAAAATGATATCTGATTTGAGAATGATGTTTGATTTGATGATGATTTTTCATTTGAGAATGTGTTTGATTTGATAATGTTTGATTTGAGAATGATGTTTGATTTGAGAATGATGTTTGATTTAAGAATGGTGTTTGATTTGAGAATGATGTTTGACCCTATAATGATGTCTGATTTGAGATTGATGTTTGATTTGAGTATGATGTTCGATTTGAGAATGATGTTTGACTTGATAATGATGTCTGATTTGAAAATGATGTTTGATTTGAGTATGGTGTTTGATTTGAGAATGATGTTTGATTTGAGATGATGTTTGATTTGACAATGATGTTTGATTTGATAATGATGTCTGATTTAAGAATGTTGTTTGATTTGACAATGATGTTTGATTTGATAATGATGTCTGATTTGATAATGATGTCTGATTTGAGAATGGTGTTTGATTTGAGAATGATGTTTGACTTGATAATGATGTCGGATTTGAGAATGATGTTTGATTTAAGTATGATGTCTGATTTGAGAATGATGTTTGATTTGAGTATGATTTTTGATTTGAGAATGATGTTTGATTCGAGATGATGTTTGATTTGAGAATGATGTTTGATTTGAGAATGGTGTTTGATTTGAGAATGATGTTTGACTTGATAATGATGTCTGATTTGAGAATGATGTTTGATTTGAGTATGATGTTTGATTTGATAATGATGTCTGATTTGAGAATGATGTTTGATTTGAGAATGCTCTCTAAATTTAGAATGATGTTTGATTTGAGAATGATGTTTGATTTTATAATGATGTCTTATTTAAGAATGTTGTTTGATTTGAGAATGATGTCCTTTTTGAGATGATGTTTGATTTGAGAATGATGTTTGATTTGAGAATGGTGTTTGATTTGAGAATGATGTTTGAATTGATAATGAGGTCTGATTCGAGAATGATGTTTGATTTGAGTATGATGTTTGATTTGAGAATGATGTTTGATTTTAGAATGATGTTTGATTTGAGAATAGTGTTTGATTTGAGAATGATGTTTGACTTGATAATGATGTCGGATTTGAGAATGATGTTTCATTTGAGTATGATGTTTGATTTGAGTATGATGTTTGATTTGATAATGATGTCTGATTTGAGAATGATGTTTGATTTGAGAATGCTCTCTAAATTTAGAATGATGTTTGATTTGAGAATGATGTTTGATTTTATAATGATGTCTTATTTAAGAATGTTGTTTGATTTGAGAATGATGTCCTTTTTGAGATGATGTTTGATTTGAGAATGATGTTTGATTTGAGAATGGTGTTTGATTTGAGAATGATGTTTGAATTGATAATGAGGTCTGATTCGAGAATGATGTTTGATTTGAGTATGATGTTTGATTTGAGAATGATGTTTGATTTTATAATGCTGTTTGATTTGAGAATGATGTTTGATTTAAAAATGAAGTTTGATTTTAAAATTATGTTTGATTTTATAATGATGTTTGATTTTATAATGATTTTTGATTTGAGAATGATGTTTGATTTTGGAATGATGTTTGATTTGAGAATGTTGTTTGATTTTATAATGATGTTTGATTTGAAAATGATGTTTGATTTGAGAATGATGTCTTGATATGATGTTTGATTTGAGAATTATGTATGATTTGAGAATGGTGTTTGATTTGAGATGATGTTTGATTTGACAATGATGTTTGATTTGATAATGATGTCTGATTTAAGAATGTTGTTTGATTTGACAATGATGTTTGACTTGAAAAAGATGTCTGATTTGATAATGATGTCTGATTTGAGAATGGTGTTTGATTTGAGAATGATGTTTGACTTCATAATGATGTCGGATTTGAGAATGATGTTTGATTTAAGTATGATGTTTGATTTGATAATGATGTCTGATTTGAGAATGTTGTTTGATTTGAGAATGATGTCTGATTTGAGAAGATGTTTGATTTGAGAATGATGTTTGATTTGAGAATGGTGTTTGATTTGAGAATGATGTTTGACTTGATAATGATGTCTGATTTTAGAATGATGTTTGATTTCAGTATGATGTTTGATTTGAGAATGATGTTTGATTTTAGAATGATGGTTGATTTGAGAATGATGTTTGATTTGAGTATGATGTTTGATTTGATAATGATGTCTGATTTGAGAATGATGTTTGATTTGAGAATGCTCTCTAAATTTAGAATGATGTTTGATTTGAGAATGATGTTTGATTTTATAATGATGTCTTATTTAAGAATGTTGTTTGATTTGAGAATGATGTCCTTTTTGAGATGATGTTTGATTTGAGAATGATGTTTGATTTGAGAATGGTGTTTGATTTGAGAATGATGTTTGAATTGATAATGAGGTTTTATTCGAGAATGATGTTTGATTTGAGTATGATGTTTGATTTGAGAATGATGTTTGATTTTAGAATGATGTTTGATTTGAGAATAGTGTTTGATTTGAGAATGATGTTTCATTTGAGTATGATGTTTGATTTGAGAATGATGTTTGATTTGAGATGATGTTTGATTTGAGAATAATGTTTGATTTGAAAATGATGTTTGATTTGACAATGATGTTTGATTTGATAATGATGTGTGATTTGAGAATGTTGTTTGATTTGAGAATGATGTCTGATTTGAGATGATGTTTGATTTGAGAATGATGTTAGATTTGAGAATGTTGTTTGATTTGAGAATGATGTTTCACTTGATAATGATGTCTGATTTGAGAATGATGTTTGATTTGAGTATGATGTTTGATTTGAGAATGATGTATGATTTGAGAATGATGTTTGATTTGAGAATGGTGTTTGATTTGAGAATAATGTTTGACTTGATAATGATGTCTGATTTGAGAATGATGTTTGATTTGAGTATGATGTTTGATTTGAGAATGATGTTTGATTTGAGATGATGTTTGATTTGACAATTATGTTTGATTTGATAATGATGTCTGATTTGAGAATGTTGTTTGATTTGACAATGATGTTTGATTTGATAATGATGTCTGATTTGAGAATGGTGTTTGATTTCAGAATGATGTTTGACTTCATAATGATGTCTGATTTGCGAATGATGTTCGATTTGAGTATGATGTTTGATTTGATAATGATGTCTGATTTTAGAATGATGTTTGAATTGAGAATAATGTCTGAATTGAGAATGATGTTTGATTTGACAATGATGTTTGATTTGCTAATGATGTCTGATTTGAGAATGTTGTTTGATTTGAGAATGATTTTTGATTTGAGAATGTGTTTGATTTGATAATGTTTGATTTGATAATGATTTTTGATTTGAGAATGTGTTTGATTTGATAATGTTTGATTTGAGAATGATGTTTGATTTAATAAAGATGTTTGATTTGAGAATGATGTCTGAATTGAGAATGATGTTTGATTTGACAATGATGTTTAATTTGATAATGATGTCTGATTTGAGAATGATGTCTGATTTGAGATGATGTTTGATTTGAGAATGATGTTTGATTTGAGAATGATGTTTGATTTGAGAATGATGTCTGAATTGAGAATAATGTTTGATTTGACAATGATGTTTGATTTGATAATGATGTCTGATTTGAGAATGTTGTTTGATTTGAGAATGATGTCTGATTTGAGATGATGTTTGATTTGAGAATGATGTTTGATTTGAGAATGATGTTTAATTTGAGAATGGTGTTTGATTTAAGAATGATGTTTGACTTAATAATGATGTCTGATTTGAGAATGATGTTTGATTTGAGTATGATGTTTGATTTGAGAATGATGTTTGATTTGAGAATGATGTTTGATTTGAGAATGGTGTTTGATTTGAGAATGATGTTTGACTTGATAATGATGTATGATTTGAGAATGATATTTGATTTGAGTATGATGTTCGATTTGAGAATGATGTTTGATTTGGGTTGTTTGATTTAAGAATAATGTTTGATTTGAGAATGTTGTTTGATTTGAGAATGTTTTTGATTTTATAATGATGTTTGATTTTATAATGATGTTTAATTTGCGAATGATATTTGATTTTATAATGCTGTTTGATTTGAGAATGATGTTTGATGTAAAAATGAAGTTTGATTTTAAAATTATGTTTGATTTTATAATGATGTTTGATTTTATAATGATTTTTGATTTGAGAATGATGTTTGATTTTGGAATGATGTTTGATTTGAGAATGTTGTTTGATTTTATAATGATGTTTGATTTGAAAATGATGTTTGATTTGAGAATGATGTCTTGATATGATGTTTGATTTGAGAATTATGTATGATTTGAGAATGGTGTTTGATTTGAGATGATGTTTGATTTGACAATGATGTTTGATTTGATAATGATGTCTGATTTAAGAATGTTGTTTGATTTGACAATGATGTTTGATTTGAAAAAGATGTCTGATTTGATAATGATGTCTGATTTGAGAATGGTGTTTGATTTGAGAATGATGTTTGACTTCATAATGATGTCGGATTTGAGAATGATGTTTGATTTAAGTATGATGTTTGATTTGATAATGATGTCTGATTTGAGAATGTTGTTTGATTTGAGAATGATGTCTGATTTGAGAAGATGTTTGATTTGAGAATGATGTTTGATTTGAGAATGGTGTTTGATTTGAGAATGATGTTTAACTTGATAATGATGTCTGATTTTAGAATGATGTTTGATTTCAGTATGATGTTTGATTTGAGAATGATGTTTGATTCGAGATGATGTTTGATTTGAGAATGATGTTTGATTTGAGAATGGTGTTTGATTTGAGAATGATGTTTGACTTGATAATGATGTCTGATTTGAGAATGTTGTTTGATTTGAGAATGTTTCTGATTTGAGATGATGTTTGATTTGACATTGATGTTTGATTTGATAATGATGTCTGATTTAAGAATGTTGTTTGATTTGACAATGATGTTTGATTTGATAATGATGTCTGATTTGATAATGATGTCTGATTTGAGAATGATGTCTGATTTGAGAATGGTGTTTGATTTGAGAATGATGTTTGACTTGATAATGATGTCGGATTTGAGAATGATGTTTGATTTAAGTATGATGTCTGATTTGAGAATGATGTTTGATTTGAGTATGATGTTTGACTTCATAATGATGTCTGATTTGCGAATGATGTTTGATTTGAGTATGATGTTTGACTTGATAATGATGTCTGATTTATGAATGATGTTTGACTTGATAATGATGTCTGATTTGAGAATGATGTTTGATTTGAGAATGCTGTCTGAATTTAGAATGATGTTTGATTTGACATTGATGTTTGATTTTATAATGATGTCTTATTTGAGAATGTTGTTTGATTTGAGAATGATGTCCTTTTTGAGATGATGTTTGATTTGAGAATGATGTTTGATTTTAGAATGGTGTTTGATTTGAGAATGATGTTTGAATTGATAATGATGTCTGATTCGAGAATGATGTTTGATTTGAGTATGATGTTTGATTTGAGAATGATGTTTGATTTTAGAATGATGTTTGATTTGAGAATAGTGTTTGATTTAAGAATGATGTTTGACTTGATAATGATGTCGGATTTTAGAATGATGTTTCATTTGAGTATGATGTTTGATTTGAGAATGATGTTTGATTTGAGATGATGTTTGATTTGAGAATAAGGTTGATTTGAAAATGTTGTTTGATTTGAGAATGATGTTTGACTTGATAATCATGTCTGATTTGAGAATGATGTTTGATTTGAGTATAGTGTCTGATTTGATAATGATGTCTGATTTGAGAATGATGTTTGATTTGAGAATGATGTCTGAATTGAGAATGATGTTTGATTTGAAAATGATGTTTGATTTGATAATGATGTCTGATTTGAGAATGTTGTTTGATTTGAGAATGTTTCTGATTTGAGATGATGTTTGATTTGAGAATGATGTTTGATTTGAGAATGTTTTTTGATTTGAGAATGATGTTTCACTTGATAATGATGTCTGATTTGAGAATGATGTTTGATTTGAGTATGATGTTTGATTTGAGATTGATGTGTGATTTGAGAATGATGTTTGATTTGAGAATGGTGTTTGATTTGAGAATGATGTTTGACTTGATAATGATGTCTGATTTGAGAATGATGTTTGATTTGAGTATAATGTTTGATTTGTGAATGATGTTTGATTTGAGATGATGTTTGATTTGACCATTATGTTTGATTTGATAATGATGTCTGATTTGAGAATGTTGTTTGATTTGACAATGATGTTTGATTTGATAATGATGTCTGATTTGAGAATGGTGTTTGATTTCAGAATGATGTTTGACTTCATAATGATGTCTGATTTGCGAATGATGTTCGATTTGAGTATGATGTTTGATTTGATAATGATGTCTGATTTGAGAATGATGTTTGATTTGAGAATAATGTCTGAATTGAGAATGATGTTTGATTTGACAATGATGTTTGATTTGCTAATGATGTCTGATTTGAGAATGATGTCTGAATTGAGAATGATGTTTGATTTGACAATGATGTTTGATTTGATAATGATGTCTGATTTGAGAATGTTGTTTGATTTGAGAATGTTTCTGATTTGAGATGATGTTTGATTTGAGAATGATGTTTGATTTGAGAATGTTGTTTGATTTGTGAATGATGTTTCACTTGATAATGATGTCTGATTTGAGAATGATGTTTGATTTGAGTATGATGTTTGATTTGAGAATGATGTGTGATTTGAGAATGATGTTTGATTTGAGAATGGTGTTTGATTTGAGAATGATGTTTGACTTGATAATGATGTCTGATTTGAGAATGATGTTTGATTTGAGTATAATATTTGATTTGAGAATGATGTTTGATTTGAGATGATGTTTGATTTGACCATTATGTTTGATTTGATAATGATGTCTGATTTGAGAATGTTGTTTGATTTGACAATGATGTTTGATTTGATAATGATGTCTGATTTGAGAATGGTGTTTGATTTCAGAATGATGTTTGACTTCATAATGATGTCTGATTTGCGAATGATGTTCGATTTGAGTATGATGTTTGATTTGATAATGATGTCTGATTTGAGAATGATATTTGATTTGAGAATAATGTCTGAATTGAGAATGATGTTTGATTTGACAATGATGTTTGATTTGCTAATGATGTCTGATTTGAGAATGTTGTTTGATTTGAGAATGATGTCTGATTTGAGATGATGTTTGATTTGAGAATGATGTTTAATTTGAGTATGATGTTTGATTTGATAATGATGTCTGATTTGAGAATGATGTTTGATTTGAGAATGATGTGTGAATTGAGAATGATGTTTGATTTGACAATGATGTTTGATTTGATAATGATGTCTGATTTGAGAATGTTGTTTGATTTGAGATTGATGTCTGATTTGAGATGATGTTTGATTTGAGAATGATGTTTGATTTGAGAATGGTGTTTGATTTGAGAATGATGTTTGACTTGATAATTATGTCTGATTTGAGAATGATGTTTGATTTGAGTATGATGTTTGATTTGAGAATGATGTTTGATTTTATAATGATGTTTGATTTGATAATGATGTTTGATTTGACAATGATGTTTGATTTGATAATGATGTCTGATTTGAGAATTTTGTTTGATTTTATAATGATGTTTGATTTGAGAATGATGTTTGATTTGAGTATGATGTTTGATTTGAGAATGATGTTTGATTTGAGATGATGTTTGATTTTAGAATGATGTTTGATTTGAGAATGTTGTTTGATTTTATAATGATGTTTGATTTGATAATGATGTTTGATTTGACAATGATGTTTGATTTGAGAATGATGTCTGATTTGAGATGATGTTTGATTTGAGAATGATGTTTGATTTGAGAATGATGTTTGATTTGAGTATGATGTTTGATTTGAGAATGATGTTTGATTTGCGATGATGTTTGATTTGAGAATGATGTTTGATTTGAGAATGTTGTTTGATTTGAGAATGTTTTTTGATTTTATAATGATGTTTGTTTTTATAATGATGTTTGATTGGCGAATGATATTTGATTTTATAATGCTGTTTGATTTGAGAATGATGTTTGATTTGAAAATGATGTTTGATTTGAAAAATTATTTTTTATTTTATAATGATGTTCGATTTTATAATGATTTTTGATTTGAGAATGATGTTTAATTTGGAATGATGTTTGATTTGAGAATGTTGTTTGATTTTATAATGATGTTTGATTTGAAAATGATGTTTGATTGGAGAATGATGTCTTGAGATGATGTTTGATTTGAGAATATGTTTGAATTGAGAATGGTGTTTGATTTGAGAATGATGTTTGACTTCATAATGATGTCTGATTTGAGAACAATGTTTGATTTGAGAATGATGTTTGATTTGAAAATGATATCTGATTTGAGAATGATGTTTGATTTGATAATGATTTTTCATTTGAGAATGTGTTTGATTTGATAATGTTTGATTTGAGAATGATGTTTGATTTGAGAATGATGTTTGATTTAAGAATGGTGTTTGATTTGAGAATGATGTTTGACCCTATAATGATGTCTGATTTGAGATTGATGTTTGATTTGAGTATGATGTTCGATTTGAGAATGATGTTTGACTTGATAATGATGTCTGATTTGAAAATGATGTTTGATTTGAGTATGGTGTTTGATTTGAGAATGATGTTTGATTTGAGATGATGTTTGATTTGACAATGATGTTTGATTTGATAATGATGTCTGATTTAAGAATGTTGTTTGATTTGACAATGATGTTTGATTTGATAATGATGTCTGATTTGATAATGATGTCTGATTTGAGAATGATGTCTGATTTGAGAATGGTGTTTGATTTGAGAATGATGTTTGACTTGATAATGATGTCGGATTTGAGAATGATGTTTGATTTAAGTATGATGTCTGATTTGAGAATGATGTTTGATTTGAGTATGATGTTTGATTTGAGAATGATGTTTGATTCGAGATGATGTTTGATTTAAGAATGATGTTTGATTTGAGAATGGTGTTTGATTTGAGAATGATGTTTGACTTGATAATGATGTCTGATTTGAGAATGATGTTTGATTTGAGTATGATGTTTGATTTGATAATGATGTCTGATTTGAGAATGATGTTTGATTTGAGAATGCTCTCTAAATTTAGAATGATGTTTGATTTGAGAATGATGTTTGATTTTATAATGATGTCTTATTTAAGAATGTTGTTTGATTTGACAATGATGTTTGATTTGATAATGATGTCTGATTTGAGAATGGTGTTTGATTTCAGAATGATGTTTGACTTCATAATGATGTCTGATTTGCGAATGATGTTCGATTTGAGTATGATGTTTGATTTGATAATGATGTCTGATTTTAGAATGATGTTTGATTTGAGAATAATGTCTGAATTGAGAATGATGTTTGATTTGACAATGATGTTTGATTTGCTAATGATGTCTGATTTGAGAATGTTGTTTGATTTGAGAATGATTTTTGATTTGAGAATGTGTTTGATTTGATAATGTTTGATTTGATAATGATTTTTGATTTGAGAATGTGTTTGATTTGATAATGTTTGATTTGAGAATGATGTTTGATTTAATAAAGATGTTTGATTTGAGAATGATGTCTGAATTGAGAATGATGTTTGATTTGACAATGATGTTTAATTTGATAATGATGTCTGATTTGAGAATGATGTCTGATTTGAGATGATGTTTGATTTGAGAATGATGTTTGATTTGAGAATGATGTTTGATTTGAGAATGATGTCTGAATTGAGAATAATGTTTGATTTGACAATGATGTTTGATTTGATAATGATGTCTGATTTGAGAATGTTGTTTGATTTGAGAATGATGTCTGATTTGAGATGATGTTTGATTTGAGAATGATGTTTGATTTGAGAATGATGTTTAATTTGAGAATGGTGTTTGATTTAAGAATGATGTTTGACTTAATAATGATGTCTGATTTGAGAATGATGTTTGATTTGAGTATGATGTTTGATTTGAGAATGATGTTTGATTTGAGAATGATGTTTGATTTGAGAATGGTGTTTGATTTGAGAATGATGTTTGACTTGATAATGATGTATGATTTGAGAATGATATTTGATTTGAGTATGATGTTCGATTTGAGAATGATGTTTGATTTGGGTTGTTTGATTTAAGAATAATGTTTGATTTGAGAATGTTGTTTGATTTGAGAATGTTTTTGATTTTATAATGATGTTTGATTTTATAATGATGTTTAATTTGCAAATGATATTTGATTTTATAATGCTGTTTGATTTGAGAATGATGTTTGATTTAAAAATGAAGTTTGATTTTAAAATTATGTTTGATTTTATAATGATGTTTGATTTTATAATGATTTTTGATTTGAGAATGATGTTTGATTTTGGAATGATGTTTGATTTGAGAATGTTGTTTGATTTTATAATGATGTTTGATTTGAAAATGATGTTTGATTTGAGAATGATGTCTTGATATGATGTTTGATTTGAGAATTATGTATGATTTGAGAATGGTGTTTGATTTGAGATGATGTTTGATTTGACAATGATGTTTGATTTGATAATGATGTCTGATTTAAGAATGTTGTTTGATTTGACAATGATGTTTGATTTGAAAAAGATGTCTGATTTGATAATGATGTCTGATTTGAGAATGGTGTTTGATTTGAGAATGATGTTTGACTTCATAATGATGTCGGATTTGAGAATGATGTTTGATTTAAGTATGATGTTTGATTTGATAATGATGTCTGATTTGAGAATGTTGTTTGATTTGAGAATGATGTCTGATTTGAGAAGATGTTTGATTTGAGAATGATGTTTGATTTGAGAATGGTGTTTGATTTGAGAATGATGTTTAACTTGATAATGATGTCTGATTTTAGAATGATGTTTGATTTCAGTATGATGTTTGATTTGAGAATGATGTTTGATTCGAGATGATGTTTGATTTGAGAATGATGTTTGATTTGAGAATGGTGTTTGATTTGAGAATGATGTTTGACTTGATAATGATGTCTGATTTGAGAATGATGTTTGATTTGAGTATGATGTTTGATTTGATAATGATGTCTGATTTGAGAATGATGTTTGATTTGAGAATGCTGTCTGAATTTAGAATGATGTTTGATTTGACATTGATGTTTGATTTTATAATGATGTCTTATTTGAGAATGTTGTTTGATTTGAGAATGATGTCCTTTTTGAGATGATGTTTGATTTGAGAATGATGTTTGATTTTAGAATGGTGTTTGATTTGAGAATGATGTTTGAATTGATAATGATGTCTGATTCGAGAATGATGTTTGATTTGAGTATGATGTTTGATTTGAGAATGATGTTTGATTTTAGAATGATGTTTGATTTGAGAATAGTGTTTGATTTAAGAATGATGTTTGACTTGATAATGATGTCGGATTTTAGAATGATGTTTCATTTGAGTATGATGTTTGATTTGAGAATGATGTTTGATTTGAGATGATGTTTGATTTGAGAGTAAGGTTGATTTGAAAATGTTGTTTGATTTGAGAATGATGTTTGACTTGATAATCATGTCTGATTTGAGAATGATGTTTGATTTGAGTATAGTGTCTGATTTGATAATGATGTCTGATTTGAGAATGATGTTTGATTTGAGAATGATGTCTGAATTGAGAATGATGTTTGATTTGAAAATGATGTTTGATTTGATAATGATGTCTGATTTGAGAATGTTGTTTGATTTGAGAATGTTTCTGATTTGAGATGATGTTTGATTTGAGAATGATGTTTGATTTGAGAATGTTTTTTGATTTGAGAATGATGTTTCACTTGATAATGATGTCTGATTTGAGAATGATGTTTGATTTGAGTATGATGTTTGATTTGAGATTGATGTGTGATTTGAGAATGATGTTTGATTTGAGAATGGTGTTTGATTTGAGAATGATGTTTGACTTGATAATGATGTCTGATTTGAGAATGATGTTTGATTTGAGTATAATGTTTGATTTGTGAATGATGTTTGATTTGAGATGATGTTTGATTTGACCATTATGTTTGATTTGATAATGATGTCTGATTTGAGAATGTTGTTTGATTTGACAATGATGTTTGATTTGATAATGATGTCTGATTTGAGAATGGTGTTTGATTTCAGAATGATGTTTGACTTCATAATGATGTCTGATTTGCGAATGATGTTCGATTTGAGTATGATGTTTGATTTGATAATGATGTCTGATTTGAGAATGATGTTTGATTTGAGAATAATGTCTGAATTGAGAATGATGTTTGATTTGACAATGATGTTTGATTTGCTAATGATGTCTGATTTGAGAATGATGTCTGAATTGAGAATGATGTTTGATTTGACAATGATGTTTGATTTGATAATGATGTCTGATTTGAGAATGTTGTTTGATTTGAGAATGTTTCTGATTTGAGATGATGTTTGATTTGAGAATGATGTTTGATTTGAGAATGTTGTTTGATTTGTGAATGATGTTTCACTTGATAATGATGTCTGATTTGAGAATGATGTTTGATTTGAGTATGATGTTTGATTTGAGAATGATGTGTGATTTGAGAATGATGTTTGATTTGAGAATGGTGTTTGATTTGAGAATGATGTTTGACTTGATAATGATGTCTGATTTGAGAATGATGTTTGATTTGAGTATAATATTTGATTTGAGAATGATGTTTGATTTGAGATGATGTTTGATTTGACCATTATGTTTGATTTGATAATGATGTCTGATTTGAGAATGTTGTTTGATTTGACAATGATGTTTGATTTGATAATGATGTCTGATTTGAGAATGGTGTTTGATTTCAGAATGATGTTTGACTTCATAATGATGTCTGATTTGCGAATGATGTTCGATTTGAGTATGATGTTTGATTTGATAATGATGTCTGATTTGAGAATGATATTTGATTTGAGAATAATGTCTGAATTGAGAATGATGTTTGATTTGACAATGATGTTTGATTTGCTAATGATGTCTGATTTGAGAATGTTGTTTGATTTGAGAATGATGTCTGATTTGAGATGATGTTTGATTTGAGAATGATGTTTAATTTGAGTATGATGTTTGATTTGATAATGATGTCTGATTTGAGAATGATGTTTGATTTGAGAATGATGTGTGAATTGAGAATGATGTTTGATTTGACAATGATGTTTGATTTGATAATGATGTCTGATTTGAGAATGTTGTTTGATTTGAGATTGATGTCTGATTTGAGATGATGTTTGATTTGAGAATGATGTTTGATTTGAGAATGGTGTTTGATTTGAGAATGATGTTTGACTTGATAATTATGTCTGATTTGAGAATGATGTTTGATTTGAGTATGATGTTTGATTTGAGAATGATGTTTGATTTTATAATGATGTTTGATTTGATAATGATGTTTGATTTGACAATGATGTTTGATTTGATAATGATGTCTGATTTGAGAATTTTGTTTGATTTTATAATGATGTTTGATTTGAGAATGATGTTTGATTTGAGTATGATGTTTGATTTGAGAATGATGTTTGATTTGAGATGATGTTTGATTTTAGAATGATGTTTGATTTGAGAATGTTGTTTGATTTTATAATGATGTTTGATTTGATAATGATGTTTGATTTGACAATGATGTTTGATTTGAGAATGATGTCTGATTTGAGATGATGTTTGATTTGAGAATGATGTTTGATTTGAAAATGATGTTTGATTTGAGTATGATGTTTGATTTGAGAATGATGTTTGATTTGCGATGATGTTTGATTTGAGAATGATGTTTGATTTGAGAATGTTGTTTGATTTGAGAATGTTTTTTGATTTTATAATGATGTTTGTTTTTATAATGATGTTTGATTGGCGAATGATATTTGATTTTATAATGCTGTTTGATTTGAGAATGATGTTTGATTTGAAAATGATGTTTGATTTGAAAAATTATTTTTTATTTTATAATGATGTTCGATTTTATAATGATTTTGATTTGAGAATGATGTTTAATTTGGAATGATGTTTGATTTGAGAATGTTGTTTGATTTTATAATGATGTTTGATTTGAAAATGATGTTTGATTGGAGAATGATGTCTTGAGATGATGTTTGATTTGAGAATATGTTTGAATTGAGAATGGTGTTTGATTTGAGAATGATGTTTGACTTCATAATGATGTCTGATTTGAGAACAATGTTTGATTTGAGAATGATGTTTGATTTGAAAATGATATCTGATTTGAGAATGATGTTTGATTTGATAATGATTTTTCATTTGAGAATGTGTTTGATTTGATAATGTTTGATTTGAGAATGATGTTTGATTTGAGAATGATGTTTGATTTAAGAATGGTGTTTGATTTGAGAATGATGTTTGACCCTATAATGATGTCTGATTTGAGATTGATGTTTGATTTGAGTATGATGTTCGATTTGAGAATGATGTTTGACTTGATAATGATGTCTGATTTGAAAATGATGTTTGATTTGAGTATGGTGTTTGATTTGAGAATGATGTTTGATTTGAGATGATGTTTGATTTGACAATGATGTTTGATTTGATAATGATGTCTGATTTAAGAATGTTGTTTGATTTGACAATGATGTTTGATTTGATAATGATGTCTGATTTGATAATGATGTCTGATTTGAGAATGATGTCTGATTTGAGAATGGTGTTTGATTTGAGAATGATGTTTGACTTGATAATGATGTCGGATTTGAGAATGATGTTTGATTTAAGTGTGATGTCTGATTTGAGAATGATGTTTGATTTGAGTATGATGTTTGATTTGAGAATGATGTTTGATTCGAGATGATGTTTGATTTAAGAATGATGTTTGATTTGAGAATGGTGTTTGATTTGAGAATGATGTTTGACTTGATAATGATGTCTGATTTGAGAATGATGTTTGATTTGAGTATGATGTTTGATTTGATAATGATGTCTGATTTGAGAATGATGTTTGATTTGAGAATGCTCTCTAAATTTAGAATGATGTTTGATTTGAGAATGATGTTTGATTTTATAATGATGTCTTATTTAAGAATGTTGTTTGATTTGAGAATGATGTCCTTTTTGAGATGATGTTTCATTTGAGAATGATGTTTGATTTGAGAATGGTGTTTGATTTGAGAATGATGTTTGACTTCATAATGATGTCTGATTTGCGAATGATGTTCGATTTGAGTATGATGTTTGATTTGATAATGATGTCTGATTTGAGAATGATATTTGATTTGAGAATAATGTCTGAATTGAGAATGATGTTTGATTTGACAATCATGTTTGATTTGCTAATGATGTCTGATTTGAGAATGTTGTTTGATTTGAGAATGATGTCTGATTTGAGATGATGTTTGATTTGAGAATGATGTTTAATTTGAGTATGATGTTTGATTTGATAATGATGTCTGATTTGAGAATGATGTTTGATTTGAGAATGATGTGTGAATTGAGAATGATGTTTGATTTGACAATGATGTTTGATTTGATAATGATGTCTGATTTGAGAATGTTGTTTGATTTGAGATTGATGTCTGATTTGAGATGATGTTTGATTTGAGAATGATGTTTGATTTGAGAATGGTGTTTGATTTGAGAATGATGTTTGACTTGATAATTATGTCTGATTTGAGAATGATGTTTGATTTGAGTATGATGTTTGATTTGAGAATGATGTTTGATTTTATAATGATGTTTGATTTGATAATGATGTTTGATTTGACAATGATGTTTGATTTGATAATGATGTCTGATTTGAGAATTTTGTTTGATTTTATAATGATGTTTGATTTGAGAATGATGTTTGATTTGAATATGATGTTTGATTTGAGAATGATGTTTGATTTGAGATGATGTTTGATTTTAGAATGATGTTTGATTTGAGAATGTTGTTTGATTTTATAATGATGTTTGATTTGATAATGATGTTTGATTTGACAATGATGTTTGATTTGAGAATGATGTCTGATTTGAGATGATGTTTGATTTGAGAATGATGTTTGATTTGAGAATGATGTTTGATTTGAGTATGATGTTTGATTTGAGAATGATGTTTGATTTGCGATGATGTTTGATTTGAGAATGATGTTTGATTTGAGAATATTGTTTGATTTGAGAATGTTTTTTGATTTTATAATGATGTTTGTTTTTATAATGATGTTTGATTGGCGAATGATATTTGATTTTATAATGCTGTTTGATTTGAGAATGATGTTTGATTTGAAAATGATGTTTGATTTGAAAAATTATTTTTTATTTTATAATGATGTTCGATTTTATAATGATTTTTGATTTGAGAATGATGTTTAATTTGGAATGATGTTTGATTTGAGAATGTTGTTTGATTTTATAATGATGTTTGATTTGAAAATGATGTTTGATTGGAGAATGATGTCTTGAGATGATGTTTGATTTGAGAATATGTTTGAATTGAGAATGGTGTTTGATTTGAGAATGATGTTTGACTTGATAATGATGTCTGATTTGAGAACAATGTTTGATTTGAGAATGATGTTTGATTTGAAAATGATATCTGATTTGAGAATGATGTTTGATTTGATAATGATTTTTCATTTGAGAATGTGTTTGATTTGATAATGTTTGATTTGAGAATGATGTTTGATTTGAGAATGATGTTTGATTTAAGAATGGTGTTTGATTTGAGAATGATGTTTGACCCTATAATGATGTCTGATTTGAGATTGATGTTTGATTTGAGTATGATGTTCGATTTGAGAATGATGTTTGACTTGATAATGATGTCTGATTTGAAAATGATGTTTGATTTGAGTATGGTGTTTGATTTGAGAATGATGTTTGATTTGAGATGATGTTTGATTTGACAATGATGTTTGATTTGATAATGATGTCTGATTTAAGAATGTTGTTTGATTTGACAATGATGTTTGATTTGATAATGATGTCTGATTTGATAATGATGTCTGATTTGAGAATGGTGTTTGATTTGAGAATGATGTTTGACTTGATAATGATGTCGGATTTGAGAATGATGTTTGATTTAAGTATGATGTCTGATTTGAGAATGATGTTTGATTTGAGTATGATGTTTGATTTGAGAATGATGTTTGAATCGAGATGATGTTTGATTTGAGAATGATGTTTGATTTGAGAATGGTGTTTGATTTGAGAATGATGTTTGACTTGATAATGATGTCTGATTTGAGAATGATGTTTGATTTGAGTATGATGTTTGATTTGATAATGATGTCTGATTTGAGAATGATGTTTGATTTGAGAATGCTCTCTAAATTTAGAATGATGTTTGATTTGAGAATGATGTTTGATTTTATAATGATGTCTTATTTAAGAATGTTGTTTGATTTGAGAATGATGTCCTTTTTGAGATGATGTTTGATTTGAGAATGATGTTTGATTTGAGAATGGTGTTTGATTTGAGAATGATGTTTGAATTGATAATGAGGTCTGATTCGAGAATGATGTTTGATTTGAGTATGATGTTTGATTTGAGAATGATGTTTGATTTTAGAATGATGTTTGATTTGAGAATAGTGTTTGATTTGAGAATGATGTTTGACTTGATAATGATGTCGGATTTGAGAATGATGTTTCATTTGAGTATGATGTTTGATTTGAGAATGATGTTTGATTTGAGATGATGTTTGATTTGAGAATAATGTTTGATTTGAAAATGTTGTTTGATTTGAGAATGATGTTTGACTTGATAATCATGTCTGATTTGAGAATGTTTGATTTGAGTATAGTGTCTGATTTGATAATGATGTCTGATTTGAGAATGATGTTTGATTTGAGAATGATGTCTGAATTGAGAATGATGTTTGATTTGACAATGATGTTTGATTTGATAATGATGTGTGATTTGAGAATGTTGTTTGATTTGAGAATGTTGTCTGATTTGAGATGATGTTTGATTTGAGAATGATGTTAGATTTGAGAATGTTGTTTGATTTGAGAATGATGTTTCACTTGATAATGATGTCTGATTTGAGAATGATGTTTGATTTGAGTATGATGTTTGATTTGAGAATGATGTGTGATTTGAGAATGATGTTTGATTTGAGAATGGTGTTTGATTTGAGAATGATGTTTGACTTGATAATGATGTCTGATTTGAGAATGATGTTTGATTTGAGTATGATGTTTGATTTGAGAATGATGTTTGATTTGAGATGATGTTTGATTTGACAATTATGTTTGATTTGATAATGATGTCTGATTTGAGAATGTTGTTTGATTTGACAATGATGTTTGATTTGATAATGATGTCTGATTTGAGAATGGTGTTTGATTTCAGAATGATGTTTGACTTCATAATGATGTCTGATTTGCGAATGATGTTCGATTTGAGTATGATGTTTGATTTGATAATGATGTCTGATTTTAGAATGATGTTTGATTTGAGAATAATGTCTGAATTGAGAATGATGTTTGATTTGACAATGATGTTTGATTTGCTAATGATGTCTGATTTGAGAATGTTGTTTGATTTGAGAATGATGTCTGATTTGAGATGATGTTTGATTTGAGAATGATGTTCGATTTGAGAATGATGTTTGATTTGAGAATGGTTTTTGATTTGAGAATGATGTTTGACTTGATAATGATGTCTGATTTGAGAATGATGTTTGATTTGAGTATGATGTTTAATTTTAGATTGATGTTTGATTTGAGAATGGTGTTTGATTTGAGAATGATGTTTGACTTGATAATGATGTCTGATTTGAGAATGATGTTTGATTTGAGTATGATGTTTGATTTGACAATGATGTTTGATTTGATAATGATGTCTGATTTGACAATTATGTTTGATTTGATAATGATGTCTGATTTGAGAATGTTGTTTGATTTTATAATGATGTTTGGTTTGATAATGATGTTTGATTTGACAATGATGTTTGATTTGATAATGATGTCTGATTTGAGAATTTTGTTTGATTTTATAATGATGTTTGATTTGAGAATGATGTTTGATTTGAGTATGATGTTTGATTTGAGAATGATGTTTGATTTGAGATGATGTTTGATTTGAGAATGATGTTTGATTTCAGAATGTTGTTTGATTTGAGAATGATGTTTGTCTTGATAATGATGTCTGATTTGAGAATGATGTTTGATTTGACAATGATGTTTGATTTGATAATGATGTCTGATTTGAGAATGTTGTTTGATTTTATAATGATGTTTGATTTGAGAATGATGTTTGATTTGACAATGATGTTTGATTTGATAATGATGTCTGATTTGAGAATGATGTTTGATTTGAGTATGATGTTTGATTTGATAATGATTTTTGATTTGAGAAAGATGTTTGATTGATCATAATTTTTGATTTGAGAATGATGTTTGATTTGAGAATGATGTTTGATTTGAGAATGATGTTTCCACGAAATGTGGAAAGTGTGGGAGGTGACTCAAAATGTTAAAAATATAATTATAAAAAAACTTCCTATTTTTAATAGTTGTTATTTTGCCTCTATTTTCTCTTTTCAACTTACCTTCTGTTTTATTCTTAAAAATATTAAATCTTGACAAGATCTTTCCATCCCTGTCTCTATCTTATCTCTCGCTTCTTTCCCCGATAGTGGTCGTAAATATCAACGCCTCACTCCCCTGGCTTGAGAAGGGTGGGGTGGGGGGCTCGGTCACTTTATCTTTATTTATGAAAGTTGCCCACCTGACGCACTGACTACCCCCTTGGGGGAAGTAGTGGTAGGGAAAGCAGTAGGGTCGGGAGGGGGGGGGTCATAAACGGGGCATCTTGGCAATGAGGGGGGGCACACATTCTTCTCGGCTCCGATAGGGGGTGGGTCAAGATGCTTGGATTCTCCTCCCCTCTTCCTTTCAACTCCCCCTCACCCCCTTTGTTTTCTATTAATACCAAATGCAATGGAGCGTCAGGAGTAGCATGAAAGCCATGCTGCAGCTGAATCTAGAGAATATATATATATATATATATATATATATATATATATATATATATATATATATATATATATATATATATATATATATATATATATATATATAGGGAGAGATAGTTAGATAGATAGATATGTCCTTATAAAAATTTTATGCGGGGGAGGCCCTCGCCGTTATTGAGCTTTAAGCTTTGAGGGTAAAAATCGAGCTCTGTACTTTCTAAAAATTTTCATTACTTTTACAATGGATATGCAAAATATGTCTGACCTTGATGTCTCATTGAGTTTCATACATACACACACATACACACACTCTCTCTTTCGCCTGCGTGCGCACCCCCTCCCCTATATAAATATATATATATATATATATATATATATATATATATATATATATATATATATATATATATATATATATATATATATATATATATATATATATATATATATATATATATATATATATATATATATATATATATATATATATATATATATATATATATATATATATATATTTATATATATATATATATATATATATATATATATATATATATATATATATATATATATATATATATATATATATATGTATATATATATATATATATATATATATATATATATATATATATATATATATATATATATATATATATATATATATATATATAGATAGATAGATAGATAGATAGATATTGGTTAGGGCTTCTCCTATGGAGCTTCAATTTAATTTGAAGGATGAACGAAAGAAGGTATAAAGGGAAATTCATTTCATCTTCTTGATACAATGTTTCGGGTGAACTTTTCACCGATCTTCGGGTACTGGAAATACAATTTGTGGAAAATAATTTAAGTTAAGAGCCAAACAGATAATCGAAATGACGAATTTATGGAACGTATTTAATGTTAATTAATGAGGGTGGGTAGCGATAAATTTACAGGCAATTGATAATTTCTGGATTATTATGTTACGAGTTAAAAATTAACGATTAAAGAAACACAGAAAACACATCCGGATAAACCAACCTTAAACAATCAGCCGTTAGAGGATAACTGGGGAGAAAGGGCGAGGAGCGTAAGAAGAAAGAGAAGGTTAGGAGGTTGGTAATATATTTGTTTAGAGTAGAAGTAGTGGGTGAGAAGAGGAATCGGAATTTAAGGAAGGAGAAAAGTATTTGATATACATGGATTCAAGAATCCTTAGTGATATGGGATCAGGGGTGGTTTTTAAGATTTTAAAATCGTCCGTTGTGATATCAGTTTTACAATTAATAGATTGAAGCCTAATAGGTGAGAATTCTTTCGTAGGGAGAACCTTTCCTCTCCTGTGGCTAACACCCAAATGTGAACCGAACCTCGCCCTCAGCGAGCGCACCGTACTGCCTATGTATCTCTCCAGTTTACAATTGGGGCAAGTAAACTCATAAACAACGGAGCACTTCACTTCATGCGGGATTCTGTCCTTACAATTGAAGTATAATCCTATGTGGTGTCTATTTATGAAAATCAACTTAAAGTCGGTATGGAAAAAGAATTTATTTAATACAAATGTAATTTCTATTAAATAATTTCTATTAAGTTTTTCGTAAGCCCACCTTTACTGGTCAAGGCAAAACTTTTTCAGTTTTTGTGACCTTTCTTTCATAATAAGTTCCATCAAAACACTAATATTCCGGGCTTTTAATATTTGTTCATCCTACTCCGGATTTCACCAAGAAGTCGTATTTCTGACTAACTATTTAAAACAAAACGGTTTTCCTGTGTCTCTGACTGAAAAAATTACGGCCCAAATTTTAAACAATATTTTCTATCCCAAATTCAAATTCCCTACTGTTTACAAAGATATCCGTTACATAATCTTTCCGGATCTCTGAGTTTTTTAAACAAAAAATTTTCAAAAGAAATTACATTTGTATTAAATAAATTCTTTTTCCATACCGACTTTAAGTTGATTTTCATAAATAGACACCACATAGGATTATACTTCAATTGTAAGGACAGAATCCCGCCTGAAGCGAAGTGCTCCGTTGTTTATGAGTTTACTTGCCCCAATTGTAAACTGGAGAGATACATAGGCAGTACGGTGCGCTCGCTGAGGGCGAGGTTCGGTTCACATTTGGGTGTTAGCCACAGGAGAGGAAAGGTTCTCCCTACGAAAGAATTCTCACCTATTAGGCTTCAATCTATTAATTGTAAAACTGATATCACAACGGACGATTTTAAAATCTTAAAAACCACCCCTGATCCCATATCACTAAGGATTCTTGAATCCATGTATATCAAATACTTTTCTCCTTCCTTAAATTCCGATTCCTCTTCTCACCCACTACTTCTACTCTAAACAAATATATTACCAACCTCCTAACCTTCTCTTTCTTCTTACGCTCCTCGCCCTTTCTCCCCAGTTATCCTCTAACGGCTGATTGTTTTAAGTTGGTTTATCCTGATGTGTTTTCTGTTTCCCCAATCGTTAATTTTTAACTCGCAACATAATAATCCAGAAATTATCAATAGCCTGTAAATTTATCGCTATCCCCCCTCATTAATTAACATTAAATACGTTCCATAAATTCGTCATTTCGATTATCTGCTTGGCTCTTAACTTAAATTATTTTCCACAAATTGTATTTCCAGTACCCGAAGATCGGTGAAAAGTTCACCCGAAACGTTGTATCAAGAAAATGAAATGAATTTTCCTTTATACGTCCTTTCGTTCATCCTTCAAATTATATATATATATATATATATATATATATATATATATATATATATATATATATATATATATATATATATATATATATATATATATATATATATATATATATTTGTGGCGGAGGTCACCAGTTCCAGATAGGAACAAATATTCCTTCTTTGCTACATGAACCAAATAAGTTAGTATTTGCATTTTGCAAACAACTTGATAAAAAATAACTTGATTTTGAACTTATTTTTAATCATAGTTTTTCCTTAATGATATTTGATGTATAGAATTA
Organism: Ceratothoa steindachneri; assembly: GCA_963969495.1. Lineage (NCBI taxonomy): Eukaryota > Metazoa > Arthropoda > Malacostraca > Isopoda > Cymothoidae > Ceratothoa > Ceratothoa steindachneri. Next base: position 46,559,328 of record OZ018332.1, read on the forward strand.
GCATTTAGTTCACAAAAACTAATGTCATTTCATACTCATGCATTATTTTAACCAAAGAATTATTGTTCATCTTACCTCATACCTTTATTTATTCTATTTGCAATGCCAATGAATCTTCATTATTATATTTTTACTCAATTGATTAATTCCAAATGAATTATATCATTATTTTGATTCAAATATACTTAATTGTTGCTACTTTCCTCTTATTTCATAATTTCTATATTTTTTTATGTAACCACACGAATCAAAATACATTTGCTAATTCAGAAGGCTGGGGATTCTTTAGAGATCCATGTCTACAAAAGTTGCGCCACTCATGTAAAAGTTCTTTCCCAGACTCACGTGTTCAGATTTGAAGACCATTGATTTCGCCTTGGTCGCGTTATCTTCCTTTGGGTCCAGCAAACTCCGTTTCCACAAAGCTGCCATTTGGCTTTTCCTTCCATTTGTTTATTGACGCCAATCTGCTACAGTGAAATTCTGTTTCACAAACTTTCCTTATCGTTTTCTCACTATAAATTCCTTTCTCACTAGCTATCTATAAAATTCCTTTAATAGACAATCTCAGCTCTCTCTCTCTCTCTCTCTCTCTCTCTCTCTCTCTCTCTCTCTCTCTCTCTCTCTCTCTTTCTCTCTCTCTCTTTCTCTCTCTCTCTCTCTCTCTTTCTCCCTCTCTCTCTCTCACGATAAACATCAACGAACATTGACTTCACACAAAGCTCCCCCCAGAAACCCCATTGGTCACGCCCTTCTTCTTTGCACACATCAAACAATTAGACATTAAACAAATTCTTATTATTCTCTTAATCCACATTATCGACACAGTCGATCAAATCACTTCGTCTTCACATTTACTCCCTCCACCGAAAAAGAATCTAGGGTTACCAACTCCAGCCATTCATCTTATTAAAACTTCAAGTTGAAAAAAAAGTTATTTTATCAACTTGCTTGTAAATCCAAATACGAACTTATTTGGTGAACACCCTCAAGCGAACTCAAATTACCGAAGTTAGAGCCGTATAGCAGAAAAGAAATATTTGTTCCCCCTTGGAACTGATCACACCCCCTGCCATAATCAATCAACCCCTTTCTCTTGTTATGTATATATATATATATATATATATATATATATATATATATATATATATATATATATATATATATATATATATATATATATAGATATAGATAGATATTTGTACGGAGCTTGGCCTTAATATTGAGGATAAATCCCAGAGCCACCAGAAACGGATGCAACATCTTTTAATTTTCACAACGTTTCGAAAACTACAAGTTTTCATCTTCAGGCTTTAAAGAGTGACAATTATAAAATATCAATAAAATGTATAATAATTCTAAGTTAAAAATTTTAAAATATGACTTGGCAATAGTTAAATTTGCTTCAAAATTGACTAAAAGTGGTTAAGATAAATAACTATAAAACAATAAATTTTAATATTTTTTAATTGTAAAAAATTAATGAATTAAAAACTGTAAGAGTAATTGACTTGGAAGTATTTAAATTTGCTTTAAAACTGACTAAAAATAGCTAAGATAATCAATTATAATAACAAGAATAAATTTAAACTTTGTTTTAAAATTTGTAAAAAATTAATGAATTAAAAACTAAGAGCAAAAAAACTTCTAACTGAAAAATTGGTTGCTTTTGGTACTTACTAAAGTGGATCCATCCTAGAGAGTGAATGGTGGATTTAATAAGGGGCTAATATTTCTAGGTTACAGTGACGCTTAATAGAGAAGGGAAAAAACAACTAACTAAACAGTAGTTAAAATTTAGTTAATTAATAACGATATTACATTTAAGTCTTCATTGAGCGTAGGTTCGTATGTTTGACAGTTTCTAAATTTCAAAGACATTATTGGTTGTTATTAAAGGCTAATACTTTAAAATTAGCAATAGAAAAGTCAGTTTTACACTTAAAGCAATTCAATGTCTTATTTTTAGCCTGAAGATGTGTGTGTGTGTATGTGTGTGTGTGTGTGTGCGGAGTTCAGGTTGTTGAAAAATTCATTGAAATTGTTGTTGTCTATGGGCCAGGCCGACAGAATGTCGTCTACATATCGGAACCATATAAGAAGGTGGGAATGGATTCTAGGGAGGAGGGTCATTTCATAGTTTTCCATAAATAGATTGCATAGGATGGGGGGGGAAAGGGGTTATTCATACTTAGGCAATATTTTTGGCGAAAAAACTTATCTTCAGTTGAAGATACATTATTGGTTACACATAAGCGCACTAATTTAATAATTTTACTGATCGTTAAATGTAGGTTAATATATAAATTGGGAAGAAATTTCGATAAAACGTCAAGCGTTTCATCGACCGGGACTTTTGTAAACAGACTATTTACGTCAAAACTCTACAGTTTTTTTTTTTCCAGATTGTTTCCTGCTGTTTCATTTTGTTTAGGATGTGTCTTACCTTATATATTCTGTGCTCCTCGCCTAGTTTATTCATTATTAGTTGAAAATGGCATGTTGCCGAAACTAGTCCGATAGTTATAAATAAAATCTTGATTCAAATATTGTGGTCTACCATTATCTTATATATATATATATATATATATATATATATATATATATATATATATATATATATATATATATATATATATATATATATATATATATATGCGAAAAATGAACTAAACAAGTAACAAGTTCGAAAGTACGCCTTTAATTTTCCCGTGGGATTTTTTTGTTTTTATTGCTCTACTTACGCGCTACTTTGAGAGTTTCTATATCCATATATATATATATATATATATATATATATATATATATATATATATATATATATATATATATATAATATCTCTCAAAGTAGCGCGAGAGAATGATGAAGGTGAATGCAATAATCCTCATTGAAAGAGAAAACGGAATATATTTTTTTTTTTCAGTAATATTTATTACCTTTTTTCGAAAAAAATCCGTGCGGGGATTTTTTTAACTGTGATCAAAGCGGTGCTCGCTGCCTCAGTCTCCATGGTTCGAATCGCTTCCCTGCACGGATTTTTTCGAAAAAAGGTAATAAATATTACTGTAAGAAAAATTTATTCCGTTTTCTCTTTCAATGTGGTTTATTGCATTCATATATATATATATATATATATATATATATATATATATATATATATATATATATATATATATATATATATATATATATATATATATATATATATATATATATATATATATATATATATATATATATATATATATATATATATATATATATATATATATATATATATATATATATATATATATATATATATATATATATATATATATATATATATATATATATATATATATATATATATATATATATATATATATATATATATATATATATATATATATATATATATATATATATATATATATATTTATATATATATATAATTTCAAAGTGAAGGTAAGGACACATATGAGGCTGAGGTACATGTGATTTATTTATGAAACAACGTTTCGGGCGTATCACCCATCTTCAGGTTCTAAAATCATAAATTAATCTAATTCAGTTAAAGAATATTAAAAATAATCAGGTTAAGACTATGTAGGTAAATCAAAAATTAAAAAATAACTCAGGGATTTAAAAGGCAAGAGAATCAAATTATTAATCAAATGTAATCACTATTGACACGGAAAAAAAAGAAGCAAAAACACAAAAGTAAAAAATTAAAGTATAATATTGCTTACCGATGAAGTTCAGGAGAAATCAGAAAGCGAAGAAATTATAAAGGATGTGGCTTAAAGAAGGATAGGAATTTGATTGGCTGGTTGTTAAATAAGAGAAGGTTGGTTGGTTATTGAATGAGGTAATTAAAATTAAGAAATAAGAAGGAGGGGAACAGCGGTCTTATCTATGTTGAGTGTAGGAGATTTTGTCCGTATTAGAGATGTTATTGCACTGAGTTTATGTGACAAGTCACAATGGCTGAAAAAAAAAAATGATTCCTAGGTCACTAAAGATAGGCTTTCTGTATATTGAGTTAGTTAGTTTGTCGGGTTTTTTCTATAATGACGTCTAGAAAAGGAAGTTGATATTTATTCTCTAATTCAATGGTATATTTAATGTTGGGATGATAAGAGTTTATAAAAAAAAACCCTCCTATCATCCCAACATTAGCCAGAACATTGTATTTGTTAAGTTCATTAGGCTTTCTGCGCAGAGGAAGAGCCACCTTTGTCCATTGCTATTCATAGCACCCACGCCCTGTGGCCTAAGCAATCTCCTCTACACATCGGCGTCTGATCCAACTCGTGCAGTGAAGTCGCTTAACAAGAACAGTTATCCATCGCAGAAACTGAGTGAACTATTCTATCCAGTTCCTCGTAAAATGCTTCTTTTTCATCCTCCGGTGCATCGAGAGTTGGCGCGGAGACACTGATAAAAGTTGCATACATCCCTTTAACTAGTAGCATACGAAGTTTCATTATCCTTTTATTTATTCCTTCAGGCTTCTCATCGAGACATCTGACTAAGTCTTTCCTTATTGCAAAGCCCACTCATCTGATACGTTGTTCATCAGTGGGCACACGTCTCCAGAAGAACGTTATTTCATGCCCTTCCTCTTCCACGGATCCCTCCTCCTCCTCAAGTCTGGTCTCCGACAGGGTCGAACGCTTTTCGGGTCTGTCACTGCCAGCCGTGTCCAGTAATGTTCTGACATTCCATGAAGCAAATTTTAACGTTTTCTTAATTCTCCATTTTCGGCCGCATTTGGGATGCACCTCTGGGCGTAGCCACCCAGTCCGGAGTGTGTGGGGCGGGTATTTGTTTAAGCTGCATTTTCTTGACCCCTGCCCATCAGAGGTGAGCAGTGCTGTCCTAAATAGGCTCTTCAGTTGCATAGCTAGGACCGAAAGGAGTGTCCACCCCTAATCCACAGCCTGACGACCCTCTATCCTGCGCCGCCTCCGTGCAGGGTTCCACCTAAGGACTTCGAGTCACATAAGATCTGTCCCCGTCAGCAGTTCCCCGTCGTAGTGGGACTTGTCAAAACCGGGAGATTCAACGGGAGAAAACCTACCTGGCACTTGTTTATAGTGTCGAAGGGCGTGTGCACATCACAACTGCACTTACTTAGTTGCACGATGGCGTGTCCCGTGGCAATAAAAGATCCAGACGACTGGACCACCGTACACTTGCATTGGGCTGCCGTAATCGCGGTTTGTTGTGATGCGCCTAAGGCCTGCCCAAATGGCCTTGCCCTCTTCCGCCGTTTCCTCGAGATGCGGTTGTTCATTTTGGTTGTGAATCCTCCACCATGGCGGGAGCTCGCCCTTGAGGACTTGTTCTCTGTATTTAGCCTTCAGCCGGGAATGATATTGTTCCTCGCTGAAGTTACCACCTACAATATATATATATATATATATATATATATATATATATATATATATATATATATATATATATATATATATATATATATAGTATACTTTCGAACTTTATTTTTCATGCTTACTCATAATGAACTTGAAATAAAGTTCGAAAGTACTTGGAATCTTTATTTTATTTTCCTTGCGGGCCTTGTTGCATTTATTGCTTACTTACGCGATAATTTTTGTGAGTTTTTCATATATATATATATATATATATATATGAAAATTAACCCACAAGAAAATGAAAAGATGAATCCAAGCCCTTTCGAACTATATTTGCAAGTTCATTTTCCTTGTGGGTTAATTTTCATATTATTGCTTTCCTCATGTGTTACTTTGTGAGTTTTTTTCATTATAAGAAAGAGCAAATAAAAGTTCTGCTGGAGATAACAACCACCACAGGGCTTTCGCCATATTTAATTTCTGCTTTTCAAACCCTTTTGAAGATAGAAAGAGAGATGCAGAAACCTTTTATTGCAGACTATATAAAAATATCCTCCAAGAGAAAGAGAAATTTGACGTGAATGATTAATGAGACAAGAAACAGGACTTTTTTTAAAGGTAAGAGAAAGGGACATTGGAAGAACGCAAGGATCAAAGAGAGCAAAGGGCGGCACAATAATGACAATCCTTACTGAGAAGACAGAAATAACGCTAGGGACAAAAAAAGTTTGAAATTCCTGGTCGGGACTCGAACCCGGGTCTGCTGATTGCGGGTCAGATGCTCTACTGCTAAGCTACCAGCCACAGTGACTTTACTTTGCCCAAAGTGTTACTGCATCAAACCCAGTAAGAAGATGTGGTATAAAAATCCCTTGGAGGTTCCTAGCTTAGGGAGATACTGGGTTTGATGGGGTAACGCTTTGGGCGGGGTAGACTCACTGTGCCTGGTAGCATAACGGTAGAGCATCTGACAGGCAATCAGCAGACCGGGTTTGAGTCCCGGCCATGAATTTCAAACTTTTTCCCCTGACCTTATTTCTGTCTTCTCGGTAAAGGATTGCCTTCATTGTGCCGCCCTTTGCTCTCTTTGATTCTAGGCTTCTTCTAATGTCCCTTTCTCTTATCTCTAAAAAAACTTGTTTCTTGTCTCATTGCTCATCCGCGTCTAATTTGTACTACATATATATATATATATATATATATATATATATATATATATATATATATATATATATATATATATATATATATATATACAAGGGTTGGACAAAATAAGCTTTTATTGTAGATACATAGTTTTATTTATCAACTTTAATGATTATTTGTATTTCTTTTTCAGATCATGGTATAGATGCTAAGATGCGTGACCTCAGTGAGTTCGAAAAAGGGCAAATTGTTGAAGCTCGAATTGCTGGAGCTTCCATCACCAGAACAGCTAAACTCCTTGGTTTTTCGAGAGCTACCATATTAAAGACAATGACAGAATTCAAGAAGCAGGGTAAAACCTCCAGCAGGAGTCGTAATTTTGGCAGAATTCAAGAAGCAGGGTAAAACCTCCAGCAGGAGTCGTAATTTCGACAGAACTTCGAAGCTCCCTAAACGAGACTAATGAGTGTTGAAACGCATTGTGATGAAAAATCCCCGGACAACTGCCCCTAAACTGACTGCAGAGTTGAATCAACATCTCACTAGCCCAGTTTCGACTAAAATTGTTCGCCGTGAGCTTAATAAAGCCGGATATCATGGAAGAGCCACCACCAAGGAACCTCTGCTTTCTCATCAAAACATTCAGAAAAGGCTAAACTGGTGTAGAGATCACAAGAGCTGGTCGAAATTCCAATGGAAGCAAGTAATATTCTCCGACGAGTCCAGTTTTTTTCTTTTCCCCACTGCAGGGCGAGTTTATGCGTGGAGGCAGCTCGGGAATGTTTCAATCCTGACTGCTTTCTTCCTACAGTTAAGCAAGGAGGAGGGTAAGTGATGGTTTGGGCAGCCATATCTTGGAATTCGCTTGGTCTGCATCGTAGGATCAACAGCAACGAATATCTGAATATTTTGGAAGATCAAGTCCATCCCATGGTCCAGACATTATTCCCTGATGGTGAGTGTTTTTTCCAAGAAGACAATGCCCTAATACACACTGTTAATGTGGTTAAGAATTGGTATGAAGAGCATAGGAGTGAGCTACAACCCATGAATTGGCCTTCGATTCAATGATATTTCGTGAAATTGTATCGTTATTATGACAGATGATTTTAGCAGAATTCCAATCAATATTGTGATTAAGATTTGACATATGAACATAAAATGAGCTGCTTTCTTCACCACGACGGAGATTATATTTATGCTAAGAAATTCGTTTTTTTAAACATTTACCTGATTGGCAAAAGAAATATTTAGAGCAATCGATACATTTTACGCAATATACATTACCAATAGGGGAAGGGGCGTTCTTGACTAATAGTTTAGAGATAGTATTATTATAGTTAAATACTACACAAATGCCTAGAGATTTTAAAATATGAGGGAGAGAAGCAAAGGATGGATTAAAAGGAAGTACAAGAGTATTCTTGTTATTAAAAGGCGCGCGAGGTTCAAAACTATAAAAAGACTTTTTAGCTAAATGGCTTCAACAACGCCTATCCGTGTATTTGTTTGTACTGATAAAAGCGAGGAGGGCGCGGTTGCTATATCTGCCTCCAATAACTGCTTTCAAGCGAGTCTTGAGAGAAAGCAGAGAGAGGTGGTGGAGGGAAAGAGAGAAAGCGTTATTGTAATCTTGATTGATTGAGAACCGAAAGGAAAGTGGCGTTTTTTATTGTCTAAAGGTGAACCCACGTAGCAAGCCCCCTCAGAAATATGTTACAAGGTCTTAAAAGTGGGTGAGTGTAGCTGAGGTGAAAATGGGAGGAAAGAAAATAAGAGAAGATAAACAAGGAGACTGTGTGGAGAACTAAGGAACGTGATGGGGGAAATATTCTGAACCAATCACTGTCTCTCTTGCAACTCAATTTCTTAAGTCACTTATTCCATACCAGATGGAGTGGTGATCGCCACACGATAATTGGCTTCTATAGTGCCTTAATCAAGTCTAAGGTCGATGTCGGAGGTACATGACTCCGCCTTCATGTGTTCACTTTTCTCCAGTGGCCCTTCTTAGCTTGGAATTCAACCCACCCCTTTTGGATGTACGAGCTTTGCTCAAGGTAAAGTTATTTCTTGGTTTGTAGCACCCTTATCGATATTCAGCGACACCTAAGTCAAAGATTATTGGCATCTACCGATGGTATTTCCTTTCACATTTCTCAGTCAGATTTCCTTCGATGACTCTCTTTGCTGCTTCCCCCTGAAATCTTCTAGGTTTATCTCTTGTATGTCAGCAAGTTCTCAAAATCAGATAGTCTCCGTCGAGCTGACTTCCTTAGTTATGTATACGACGATCTCAGCATCTCAGAGTACGACCATCAGTACTGAAGATTCCTACTCTTCCTATAGCTCGTTGGTCGCCCTTGTTGGGAAGACGGCGCCCCTAGTGTTTTTTTTTTCCTTTCCGCCCTAAACCACTCCTTCCCCACTGAATGTTTCTTTCATAATCGATAAACCCAAACACCCAGAAAACTCTTCTTATTCCCTCTCTCCCAGTACAGATGTCATTACCCTTGTTTCGAGAGATTCGTTTGATCTAGGGTCAGGTTGCAGTCTCCACCCAAAATACAGTTTCCTCTTGTCATGCCTCACACCTTGGAATACTTCGACCTGAGACAACTTATCGTGCTTCCTGGAGAACACATTGGCATTAATTAGGATACTTTTTCCCCGCTTCATGCAAAATTTCGTTCCCTACCGTTCAGCACAGGAATAATGATCGGACAATTCTTTGAATACTAGGCCAACCATTGTTTGTTGAAATTTAGACTAGCGGTGCAAAGTGTATTCCTTCGAATCCGAATGCCTAATGTGACAGGTGGACTCCACTGCACTGGTTTCCTGTTAGCAAACTGTGCTTTCCACACGTAGCTCATTGAATCTACTGGTAGATAGCAAGGATGCACTGGTCGTTTACGTCCATAGTGCATGCTACACTTGTGCAAGCTCTGAGTCTTTACGAATCGTCGCTTAAAGCTCTCATTTTGCATATGACCGTCAACAACGAGACAACTATCGGGCCGGTGGCATCACTGGTTCTGCCGAAGATGCTGCCCTGAAATATATCATTTGTCACCACCCCTCTGCACATAAGGCTTTCAGAGAACCGGAAATATTGCATTTGCCCTTCTTTGAGCACACTTTTCTTTATAAAGTGTGGATAGGTAGCTAGCTTTCTAGATGACCCCTAGATAGTATGTTGGTAGTTAACGAACCTTGTCTCTTGGCCAGAACGGACCCCTCTATCAACTTGATTATTCTCTTACCCAATAACTCAGATTCATTGACACCCTTTCGCGAGGTCTGTTGTGTATGCGGTACCTGCCCTGACTGAGGATTTACTGAAAGGTTTTATTTTAAGCCGTTCTGCGAAGATCGCTTTTGTTTTGTGTCGTGTATTTAACAGTTTGATGTCTTATTTAGTTTTGATTGTTAAGTGGACAATATTAGATGTAAAAGAGCTTTGATTCAGCGTTATTGGACTAATAAAAGAGGGTTAAGTATATTTTTCCTGTGTCGGTTATTCACATTGTCTTGTGTCCCTTATTAAACAGTTCCTAGTTGTGAATTGGTGTTTAGTAAATAAACTTTGTTTCACTTTGTTTATTTGATTAAAAGGCCGCTAAAACCTAAGTTATATCACGTACATCTATCTACTCTATATTTGCGTTTTGCTTTTCTCTGTCATATTTGGAATTGGGTTAAGCCGCATATTGTTATTTTGATAAGTGTCATGTTATTTACTTATCTAATCATTATTTGATTATTTTCTTTAGTTCTTAACTTGTTTATTTGTAGGTTATTTTATTCCATATTTTTTTTCCAAATATAGCTGGTACAGTCACAATTGCAAAAACCATCCTATCAAACCATCGTATTATGTTAATTGGGACATAATCCGTCTAATTTTGATCAAATATAAAGGTCCGTGGTTCTTATCTTACTCGTACCCATAAACTTTAAGGGATCAGAGAAAATTAGTTTCGCTTAAAAACTACTCATTTTAAATGACGGATTTTTTTTAGTAATGAGCAGAAATACATATAACTTGCATTGTTCAAGTCTTGATCCTTTTCATTGCTATTACACTCGTAAGGCCTTTTCGTGCGTGTGTTTGTATTTTATCTTCTTTGTATCAGACGGTAGAAGAGAAATATTCACTCATTTATAGCTTACTGATTAACAAGAGCTTTCTTTCGATCCTCATCAGATACACAACTATTTTTTTTTCTATTTTTATCAATTTTTCTATCGCAGGAAATAGTAAAATAGCTCTTCCAGAAGAGATTTTGCGACACGTGCTTTGGAAAATTTCTTATAGCTCACTTGCAGGATGGTTCAATGCGATGTCGATGCTCTACTAGTCGGCGACAGCTTAAGGTCAAGATTCTTCGCCTAAAGAAGGAAATCATGCATCTTTCGGGTAAGTTTGATGCCATGACTCGTGGGCCTGTTCACTGCGAGTCCGCCCCTGCAACTGAGTAGCATCAAAGTGTAGAAGGGCCTGCCCCTACTATGTCGGATGTTTCTTTTGAGCCGGTACGTCCGGGTCCCCCGTGGAATCACCACCTGGCAGACGTATTAAACAGACAATAAGCCAGAGTATTCACGCAAGAAGACCTCTCATCGGTGCCAGTCATTGAGCCCAAAGTGCTTATCTCACCCCTAAACATCACAATCACCCATGCAAGAGTCCTCAAGAAGCTGCGTTCACTTAAAGTGGACTGATCACCAGGTCCAGACGAGACGTATCCCAGGAACCTTCAGGAACTTGCAGACACCATCGCCTCTCTTCTTACTATTTTGTCTACCAAAAGTCTCCCTACGGGACAAGTTCCAAGCCATGGGAAAACCGCTACAGTAACGCCTATTTTCAAGAGGGGGTAGAAAATCAGACCCCTCCAACTAGTGACCAGTGTCTTTGACAGCCATGACATATAATATCTTAGAACGCATAATATCAGAAGATATACTAGAACATTTGAAGACTAATGAGCTGATATGAAATTAACAACACGGGCTTATCAAAAGGAGGTCTACTGCCACCAACCTAATTGAAGCACTGGATATGTGGACAGAGATACTGAGCCAAAATCTGTCAGTGGACATTGTGTTCCTGGACTACGCTAAGGCGTTTGACACCGTACCGCATGTGCGTCTAATAGCCCAGATACGCTCACTAGGAATACAAGACCGCGTCCATGACTGGATTAGAAACTTTCTAACGGGTGACGCCAGAGTCGTGGTGAATGGGGAGTTATCGGAATGGACGGATGTCATGTGGGAGTCGAACCAATTAAAACATTCGAGTAAAAATTTAAACGGGTCACACATTGAACCACAATCATAGACTTCCCGGTATGTAGTATTCTCTCTTTTGTAAATGGGAAGATAGACTTCCCGGTATGTAGTATTCTCTCTTTTGTAAATGGGAAGATAAACTTCCCGGTATGTAATATTCTCTCTTTTGTAAATGGGAAGATAGACTTCCCGGTATATAGTAGTATCTCTTTTGTAAATGGGAATATAAACTTTTCAGTATGCAGTATTTTCTCTTTTTGTAAATGGAGGAACGAAATTCCCAGTGTACGCGGTTGGTCAGGAGCTTCAGAAACTGTTACCTTCTCTGCCGAGTAGTGAGGAAAAGGGCTAATGTGATGGATGTTTTCTTGGAGCCCCAGTCGTGTAGGTCACCAAGAGTGACATTGTTGAGTCAATGCTACTTAGAGCTACTTCTGTTATTCTCCTTGTAATACCTCGTAGGGAAATGAGTTCATGCCTACGAGGTTGCATTACCAAACTTTTACCTCCTATACCAGAATGCACATTCGGTAACGTAACTGCATCGATAATATACTCAGTTTTTAGTAGAAGTTGAGATAGTTGAAGATATAGTAGGTGAAAATTAAAACGGGAAAGGGATGCGGGTATTTTGTCCTAGTAGGGAGGGCATCACTTTATTTTTTTTTTTTCATCTTTGCTTTTGTTGTTTGTTTATACTTGTTATCCTATTTTTGTTTAATTTCATGAGTTTTAGTGTTCTTCTTATTGATTGTTCTCTAATGATTAGCTGTACTTATTTTGGTTGGAAACCTTCAGCTTTCAAGCCTTTGTTAGCTCTAATTGCTGACAATTTACCTTGTATTGGGTTGAGGAATAAGTTCTTGCGGTTTTATCAAATTTATTCATTACCACTAACAATTTTAGAAAAACTTCATTTTTAATTGATAACAATATGCAATTTAATCAATAATGTATTCTCCGTTGTTATTTACGACTTCTTCCCAACGTTCAACTAGTTTTTCGATGCCTCTGCAATCAAAATCTCTGGATTTTGACTCGAAGAATTCGTCTAACCAGGTTCTTAATTCCACATCAGTATTGAACGAAACGCCGCGCAAATTGTTGGAGAGCAATCGAAACAGAGAAATCCGATGGAGCCAAGTCTGGCGAATATGGAGGATGCGGCAGGATTTCCCAATTAAGCGTTTGGTGCGTTTTTTGTCATATTGGCAATGCGAGGACGAGCATTGTCGTGTTGCAGAAGTACTCCATAACGTCGATGAGGTCGCTTTTCACGAATAGCTTCGGCGAGTCGATACATTTGTTGAACGTAGAGTTCTGCATTGACAATCTCGTTCGCAAGGAGCTCATAAAGAATGATGCCTTCACAATCCCACCACACACAGCATCGTCTTTCGTGGATGACGTCCTTGCTTTAATCGCGGAAGTGTTTTTTTTTTATTGGGGCTAAGCCATTGTTTTCGATGGTTCATGTTGACATAAACACCACTTTTCATAGCCAGTGATGATGCGGTGAAGAAATCTGTCCTTATATCCACGAGTAGCCTTGTGACGAGCAAGCAAACCTGCGGCAATCGTGGAGCGTTGAAGTTGGTTGCTTTCGCTCAAAGCGTGCGGAACCCATGCACCGAGTTTTTGAACTTTCCCTATCGAATGAAGGTGATTCACTACAGTTTCCTGATCACACGCCAATTGTACAGCCAATTCTCTAGTCGATTGACGAGGATTTTCATGAAGAAGGTCGTTCCTCCAACTTAATGGGGCGACCAAAACGTTCTTCGTCATTAAGATTGAAATGACCGTTTTTGAAACGTAAAAACCACCATTGAGCTGTCCTTTCTGATAAAGCATTTTCTCCGTACACGGCACAAATATCGCAACGAGCTTTGGCTGCGTTTGCATTGTTCCCGTCTCGATTGAAAATGAATAACAAGTGTCAAAAATGCGCCTTTTTTTCAACTTGACATTCCATTTTGAGGGCACAGAACAAAAATTAAATTAATACAACTTTTAAATAAACCGCAATGACTTATTATTCAACTTCAAGACGTAGCCTAAGCAAAAGCCTAATAGTCTACGCTGTTAAGAGACGTAGCCTAACCTTTGCAAATTTTGCTCTCATTATTTATTATTGTTTCTTAATATGTGCACAAATCACGTCAACAAAACTTAAATCAACACGACATTAAAAAAAACGCAAGAACTTATTCCTCAACCTAATATTTCCTGTGTTTTAATAATGGTATTGTTCGCAGTTTTCATTTATGTATGTATCAGAAATCTGATTGAGCGCTTAAAAACTCGGACATAACAAGTTAGGAAGTATAGATCAATAGAGCAAAAGTAAGAGAGTATAGTGGTAAAAGGGTTCTGAAAAAAGATAGTAAAGGTAAGTTTAATATGAGTTTGAAGGATTTTTTTCCTGGTTGAAAGGTATCTCCAACAAAAATAGATAGTATAGTAAAAATAGTACGTGATAGCAGGGGTGAATTGATCCCTGGTTTAAGGGTAGCTCTGGCTATGTTAATCTCGTGTTGTGTTGTTTTGGGGGTCGACATTGGTTGGCGTTGAAGCCTTTGTCGTATCAGGTAAAACTCGTTACTACAGTAGGTCAAATTTTGATGAAAAGTCGTAAATTGGGTTGTCATAATCGGTGAGAGTGTTACATGTTAGGGCTGATGTTTCCGTTCGGGTAAGGTCTTCTTCAATTTTTCGGCTAACTTTTGATACTACGCTCGCAATGTAGCGTAGATGTTATGGCGAGGAGTGTTCTAATCTCGGTCGACTTTAGCTACTTGGAGGGAGAACGGAGGAGTCTTTTCCTTACCGGATCTCTTCTTATGGAACTCTGCGTCCGTGAGAACAACGTAAGTGTCGGTTAAAAATTGGACAAGGTCGCGGAAGAGAGCCTGCTTTAACAGATCTTCAGGTATGTCAGCGTCGTAGTCGCGTTTGTATTGTCCGGCCCTAAGGCCATCGGAAATATTTTCTGGGCCTGCGTCGTCAGGAAATTGGTCCCCTTCGGCAGCAGATACTCTGAGGTTTAACATCTTCGAGTAGTACATGTACCTGGGAGCCTGATTCTTTGAAGACGAGGAGCTACTCGGTTGACGTGACCTTTGGGGGGCGGGGCGAATGCTCCACCTTTTTCGGCTTCCTTTCGCTCGACTTGTGCTTCTGTTGGGGTAGGTGGGTGTCTGTGAGTCCGTTTGTGCCTTCTACCGGGTAGCCATAGCTTGTACTCGAGGATCCCGTGGAAGGGCATTACTCGTGTGGGAGCTTTTTTGGCCGCTCTTCTCGGTCTGCGTCTGTAGATTCACTCGAAGTACCTCGTTTGACGGAGGGTTTTCCGGGAACCACATTTTTTCCATGCTGTTATTCACGAGCATGGTATTCAGTTCCTTCGCGAAGGTGCCAGGCTTGGTCAAGTTAGCAACGTGTGCATAATATATGCAACATATTATTTTGGTCGACTTTTCACTTTCAATTTGCAGGTACGTAGCTGCAGTGGCAGCACTGCTCTCTGCAACCGTTCCCTTGGCAACCTTCGCGGAGGTGGCGTTAGCCTTCCTTTCCTCCTCTTTTCTGCCTCTGTCCTTTGTATTTGCTCCTTCTTTATTGGACAGGTCATTGCCATGGTTCTGTGTGGGCCACCACTCTTGAGGCATTTCTGGAACGAACTTTTACATTCGCGCCAGGAATGGTCTTGCCCGGCGCACATAGAGCAAACTGTGAGTGTAGAGTTGGGGCAAGTGGCGGTAGTGTGTTCGTTATACCTGTAGCACATGTGCAGGTCAACGAACTCCTCACGCACAATTTGATCTGGGCAGATGCGGACATTAAAGAGAAGGCCGTTTTCTTTTGCCTTGATCGTCCTTTTGGTTTCGGCAAATACAACTTTAAAAACATGGGTGTATATTTGAATGTGATTACTTCGGCTCCTTTTGCCCACTTATGATTCTGAAGAATCTCGTCCGTGATTTGGACAATCGAGTGTCCTCCAACCCAAGGGTCGAGGCGTCGGCAGATCACACTTCTTTGTGTACGTATTTGTGGCGATGTTTGAGGTATGAGATCAATTTTTCGAAGGGTGTCTGAGGCCTGCGAGGAGGAGAGGGCTTCGATGTCCGCCTCCCTCGAACAAATAGCCGCGTAGCCTTTTGGAAAATCAATTAGCCGTACGAGGGTAATGTTGAGCTTGCCATAAATTCTAGTTGTATCCTAACTCTGATTGAGAGCTTAAAACCTCGGAAAATGTATTTCAGTCGTGTTTATATGCGAAACGGTTTGAACGTTATTCATTCCCTTAAATCTATCGTGACGCTGATTGGCCAATTTGTAAACGCTTATGTCTGTTATTTCAGAAATGGACATAAGTATGACAATTAAATGTCTCAACCCTGATTGGTTGAATTTTGTATAGTTATGAGTAGATGGAATGACTATACATATAGCTGTATTTTGTGGCTTAGAAATGATTAGCAGTCATTATTCAAGAAGCAAGAAGTTATCCTTTCCGTTCGCTTTTTCGAGACGTGTTCCCGAAATTTACGACGAAATAAAGAATCCAGCTGGATATTTTCCTCTATCCTAAGGAAGCTCGTTTGATCACTTAACCCATCCTGCTACACGAGAAGAGCTCCCCTTTTCGCACTTTAAATAAAAGTCGCATCTAACGTACGATTAGTCATACCTATAGTCACAAGCGGCGTGCCACAACGATCTGTGCTGGGTCCCTCTTGTTTTCTAGGTTTGTATGCGACATACCAAGCACTTTAGACATGATATCTATGTGTGCAGACGACACAAAGGTTTACGAAATTATACAAGACTTGGATACTAAACACTGTGACCTGCCAGTGGACATCAACCAACTGCAATATATATATTTTTTTAATTTAGGATCCTATCTGGCGACTACCCACTTGGGCATAAGTCGCTGCAATCACGACAGCTTAGCACTAGGCTACTTTAAAATAAGAATATGAAAAAACAACAATAAAAGGAAAAATGGCGACAATTAGGAAGCACCCATCTGGCGTCGGGGGGAGCTTCTGCCTCCCCCCCCCGGCGCAGGAGCGTGCGACCTACAAAGAAAACAACAAAATAATAAAACCTATTTTTTTTTTTTTTTTAAAGGGGGTATCTGGCGACTGCCGACTTAGGCATAAGTCGCCGTAAAAAACAGCCTAGTTCTAGGCTACTTTAAAAAATTAAACAGAAAACAATAAAAAGAAATAACAATAACAATAACAAAGCAATAACAAAAACAATTACAAGAACAACAACAACAATTAAATCGGGTTAAATAAAAGGGAGAAGGCCGGCCTCCCCCAAAAAGTCAATAAGTCCACCAGTCAAAGTACACGCACTCGTCCCGAGCACAAGGGACAGGCGGTAGCACCCCGCCCATCCCGGTACCAGGACAGGTGTCGTGCGCGAAGATCACCCAGACTGGGACATTCGACAAGAATGTGCAGAACAGTCTGGGGGACGACGCAGTCGTTGCAATAGGGCGCAGGCGAGCGCTCAATCAGATAGCAATGCGTCACACAAGTGTGTCCGATTCGGAGACGACAGAAAGCAGCCTGAAGCCGCCGCGGCATTGGGGGATAGGTCTATGGGAACAGTCGCGGCGCAATGGCACGCAACTTTAAGTTCCCTTCGACCGTCTCCCATCTTCTTTGCCAAGCAGTCCGAAGAGCTACCCGTATTCCTGCCATGTAGTCGGTGTGAGGAAGAGCGAAACGCTGGTCCGGTCGCAGAGTCCTCGCGGACTCTTTGGCGCCCTCATTCCCCGCAATTCCTACATGTCCAGGAACCCAGCAGAAGATAATCTCGACATCTGCCCGGCTCGCCAAAACCGTGGCGTCACGGATATCGCGAACCAGGGGATGCGGAGATTCCAATGCCCCGAGAGCACTCAGGGCGCTTTGTGAGTCGCTATAGATCACAATCCGGTCTCCGAACCGGGCACGTCGCGTAATCTCCCGTACCGAGTGGTGTATTGCCACCAGCTCGGCCGTGAAGACAGACGCAGTGCCTGGTAGAGCCCCGCTGACTTCAAACAGAGGGGATACGGCGTGGAAGCCGAACCCCTCTTGGGACTTGGAGCCATCCGTATACACTGGCACGGTACCAGCGTGACGCGATGTGTGCTCCAAAAAGGTCGAACGCAATACTCCCGGCGCAGTACAAGCTTTGGGAGGAGAGGCGTGGCGACAAATAGCCAAATGTGGTACCCTCCAGGGTGGCGTCCTGGGCAGAACCAGGGGCGCCACCGGCCCGAGAGCTATATCTACCTCTCGAAGGAGTTTCCTGGCCCTAAACCCAAAGGGCTTAGAGTATGACTGGCGTCTCTCGGCGGCATAGGCACCATCGAGATCAGCTGCGGATGCAGTGAGAGCTGTTGGCGACTGAGGGAGGCGCCGGGCTCGCGCGTACAGGCGAGTGATGCACTGCACGCAGCGCAGAGCGAGTGGCATCTCCCCAGCATCGACTAACAGGCTCTCAATGGGGGAAGTGCGGAAGGCACCGGTCGCAAGGCGAAGGCCGGTGTGGTGGATTGAATCCACCTTCCGCAATAAAAGCTCGGCTGCGGACGCATAAAACTCGCATCCGTAGTCGAGCTTCGAGCGAACAAAGGATCGATAAAAAAGTAAGGCGGTAGCCCTATCAGCGCCCCAAGCGCTGAACGTCACGGAACGGAGAATGTCCATGGCGCGGGTACAAGAGACCCTAAGGCTGCGAATATGAGCCTCCCAGGTGAGGCGTCGGTCGAATACAAGACCAAGGAAACGGTGCGACTCAACCACATCCAGGCGCACCCCATTAAGAAACAAATCTGGGTCGGGGTGAAGCCGTGGATGGCGGCAGAAGCGCACCACCTTAGTCTTGGCCAAAGAAAACCGAAACCTGTGCGCTTCGGCATAGCGAGAGACGCGGTTCAATGCCTGTTGGAGTCGACGCTCCAGAGTTGGCATCTGGGCCGCGCCAAAAGAGATCGAAAGGTCGCCCACGTAGAGCGTAGCGAAAACATCTTCCGGCAGCACTGAGGTGATACCGTTGATGCTCAGGGCAAAGAGTGTGACACTGAGGACACTTCCCTGCGGGACACCCTCTTCCTGCTCCTTTGGGGCAGAGAGGGCTTCCCCCACCCGTACGCGGAATCGACGATCTCGCAAAAATTCAGATATAAACATTGGGAGGCGTCTCTCGCCCCCATCGTGTGGAGAGTCTCCATGATACCGTATCGCTAGCAGTATTATAGGCCTTCTCCAGATCAAAAAACACCGTGGCGTAGTGCTGTCTACGAAGGAAAGCCTCGCAGACGGCATTTTCCAGTCGGAGCAGAGCATCCGACGTGGAGTGAAACTTACGGAAGCGCACTGTGCAGAAGACAGATGGCCTCCGCTGTCCAGGAAATAGGCTAATCTAACATTTACCAATTTCTCCATCAACTTGCACACGCAAGAGGTTAGAGAGATTGGGCGGAAACCGGTCGGAGTAGAGTGATCTCTCCCCGGCTTGCGAAAGGCGAGCACAGTAGCGATTCGCCAGGAGTCTGGGAGAAGACCTTCCACCCAGATCCTGTTGAACATATCTAACAGAAAGGCCATGCCTCGCTCACCCAGGTGTCGAAGCATGGCGTACGGGACATCGTCCGGACCATGGGCGGTGTCCGCGCACGAAGCGAGAGCGGAACGCAACTCACTCACAGTAAACTTGTCGTTGAAGTGTTCTCCGCCTCTGGAGGTAAAGTCCAGCCGGCGGCCTTCCGCGACATCACGACGTGCATTGAATGCTGGCGGAGCAGCATCACGGCTAGAGAATGCGGAGAAAGCGGTCGCTAAGGATTCCGCCACGGACGCGGGGTCCGAGATTGCGGTCCCATTCTCCTGGAGAACGGGAGGGGGGTCCTGCGAGAACTTGCCCCGAATCCTTTTGACTCGCTTCCACACCTCAGCTAAAGGGGTCTTCCCGTTAAGTGAAGACACGTATGCCCGCCAAGAAGAGCGGCGGGCGTGCTTCGAAATATACCGGAACCTAGCCCTAGCCCGACGAAATTCAGCGACAGTGAAATCGTTCGGGCGGCGCTTATAGCGCATGTAGGCATAACGCTTCTGTTTGAGGGCCGTCTCACACTCGGCCGACCACCATGGGAGTGGTCGGCGTGCAAAACGGCCAGACGTCCTAGGAATAGTAGTCAGGCCCACGGCGATGAGGTTGCCGGAGAAGAACTCAACGGCCTCATCTACCGACCTAAACTCCTCGACTGAGATAGAGAATTCAGTCATTTCCTGAAATGCAGGCCACCGCGCCCGCGCCAAGCACCACCGAGGTGGTCTCTCAGGCGGCAGTTGCCCTGAAAATGATATTTGAATGGGAAAGTGATCACTACCATGGAGGTCATCGACCACCCCCCAATCAAAATCAGGCTGTGCATCCGAAGAGCACAAAGATAGGTCAAGGCAAGAAAATGAAGCGGTTCTCGGACAGTGATGCGTAAACTCATCCACTTTTAGGACACCCATCTCAAGCTCTTCGATCAGATCGGCAAGGACTTGTCCCCTGGGATTTATGGAGTAATCTCCCCAGAGAGGATGCCTGCCGTTCAGATCTCCAAGCAAGAGATAGGGCCTCGGCAACCGTGCCACGACGCGGCGGAAGTCCCCCGCGTCAGAGTCAGCTGACGGTGGAATGTACGCAGAAATGATAGTATACCTCCTATCCAGGTGTAGCTGCACAGCCACTGCCTGAAAGGAGGTATCTAAAGAGAAAGGAAGAACGGAGACATCATGCCGGGTGTAAACCGCGCATCCCCCAGCCCGGCCATCCCGCGGTGGTGGGGTCGCAAGACCCTTATACTTCGGGAGGGCAGGCAGGGGGCACGCGCCTAGCATGGTCTCCTGCAAAAAAATAGCTAACGGGGAACGGGAAGAGGCGAGCCTCCGCAGCTCCTCCCAGTTGGCCCGGAGTCCACGGCAATTCCATTGAAGGAATATACCCTCCAGGCCTAGCTCGGAGGAGACGCGGGGGCCCTCCTCGAATTGAAGATCCTCACGGGAATGGCCGTACGCTTCCCGGGGGCAGAACCCCGGGCGCTGTTGGCCGGACAAAGCGCTGGAGGCGCTGTCGCCTTCGAGGACTTATTGGGGGAGGTTGGACTCGCCATGCGAGTCTTTTCCTCCCTCCGCCTCAAAACCTTAGGCGGGCGCTGCGGCTTCGGAGGCGGGGGGACCTCTTTTCGAGGAACCACCGTCTCCGAGCCACTCGCTCCACCCCGGGGCGTGGGCGAAGGAGCCGAAGTTCCTTTCGGGGGACAGCTTTAGGAACCCCTGAAGATGGCCTAGCGACCATCTTCAGGGGTGTTGCCTCCTGTGAGTCTAACGACTCGGTGGAGGCGCGTGGCCGTTTCGCCTTGCGGGAAACGGTCACGCTGGGGGAAGAGGGGGGAGCCCTGGTTTTAGCCGGGGCTGGGTATGAACCCTTTTTGCCGCCAGCTTTACCAGGGGAGCGCCCGGAGAAGGGCTCCGAATGGGCGCGGAAACAACCGTGCTCGTTGGCCTGGATGGGCCAGGAGCAGAGGGTGCCTTTCGAACTACTGAGGCATATGACGTCCCAGGCAGAGCTGGGCGCGCCAGGACCAAGTCCTTAGCCTCGCGGAATGAGAGTCTATCCTGGGCCTGAACGGCCAGGATTTCTTTCTCAAGGAGATATGCACCACATTGCTTCGAAGAAGCAGGGTGCGGCTCTCCGCAATTGACCACACACGATTTGGACTTATCGTGTGCGACCTTGGAGCAATTTACACAGACTTCGGGTGACCCCGACTTTGCACGTCTACATGAGCGATTCGTATGGCCGAAGCGGTGACAGTAATAGCACCGCCGCGGCAGTGGCACGAATGCCTTCACGCGGTAGCGGTACCAACCGGCACGCACCGACTCAGGGAGCTTGTCACAGTCGAACGTGACGAAGAGTGTAGGGGTGGGTCTCGAAGCCCCTCCCTGTTTTCTCATCACACGTTCGACCTTGACCGCCCCATGGTCGGCCAGCTCTAGGGTGATGTCCTCAATGGAGTAGTCAACGAGTTCCCTCGCATAAACTACTCCTTTCACAAAGTTCATGGTAGAGTGCGGCGTCACACTCACCGGGGTGCCATGAAGTGTCCGAAGAGCACTTATCTTGGCCGCCTCGGCGGGATTCGCCGCATTCGCCAGAAGGCTCCCGTCCGAGAAACGGGTCACCTTCGGCTCTCTACCAATTGCACTAGCTAATCCTCTCCTCTGATGGATCATGTTGCCCTTGGACAACATGGTGCCATCAGTGGAGCGAATAACGAGGAAGCGTTTGAAGCCAGCGGGCTCGAAAACGCCAGGTAACCTCTGAATGAGGGGCCCCGATGTCATCGAGGCTCCGCCCTGTGCACTTTTGGTGTTAGTCTTGGTCAGGGGCTCTGCACACGAGGGGGTAGAGGGGCCGGATGTGCCGATCTTGGCTTGGTCGCCTACCAAAGTGTCAGCAGACCCATCCGTCCCCGCAGCCCCCGCGGATGGAAAGGAGCCCCGAGTCTTTTTCTTCTTTTTCTTTTTTGGAGAGGAGGGCGGGGAATGAACCCGCTTTTCACCTCCGCCGGCAGAAGCCCCCAGGCCAGATGGACCGGCCTCAGCCAGGTCCCTCTCCGAAATGGAGAAGGTCCTGGTTGTCGTGGGGGCACCTGTCGGAGGATATCCCTCCCCTCCTTTTACTGCCTCGGAGCCCTCAGCCATTTGAGGAGGACCTTGCATAGGGGCGGATTCGGGTTCGGTGCTTGGCGCCAAGCCCGAATTCCCCCCCATGGAAGGCCCTACCGTCTGAGGCTGGGTCTCCTCAAGTACCATGTTTATCACAGGAGGGGCCTCCAGTTGGCCATCCCCTCCCAGGACATCGCAGGTCCCCTTGGCAGTGTCGCCAGTCTTGTGTGGGGAGGCACAGGCCTTGACCCCAGCAAGGTTTAAAATTCTTGCCAGCAGGTCTTTTGAGGGAAGCGACCGAAGGGGCCTGGCTTCCCTCTCCCCCCTAAGGGGGTTTGCCCTACCGAGCCGCTTTGATGGGGAGCGGCTGGCTAAGGGCTGCCTGCTGGCTTTCTTGGCAGTCCCCTTGGAAAGAAATGAGGGGACTGCCGCTGGGAAAAGGGAGGTGCCCGAAAGCCCCTCCAGAGAAGGGGGTGAGGGGGAGTCCCCTGCACCCGTAGGCGAAGGAGAGGAGTAAGCCTCCTCTCCGGTTAGAGAAATATGGAGGGTCCCCTGTGCAAGCACAGGGGGGGGGAACCTCCATTTTTTTGCTGGAGCTGCCCGAGGGCGGCTCCGTCGATGGAACAGGGGAAGTTGAGGGTTGGGTTTTTTTTTTATCATCAGTGGGCATGGTGACCCTTTTTTAAACACGGGATGCAATCGCGCACACCTCTCGCAGTAGCCCGCACTGCGAGAGGTGCTTACAAGCCCGGCAGAGCCAGGCGCCGCCATTTGGGACCACCCCTCCCGCCTGGTGGCCTGGCAGTCCATCGGCATGGCGGCTACACCTTGGACACGGCGTAAAAATTAATAGATTGTGAAGAGGAGAGGAAAAGGGATGTGAGGAAGGTATGGGTGGGGATGAAGCAGGTAGTTAAAAACCAGCCACCCCAGACCGGAGCTCAGGGGTTAGAGAACATTGTCCCCCACCCCCTCAGCCCCGATGCGGGACGGTTGGCTGAAAGGAATGTCAGCATCTACCCTGTGAAATTAGAGGCTGACCAGAGAAAGTTGTGGGAGAGGTTGTGTGAAAAGAGAGGAAACAAGTGTTTTGAAGGAAGGAAGAGAGGCTAAGCTGGGGCCGGACGGAGCGCTGGATCCCGTCAGCACGGCGGCCATAGTGGCAAATCGCCGCGCCCCTTACGGGGATAATAAAACCTAGTTAAATAAAGGGGAGAAGGCCGGCCTCCCCACAAAAGTCTATAAGTCCACCAGTCAATGTGCACGAACTCGTCCTGAGTACAAGGGACAGGCAGTAGCGACCCCGCCCATTCCGGTACCGGGACAGGTAACGTGCGCGGAGATCGCCCAGACTGGGACATGCAAAAAGAATGTGCCGAACAGTCTGGGGGGGGGGACAACGCAGTCTTCACAGTAGAGCGCTCCATCAAATGGCGGTGCGTCCCGCGAGTGTGTCCAATTCGGAGACGAGAGAAAGCAACCTGAAGCCTTCGCAGCATTGGGGGATAGGTCCATGGGAACAGTCGTGGCACAATGGCACGCAACTTTAAGTTCCCTTCGACCGTTTCCCATCTTCTTTGCCAGGCAGCCCGTATTCCTGCCATGTAGTCGGTGTGAGGAAGAGCGAAACGCTGGTCCGGTCGCAGAGTCCTCGCGGACTCTTTGGCGCTCTCATTCTCCACAATTCATACATGGCCAGGAACCCAGCAGATAATCTCGACATCCGCCCCGCTTGCCAAAACCGTGGCGTCACGGATATCGTGAACCAGGGGATGCGGAGATTCCAATGCTCCGAGAGCACTCTGGGCGCTTTGTGAGTCGCTATAGATCACAATCTGGTCTCCGAACCGACCAACTACAAGAATGGACTTCGTAGATGCAAATGCTTTTCCATCCAATATAATGCAAAAAAATGTACCTAGGCCGGCAAAATCCTCAAAGACCATATACATGGAGAATAATGATGCCGAAACTCAGAACATGGCTTCTGTCGAAGAGGAAAAGGACTTGGGGATGATTATCGACAGGGACTTGAAATTCTCAAAGCACACTCAGTCACAGGTCAGCAAGGCGAACCAGATCCCTGGCACCTTTAAATACACGTTTGGACTGATGGACAGAGCAATATTCTGTCCCTTGTATAAGAGTTTGGTTCGTCCACATTTGGAATACGCTGTGATGGTATGGTCCCTAAGGATCAAATGGGATATGAATACTCTGGAACAGGTACAGCGCCGTGCCACAAGACATGCCCAAGGGATTTCTCATCTGTCCTATCCAGAGAGGCTGAGGGAGCTTGACCTGCCAACATTGGAGTTTAGGCGACAAAGGGCTGACTTGCTACAGAACTACAATATCATGCACCACCATGACCAAGTAAACTACGAGAGTGTAGGACCTACGGCAACATGTTTAAGCCATCCTTGAGCTCAACCACTAAACTCACAGTGTAACATCAACAAGGAGCACGCAAACAATTTTTTTGCATCTAGTGACCCAAGTCTGGAATAAGCTGAGGCAGGAAACGGTCGATGACCCACCACTCCAGTCCTTCAAGACCCATCTGACCAGCGAGTGGCAGCACTACCCAGACAAATTCCACTATACATTCACCTACTGATGCACGCAAACCTTGGTATAGGTCTAAAATACTCTCACGGGCAGGGCCACTTTAGGCGAGCTACGGGGCCCCCACCCGTATGTGTGTATATATATATATATATATATATATATATATATATATATATATATATATATATATATATATATATATATATATATATATATATATATATATATATATATATATATATATATATATATATATATATATATATAGTATCTCACCACCATCCCCATTTTCCTTTGCAGAGAGGCAAATATTTATCTATTGAATTTAAAAGAACTGCTAGTATGGCTGGGAAGACAACTGAAAAAGGAGGGTTGTATTTTGTACACTTTTTATTCTTTTTTAAAGAACATCACCCTGTACTACTATAACATAATGCCAGACTTATTATACTATGCAGTATACTCTAGTGAAGTTTTTTATATTTTTCTTACATATAGTAATATCATATATAATATAAAAAAATCAGGAAAATGAAATGATTTTGTCTCGGCCTCCGTAGCACGTGCTACTAGGTTAAACCGGCACTGCTCACGGGTAACCAATGGCTGTACTGAAAGTAAATGATAAAGAATGACCTCTAGGTGCCCATAGTTAAAAATGAAGTGCTAATAATTGACATCTTATAATTTACATAGCAGTTATTATAAATATATCCATGCGGAATTATCACATCAATTTTCTATAAACTTGGTTATCCTTTTATTATAACTAATTATCTTGCGATATTTATACTGGTATGGCTGCAGTTTTGTTTTTCGTAATTTGAAATGGCCTGAAATATTGATTTGTCTCAAGTCAGTTATACAATTTTCTTTAATCAGATAAAAACAAAAAGTTCTAAAGGGAATTGTATTTCTGGTTCAAATTGTTGAGAAATGTTGTATTGCTTAAACAAATTTAATGAAGCTTCGCTTGAATGACTTTCTTGAGACTCAGGATGGCTGTCGACAGGCAGCTCGCCAACACAGAAAGCTGTTGGTAACTCGCCTACGCAGCTTTCCTTTATTTTTCTTCGCCCCCTTAATTTACAATGGTGCCCGGACGCGGGATTGAGGCGTTACACCTTTTGATAACGTTTCCAAGTGGCATTCGGCTTAATTTCAAAATACTCCGCTTCTAGGAGGGGGACTATGTAGCGTGGCGAAGTGCAAGCGAGCTCTGCTTGAATGAGTTTTACTTGAGACTCAGGATTGATGGTAGGCCGCTGCCAGGAGTGGTCTGGCAACACGAGAGCCTGTTCGCAACTCTCATACGCTACTTTTGTTATTTTTTTATTCCCCCCTCTTTCTACACTTACCTTACCTACTCCTCCTATAAGACCTCCACAAAACAGATTCGTCCTATCGTTTCACACGTGTTCCAAGGAATCCTTCTGATAGGCAATTAATTTATTTCACATACGCTTGACGTGGAAGACCTCTCCCCCTCCGTACAGGAGATGGGCGAAAGCTCCTATCAGATCGCTGGTTTGTTTAAAAAACACAAATACACCTCCTCACGAGAACCAGCATCTGGTACTATTGGGGTGAACAGTGGCCTTTAGGGACGAAACCTCCGACCAGATGGCTGGTTTGTTTAAAAACATGGTGGCATCTGGTACCATCGGGGGTGAACAGTCGCATTCTTATTTTTTGACATCATTTTTGGGGGCGTTTCATTATCTCGGCCTGGCCAAGACAGATGGCGTTATCTACCTACCTAATTGCAGGTCCTCATGCTTCCACCCACTATAAGGTGATGTCAGGTATCTCAAGAACAATCAAGCTGCAACTGACCTGCAGGATCGCGTACCTTCTGGCCCTTACGTCAGGAAAGGTCTCTGCAGCTATATCTCTTCCATACATCTTCACAAACTTTCTGCTGATGTGTTGTTTGTTTTCGATCTAAATTAAATTAAAAATAAAAATCATGTCTAAACTGTTCGACATTTTTTAAAGCGTTTTACGCCCGACCTAACTTCTTGACTTTATGTTTCACGAATCCACCACTACCTGCACATCTTGTCGCACCAGACTCACAGTATCCCCCCTACTCATTCTTTTAAAACGTTTTCGTATTGGGATGTCCCCAGGAAGCGTGGTGGCCCTGGGGCAATTAAGTTAATAAAGTATCTCCTCCACCGGATCGATAGAGCAGTGCAACCAATATATATATAAATTAGGAAGAAATTACATAAACTAAAGCATTTTTAATTCCTTAAATGACTAGAATCTCAATAAACAGGGATGAAACACATTCGCCTTAAAAAATGTACAAACAAAATGGAATGCAATTAGAATTCACTCGAAGGGGAGGGGGGGGGGAATCTTCACTCTAAGCCAATAGATTTCCATTTCAGAATTTGAAACTAAATAACGTCCAGTGACAGCGAGCCACTTGCGTAAATCGAAGTTTAATACGTTAATCCATTAATAATTTAGAAATTAATTGGTTTTAAGTTTTTTTGACTGAATTTGTGATTGGACGTCTTGGTTGACTGGGTGCCACGCGATGAACCACAGACTTAACCAAATGGGAGCGAGGCAAAGACACCCCAAGCTGAAAACCCAATTGCCGTAGATATGGGCATCGAGAATTGCGTACATCAGAGAACGCTTTGTCGCTGTTAAAGACTTCGTCAGTAGCGAGAGGCTTGCCAGATCCGGGAAATTCAGGAAGGTGCTTACAAAGGCGAAAGTATAGACAAGAATCAATGGATGAGCGAGCAGGAGGAAAACACAACGCCCGAATTTTTTGATTCTGTAAAAAGAAAAATCCAAAGTGAAGAAATTTAGTTTTTATGCTAGAAAACAGTTCAATATTAACACTTGAGTTCCCAGATTCAGATTTAAAATGAATAACACATAATTAGACGAAATTACTCAAAGTTGAGAATTTCGCTGTAGCAGCATCTTGGATGCACAATACAAAAATCAGTGTCTTTATGACATTTACACTGAACAGTTTTGGAATATTTTAATTAAGTTTACTGTCCTTCATCCTCTATGCGTATGTGGGGAGGACCTAAATACACTTTGGCGCTGTTTCCACCTTCCCAAACCACTGGTGGCTATGTTAACCACCGCCAAGTCCACCCAAACCTGGCTTCCATGAGGTTGTCTAGGAAATGGCACATATCAATACCATAGGATAAATAAAAATAGGAGAGTGATAGAATAAGAGGTCTTATAGGTCAGAGGACAAATCCATTGACTTGATCCAAGGTCATTTTAACAGTTGGGATCATTATTCCAAAAATTAGGTTCTTAATCTAACATCTCCGCCAATTTCACAAATGGGTTTGATCACATTTAGTATACTTCTACGACGTTAAGCCGTAAATCCATTGACGGAATCTGCGGAAATGATTATAAAGGGCACCGATTAAGTGTCCTTAAGTAAAGCACTCATTAAAACACTTTTGTATTAGTGTTAAGGAATAGAGCGTAGTGTACAGCAGAGATGTTTATTAGTTTGATTTTTAATACTGGAGAGTGAGACCGGCACGAGATGCCTAAATCAAGATCATACTCTGTGAAAAGGGAAAAAACAACAAAAACAAACAAACAAAAATTGAACAAGAAAAACGTGTTAATGGATTGGTCTCAGGTGAGGCAGGTTATAGAGGAAAACAGTATAGGGGCAAAGAGTTAGTTCCCGAGCTGTGAAGGGAATGAACGAATTATCAACTTGGTTTATCCTGGAGTTCACTATTTTTACACAATAATCATGTAAATGGGAAGCCTGGTGGGTATTACGTGGGCGGGAGGGTGGAGGTGGCATGCACTCATAATTCAGTAAAACAATGCCCAAAGTGTTATCTGTAAAATAGGGAGAGTGCAGCAACCTTACGGCGGTGTTTCTGAGTCCAAGTTTGAAGTGAGAAGAGGGTCTTTGATGAGACGGTTGGCTTTTCGATTCGAAAATCAAGAAGAGAAGTGAAAAATGATCAACCCCAGACATGGGAACAATATTCCATACAAGGACGAATAATCACCACATAGATCCGGAGAAACTATTTAGAAAAGTACCTGCGACATCTGAACACTATACTCTTTTTACAGGCAGACATAGCCTGAACCCGCAATATGAACCATCCAAGAGATTCTTACTACTAATTTCTAAACCCAAAATGTTAACAGAATTAAGGGATTTAATTTCATTGTTATCAAATATTACTGCAAAGTCATGAGTATTATTAGAGGAAGGAAGTTTGACTTGGCATTGAAGCGAACTTAGGTCCGTCTACCCCAGCTTGAGACACGACCCGATACACATTAACAGCATTAGACAAGCTTTGGCGGTAAGGAGTGTGCAAAAAGCTAGCCTGAAAAGGGAAAGAGGATGATTTATGAAAAGTAGAATCACAGCATATGAGTGGGTACGAAAGCAGGATAAGTTTTTTTTTTTTTTAAGGGGATATCTGGCGACTGCCCACTTGGGCATAAGTCGCCACAAACAAACAGCCTTTTTCTAGGCTACTTTAAAATAAAAATTTGAAAAGAAAACAACAATAAAAAGAGAAAACAATTAGAGGGCAAGCTCCGGCGTCGGGGAGAGGTCCCCCTCTACCCGGCGTAGGAGCGTGTGACCTAGAAAGAAAACAATAACAAAACACAAACAACAACAACAAATCCTAGTTAAATAAAAGGTAGAAGGCCGGCCTCCCCCCAAAAAGTCAACAAGTCCACCAGTCAATGTGCACGCACTCGTCCCGAGTACAAAGGACAGGCAGTAGCGACCCCGCCCATCCCGGTACCGGGACATGTAACGTGCGCGAAGATCACCCAGACTGGGACGTTCGACAAGAATGTGCCGAACAGTCTGGGGGACGACGCAGTCGTTGCAATAGGGCGCAGGCGAGCGCTCCATCAAATAGCGATGCGTCACACGAGTGTGTCCGATTCGGAGACGACAGAAAACGACCTGAAGCCGCCGCGGCATTGGGGGATAGGTCCATGGGAACAGTCGCGGCGCAATGGCACGCAACTTTAAGTTCCCCTCGACCGTCTCCCATCTTCTTTGCCAAGCAGTCCGAAGAGCTGCCCGTATTCCTGCCATGTAGTCGGTGTGAGGAAGAGCGAAACGCTGGTTCGGTCGCAGAGTCGTCGCGGACTCTTTGGCGTCCTCATTCCTACATGTCCAGCAACACAGCAGAAGATAATCTCGACATCTGCCCGGCTCGCCAAAACCGTGGCGTCACGGATTTCGCGAACCAGGGAATGCGGAGATTCCAATGCCCCGAGAGCACTCAGGGCGCTTTGTGAGTCGCTATAGATCACAATCCGGTCTCCAAACCAGGCACGTCGCGTAATCTCCCGTACCGAGTGGTGTATTGCCACCAGCTCGGCCGTGAAGACAGACGCAGCGCCTGGTAGAGCCCCGCTGACTTCAAACAGAGGGGATACGGCGTGGAAGCCGACCCCCTCTTGGGACTTGGAGCCATCCGTATACACTGGCACGGTTCCAGCGTGACACGATGTGTGCTCCAAAAAGGTCGAACGCAATACTCCCGGCGCAGTACAAGCTTTGGGAGCAGAGGAGTGGCGACAAATAGCCAAATGTGGTACCCTCCAGGGTGGCGTCCTGGGCAGAACCAGGGGCGCCACCGGCCCGAGAGCTATATCTACCTCTCGAAGGAGTTTCCTGGCCCTAAACCCAAAGGGCTTAGGGTATGACTGGCGTCTCTCGGCGGCATAGGCACCATCGAGATCGGCTGCGGATGCAGTGAGAGCTGTTGGCGACTGAGGGAGGCGCCGGGCTCGCATGTACAGGCGAGTGATGCACTGCACGCGGCGCAGAGCGAGTGGCATCTCCCCAGCATCGACAAAAACACTCTCAATGGGGAAAGTGCGGAAGGCACCGGTCGCAATGCGAAGGCCGGTGTGGTGGATCGAATCCACCTTCCGCAATAAACGCTCTGCTGCGGACGCATAAAACTCGCATCCGTAGTCGAGCTTCGAACGAACAAAAGATCGATAAAAAAGTAGGGCAGTAGCCCTATCAGCGCCCCAAGCGCTGAACGTCACGAAACGGACAATGTCCATGGCGCGGGTACAAGAGACCCTAAGGCTGCGAATATGAGCCTCCCAGGTGAGGCGTCGGTCGAATACAAGACCAAGGAAACGGTGCGACTCAACCACATCCAGGCGCACTCCATTAAGAAACAAATCTGGGTCGGGGTGAAGCCATGGATGGCGGCAGAAGTGCACCACCTTAGTCTTGGCCAAAGAAAACCGAAACCTGTGCGCTTCGGCATAGCGAGAGACGCGGTTCAATGCCTGTTGGAGTCGACGCTCCAGAGTTGGCATCTGGGCGGCGCCAAAGGAGATCGAAAGGTCGTCCACGTAGAGCGTAGCGAGAACATCTTCCGGCAGCACCAAGGTGATGCCGTTGATGCTCAGGGCAAAGAGTGTGACACTGAGGACACTTCCCTGCGGGACACCCTCTTCCTGCTCCTTTGGGCCGGATAGGGCTCCCCCACCCGTACGCGGAATCGACGATCTCGCAAAAATTCAGATATAAACATTGGGAGGCGTCCCCTCGCTCCCATCGTGTGGAGAGTCTCTATGATACCGTATCGCCATGAGGTGTCATAGGCCTTCTCCAGATTGAAAAATACCGTGGCGTAGTGCTGTCTACGAAGGAAAGCCTCGCAGACGGCATTTTCCAGTCGGAGCAGAGCATCCGACGTGGAGTAGAACTTGCGGAAGCCGCACTGTGCGGAAGACAGATGGCATCTGCTGTCCAGGAAAAAGGCTAATCTAACATTTACCAATTTCTCCATCAACTTGCACACGCAAGAGGTTAGAGAGATTGGGCGGAAACCGGTCGGAGTAGAGTGATCTCTCCCCGGTTTGTGAAAGGAAAGCACAGTAGCGATTCGCCAGGAGTCTGGGAGAAGACCTTCCACCCAGATCCTGTTGAACAGATCTAACAGAAAGGCCATGCCTCGCTCACCCAGGTGTCGAAGCATGGCGTACGGGACATCGTCCGGACCATGGGCGGTGTCCGCGCACGAAGCGAGAGCGGAACGCAACTCACTCACAGTAAACCTGTCGTTGAAGGGTTCTTCGCCTCTGTAGGTAAAGTCCAGCCGGCGGCCTTCCGCGACATCACGACGTGCATTGAATGCTGGCGGGGCAGCATCACGGCTAGAGAATGCGGAAAAAGCGGTCGCTAAGGATTCCGCCACGGACGCGGGGTCCGAGATTGCGGTCCCATTCTCCTGGAGAACGGGAGGGGGGGTCCTGCGAGAACTTGCCCCGAATCCTTTTGACTCGCCTCCACACCTCAGCTAAACGGGTCTTCCCGTTAAGTGAAGACACGTATGCCCGCCAAGAAGAGCAGCGGGCGTGCTTCGAAATATACGCAACGACTCAGGGAGCTTGTCACAGTCGAACATGACGAAGAGTGTAGGGGTGGGTCTCGAGGCCCCTCCCTGTTTTCTCATCACACGTTCGACTTTGACCGCCCCATGGTCGGCCAGCTCTAAGGTGATGTCCTCTATGGAGTAGTCAACGAGTTCCCTCGCATAAACTACTCCTTTCACAAAGTTCATGGTAGAGTGCGGCGTCACACTCACCGGGGTGCCATAAAGTGTCCGAAGAGCACTTATCTTGGCCGCCTCGGCGGGATTCGCCAGAAGGCTCCCCGTTCGAGAAACGGGTCACCTTCGGCTCTCTACCAATTTTACTAGCTAATCCTCTCCTCTGATGGATCATGTTGCCCTTGGACGACATAGTGCCATCAGTGGAGCGAATAACGAAGCGTTTGAAGCCAGCGGGCTCGAAAACGCCAGGTAACCTCTGAATGAAGGGCCCCCATGTTATCGAGGCTCCGCAAACGGGGGGGGGGGGTAGAGGAGCCGGATGTGCCGATCTTAGCTTGGTCGCTTGCCAAATTGGCAGCAGACCCATCCGTCCCCGCAGCCCCCGCGGATGGAGAGGAGCCCCGAGTCTTCTTAGTCTTTTTTTTGTATTTTTTTTTCTTTTTTCGAGAGGAGGGCGGGGAATGAACCCGCTTCTCACCTCCGCCGGTAGGAGCCCCCAGGCCAGATGGACCAGCCTCAGCCAGGTCTTTCTCTGAAATGGGGAAGGTCCTGGTGGTCACAGGGGCACCGGTTGGAGGAGATCCCTCCCCTCCTTGTACTGTCTCGGAGGCCCCAGCCGTTTGAGGAGGACCTTGCATAGGGGCGGATTCGGGTTCGGTGCTTGGCACCGAGCCCGGATTCCTCCCCATGGAAGGCCTTACCGTCTGAGGCTGGGTTGCCTCAGGGACCATGTCTATCACAGGAGGGGCCTCCAGTTGGCCCTCCCCTCCCAGGATATCGCAGGTCCCGAGAGCAGCGTCACCAGTCATGTGTGGGGAGGCACAGGCCTTGACCCCGGCAAGGTTTAATATTCTTGCCAGCAGGTCTTTTGAGGGAAGCGACCGAAGGGGCCTGGCTTCCCTCTCCCCCCCTAAGGGGGTTTGCCCTACCGAGCCGCTTGAATGAGGGGCGGTCGGCAATGGGCTGCCTGCTGGCTTTCTTGGCAGTCCCCTTAGAAAGAAAAGGAGGGACTGCCGCTGGAAATAGGGAGGTGCCCAAAAGCACCTCCAGAGAAGGGGGTGAGGGGGAGTCCCCTACACCTGTAGTCGTAGGAGAGGAGTAAGCCTCCTCTCCGATTACAGAAATATGGAGGGTCCCCTGCGCAAGCACAAGGAAAGGACCTCCATTTTCTCGGTGGAGCTGCCCGAGGGGGGCTCCGTTGATGTTCTTGGGGAAGTTGGGGGTTGTTTTTGTTTTTTTTTCATCATTGGGCATGGTGACCCTATTTGTGCTACGGGACGCAATAGCTCATCACCTCTTGCAGTTGCCCGCACTGCAAGAGGTGCTTACAGGCCTGGCAGAGCCAGGTGCCGCCATTCAGGACCACCTCTCCCGCCTGGTGGCCTGGCAGTCCATCGGCATGGCGGCTCCACCTTGAATACGGCGTAAAATTCATAGAGTGTGAAGAGGAAAGGAAAAGGGATGTGAGGAAGGTATGGGTGGGGATGAAGCAGGTTGTTAAAAAGCCCCCATCCCGGACGGGAGCTCAGGGGTTAGGGAACATTGTCCCCTCCCCCCTCAGCCCCGATCCGGGACGGTTGGCTGAGAAGAAGGTCAGCATCTACCCTGTGAAATTAGAGGCTGACCAGAGAAAGTTGTGGGAGAGGTTGTATGAAAAGCGACGAAGTTGGGGAGAAATACAGGCTATATGAAGGAAGGAAGAGAGGCTAAGCTGGGGCCGGACGGAGCGCTGGATCCCGTCAGCACGGCGGCCAGGATGGCAAATCGCCGCGCCCCTTACGGGGGCAGGATAAGAGAGAGCAGATCGTCATGCTGAGCTCGGTCAAAGTGCCCCAAATAGTGAGTGGTAAAGGGAATAAGTGGGGGAGGGGGGCAAAAGAGGTAACGGAAACAAGGTTGTGGTCTGAGGATCCTAAAAGAGATGAGATAGAGTGAGTAATTCTAAGAATTAGAAGAAAAATATAAAAGTTGACGACAGCTTTCCTACCACCAAGATCAATTCAGGGAAGGGGGGGGGGGGTTCTAAAAGATCCCAAAGAGATGATTTTTACCTGGCATTAAAAACCACTACTAATGAAGCCATCTACGGTTGAAATTATGAAAAGAAATCAATCAAGTCCGAACATTAAAAATTATACAACACGGCATTCAAGCTCCCTTGTTCATTTGTACATCGAACGCAAGGAAAGACCCCAACCCACTCCATAGTCCCTATCGGGATCGATCCCACTCACTTGCTCCTGGTGGGCGCAGCGATCGTCACCACGGGGGCGTAAATCGAGGTCACGATAAGCGCAAGTGCGAAGTTGTACACTGCCACAGCAAAAACGACCACGGACAACTCGAGCACCACCACACACTTCAGCACCTCCCAGCTACTCGAAGAGAGGTCGGTGCTCCTTAGGGTGGAGAAAATAGGGGCATAAGTTGATCAAAACAGTCAAAATGGGAAGCGACTCAAATGCAGTTCCTCGCCTGCGGAGATGGGTTTGAATTCAGAGCAAAGTGGATGCACTTGTATGTCAGGGGCAGTGACGTCAAAACTTATTAAATGATAAAACTGTAAATTCATGACCCTACAATAAAATATTCATCTAATGAATAAGAAAAGGAAACATTACGCAAATGAGGACATTTACTCATGGAATATAGATTGAAAAAGGACAACAAACGTCATCTTAAATGTTGGGGCAGAAGGGTGTGTACTTATGGCATCTAGAATGTGAACAAATAGCCTGAACACTTCAAGACTGTAACCCCTATCCAAGGTGGAATCAATGCACATCAACAACCTTGATACCTAGTAACTCTCTCATTCACTACAAAACACAAAGCATTCCTTCTTTTCAGTCACATTGGTCCTTTATAGCAATGAGTTGCTATGGGTTGAAGTACCCATCTAGTCGTGTGTCTGCTGGCAGGAGGCCCCAAGCAAGCCACACCTTTACAAAACACCTCCATAGACACTAGGACATTTGTTTGAATCCATTTGTGGGGTCATGAGGGACACCAAAGAAATTTAGCCATTTGCATGATTTTAAATAGACGAATCATCTTGATTAGTTAGTCATGAGATTCTAAATAGATGAATCATCTTGAATATCTAATAATTTAAGGATTTTATACAGATGAGTCATCTTGAATATCTAGTCATGCACAATTTTAAATAGATGAATCAATCATCTTAATTAGTTAGTCATTTATAAGATTCTAAATAGATGAATCATCTTAATTATTTTTGTAATTTAAAGATTCTATATAGGTGAAATCCAGTTATTTGTAAGATTCTAAATAGCCAAATTATTTTGAATATTTAGCTATTTGTTTGATTCTATATAAACAAATTATCTCAATTATTTATTAATTTAAGGATTCTAAATGAATCATCTTTAATAATTAGTAATTTAAAGTTTCTTAAAAGACAAATCATCTTTAATATTTAGTAATTTAGAGATTATATATATATATATATATATATATATATATATGAGGAATTAAACCACATTCTCCGAAGACAATTTAATTCAGAATAGTTTCGGTGTATCTCACCTCCTTTTCAACTGTTCTGAATTAAATTGTCTTCGGAGAATGTGGTTTAATTCCTCATCTTTTCTTGTGATATTGCATTAATTTTCATCATATATATATATATATATATATATATATATATATATATATATATATATATATATATATATATATACACAAATCATCTGGAATATTTAGCCATTTGCAACATTCTAAACACAGGCACTAGCTATGATATTATTCCCCCCCCCCCCGAGACAAACCTTTACAAGGATTTTTAATGTTACTTTTCCAAGTGACTTAACTAAAGTCTCTTCAAACAATTTGTTAGTTGAAGACTAGCGCCAATGTAAGACGATTCCCAGAGGTTTTCTAATTGACTCACTACCAGAGTGAAATGGATGTACCAACTCACCAAACTTACTCAGCTAACAAGCTGAAGGATAAGATTCATAAACTTAGACAAAGATCCACATTCTAAGAAACCCATTATATAGAGTGATCTCAGTCTCTCCACAATAAGAAAATTTAATACAATTACAGTACCGAAGTGTTCAAAATATCATCCTTGTACTTAAATACAAAGATTGATCGTTGTTAGTTTGTTGTCAGTCTATGATTTCTTTTCTTTATTTTATTATATGTTTTCACTGTGGACACATTACATTTTTCAATAAGGGAATTTTCTTACTGCAAAGACTTTTAGATCACCATATAGAAAAATCCCTTCATGAGCTTAAAGGAAGCTTCACGCTAGCAATAACAAGCCAATTTCTTAAAAATTATGCCATGGAAACTTTAAATGATAATCACAATCAAATCACCATTTCAGGGTCAAATTTCCCTTACGATTTCTACAAACACTTTTTTTAATTGAAAATATGTCAAACAAGATACCAATCCATTAATATACAAACTGATCAAATTACTTCGACAGCATCCTATTTTAGTTTCTCAAAATGATACAACCCTAATCAGATTTTTTCCCTTACTGAGAAAGAAAACTGATAATACCCAATGGCGGAATGTTTATTGAAGAGAAAGAATGCTGATAAGGAAAAGAAAACATGCAAATGCAATAGCAAGGTCATGAAAAAAACAAGGCAACAAGGAATCCTATAGTGAAGGTCCTTCACAATTGTCTACTGCTGATCACACCTTGTGAAAATGCCTGTCATTGTAATAATTGGGACATCTTTGAGAAAAGAAAGCAGAGGCAACAAACGAAGACATCTTTACTCAAGAGTAAGAATACGGGAACGTGGATTAACAGCTGAAATATGAATGTAATAAGAACAATAATAATTAAAAATGAATCCTAAATACTGGTAACAAGAGGGGGTAAGCCTACAGGAAACAAATTTTGTACAAGGAGCACAGTACTTAAAAGCACGAACTTAAATGAGAGGGACTCGGACGGGGTGTATTTTCTAGTCTAACGTGAAAAACGAGAGCATCTCCGAAAAGTTAATATATGTAAAATGGCATAAAGCTAGAGAAAATGAAAGTGTGTGGAAGATATACAGCCGCAATTTCTTTCGTGGGCATTGGAGCATGGAAGGCATGCAGTCAGTGTCAGCTACAAGGACGCAAGAGATGCCAACTACCTTTGGACGAAGAGAGGGGTGAAGAGGAGCGCCGTTGAGCAGGCGGCCACACTGAGGAGCATTGTGTCTTCGGCAGAGAGGCCGCTCAGGGCACCGAAAGAGGACACTTGCTCGGGCAGGAGATACAGGAGGAGACCCAGCGCGTGCATCAGCACCACGATCGGCAAGCGACCCATCAACGAGTAATTAACCTGGAGTCAAATACAATTTCTTAGGAGAGGATTTTTTTTTTTTTTACAATTTTAGTGGTGCCGTCTGGCGCCGACCTATGAGAGGCGCAGTCACCGAAAAGCAATTTTATTAATTAGTTTAAAAAAAAATATATATATATATGATAAAAACAAAACAAAACACAATTAATAATGAACTAAACATTAAAACGACAAATTCAGGCTTCTAAGGAAGGCCTGTTTCCTATCTACAAGTTTAAATTGTATGTGGGTGGTCTGCTCCCCCCACCCCAGATTGAAAAATGCCACAAAGGGGCACGTTACGACACTGGGACAGGTACTGCTCACGTAGCCCCTCTAATCTAGGAGACACAACTAAAAATGTGCCTTACTGTATGGAGCGCCACACAATCTTCAAGTAAGGTTCAGGGTAGAGTACCAACCTATGCTGTTGTGTCCGATTCGAAGGCGACAAAAAAGGACTAAGTATCGTCGAGGCATTGGACGATAAGTCGACAGGAAAAGATCGCGATGCGATTTTACGCAGCTTCTTATTCCCGAGCGCAGTCTTCTATCTTCTTTGCCTTGCAACTCGGAGAGCTATTTTGATCCCTACCATGTAGTCGGTGTGGGAAAAGACGAAACACCCGCCCTCGCCACCTCAGAGATCTCGTTCCCAGCAACCCCTACATGCATCGGGACCCAGCAGAAGGTAATCTAGACATTTCCCCCAACAAGCAGAAGCCCTGGCGTCATGGCTGCTGCGATGCGGCCATTCTAATGCCTCAGCGGTGCGTAATTTATCGTACCCCAGCTCGGCCGTGAAGTCGAGCCCACCGCCTCCGAACGGGGAAGGGGGGCGTAGAAACAAACTTCCTCTTGAGACTTGGACCCATCTGTGTATGCTGACCCGAACGCAATACTCCCGATGCTGTAGAGGCTTTGGCAGTAGAGGAGCGGCAACAGACGTTCGAACGTGGTATCATCTAGTGGGGTTTAGGACAGAACCATCAGCACTGGCCCAAGAGTTAACCCGAACTCACAAAGGAGTATTCTACCACTAAACCCAATGTTTCAGGACTTAGTTGGCATAGGCACGATCGAAAAGAAAGAGGTGGGAGGCTAGGCGGCCGATATTAAAATAAGCTTATCTCAATACTATCTTAAAAAAAAGTTAAAATTATAAATAACCCCCCAAAAATTGGAAGGGGAAGGTTGTGGCGAAATAGCATGCAACTTTAGATTCTCGTGGACCAGATTCCCTCATCTTTGCCATGCAAGCTGAAGGGTTGATATGATTCTTGCTATGTAGTCAAGAGTGGGTAAGAGCCAAGCCAAACCCTAGTCCGGTTGCCTAGTCAGTGCAGACTGTTTAGCAGCCTCATCAGTACTCATTTCCTACAATCTCCTACATGTCCAGGAACCCAGCAGATGATCTCATCAACCTCTCGGCTCTCAGCAGCTGGAGCGTCACGGATACTGCGAACCAGGAGGCGCGGACATTCCAATGGCTCGAGGGCGCACTGGGTCGCTATAAATCACAATCGTCTACGAAACGGGCCCGACGCGTACTCTCCCGTA
Organism: Ceratothoa steindachneri; assembly: GCA_963969495.1. Lineage (NCBI taxonomy): Eukaryota > Metazoa > Arthropoda > Malacostraca > Isopoda > Cymothoidae > Ceratothoa > Ceratothoa steindachneri. The sequence goes on from OZ018332.1 coordinate 46,598,924, forward strand.
CCGAGCAGTGTATGCAAACAAGTCGCCCGTGAAGACACGCAAAACCCGGAAGAGCTACTCCGGCTTCAAACACGGCGGGGGGGAAGGAATGAAATCCGCTGTGGAAGCTTTAAAAGCAGAGGAGCGGCGACAAATAGTCATATGTGGTACCCTCCAGGTTGGCGTCCTGGGTAGAACCAGAGGTGCCATCGGCCCGAGAAGTGCACTGAGGTGTCGGGAGTTTACTAGTCCTAAACCCAAAGGGCTTAGGTTATGGCTGGCGTCATAGGCACAATCGAGAAAGGCCGCGGATGCTGTGAGATCCATTGGCGACTAAGGTAGGCGCCAGGCTCGGGCGTACAAGGGCATAATGCACTGTGCACGGCGCAGAGCAAGTGGCATCTCCCTAGCATCGACAAGTAGGCTCTCAATACAGGAAGTGGTGGGGGAGGCAGCGGTCGCATAAAACTCGCATCCGTAGTCGAGTTTCGAACGAACAAGGGATCGATAAAAAAAGTAAGGCAGTAACCCTATCAGCACCCCCAAGTGCTGAACGTCATGGAACGAAGAATCTCCGATGGCGCGGGTACAAGAGGCCCTAAGGCTGAGAATATGAGCATCTCAGGTGAGGCGTCGGTCGAAAACAAAGACCAAGGAAACGGTGCGAATCCATCACTTCCAGGTGAATCCCGTTTAGGAACAAGGCCGGGTCGGGTGAAGCCGTGGATAGTGGCAGAAGTGCATCATCTTAGCCTGTGCGCTTCGGCATAGCGAGAGATGCGGTTCACTGCCTGTTGGGAGTCACGTCGGTCAAAAACAAAACCAAAGAAATAGTGCGACTCTAGCATACCGAGGTGACCCCCATTAGCAGCAAGCTCGAGTCGGGGTTAACTCGTCTATAGCAAAGGAAGTGCACTATCTTGGTCATGGGCAAAGAAAACCGAATCTCGCGCGCTTCGGCGTAGCGATAGATGCGGTTCAATCCTTGTTGGAGTCGACACTTTAGAGTAGGCATCTAGGCGGCACCCTAAGAAATCGGAAGGTCGTATTGAATGAGAGTGGTGAGAACATCATTGAGGTGATGTTGATTGGTTAGGGCAGAGTGAACCTGAGGACACTTCCCTAACGGTTCGGGCAGAAGTAGGTGAAGTTGAAACCTCATAACTGTGAGAAAATACGTTTAAGATCATTGGTCAAAGGGATCCATGTTATACCGTTATAGAGCGGGGCGCAAACGCGGGTCGAACCGGCTTGATACCATTAGGAAGCGCTTTTCGCGTACGGTGGTCAAACGTTCGACAGCATGGCATCCCGCCGGGACTTAATAGGTGAAAGGATAAAGAAAAGAAATATCAGGGCAATAGAAGGGGTAAAGGGAGGGCCGAAAGCAAGCATGCTAAAAATTACTATCCGCAAACCAGACCAAGACGAAACTGGGCTGACCCCCAACCCTCCCTGCCCACATCGGGGATGAGTGGACGAAAGCTAGTCAGCGATCAGCCCACAAAATTAGCCGGCCAAGAAAAGGCCTTTAAAGTAGCAAAAAAGTGTTAAAAGCCCAAGCCCAGGTAGTCTCAAACTCGTTCGAGACTGCCGGGAACACGTGCCGCTCCTCCAAGTACTAGGAATGTCTGCATGTGGCACGCCCTTGTAAAGTGGTGGCTGGTGGAGTAGGGAGTAATACACGAAGCACAAGTGAATTGAGTGTTGTTTGGGTGATTGCCCTTAGGGAAACCAGCACAACAGGTGTAATGGGATCAGTTGACGCACTCAATCGGGGTGGTCTCGTTCACAGATCGGTCTGCAAGGGGGAAGGGGAGATGTGGTGAGGCCACGGGTTTTGTTCGACATCACAGAATTATAGTGAGCGTTAGGAGGGGGGGGGGGAAGGAGGCCCCTCCAGATCGGTGGCTCTCGAGCCCACGCCTGAAGTACTTCTGAGCGTCACAGGATGTGGAGTCACTGGGGACAACAAATACGCACGCGATGTCTTGTTTAGGAGGTTTTCCCGATTATGAGTTATCCTCGTCCCCTGCACCTTCGCCAACGCTGGAGGCAGGTCATCTTCCACACAATCCTTGACATCCCCGAAAGAACGTTTAGTAACTCACTCTTCCCCCCTAGTGACTTACCAGAGAGGTCACGGTTGCCTGGTCGTCTTCACCTTTTCTGCACAGTTTGTCCTGTTCATTGACGGCGCAGCTGGTGCTGTACCACAGAGCCAGAGCGATGGCAACGAGCGAGCCGCCGAGTAAACCAAAGGGAGGCATGTAAACCCCTGAACGAGATGATAAAATTATGCAATTGTTCATTTGATAATACACAGTCCTGTTAACCTACAATTGTTTTTTTAATCCTTTTGGGAAAGGATGGGGGGTCTACTGTTTCCCCTGTCATTCACTAATTAATCTTCATTTTTTTTTCACAGTGAGTGAAGAATCCCTCGTTGGATTACCCCAGCAACCAAAATAGCCTCACCGAAACAAGCGATACTATACGCAAACACCAACTTCCTATCCACGACCCGACAAAACGGACACATCTATAAAGACCAAGTCCCAGAAACGCTCCTGCATCGTCCCTTAGTGATGTGATTGTGTGTGTGTGTGTGTGTGAGAGGTTAGGGCGATCGAAGAGGTGTTTTGTGTCTTCTGGGACTCTTATGTCTTGAAAAAGGTAGAATTAAAAGTGTATAGTCATAGTATAGTGGATAGGGTTATTTACGATAAAGTGGTAAAGAGAAATGAGTAAGAGTTAGAGTTAGTTGCTGGGTGATCAGCCATCTCTTTGGTTCTTATTTTTCTTTATTAGTCTTCTGTATTCTTTAATGGATGCTCTCGCGCCTCTGTAGTTCTTCAATATTTCACATATTTTTTGTTTTTTTTGTTGTGGATTTCCTTAATATGGTTTCTGGTTTGAGTCTGCAATCTCACCTTGCAGTGTATCTTGGGGGCGGTTCTTCCCTCAAATCGGGTCTACCGCTTCTAAAGTTACCTCGGTTATTTATTCTGTGGTTGTGCGGGACTCTATTGCACCTAGAGAATGTTGGTGTTTGTATTGTAGTAGTATGGGTGAGTGCCCGAGCGTAGTTTCAATAGAAGTGATTTGTTTTCTGTTCGAGAGGGAGGGGGCTGTGAGGAGTGAATGTGTGGGAGTTGCTCGTTTAGGATGTGGTTATACGCGACAGTGCATAGGTGTTCGCGAGTGTGGACTGTGTGGATATGATTTAAGGTGTGGTATGGGGGAATGGGGGGGGGTATGGAGCTTAGCTTGGAAGTAAGGATCTTTTTTAGGGTCTGGGTTGTGGTGGTTGGAGTGGGAAAGGGTTTTGTCCTCTGCTGAAGTGTCCAGTTCATATAATGTCTAAGTGTACTTTAGTGGGTTATATTTTGGTTTTAGCGTGATGTGGAATTGGTGTGTTTGTGCATCTGGGGTGACTCTGAGTGCGTTGTTTTGTGTAACTGAGAGCTGTATGGAGTGGGCATGTTTGAGTGTTGGGTGCCAAGCCAGTGCAGCGTAATTAAGGGTGGTTCGTAAGAATTGTTTGTATAGTGATGGATTCCTTCTGTTCCCCAAAGTTTTGAGGGCATTAATTTTCTTTGTGGTTTTGTTTATATCTTGGTTGTGTGGGTGCTTTGAAGGTCATGTGGTTGTCGAGCGTGATGCCTAGGGGGGTTGGGTGTTTGTTCAGGGGGAGTGTTTGTTTATTTAGTTTAATTGTGGGGTGTTTGTTTGATTAATGATTTAGCCATCAATTCCCTCCAAACCCCAAAGCTACATGCCCTAACAATACATCAATATGTACCTCAAACACTTAAGAAACCGAGCAATCTAAGCCATTAGAAATTTTCCACTACAACTAGCTTACCAATACCATTCTCTCAATCTGGAATCAGCCCATCATACCAATACAAAAACCATGCAAGCCCGCAATACAACCAAACTCATACCAATCTATCTCACTACAGTGCAACTTATCCAACACACTAGAAAAAATCATAGATGGGAGAATAGACCCAGACATACATCAACTCACAAACAACACAGATTCTGATAAGATCACTCAACCACAACTATCTCCTAATTCTAGACTAATTCAACGAGCACCACCCCCTCACCCACAATACTTTAAAAAAATCGACAAAAACTAACACAGTGTACCTAAGAACAACCTAGCATAAAAAATCTTAAAACACAAAGTTCACAACAATGGAAAAAAATGGCTAACAAACTTCCCCTTCAGCAAACAAAACCCCGTTAAACACAAATCACACATAAAACCACTTCACAAGTGTCCCTCATGGTGCAATCCTCTCATTCCTACTTTTCATCCTATTCACTTGGCCTTTCCAAAACCACAATCACCAATTATTTTAACAAACACTGAAACATCTCAATAACAATGTAACACACCACTCTCAATGACAGCACAACACACCAATCTCAATAACAGAACAACACACTAATCTCAATAACAGAGTAACACACTAATCTCAATAACAGAGTAACACACTAATCTCAATGACAGTGCAATACACCAAGCTCAATAACAGTGAAACACACCAATCTCAATAACAGTGGAACATACCAATCTCAAAATAGCAACACAAAGACAGAGGAACAATGCCTCAAACAAAACCCAATGACAGCCACTGGACTCAAATCATCAGTAATATTATTCACACCAGACTTTCATCAATTACTACCAAGTTGGAATGAATAGACAAGTCCTACATTCATACAAAGTTCACCTCCCTGCATGGGAATCACACTTGACACTCACATGACCTTTGCTCGGCACATAATAAATATAACAAACAATTCATCTGCATTTCCATAAATTGCGTAGCACCAGCTTGACACCCAAGTGTCCAAATGTTACACAAACAACCTCCAAGCAGGACTCAAAATCATAGCAGGATGCATACAAACCACACTTACACGCTGTGACCAAAATTGTACCAATTGGGAGCACATCAAAACATAAGAATCCAACACCTTAGCAGAGCACTAAATCAATCTCACCTTAGCAGAGCACTAAATCACTCTCACCTCAACCACCACCACCACCCAGACTAAAAAAAAAGCACCCCCATCACATTACTACCAACTCCAGTACAATAACCTCCCCCCTCAAATCCTGCAACTACACTACCCTCACTGATAGACACAACTTTCCACCAAACATCAAAATAAACCCCTAAACAAGAACTTCTGGCCCCCCTGAGATCTAAGTATCTATGTATTAGAGCTAAGTTAATATTAGTTCTTGTATTAAGAACTGATGAGCCTATTGATTGATGGATGATAATGCAATCTTCTACGATGCTGGATAATGATTGGGATGACCTTTGATAGGCCCTAATGACTTTTCTCATCTTTATGTTATGTAAAAGTAAACAAGTCCAAACCGATTGATATGTATCTATTGGTGGCTGGGAGGAGGTAGAAGAAGAAGGACTGATGAAATCGCTCTAAAAGGTTGTTAAGTGACCTGCAGATGCCTTCCAACACCCTGCCGAGCTGAAGGAGACTGGAAGATCTCCGCGTCCTCCCATCTTCTTTGGCTCCTTCCACAGTCACGCTTGCAATGCCAAACCTGGAGGCATTCAAATACACAGTTTAATCAAAAGAAAAATAGGGAAAACTAACATGAAGCTGCCAGAAAGTTTGTGAAAAGATTAGGAAGGAGTGTTGTTTGAAATACAAAGATCTAAGGGAAACAGGGCACTGCCTTACCTATGGAATAATCCATGGTTGCCATTGGGCACACCAGTTGCTTGTGTGGTTACCATGGCAAAAAGGGTCTTCAACTGATGAACCCATCCCTTAAAGGTCTCAGGATAAGGATGGTCATCCTACCGAGAGAGAGAGAGAGAGAGACATCAAATAGAATCATGGATAATCCAATGAGAACATATTTACAGAGGGCAAAAACTGTAGGGGGCGGGGGCTCTACAAAATACTGCAATCAAGGTAGATCCCCACTCATTTGTTGAGGTTTGGGGAACACACATTTCTCCAGATGTCAGCTGCATCATATGAATGCCCATGCCATACTCTCACACACCCTTGAAGGAAATAAAGACCAATAGAAAACAATGGAAAAAAAGTGGAGCAAAGAGGGTGCAATTCAACGATATAGGAACAAGTTTGTACTAAAAGAGAACTCAAAAGTACTAACTTGGCTCCCCTCCTTTGCCCAGCTTGGGGGGTGAGGACTCCAAGATTGTCAAAAACTTCCAGATAAAGGAGGCAGAAACAATGGGAATTAAAATGGGCATGAAATTGATTGCAAAAATATGACAATACAATACACCCGCTCCCCCCTAAATACAAGGGTGGAGGACAGAGAGAAGTGTACAAGGTCATGTGAAGAGTAGGCAAATGAATGTCTACTCTGATACTTGAGGAAATCTATCAATCCTTAGAAACAAGAAACCCAAAATGCTTAATATTCTCACATAATTCTTGAATGTGTGGTGAACATTCTCTCGGTGACACAGGCGGTGAATCAAGTTGACAAGATCCAAATTGGGAAGTTGGCCATTGAGGCCTTCGATCTTCACATCAATGTGACTAATGAAGACACTCCCAATCTCCAAGTTAATGGCAGCCTTCCCAAAAACAAATAATAAAAAAAATTCCCATTAATTGGTCTTCCTTGCAGCCTAACACTTATCTCCTTCTTTGAAGTCTAACATTAATTATCCTTTATTGCATTCTAACATTGTGTCCTTCCTTGCAGCCTAACATTTCTTCCCCTTCTTTGCAGCTTGACATTAATTATCCTCCCTTGCAGCCTAACATTGATTGTCTTTCCTTGCAGCCAAACATTCATTGTCCTTATTTGCAGCCTGCTTTTTGTATGGTTTCACACCTGAAATCCCCTGCATGTATATTTCTGCAGCAACCTTGAAGCCAAACTCAATTCAGGATCTCATCTGATGACTAATAACACCCAATGTGGTTCAACTTTACTCAAGGTGGAAAGGAAGCTCTTTCTTAGCTTATTAGATGAGGCAATGGAGTTCCAATGCCTAAGTAGCTGGATTGAGTCCAGTGAAAGAGGACATAAAAATTCAGCCCAAGGAGGAAGCTGACTGCCTATTGGTGTATGCGCTGAGCTTGCCCATGAGAGTAGGTGGCTCCTTAAAAACATCATTCACATAGCTGATCACATCACCATTCTCTCTTCCTTCTCCATCTTCATACACACAACATAACTCCTTGAACCTCCAAGAAACTGCCAGAGAGCCATATCCATACACTCCTGACATGGAATGGGCCACCCCTCTGGGCCATGAATGGTTCCTCGCTCGCACCAAAACACAATATTACTATATACCTACCCCTCCCTAATGATGGGTCCTTCAGATCTTCAGGATAGCCCACGAATGTCATTCTGATATGTGAATTGCATTATCGGATCAGGGGATCATCCACAATTGAAAAGAGGCGGATGGTGGATGTTTTCACTCAGTTAAGTTATAGTTTTAACAGTGGACAGAGTTGAATTACCTTCAATCCAATTTAAGGATAAGATGACCCTACAGGGACACTTAAAATGGCCACTTGGACCTTGATTGAAAGCTTAGAAAAGGTTTTGACAACCTACCCACACTGTCCCCATCTAAAAGAATGGAGGCATCATGGCCAGAGACCATCAAGTTAGTAGTAAAAGTAGATGAGTTAAATTAAATATACGCCATAGACTTACTTTGAGCGCTAGGTACTAGGCCTCTTCAGTAAAAAAGGACTAAAGTGAAGGATATAAAATAAAGAAATTGCCAGACCAATGGCAAAGTTTGAACCACTGACCCCGCATATTGCTAAGATACAGAAGGATGAGACACTATCCACAGTGTCATTCAAAAATACTTGATTCAAGCAAAGCTTTAAGGGGCTAGGGGAAAAAAACAACCAACCATCAGCATTTTGCCCCATCCTTAATAATATTAGTTTAGAAGCAGTTCCAAGGTGGGATGCTAAACAAATGCTCACTCACCTGGATGGGCCCAGCACGGGCGGGTAAATCCCCCACCTCAAGGACTCCAGAGCCACAAGATGAGCGGTGGTAGGCCTCAAGCCAAGCCTGCGCCCCAAGTTGCTCATGTTCAGTCACCAGGAAGATGATATCCTTGGCCCAGTAAACCTGCTCTGCGTGGGAATGATGTGCCAATGGTTATTTATTCTCACTATCTCCTAGTGTGGCCCATTTGAGGTAGCACCCCAAAAGGATACAGGCCCTGATTGATGAACGATGGAAAATTTATGGAGAGTTGCGACAATTCCCAATCCCTAAGTAGTCTCTGCTTTTGGCGACTTGGCAGAAGTACTTTTCACATATTTTCACTTTCCGCAAGATAACCACTTTCTTTATAGACCTAACTTTGTAAAAAGAAATGAATAGTGACATTCCTTAGTGTTTTTTATAAATAAATAGCCATGCCTGAAAGATTGTGTATGAAATTGATTTGCGTCAGGGCCGGTCAACACTGCAATTATTTTAGGAGCCCATCTGGCGACTGCCTACTACGGAATGCATAGGGGGAAGCACACATGGATCCCTTATATTCATCAAAGCTGTTAGCCCCCACACCCCATCTTTCTCACTACAATGGTATGTGCAATGTCATTTATCTATGATACAGGAAAATTGGGGACATTTTTTGCGAGAGCAGCATTGCTCTGAAACACAATACCTTTCTTAACTGCCTTACGGCAAAGTGGGATAATTATTATTATTATTAAATACTTGAAAAGGTTGAGCATTTTGCCACCCAATCAATTCCCAGTTCGATTGATGGAACTGAACCCATTTGAAACAAAATGATTGAGAGGAAGAATATCTCAAGCCTGCTAACAAGTGTAAATATTGGAATATTTTTTGTATAAAGTAAGTTTTGGGAGTGACTTTGTAGTAGTCTATTGCTGTCTGCCTTCCCTCCCCCATCATAATCCCTTTCTTCTTTGTCTGGGTGTTTTGTAGTGAAGAGGATGCAGAAGTCGCTAGGGGTGGGGGGACTCTATAGATTTCTATCATGCCCCCCATTCATCTTCGTTTCACCCTTAGGCATTAATAAAACAAAGTGACAGACTAATTGAGATAAGAGACCTGCGATTATGATTATATCTGTGACTAATGTGAAAATTGTGTGAATCCATTGTTAAAAGGAGAAGCTGAATAATTGTTTAGGTGAGACTTGGTATCATGGGGGGGTGTTTTGTATGTTAGTGTAGGGGATTTTTAAGTGTGGCAGTGAATGGGTGATTGAATATGCCTTCTCCTTTCCAGCTTCTTGGTGCTGGCTAGTCGAGTGTGTTCTGGCTCATTGAGACAGTAGCAGCCAACCTAGACCCTCGCTCATACCTGAGACACAAAAAGGGGGCTGTTCCGAAGTGTGGGTTTTGAGACCACTTCCCAGCCCCCCCACTCATTGGTTTGAGCCAGCGCCCTCCCACTTTCTGCAAGACTGGAATTTTAACTTCCCAATCCCTGAGTGAGGGGAGTTTCAGTTTGGCTGGAGCTCGGATCCCAGTCTCCTAAGATGGGACACTCCTAATGACCCTCCCTATTCCCAAAGAACGCCGGCCTGCCTCACCTTCCCTTTCCCATTCCCCAACTCGCGAGCTCAAAAGAAATTTGAGGGTGCACCCAGAAACTTTGGCCAATTCAATTTTAATTTTAAGCCAGACGTTTTTGGGGGCCAATAAATTTGTAAGGCCACTTGGAAATTGTAAGTTGTGTAATTAGATATATTTTTGTTTGGTAGGATATAGGATTGGTATATATATGCAGATACACCCACAAAGGAAGTGAAAAATGATTCTGAGAGCTTCGTCTTAATTTTTCAAGACTTTTTTTAAGGAATGACCAGGAGGCTGGACATACATTGCCTTAAATAGTGGAAGGGGGGATTAGACTACCCACCTTTGAACTTTAATTAGGGGGTACAAAATCCTAAAACACCTATATTTGAGATTTTATACGAGTATATGTAGTGATAATGGGGTCTAGCATGAACAAACCAGGGCTAAGGTTGAAATTTGGGAACACGTTGATGGAGATGCATTCTAATATATTTCTTGAAATATAATTACTGCATTTTATGACTGGTTTGACACTGTTCAAGTTAATGCTATTGTTAATAATCAAGTTATTAGGTCTTTGGCCTAAGAATTTAAATATTAATACATTTCTTAATAAAATTAACACCTTAGTGCCATCGATTAAATTTACTTTAGAAGTTGAAAAAGATTGCACACTCCCTTTTCTAGATATTCTAATTCATCGGACAAACCATTGTTTCAAATATGAAATATATAGAAAACCCACAGCCATAGACTTGTATATACATTTTTATTCTAACCACCATAATAGCATCAAACAAAGTGTTTTCTCCTCTATGTTTTTGCGTGCCCTTAGAATTGTCTCACTAGAATACCTAGACAAAGAAGTTGATAGAATATATAAAATAGGGATAAATTTGTGCTACCCTATTAACAAACTAATGTTAATATCTCCAAGTTTCAGGCCTAAAACTTATTAGCTTTACCCTATAACCATATTTTCATTTTCATTACCTTGTTTACTTAGGCCTCTGAACATGTTATTTTTAAGTACGAGACTACAATCTATCACATCCTTGTCAAACATTCACCCCTCTGACCTAGGATTGTTTATTCGGTAGGCTGCAACAACTGCCAAAAATGTTATTATCGACAAACCGGGAAAGAACTAGATGTCCGGGTTAAGCAACATCAAGTCAATGTACGTAATCACAATGAACAATCTGCACTTTTTCTACATATGAACAATCTTAACCAAAGCAATAACTGGAACAGTACCAAACCAGTCATAAAATGCAGTAATTATATTTCAAGAAATATATTAGAATGTATCTCCATCAACGTGTTCCCAAATTTCAACCTTAGCCCTGGTTTGTTCATGCTAGACCCCATTATCACTACATGTGATTGGAAGAGAGCGAATGTAGTCCCCATTTTCAAGAAGGGTAGTAAAGAGGATCCAAATAACTTTAGACCGGTTAGCCTAACTCCTGTAGTCTGTAAAATTCTTGAGAGAATAGTTAAAAAAGGGATTTGCCAACATCTAGAGAGGGAGGGGTTAATCAGCGATGCTCAGCATGGGTTTAGATCAGGTAGATCATGTTTGACTAACTTACTAGACTTTCTGGAGTTTGTAACAGATCAAGTAGATAAGGGAGAGAATGTAGATATAATTTACTTAGATTTTAGTAAAGCATTTGATAAGGTACCACATAGGAGACTAGTTCATAAATTAAAAATGATTGGGATATGTGGGGGTGTTTCAAATTGGATAGCTGAGTGGCTGAAAGACAGGAAGCAAAGGGTAGTGCTAAATGGTGTAAAGTCAGAGTGGAGGGATGTTATTAGTGGGGTTCCTCAGGGATCAGTTCTCGGTCCATTATTATTTGTCATCTATATAAACGATCTTGGGGAGGCAGTTAATAATAAAGTGTCAATTTTTGCGGATGATACCAAATTAGCAGCTGTAGTTAAAGATATTGATGATAATTTTAAAGTGCAGGGGGATTTAAATAAATTGTTATACTGGGCACATAAGTGGCAAATGACTTTCAACCTTGATAAGTGCAAAGTTATTAACATGGGAAAAGATAATAGAGAATTTAACTATGAAATGGATGGGCATTGGCTGAGCTCAGTAGAGGATGAGAAAGATCTAGGAGTAGTAATAGATTTGTCATTAAGGTTTTCTAAGCAGTGTATTAAAGCAAGAAATAGGGCAAATAGAGTGCTGGGTTTCATTAAGAGAAATTTTCAGTTACAAAAGTAAGGAGGTTATTCTTAAACTCTATAACTCTTATGTTAGGCCACATCTAGAGTACTGTATACAGGCATGGTCCCCACATTTTAGACACGATATTAATCTTCTCGAGTCAGTGCAATGGAGGGCAACAAAGATTATTCCTTCCCTGAGGCACCTTGAATATATAGATAGACTGAGGGTATTAAATATGTTCTCGTTCGAAAGGAGGTGTGTGAGAGGGGATATGATTGAGCTCTTTAAAAAATTTTCCTGGATAGATAAATTGGATGTTAGCAAGTTTTTTGAGTTAGATGATGGAAATCGGACTAGAGGTCACCACTTGAAAATTAAAAAGCAAGGGTGCAGGTTGGATTTAAGAAAATATTTTTTCACCAATAGAGTGGTAGACTTCTGGAACAAATTGCCGCAGAGGGTAGTAGGTAGTCTTAATCTAAATGTATTTAAGAGTAGGTTGGATGAGTTCATGGGAAGGGAAGGTTGTGATGGTTCCTAAGTTTTGTATATATTAATATTGTTTGTATATATCTATAGCTGCATGATTTAGTTCTTGACAAGCCTTGATTGGTGATACCCTTGTTTCTGGATGCAATCCTCTGGATGTAGTTTTCCTGGGAGTTTGGGTGCCTTAAAAAAGAGGCTGTTTGACTCGGATGACCTATGATGAGCCCTTGTGGCTTTTGTCATCTGTTATATTATATTGTGGGGGACTTTGATTTTGTCTCTCCCTGGTGATGGTGCTTTTTGTGGGTGGGTTTTGACGGAGGCGGATGACTTTTGATAGGCCCTTGTGGCTTTTGTCATCCATGTAATTATGTTATGTTATACTCTTATAAAATCTCAAATAAAGGTGTTTCAGGATTTTGTACCCCCTAATTAAAGATCAAAGGTGGGTAGTCTAATCCCCCCTTCCACTATTTAAGGCAATATATGTCTAGCCTCCTGGTCATTCCTTGAAAAGGTCTTTAAGAATAAAGACGAAAGCGCTCAGAATCATTTTTCACTTTTCCTTTGTGGGTATATCAGCATAACTTTGACTCACGTGCACTTTGTGAGCTTTTTTCATATATATATATATATATATATATATATATAATTTAAGTAATTTGTGTCAGGATATTGGATTAAGTTTGATATAAACGGTATCTATATTTTCTAAGAGGTTTTGGGCTATTATTATCATTTGTATTTTTAATAAAATTAAGATTAGACTCTCCTCAATATCCTCTCCTTGAACCACCGAGTGGGCCTTGTCTGGGTGGCAGGAAGAATTGGTGAGGGACTTGCGATCCCACTGCCACAACTTGCCCAAATGTTTGTTAAGAGCAACTCTAGAACCAATTGGATAACTAGTTCAAAAAGGTTAAATATTACTAGAGAAAACCTACAATGCACTTGGTGGGTTGTCTCTGTTTGCCCTGGCTTAGAAGACAAGAGACTAATCTTGTCTACCATTTAGAAGTGGTAATCAACTCCCCTACCTGAGAAAAATTGGGCCAATGCGAGCATGAGGGCGATTGAGGCAGATGTGCTTTGGTGGAGCGACGTTGGTGGGCGATAAGGGGTTGACACCACAATGGCCTCTGTACTACTCCCTCTCACTGCACGTAATATGCCAAAGATGTTTTTCCCAGAGAATTTCTGCCAATAGACAATTTAACATCTGAGAGTCCATTGCGAAGTAAAACTGGTACATATGACCAGGGGTTCAACTAGTTATCCAGAAACAAGAAGGGGGAGGATGGACAGAAATCAATGAATTGGACAAAAAGGGAAGAATAAGGGAGAAACAAACAAATAATTTCTAGTTATAAGAAGCCAATACAAAAAAAAAAGTTCCTGTAATCAGAAGTGCAGGTCAAGGGCTACCTAAGACCAGCTTGACTTTCAGTAATGAGCTAAAACTGTGTGAAGCAAGTTTGATTAATTGATAGGGGCAGGGTATAGTATCAAGTCAATGCAGTATTTTAGATAAGGTCCAGTAGTGGCAATTTGATATATAAAGCACATTTTCTAAGTCACTAGAGTCTGAAACTAGCTCTGCATCAGGGTGGCTCACAATGTAATTATCCTTTTATATTTTCACATTTTCCAATTTAATCTTTTTTTTCTCCTTTTTTTTTTAAGTCACTGAACAACCCTGGCTCATGAGTTTCCCTTTTCTCAACAAATCAACTCACCTTTTTCCCCATGGGATAATGTAATGTAAAATTGTGACTATGAGTGTCAAGGCCTATTTGAGTAAACTGAGCCAAAAGCCATGGATATGGAACACTGTCAGGATGATGCTCTGCCTCTTCTTCCAAAGCCTGATGGAGAGAAATTAAGCACTGATTAAAAAGCCTACCATCTATTGCAGGGGTCCCCAACCCCCAAAGTACTGCAGGCTGCATCAACAAGTCCGAGAGGGCCGGAGGGCTGCACTAATAAAAAAAACTGAAAACAATACTTGTATAAAAATATACTTAACCTAACCTTCTAACCTGAACTAACCTAACTTAACCTATCCTAAAACATGCATCAGGAAAAATGTTTCAACACACACTTGGAATGATGGAGGGCTGCACCTATGACCCAGGAAATGATCTGGTGGGCCACAATATTAATTTTGATAAGTGGCTGTGTCGCTGTGGGCTGAATGGAAGGTAATGATCTATTGGTATCCAGGGTTACATGACTTCAGTATTATGAGATTTTAGAAAAAATCTGATTGAATGGCAGGGACCAGATATCTAACCATATTTAGCAACAAACTTAGATACTTACCCGAAAATATTTATGAGCATGAGAGTCACCCATAAATTCTCCTTGTACAAGGCCAGGAAGCAAGGCATTTTCTGAGAAATATGTACCTGAAAACAAATTTAAATAAAGTATATGGTTGCCCTAAGTAATATGCATCCTGAATATTGATATAAGATGCTGAAATTTATCAATGCAGTTTTAATTTGATTATTCAAATCTCCTAAAAAGGTATCTATAGAACATATACCAGATCTGTAATGCTTTCTAAGTTTAGAAAGGAAAATAGTGTAGCACAAACACACAAAAGAATGAGAAGCATTTATAGAATATAGCTTTTAATAATAAAAGAATTTGCCAAAGGTGATTTCAAAGTTGAAAACTATAGACTATTTATAAAATTTCTGCTATTATGGTTGAAAAGTACAAAATTGAAAGAATTTAGGAAATATAATAAATTAACTTGTTAAAGTGTATTACAGTGGTAGAATTCACTTTTTTGATATATAAAATATAATATAGGAGAGAGCACTACAATTTAAAGAAATTATAATTTTATACTATTAAACTAGACTAACAATAAGATAGAGGAAAATGAACTGCAAAATTAGTAATGTTCATCTCAGAAAAGATGCCATATAAAATAAATGTTTTTATATAACAGAAACACTACATTTTAAAAATTTAAAACAAGTAACAAGACAAATAAACCAAATATTCTTAAGAAATACCAAAATAATTCCTGATCCTTTGTTTACTAGCCAAAACAAATACAAATTTCTTCAGCCAATTTGCAAAATATAAATGACAAATTTTTATAATTATTAAAAAATAATCTTTACATCAATAAAACAGATACTTACCATGATTCATACTATTATGAGCGAGTCCCAAAAACCAGATGATCCCAATCAAATAAAACAATGTGGCAAGGATTTTATGATAGGAGAAAAGGACTGCTGGTATCATACTTTTCTCTACACCAGGATCAGTGAGTAAACCCATTATGTACAAGTACCTACTACAGATCTCCTGATTACTGCTGGAATGTAAACAAAAATTAAGGCCTATTTAAACCAAGTTTAGCAGAATTTTAAAAGGAAACTAACAACTAAGACAATATAATGTAGTTTCATTGTTTTATCATCTTTAGTAAGGTGCTATCCAAAATTCAAGGAATTTTACCACAAAAGAAAAATTATTTGCTAATGATGAAAAGGGGTATCATGATTATCATTTCTTAAATAGTAGTTAAGCTTGGGTTTGAGGAATGAAAGCAGCCTGGAATTTGGGGTTTATTAGATGTTGAATTTATCTAGCAGTAGTAGTTTGCTATAAATTTTTGTAGTACTTCATTGTTTATTGAAAGTTGAGACTCCGCACACAGTGCATAGAGGAGATGAAGAAAGTATGGAAAGCTCTATATGTAATAAAGGAAAATTAATTAGTCAATCTTGGAAAATGAGGGAAAAAAGAAAGGTTCAACCTGGATTAATGTTGGCTTACATGACCTCTCTAAAGTCCCAAAGCTTTCATGCAAGAAACAAAATCAACATTGCTATTAATAAAGCACAGCACTATTTACCTTATTTCTTGCCTCATTACAGTGCTTAGAAAACCTTAATTTATTACCACTATCTTTTTCTTCTTCTATCCAACCATTTCATAGCTCCATCTAAAAACCAAGACACTTTTGGCTCTCTAATAAGGATAGAAGATAGATTTTGATGATGATAGAACATGTCTCCATCAGATATTGCTGTCAGTTGAGTGGATGACCAGGAACCATTAGAAGCTGGCAGACTTTGAAGATGCCAGGTCACCTCTCCATGAGGGGTCCAGATCTCCTCAAACTCCCACTCTCCTTCTTTGCCTTGTTTTGGGGGGTTTGGGGAGTAGGGTTTATACCATTTTATCTCTCCTATTCAAGGGGGCTGTAAAGCCAGATTGAAACGCCTTGACCCAGTGTTTCACTGAAGGTTATATCTACCATCTCAGGGAAGATGATGAACCTGTATGAATCATGCACTTTGCATGACAAAGTGACAGCTTGCATGCCAACAAAAAGTCTCTCTGTAGAAGTGTGGAAAGCATCAATTACCAATAGTAGAACATGATGGTAGATCAAATCCAACTTCTGCAATAGATGCACAAGAATAAATCTTGCATCCACTATCAATCTTTGAGTGAACAAAGTAATGGTAAAACATGAGGATAATCAGCCACTCATACTGAATGCCAGTATAGAATTGCCAGGGGCAGGCATGAGACACTAAGGCCACAAATGTGTGCATCCCAGGTGAGAGGTCAGTTGAATACATGACCCAAGACCAAGAAAACAGTGCAAGCTACATTAAGAACAGGTTCAGGGCAGGGTTGTAGCAGATCCCCATAAGTCCCCGGTATCAACATCCTCATACTCAATCTCAGATATGCCTGGGTATTTGGAAGGAAACTTAAAGAGATGTAGCCAATTTTCTCTATTTTATTTAAATTTATTTTCTCCAAACTAAAAAAAATTGTTGCATACAATTCAGCACAATATTTATTTTTTTATAAGTATAGTCAAAAAAATTAAAAAAATGTAGATATATCTAAAAAAAAGAAGAAAAATACAAGACAATGAGTATATATGTAGTCCCACAATTATTAATGCCAACAATATAAATTTATATCCAAACAACTAGGCTACTGTGCAAAATAAGGGCTCTATATCTTTTTACACTAGCTGGTACACATTTTCCTCTCTCTCTTTGTGCCGGGGTATTTTTTGTATGCATAAGTGGGAGATTACCCAAAGCATACATGTAAAAATGAAAACACATATAAACCTACAAAATCATGCTCTTTATATATGATCTTCCCCCATATACTTT
Source organism: Ceratothoa steindachneri (assembly GCA_963969495.1). Lineage (NCBI taxonomy): Eukaryota > Metazoa > Arthropoda > Malacostraca > Isopoda > Cymothoidae > Ceratothoa > Ceratothoa steindachneri. The sequence goes on from OZ018332.1 coordinate 46,616,354, forward strand.
CTCTAGCATTCCTTTGAATGTGAAACTAGAGACTGAATACAATAGTCCAGGTAGGATCTAGCATAAGAGTTACAGCTACGGCAAAATGACTTCGGACCTGCCAAGTTTTTTGAGGGGAAAAATCCAGTCTGAAGAAACAAGCTTTTTATTGAATACTATACATAGTTTAGTATTTAGTCATGTTTTCCTTTTTCTTGATGATTATTTGGAGGCGGCGTGGCATGGAATCTCTTAGGCTCCTGAAGTAATCCAAGGACATCTCTGTACACCATACTTTTGTCAGCTCTGTCTGGAAGGGTACCCAGGCTGAGGAACTCTGAATGGCGAGACTCTATAAGGAGAATCCCAAGGAGTTCTTCGGCTATGTAAATAGCCGTAAACCAATCCATCGTAGGATTGGGCCCTTAGTGGACGAGGAGGGTGCATTAACTCAGTCAGATGCAGAAAATGCTAACCTGCTCAATGACTACTCTTCAGTGTTTACTAAAGTGTGTGGTCCCATCCCCCAGCCCACGGATTCCTACTCGGGGGGAAAAGCTGGAGGTAATGGACTTCACCGAAGGAGAAATAAAGAAAAAGATCGCTGACCTAAAGACGAATAAGTCCCCCGGACCGGACGGGTTTCTATCCAAGGTGTTGAAGGAAGTGTGCGATGAAGTATCACGACATCTGTGCGCTATCTTTAACATGTCAATCCGGACCGGATGCATTCCTAGAGACTGGCGTGAGGCGGAGGTGACTCTGATCTTCAAGAAAGGAGACCCCAGCCATCCGTCAAACTACCGACCCATCAGTTTGACTTTGATAGTCGGTAAACTCATGGAAAGCATGATAGTGGACAAGATAACGTCTTATTTAGAGTCAAACCTGCTACTGAAGAGTTCCCAGCACGGCTTCCCAAGGCAACGGTCATGCCTGACGAACCTTGTGGAATTCTTCCACTTCGTGTTCAGTGAGCATGATCGAGACAAGGCGGTGGATGTTGTGTACCTTGACTTCCAAAAGGCCTTTGACAAGGTACCACACCGCCGCCTTCTCCGGAAAGTGCATGCGCAGGGCATAGGCAGCAAGGTAGCAGGTTGGATAGAGAGCTGGCTAGGTGACAGATGGCAACGCGTAGTGGTGAATGGTCGGGCCTCTGAATGGGCGCCCATTTCTAGCGGTGTCCCTCAAGGTTCCGTCCTGGGACCACTACTGTTTATTATCTATGTCAACGACATGGACGGAGACATGGTTGCCAAAATCTCCAAATTTGCCGATGACACCAAGCTTGGTATCAATGTGGCAAAGGAGGGGAACACTGCCAGCCTCCAAACGGACCTTCAAAGGATTGGGGGGTGGTCGGACACGTGGCAATTGCCTTTCAATGTGAACAAATGCAAAGTAATGCATATCGGCCACCGAAACCCTGAAACTTCCAGTGGAAGTTGTCAACAGTGAATCGAGTGACACTGAGAAGGACTTGGGTGTTACTATCACTAGCGACCTCAAGTTCTCGAAACAGTGCATCAAGGCAGAGAAGAAAGCCCAAAGGATGTTAGGCTACATAAAGCGCCAGTTTGGATACCGTAACAAGGAGATAGTACTTTGTCTGTACAACTCCCTCGTTCGGCCGCACCTGGAGTATGCCGTACAATTTTGGAGTCCTTCATTTCGAAAGGACATCGCAAAGTTGGAACGCGTACAAGCTAGGGCAACCAAATTGATTCCCTCTATCCGACATAAAAGTTATGAGGATAGACGAAGGGAATCAGATCTGTTCTCGCTGGAAACCTGTAGACTGCGTGGTCAGCTCATTAAAGTTTTCAAAATACTTCAAGGGTTTGACAATGTTCCCTACCGGGATATTTTCACCCTGAGTGAGAATAGAACGTGCAATCACGGCTTCAAACTTGAACTGAAGCGTTACAACCGCAATCTGTGTGGAAATTTTTTCACCTACAGTATTTGCGGTAAGTGAAACGCACTTCCAGTGGAAGTTGTCAACAGTGAATCTGTTGACCAGTTCAAGTCAAGACTAGACAAAGTCTTGAAAAGTGGCTGTTTAGGGACTCAAAACAATTGAGCAGCCATGTGCCTACTCGATTGCTAGTCCAAAGGTACCCTCTTTGAATGGACCGTAAGGTCTCCTAGGGTACTTTCTTTCCTTGTAACTTCTCTGACATGATTTTCTTCATTTGATGCCAGTAGTTCTCAATGGGGTTGAGTTTGGGACTATTCCCGATTTCTCCTCATCAGTACAGAAGTTGCCAGGCATTTCAAAAGCACCATAAACAAATACTGAACACAAACCACAGAATGCAAAATCCTTCAACAAAAAGATATGATATGGAGAAAACAAACCGTCCCTACTCAGGTCTAGCGAAACACTAAGGTTCAGTTTCAAATCATAGCGTGAACCAGGGAATGCTGTCAGCAGTGCCAGATGCTTTCAAACACAAAAATTATCAATGTACTGTTCTTGCATCACTAACTTCAATACACAGTAGGACCCATCAGGACGTGGCAGGTCCTAAGCCATTATGCTGTAGCTGTAGGTATATAGCTTGAGAATAACTTGCTTGCTTTTATAACTAACACAGTGGTACCTTGATTTATGATGAACCAATATACAAGTTTTCCAAGATACTAACTGTTGCTCAGTTGATTTTCTGCTTTGTGGTATGAGTTAGAAGTGAGTGACCAAGCTTCACATACACCACCACATTCTCCCAGCCTTGCTCAGTTCATATCACTGTTGCTTTTTCTATCGTGTTTTGTGCTTTTTGTATAGTTATTTTGTTTTACTATACAGTATTAACTATGGGTTCTAAGAAAGCGAGTGTCAAGGCCAGTTGTGTGAAGAAGAAAAGGATGATATTCTTTGGAATTAAAGCACAAAATCATCAAAAACCATGAGCAAAGTACACGTGTTATCAACTTGGGAGGCAATACAAGCATAGTACATCTACAATATTTATGATTTTGAAACAGGAGTCAATAAAGGCTATAACACCAGCCAAAGTCTTTAAGATTATTTCGAAACTCCGGACCTTTGTCCATGAAGAGATGGAGAGGCTGCCGTTGGTGTGGTTGACAGAGAAGCAACTCACAGGAGATACTGTGACCGAGAGTATCATCTGTCAGAAGACATAAGCCATTTACAATAATTTTAAAAAGATGACTGGCATTCACTCCATTGTCAGGCATGGTGAGGCAGCAAGCTTGAATGTGAAGGCAGCTGAGGATTTTATTAAAACTTTCACCAAACTGATAGAAGACGAAGGATACATCCCCTAGCAAGTCTTTAATTGTGATAAGACAGGGCCGTTTATTAAGGTCATCTCAATCTGATCTTCAAGGTAAAGTACACTTAATAAAACCAGATTATTTTCTTACATTCTCTTATATTATGTTTCATTATTTTCTTAGGCATTATGTTACTTTATAAAGTATATTTTTCTTAATTAAAAAAATGCACTAAAAATATTGGTGTGATTTTGGGGGGCTAGAACTGATTAATGGCCTTTCAATTAATTTCAATGGGGGGAAACTGCTTTGATATCCGAGCAAATTAAGTTATGAGCTTGGTTACAGAATGAATTAAACTCATAAGTCAAGGTATCACGGCATTTCTATTGAGAAAGCCTAATACCATATTTCTAGCATTTAAACAATACTGAAAGAGACTCAATGACCGACCTATTACTACTCGTAAAGCACTTCTCTTCACTAGTCCAACCACCAACCTTCCATTTTATAACTAAATTCCCTATTATGTTTGCCATGTGAACAATTTTGCATTCTTGGAGGTTGAATGTCATCTGCCACTTACTCGTATGTGCCGGGCCAGTTTAACCTAGTAGCACATGTAAGTGCTACGGGCCCCACAGGGATGTAAAAAATTAGTAATAATTAGGTTTTTGCCCTTAGACACAGAAGGCTGAGACAAAATAATTATTCACTTTACTGATTTTTATATTATTAGTATATATATATTAAAATATATATGAAAAATATAGAAAAATTCACTAGAGCATACTAGAGTATAATAAGTCTGGCATTATGTTATAGTAGTACACAGTGTTGTTCTTTAAAAAGGAATAAAAAGTATACAAAATAAAACTCTCTTTTTAGTCACGAGTGAGTCTAGTCGCAGGTTACTATATCTCACTATGTCTGTCAGGCGGTCCCCATTTTGCTTTCTTTTTTTAAAAAACATTTTAACTATTTGGCTGATTCTAATGAAATTTACAAAACTTATGGGTTTTTTTATATTCTCTTTCCAATTATATAATTGCCAAAGTCCTCCTGAGATTAGCCAGGAAATTATTTTGTTTTGGCAATAACATCATAACTATTCGTCCAATTCTGATGAAATTTGAAACTCTTATGTTGTTTTACATTCTCTTTCAAATTATAGAATGGCCAAGGTCCTCCCAAGGTTAATCCGGGAATTATTGAAAGTTTTGAAGGTCATAAGCTCATAAATCAGAATAAGTGAGAACACGCAACTCTTTGGTCAGCGGACCTTGTTTCAGTTGAGTCCTCCCAGCCATACTAGCAGTTCTTTTAAATTTCTGATACCTTTTTTCCCTATCTGCAAAGGAAAAGAAGGGGTGTGGGTAAGATATCATATATATATATATATATATATATATATATATATATATATATATATATATATATATATATATATACATACATATACAGTTGGGGGCCCCACTGTTCCTTGTGCTATGGGCCCTGCAGCTCCTTAAACCTGCCCTGCTTATGTGCATATCAATTAGTCTATTTAAATCACTTTCAATTGTGAAATTTCCCTCTATTTCCTCCACAATAGCTGCTACCTTTCTATCACCAGGGAACATTGAGATTTCCTTTCTTCTCTATCTCTTGAAATCTTTAAATATTTTAAGTATGAGTCTACTATGCTCAAAATATTGGTTCAGAATAATAATACAAGAATATAGGGAGAGTTTATTCTGTCGATTGTGCAGTTTGGCCTAAGCACTACTTTAGGCAAACTGGAAAATCATTAAATGTTCATTTATTTCAACAGAAGTATAATATTAGAAGAGGTGAAAGCAATAGTACTTTCTTTGTTCACTTATTTGAACATGGTCATCCTATCAATTGGAATTCAGCTAAGTTTATTTACAACTTGCATGACTTTATTAAAAGAAATATTGTTGGATGCTTCATTAATTCCTCTCGTAACCAATATATCCCATGGTCTCTTTAAACTGGCCCCAGTCATTAAAAAAAAAAGCTTATTTTAAATGAAATTGTCCATTTTAAATCTTAGGCCTTTAGGGGATGGCTCGTGTGGGGGTAAACACAATGGGGGACCACACTACGATGATCCTGAGTTTCATTAAATTGGGGGGTCTGGGGGTAACAGCCCCCAGTATATAATCCTAATTGTTTATAGACTAATGTGCTACCATTTACAGAGGTGAGCGATTTACCAACGATTTAACCAAATCATGTCAGTGCCTTTAAAAGTTTTGCGAATTATAATGGGGGTGGGGGTGGGGTCTGAGGTCAGACGACTCAAACGCGCATGAATATTCCAGGAGGGGTGAACAAAAATATTTACCAAAAAAACACTTTTTTTTCGGCAAGTCGCTAATCTACATATTTACCCAAGAATATTCCGGCAGGGGTGAACGAAAATATTTACAAAAAAAAAACACTTTCGGCCAGGTCGCTAATCTATATATTTACCAAAAAAATACCTTCCCTGAAGCACCTTGAATATGAAGATAGACTGAAGGTACTAAATATGGGAAGGGAAGGTTAACTTTGGGGGGTATTCTAGACTCATTCCTGTGGATGCAGTTTTTTATTATTGTATATTACGATTGATTTGGATTTTGATGAGCCTTGATGATGATGCTTTTTGATTTTGACACATTCCTGTGTATGTTTCGAATTGTATATTGTAGATGCATGATCTGACACAATCCTATGGATGCATTTTGTGGATGGGTATTGGCTTAATTCAGTTGAAGATGAGAAGGACATAGGAGTAGAAGTAGATAGGTCACTGAAATTTTGTGCATTAAGGCAAAAAATAGAGCAAATAGGGTGCTAGGTTACATTAAAAGAAATGTTAGCTACAAGAGTAAGGAGGTCATCCTTAAACTATACAACTCTTATATCAGGCCATATTTAGAGTACTGTATACAGGCATGGTCACCACATTTTAGACATGATATAAACTTATTAGAGTCAGTACAAAGGAGGGCAACAAAATAATACCATCCCTGAAGCACCTTGAATATGAAGATAGACTGAGGGTATTAAATATGTTTTCATTTGAAAGAAGGTGTGTGAGGGGAGATATGATTGAGCTTTTTTAAATCTTTTCTGGGATGGATAAATTGGATTTCAGAAAGTTATTTGAGTTAGAAGGTAGTAATAGAACTAGAGGCTACCACTTAAAGATTAAAAAACAGAGGTGCAGACTGGATGTTAGAAAATATTTTTTCACTAACAGAGTGGTGGATTATTGGAATAGTTTGCCACCTGAGACTGTAGACAGCCCAAACTTGAATGTTTTCAAGTGCAGATTGGATGATTATATGGGGATGGAGGGTTAATTTCTTACTTTTTGCTATGGGAATATGTTTCTTGACTCATTCCTGTGGATGCAGTTTCCTTTTATTGTATATTTTGGGGGACTTTGATTTTGTTTTTGACAGACTCCTATGGAGGCTTTAAATTATATATTGTAGATGCATGGTTGGACATAATCCTATGGATTGTTAAATTGTATATTGTAGATGCATGATCTGACAAAATCCTATGGATGCATTATGTGGGTGGGATTTGATGGATATGGATGACTTTTGATAAGCCATTGTGGCTTTTCTCATCTGTGAAATTATGTTGTCCTGTTCCACTCCCTGTATTCCTATTTTTTGCACCTTTGCCTGGCTCACTTGTTTCACTGTCTATGCTTCTCTCTCCATGTGCTAATACGGATGCATGCTCCTCCTCTATCTGTGCTTTAGCTTACTCCACCAGCATCTTTTCACTCCGATTTAACTCTAAGCGGTTCCTAAAGATGTTTATGGTGGTTGATTTAACAACGATCTTCGGCACCTCGTTCCGAGAGGAAACCACCTTGTTTGAAAAAAAAAAAATCATTTTCTATATTTGTTTCAAATCTTCGTTTCTTAAGTTTGTATCCATGGCTTCGGGTTCTTGACGAAGCGTCTAACTCAAATAGGGTTTCAATTTTACTTTATCAAAATTGTTTAGGATTTTAAAGACTTGTATGAGTTCTCCTCTTAACCTTCTCGCCTCAAATAATTGCAGGTTAGGTACTTTAAGTCTGTCTTCGCGGGACTGAACTGCGTAGTCCACATGAGGTCAAACCAAAGATTTATACAGGGAAATTACTATATTTTCCGATTTGTAGGCAAAATTTCTATATGTGAAACCGAGCACTCTGTTTGCTTTCTTGCATGCCTCCGCGCACTGTGTTCCAACTTTCAAATCGTTGCAGACTATAACACCAAGATCTTTTTCTTCTGATACCCTTTTTCAGTGGCAGGCCTTTAATTGTATAGTTAAATTCTTCGTTTCTTGCCCCAATGTGTAGTGCCTTGCATTTATCAATGTTGAGTTTCATCTGCCAATTTCATGACCATTCCGCAATGCTGTTTAAGTCTCTCTGGATTTTATGTTAATCGGCAAGTGTTATTGATTTACCACCCAGCTTTGTATCGTCAGCAAATTTTGAGAATAGGCTCACTATGCCTTCATCTAAGTCGTTTACATATATTAAAAAAAGAAATGGACCCAGCACGGACCCCTGGGGCACTCCGCTTGTTACGTCTCGCCATCTTGATTGGTGACCATTTATGACTGTACGTTGTTTCCTTCTGTTGAGCCAGTCTTCGATCCACTTCAATACGTTTCCACCGATTCCGTGAGCGGCAATCTTCTTAAGTAGACGCTTGTGGAGGACCGTATCGAAAACTTCTTGAAAATCTAAATTGATTACATCTGCCGCTCTATTCGTGTCATGCTCTTCGATGATGGTTTGAAAAAAAATCTAGCAGATTTGTTAAACATGATTTGTTTTTCGTAAAACCGTGCTGTGATTCGCGGATGATGCCCAATTTGTCTAAATGTTCGACTATTTTTCCTTTTATATAAGATTCGAGCAATTTTCCGATTAGAGTTGTCAGGCTTATTAGCCTATAGTTGCTTGAGATTTGCCGGTTACCCCTTTTAAAGATCGGAGAAATGTTTGCACTTTTGAAGTCTTCTGGAACGACACCTTCTTCGAGTGATTTGTTGAATATTGTGGTGAAAGGCTTGGTTATCGTTTATTTCAACCCTTTCAGGTGGAGAGGATGGATCATATCTGGACCTGGCGATTTGCTTAGCTTTAAGTTTTCGATATGTTTGATTACGTCTTCTTTTGTTACTTGAATATTAGTAATAAATGATTCTTCTTCGGTAACTATTGGTGTATCAATGTCTGGAATGGTGTCGATGTTTTTCGTTTCAAAAACTGACGTATAAAAATCGTTTAAAATCTCAGCAATGGCACCTGGGTCAGATATTAAGTCTCCATTTTGATTTTAAGTGGGCCAATTGAGTCTTTTGCCGTGTTTCTGTTGTTTACATACTGGTAGAACATCTTTGGATTTTCTTTTCCATTTCTAGCTAGCTCGATTTCGTAATTCTTCTTTAATTTCCTAATTAGCTCTTTGACACCGTGTCTTAGTTCTATATATTCGTCTGGACGTGCTCCGCGAGTCTCTCTACAATGTTTATATGCCCGATTTCTCCTTTTGATTAAATCCTTAATCTCGTTGTTCTACCACTTTGGTTTTACCGTAGATTTTTGCTTATGACGTCTTGGGACCTATATTTGGTCAGCGTTTCTGAATTTTGTTATGAAATCATTCCACATTGTAGTGACGGTGTTGCTATTATTAGTCGTAGACCTAAGGGCGTTCTTCAACACACGTGCAAAGTCTTTAAAATTTGCTTTGCTAAAGTTAGGTACCGGCATACGATTTGAGTATATGTTTGAACCTGTAGTAATTTTAAATCTGAAAGAACTGTGATCGCTGTCTCCAAGCGGTTCGCCAACTTTAACTTTTTTACAAAGTTTTCGTTTATCGTTAAAATAATGTCCAGGATATTGTTTCCTCGAGTAGGTCGATCAACACATTGCATAAGAAAATTATCATCTAGGAAGTGAAGTAGTTGTGATCCAACTCTGTCAGCAGTAGCACCCGCAAAGTTTATATTTGAAAAGTTATGGTCACCGATGATTATTGTAGCTGTGGATCCAATGAGTTCATGGAACAAGCGGAACATAAGCTGATCTGATATTTCCGTCTGGGATGGAGCTCTATAGATAACGACAGTGTTGAATACTATGTTTCCAGCTAATGATTTCGCGCATACAATATCTTCATCGCTATAATTCTCCACGGCAACCTCGATGGGATTTAAATTTTCTTTGCAGTAACACATTACGCCGCCCTCTCTTCTACCAACCCTATCCTTGAAAAAGAGATTGTAACCTTAGATTTCAAATTAACCGATAAAGTCTTTATTAAAAATATCTCTCGAACTCTCGGAAATTGCCATTAGATCGAAGTTTTAATTTTCTACAAGAAGCTTAAATTCGTCGATTTTATTTCTAATAATACGTGCGTTAGCATAATAAACGTTTAAGGAGGGTGGCTTTTTATTCGGGCGTCGAACGTTGCATTCCACTACACCGACTCCGCGTCCCGAGACTGACCTGCAAGAAAAACTGGTACAGCATTATTTAAGATTTTGCTAAGTCTTGCAACTCCAACCTGATTCAGATTGAGTCCGTTTTGCTGGAACACGTCTTCACTCTCGTAGAAGTCGTTCCAGGTTTCGATTAGTGCATTCCTTCCTCCTGGCAAAGACCTTTTACACAGTTGTTGATGTAAGATGCCTTTCCGCAAAAAGCGTTCCGCGCCCTTATTCTTGCAAGAATTCCTGAAGAAGAAACATTCCTGCTCTTTTCTTTCAGTTTCTGCATCAGCTGCCGGTACTTCGCCACAAGGTCTTCAGATCTGGTAGAACAAATATTGTTATTCCCGACGTGGATCACAAAAACCATGTCCTAGGTGGATCCACTCATGTAATCATCGAGCGAATCTATCAGGTTTTCGACTCTTTCCCCTGGGTAGTAGTATCTCCTCCTCTTCGCTGGTCGCCTTCCATAAAATTCTTCCAGTTGTTGCCAGACGGTGCAGTCTCCCATCAGGCGAATCTCAATTTCCTCATACTGTGAGTCGTCTCAAACAGAAAATATATTTGCCATTATTGTCGGTAACCTCCGCTTCAGGGGTCTCTGCAATTCCTCGACGAACGGGCACGAAAAGTTCGTCTCCGTTCGCACGCGTTTTGACTCCTGTGCGTTCGTGAGGCACGGGAGCTGCTTCACGCGATTTCCGGGGTGTCTGACCTTCGTAGTGCGGTTCAACTAGTGCAGGTGTCTCCGGTCCTCGTTATCCGTGGGGGACAAACACTGCGTGCTCGGATACTCTCTGGTCGCCCCCGGCCACCTGTGATTAACTAAGCCACCCATCATTTCGCGTCTCCAGCTCCTCAACCCTGACACGTACAGCTGCTAGCTTCCGGTTTAGGCCCGAAGTTCAACTTCCAACTGGTCACGAGACACACGGCCTCTACAACTTGTTCGTTGGCCTTCAAAGTGGGCCAGCAAAAACCGCCCTTCGCACGTCGCGCATACACGTTTCTGTGGAGTCATCTTAAAAACAAGCCTGTTTAACTTAGTAATAAAAAGAGAATTGTTATTTTACCTGAAATATAAATAGACATTATATTCCTAAAAGAAATGGAGAAGTGTTAAGTCGTCTGAAAAAAGTAAGAGGAAGAAAAAAAAACTTTAAAAAAACACAACTATTAATTTTCATGAAATACTAGTAAGCGTTGAATTCCTGAAAGAAATGGAGAAGTATTGTGACAGACATGAAAAAAGGAAACTGTTATTTTGCCTGTAGAAGCAAGGTGAAAACTCCCCCAAAACTGATTTTATCTGAAAAAGAAATAAACATTATATTCCTGAAAGAAATTGAAAAGTGAAAGGTTGCCTGGAAAGGAACAAAGAAAAAAGAAAAAAAGAGAGCAATGTTAGATTGCCTAGGACTAAGGCAACATGTCAGCTTAATCGGCTTTCAGCTGTTTAAATGGCGCGAACAGAATCGCTGCTTGTATTATTTCGCCAACAATGAGAAAGAATATATAGACTATTACGTAACAGAGACCTAGTTAATATATTGGCTGGAGTTAAGCGTAAAAGTTTATACCACCTGGAAAGAATAAATAAGTTAAAATAAATTCACTTGTGCAGACGACTATTCCGTGACACAACCCTGTAATTTCAAGATAGCGGTATTACTCCGCTAACAAGGAGAAAGAATATATACGGTATTACGTAACATAGACCTAGTTATTATATTGACTGGGGTTAAGCGTAAAAATTTACCCGCATGAAAAGAATAAATAATTTAAAATAAATTCACTTGTGCGAACGACCATTCCAAGACGCAACCTTGTGCTGACCAAGGAGGCGTCAAACTTCGCTATGAAAGATTTCCTATGATGACTAACTCAACTCCCCCTTAACTTTGAACCTCTAAAATAATATATGAATTATTATCTATGATGATCTATGTTAGCAGACATAATAAATGATAATCTACATAATTCAAAATCAAACATATAACTGATTAACTATTAGCTACTGTGGACATTCATAGGCCATAGGAAATGGGTGAAAATGGAGGTTATTTTATCCAACTAGATGTATGGGGGCCTAGAAGAGTTCTCTTCCCTTGTACAGGGTGACCTATAAGTCCTTACCCACCCATATATCTTATTGTATCCAGAGTGTCACCGGTATTGTTGCGCTCATGTACCCACGTATTTGTCACAATACGCTCTTCAAGTGTAAATGGACTTTCATCTGCCATATTTCTCTGAAAAAGAAGAAAAAAAATAATTAATACATGCATAACTAACTAGAACATAATAATATATGGATGGGTAAGGACTTCCGGGCCACCCAGTAGTTTGGTAGGCTGGGTAGTGAGGTGATCGTTGCTTCCTCTTAAGTTAAGGGAAATTTAGAGCTGGATTCACGAAGGCTTTATTCGGCGGGAGTGTAGACTTGTATTACAAGTAAGATAAAAAATGACGACTGTCTTTACCGACAAAATGCTACTATATATATATATATATATATATATATATATATATATATATATATATATATATATATATATATATATATATATATATATAAATGTATATATCTCTCAAAGTAGCACGAGAGAATGATGGAAATGAATCCATTAAACCGCATTGAAAGAGAAAACGGAATAATTTTTCCTTGCAGTAATATTTTTATTACCTTTTTCGAAAAATCCGTGCAGGGAAGCGATTCGAACCAGGCACACTGGGGCAGCGAGCACCGCTTTGATCACAGTTAAAAGTATGCCGTTAGTACACTACGCTACACAGAGAACCAAACAATTCTTGGAATAGAATAGCTTTTAAGGAACACTTTCTCCGTTCGAGCTGGCGAAAGTGTTCCTTAAAAGCTATTCTATTCAGATAATTTTTTAGTTCTCTGCGTAGCGTAGTGTACAAACGGCATACTTTTAACTGTGATCAAAGCGGTGCTCGCTGCCCCAGTGTGCCTGGTTCGAATCGCTTCCCCTCACGGATTTTTCGAAAAAGGTAATAAAAATATTACTGCAAGGAAAAATTATTCCGTTTTCTCTTTTAATGTGGTTTAATGGATTCATATATATATATATATATATATATATATATATATATATATATATATATATATATATATATATATATATATATATATATATATATATAAATAAAATGGGGAAACGGGGAGAAATCTAGACAAGAGATCGTATGAACACAAAAGAGATATTAGAGTGGGCAGCGAAAGCAGTGGAATATTTTGCCATGTTGAGACTTGAATCATACGATCGATTTCAATGAAAGTAAAATGGTATTTATATCGGCTAACTATGTTAAGAGAAGAATCGTAGAATCGAGCTTGATATCGTCAGTTCCTAATTTAAATCTATCTGAGGTTAAATTTTCTTTTAATCCTGTAATAAGAAAGCAAATAAACAAAATAGTAAAATGTCAGCCCTTCAATCTGTTTAGGCCTAACCCCCCCCCCCCCGATTAACCACAAGTAGGAGATTGGGGAAAAAAGAGGGGTACTTTCACGACCTGATATTGTGTTATGCTTGTATGCACTTTTCTTATATTTTCTATCCAGTGTCAATTGAAAAAGGGTGTGAGATACACCGAAACTGTTCTCAATTAAATTGTCTTCGGAGATTGTGGTTCAATTCCTCATCTTTTCTTGCGATATTGCATTAATTTTCATCATATATATATATATATATATATATATATATATATATATATATATATATATATATATATATATATATATATATACTTTTCCTACTAAAACTTAAGTTATACAAAATTAACCAACAGCGCTAAGCAGACTTTCAATAACAAATTTATGTTTAATTCATTCTATCAGTTTTAAGACAAATTTTGCGTTTTAGACATAGGCACTGCGATAATCACTTGTCCATGGAGGAATGCGCCTTGGCAAGCTTGTATGGCAACGGCAGAAATCGAAAGATTGAACAACATGTCAGCTTAATCGGCTATCAGCTGTTCAAATGGCGCGAACAGAATCGCTGCTTGTATTATTCCGCCAACAATGAGAAAGAATATATATATATATAGTACGAGGCACAATGGAAGATCCGAATGAACCAAGAGAAATTCAAAGTAGTCCCAATTGGCGGGAGACTACTCACAAATATTGGCCAATCAGAGTTACTATAGATTTTAGGAACAATTTACGTTCAACCACTTACAAACTTAAGCGTCACTAGAATTGAGATTTCCTTATTGACGGCCGAACATTCGAATACGGCGCACTACTGAGTACCTTAGGAATAAAACCATTTTTGACTTGCTTAGTAACAGACATCGAGCATCGCTGACAGAAAACAGCTTAACGAGAAGTCTTGGATGATTTTTTAAATTCACTTTTACCAAAGAGAATAATACTTCTTTTCAACTTCGTGATTGTTCATAAATGAGGGCTTAAGAACCTCACTGTTCACGTCCATCGGCCTGCGTGGGAACCTGTTTCTGAATGTCTGCCATTCATTAATTTCGTCTTAACTATGTCGGCCACTTGGACTGATATAATTAAGGGCTTATGTGAAAACTGGTTTGAGGACTAGCCTACAGTGGAAGCATAGGTCAGAAATTTTCTCGAAACTGGGGCATAACTGCGAGTTCCGGGCGGAGGAGAGATCCTCATCGCCGGGGCACCCGGTCAGCATCATAGAGGGAAGTAACACCCGTCTATATTATAGCAATGCTCTCTGGGTGTTCGTATAATAAAATCGTCCTGGGAAACTTAAATATATATATATATATATATATATATATATATATATATATATATATATATATATATATATATATATATATATATATATATAGTATATATAAAATTCAAATCATTCATTTATTTTACTTAACTTTTGTCCATTAAATCATTCATGCAATTTATGTACAACTTAATAATTCATTCATTTATTTTACTTAACGTTTGTCAATTCAATCATTCAATTATTTTATGCAGAACTTTTTGCAATTCATTTATTTTATGTAACCTTTTTAATTCAAATATCCCGTGACGAGAAACTGATTTCATTTAACGCACTGGTTCAAACAACATCTCTTAGAATTTCACGCACATACAAACACACGCATTTCACCACTTGTGTAATAACGCGAATTGACTCTCTTCATTTGTGTTCGCGTCACCATCCATTCGTGCTCGAGTTTACTTCCAATCAAGGTCAGTTATAAATCCTCTCACACTTATTTTCTGCAAATTGCCATACGAGAGTAGGTCCTAATTCTCGTTACTTGTCTCATTGCAGATCCCAATTCACATACCATCATAGTCACTTCATATCTTAGTTACTTTACATCTTGTTACTTTAAATCATAGTTACTTTACCACATCTTACTTTATCATATTTACTTTACCACATCTTACGTTGTATTCTTAATTCAATTCTCTCATTGTGCATTCGTTGATTTTGTAAATATATTTATTTTGTTTATTTCTGTTTTTCTTACAAACCTAGTTCAGAAGTTTTCTAAATTCATTTCATGTCAGTCGTTAGGCCTAAATATTAGCAGACGACTATTTGCATCCAAACTCAACAAATTTATGGTAATGGTTTTCAAATAGCTATTTAGGCTGATTTATTAACTAAAATAAATCCCATTACTAACCAAATACAAAATTTACAAATTAAACCGAACCATCTGATGATCACTGTTTCCCAATGATTCCCCTACACTCAATCCCTGAACCAAGTGATCATCATTTGAAAGAATTAAATCCAATATATTGGCACCCCTTGTTGGTTTATTAACAAATTCGGTCAAAAGGTTATCCTCAAAAACACTCCATAAACTTACAACTTGCTCTATCTCTTCCTATCATATTTTCCCAGTCCACAGAAGTTAAATTAAAGTCACCAAGAATAACTGTATCTTCTTTGCATCCTTTACTTATTTCCCTAATCATGAACTCATCGATACAATCACTCTGTCCTGGTGGTCTATAAAAAGCTCCCAAGTGTATTTTTCTTTTTTACCAACCCTAATATCTATCCATAATGATTCATCTTCTCCTTGCTTTATAAAGTTATTTAGATTTGAAGAAATGCTATTTCTGATATAAATAATCAACACACCACCAATCCTATCTCTCCTTTGAATAATGTACATAGTGTAACCCTCTAGTTCAAATTCACTCACATTATCCAATTGTCATAATTCATATCATTTTAATTTAATACTATCCCCTATATACAACCAGTGGACAATTTCCTTTATTTCTCATAATTATTTTTCATTTCCTCACATTCTTGTGCTCGCGAATAATTTCCACTCACACACACACACGTGCACACAGTCACAGTTACATTACTCACATCAACACATTCATTCAACCAGTATAG
The DNA here is from genome assembly GCA_963969495.1 of Ceratothoa steindachneri. Lineage (NCBI taxonomy): Eukaryota > Metazoa > Arthropoda > Malacostraca > Isopoda > Cymothoidae > Ceratothoa > Ceratothoa steindachneri. The sequence goes on from OZ018332.1 coordinate 46,632,496, forward strand.
GTTCACATAAAATATAGTGACTATGATGGATCAAACACAACAAATAGGGACATCTGTTAGCGGCCAACCCAATCATCGTAACTAACCTTCTGCCTCGAATCCCCGTCCACGTACAGGCAGCCACAGCGTACCCCTCGCTTCCCGTATATGATCCTGCAAACCCAATTGCACGGTTGGAAATCTCGTCTCTCCTCCTTAAACCTCAGAGCATCACCGAAGAAGAGAAAGTTGCAGCAACAATTCAGCGGTTGCCCATAAGTATCTTTATACAATTCAGGAAAGTGCTAAATATCGGGGAACAGGCTGGCGTTCTAGACCTCCTGAAGTTGGTTTTCCTCAACAAATACAGTAAATACCAGATAGACGACCTGAGAGAGCTCCTGAATACTCAGGAAATGGGAGATAAGAGTCCTACTTCTTTCTTAACGCAAATGAATGAACTTATCAGGGTAAAAGGTGCTCAAATTGAACTTTTTAGCCCTCTCCTCACCTAAATTTTCATAAGAGGAGTCCGTGAGGGAATCAGGCCACTGATCCTAAGCTCGAGCCCCACGAGCATTGAGGAGATTGCTGCAGCCGCAGACAAATTATACAGGAGTCCTTATGTAAATTGGGGCAACGGCCAAACTCACGGCCCATTTAGCAATAATTTTTCTATTTCTCAGGTTCGAGGAACGTCGAGCTCCTCTGGCGACCGGGCTGAGCGTTCAAGGATTCCATCTTCTCTATTGAGGGACCTTGAAGCTTCAATATGGAGGATGGAAACCGACATCCAGCGGCTAAAGCTGCAGCGGGAATCACAGAGCGAGCACGGACACGGATTTGGCGATCGAAGGCGCAGGTCCCGCTCTGGTTCACGAAAGAGAAACCAATGAGGGCATCCCGATGCAAGGGGTAAGAGACAGCAAAATTTTCAACCTCATTCTTCCAACTATTCTAATCATCTTCCACACCATCAGGGCCTAGGCTGGTATCATCAAAAGTAGGGGCACAACACTGTACACTGTACACAGCCTTGTAGCCACCGTTATGCTTCTTCACATACTGCGCCATGTAGTCTTGGGAAGCATAACGTTTCCTTTTCCTCTCATTCACCTCAGTGGTGCTAGTACCACAACATATATGGTGCACAAGCTCTAAACTGCTTGCAACCGTGCACATATTTGGAACCAGTACCTTCTTCTAACCTCAACCCTCCAGTTTTCTCACTTCACCCAACTAAACCACTTTCTCCAAATCCTCAAATTTCAATTTCCCAACTTTCAAATTCTCGCATTCCTCTCACTGAGGCCTGTCAACCACAAACTTTAAACTAGAAAAGCATGGGACAAAAGGGTCTACATCCCCTGCCTACACCTCATTTCCTCAGGTAGGTCCTCCATTTCGTATTTTTGACCCACTTTCTGAATTTTCATTCCTGGTGGACACTGGTGCTGAAAGCAGTGTCATACCAATTTCTAAGGCCGACAAAGCTTCTGCCCCTTCAGATTTAGTTCTGAAAAACCCAATTAGACCAATATTAGGACCAATGGAAGACATAACCGTCAAGTCTCACTCGGTCTCCGTCGGGTTTTTCGATGGACTTTCATCATGGCCGAGGTAGATTGTCCAATATTAGGCCTCGACTTTCTTTCGGCTCACGACCTCTTGGTCGATTCTCGTCAACGCAAGCTTGTCGACCGAAAAAACTCTCCTCACTGTCTCAAATTCGTACTCACCTTCTCAGATTTCTCTCCTCTCTATTCGTCTCCCATCCACCGAGCCACCATTTCAGCGCTTTCTTCAGGAGTTTCCTGAGCTTACCCTTCCACCTTCGAAGGAAAGACCCATTAAACATAGTGTGGTGCATCGGATCGAGACAACAGGAGGTCCTGTATTCTCACGGCCACGCCGTCTAACACTTAATAAACTCTCTGTTATGCGTGATGAATTCCAATTCATGATGGATTCAGGCATTTGTAAGCCTTCCTCTTCTCCGTGGGCCTATCCACTTCACATTGTGCCCAAATCCACGCCGGGGGAATTCAGAGCAGTTGGAGATTACAGAGCTCAAAACGCTGTAACAATTCCTGATCGCTATTCTGTGTCGTACTTAGCCGATTTCACCTCGTCTCTCCATGGCTGTACGATTTTTTCTTGCTTGGATCTGATTCGTGCTTTCAACCAGATCCTTATTCACCCAGATGATGTCGAAAAGACTAACATCACCACTCCGTTTGGTGCTTTTGAAATGGTTAAAATGACATATGGTTTGCGTAACTCTGGTCAAACTTTCCAGCGCTTTATGGATCAAGTCCTTAGGGGTCTTTCTTTCGTTTTTTGCTACATCGATGACCTCCTCCTATCATCTTCCTCCCTGGAGGAAAACCTTTCTCACCTTCGCAAAGTTTTTTCTCTTCTTCAGGAGTACGGTATCGTATTAAACGCCTCCAAATGCCTCTTTGATGTCCCGCAACTCTCATTCTTGGGACACCATGTCTCGAGTGCAGGGATTAGCCCACTCGAAGATAAAATTTCCGCAATGGAAAACTTTTCTCGTCCTATATCACGAGAAAACTCAAGAGTTTCTGTGGCATGGTCAATTTCTACTACAGATTCATCCATAAATGTGCCCAGGCCATGCAACCTATCAACTCTATCGTCACCAAGACCGAAAAAACTCTCCTCTTGAATGGTCTACTGAGGCGTGTGATTCATTATCTCGCACCAAAGAGGCTATTGCCTGTGCTGTGGAATTGGCTCATCATTCTCCAGGAGCCCCCATCAGCGTTGCCTCCGATGCATCCTCACCCCACGTAGGTGCAACCTTGCAGCAGAAAGTTGGTGACCAATGGCAACCTCTTGCTTTCTTCTCTCGCGCTCTCAAGAAACCTTCAAAAGAGATATTCAACGTTCTCTCGAGAACTCCTCGGAATATATCTCGCTGTCCGCAACTTCCGCCATCATTTAGCAGGGCGTGAATTTACCATTTTTACTGACCATAAGCATTTGGGGGGTGCTTGTTCTTCTCGTAGTTCTTCGTCAGTACACACTGCAGTTGACACTCGTCCTCTTGACTTCATCCTGCATACGACAAACGATATTCGCTACGTTCCTGGTTCTTCAAACGTCGTACCAGACGCCCTCTCTCGCATTTCAGCGATTGCGGGCACGCAACTCTCCTACACTGCGCCCATCGATCATGTAACAATAACGCTTGCACAGGAACAAGATGAAGACATGCAAACGCTGCGTCATTCTTCTCAACTCGTCGTTCGCGAGATCGACTTGCCGGACAGTCCTTCCAGGCACATCCTGGTTGACAATTCAATTCCTGACTGTCCTCGTCCTCTCATTCCTCTCGCTTACCGTCGGCACATTTTCGACCAAATTCATGGTCCCTCTCATCCTGGCGTCAATTCGACACGAAAGCTTGTTGCACAACGCTTCGTTTGGCCAGGTATGAATGCCGACGTAGCCAAATGGACTCGCTCATGCCTGCCCCGCCAGCTTGCTAAGGTCCACCGCCACACAAAAGCTCCTCTGGTCCTTTTTCCTCTTCCTTCGTCAAGTTTTGACGCCGTTCACATCGATCTAGTAGGTCCTCTTCCTTATTCCGGAGGTTGCAATTATCTTCTCACCATGATCGATCGTTTTACTCGCTGGCCAGAGGCGGTTGTTATCTCGGACATCAGAGTTTCCACTGTCACTCGAGCTTTCGTCTCAGCATGGGTTGCTCGGTTTGGTGTTCCCTCAGAGATCATGACTAATCGTGGCAGCCAGTTTGAATCCCAACAATGGGATGCACTCATGCCAGTGCTTAGCTCCTTTCGCCTTCGTACTACAAGCTATATATATATATATATATATATATATATATATATATATATATATATATATATATATATATATATATATATATATATATATATATATATATATTGAAATTGATAAGAATTAAATGAATAAAATGTAATACTCACAATTGGGAAATTTGTTTGTATATTTAAATAGCTATTAATTATTATAACAAGGGATGCAAGTCTTGGCCGGCGTTAGGCAACTTGTAGCGAAAGAGAGACAGGGAAATAAATTAAATAGACTAATCGTTATTTAACAAATCGAATAGAGATAATATTTTAATGTATATATATATATATATAATATATATATATATATATATATATATATATATATATATATATATATATATATATATATATATATATATATATATATATATATATATATATATATACCAGGTGTCCCTAAAAAAAGTTAACCGTATTTTTAATTAGTATAACTCAAAACCTATTAGAGACTTTTGAGTTCTGCAAAATAAAACAAATTTAACAACTATTTATCTGTCAATTCTGGAAATTTCATTAAATTCCCTTGTATGATGTTGATATACCAATGGATTTAGTGGAGAAGGTATCAAAATTATGTTTGCGCAAGGAAGTAAAATAATCAAACTTCAAAGTTTAAATTCAACAAATATATTTAAATCCATTTTTAACAAAAACACCTCTTCATATGGGTAATACAAATTAATTTTTTAATTTTCTAAACACCGTTTCCTTCCACATGTCCTCCATTTCTTTCCAAGCACAGTTGCGCTTTTGATCGCATTGATTGAACAACTTTTTTGATTAACTTGTGATTTTCCTTAAGTTTATTGACTTCAGGTGTGATACTATCTCTTAACTGGTTGATGCTTTGTGGTGGAGTAGAATACAGTTCATTCTTTAGATATCTCCATAAGAAATAATCGCACGGTGTTAAGTTAGGGGATCTTGGGGGCCATTCAATTGCATGATTAGCTCGACAATGCGGTTGTCAAACGCTTCTCTTAGTTTTGTTCTTACAACAAGCTGTCTATGAGCTGGTGCGCCGTCCTGAATCCACCAAAGTCTATTGAATTGATTACCGTAACTCTGGCGGAGTTCCGGGAAGCTCCTTTCGTTGATCATGCTCAGGTAGAAAGCACCATTCAAGTTATTCTCGTAAAACAATGGGCCGACAAGATAGCCATTCCCACATATTCCGATCCACAGAGACACTTTCTGCTGACAAATACGTGTGTCAAAATTGAATGCTACGGGGGTGGTTCAGCGGCGCATATTGCCGATTGTTATGGCTATTTACCTTTCCATTCATGAAAAAGGCTGCCTCGTCACCAATCACAATGTTTTCCAAGAAACGAGCAGGTTTATGGAGAAGCAATTTAACGAATTGTCTATGACTAGGAAAATCAGTTTCAAGAAGCTGGTGTCTTGCATGCATCTTATAGGGATGCCATTTTAAGTCAAGTTTAATAATGTGGTTAAATGATGACTTTGACTGATACATGTGGATTTTAAAGAAGTGTCATCTGAACATTTTCAATAATTTCTGTTGTTCTCATGGTTCTCATATGACCCGAAGGTCCTTTATTTAGATTTAAGCATGTTCCTTCATGTTGGTATTTGCGAACATTTTTTCAAATTGTGGGCCTGCTTGGTGGGTGCCTACCTGGAAAACGTTGTCCAAATGAATCTTGTACTTGTTTAATACTGCCAGTCTTAATAAAGTTTGTGACGACAAATACCCGTTGATCTTTTGTTAACTGCATGATTAAAAAGGTTCTATGGAAGTAAACTTTTACACAGAAACGCTTTGATTTGCTTAGTAAGCAATAATGACTAGACCATACCACAGCGTGGCTGAAAAACTACTGTAAAATGGCATAGGCTTTACTTGAAGAATAACACAGTGATCTAGGCTACTTAGGCTCCCTACGCTTCTCTTGAAAGTGTACGGTGGCCTAGCCTTCCTAAGCTTCGTTTCATTATTTTACTTCCCTGAGCAAACATATTTTTGATAGCCTCCACTACACCCATTAGTGTATCAATATCGTGAAAGAGAATTTAATGAAATTTCTAGAATCGACAGATAAATAGTTGTTAAATAAAACGCCCTTTACAGAACGCAAACATCTCCAATAGTTTTTGAGTTATACTAATTCAAATAACGGTTAACTTTTGGGGGGGACACTGGGTATATATATATATATATATATATATATATATATATATATATATATATATATATATATATATATATATATATATATATATATATATATATATATATATATATATATATATATATATATATATATATATATATATAAGCTCATCGGACTAAAAAGTAGTTGCTTGTAACCATAGTAAGGGCTTCTTGCACGCTACTTTTTTCCATATATTCATGCCATTGAATTTCCTATGTAATGTTTTTTTCTGAAATTGGTGGTGAAGGGCCAGAATTGACGTTTTGTAGCAATTCCTGTCTGGAAGCAAATCGATTTGCAATTACAAGCCTGGAGATTCTACGACGGTCTCTGTCTGTCAACACCTTCTTCCGTCCGCAATTCTGGGGAGAATTTTTCGCATTTGGGGAGTTCTGTCATTGCTTGTAAATCTGGATGACCGTACTTGTTGAAACACTGCCAAATTCCGCCACCTCATTCACATATTTGGCGCGGGCAAATGCATTCACATTTTTTTTTGATTTGACATTCCATGACCTCGCTTTTCTGGCCAATTTTAAGTAGAGCTGATTTGCTATCTACAGATGTTCATGCCGTCAGCAACACAAATAAAGCCTATCTAACTTTTCAACGTAAACTAAGTTACGCCTCTCGGCTGCCTAAGGTTCCTACACGCTGCAGATGTTAAATTATGTTTTTTTTCTCCCTAGGTGACTAATTTCTTGTCCAGTGAGCTTATATATATATATATATATATATATATATATATATATATATATATATATATATATAATTCAATTAATAAAAGTGGTGAAAATAACTATAAAGTAAATTAATAAAAACTAAACATGGCCGCATAGGATGTAAATACTACCCAGCTGGACAATAACAACGACGTATCTGCTATACTGCAAAAGGTGGGTGCACTATAAATGCTCTAAGTTACCACTCTACCAACTTTGATCCATGGCACACTCGAACAGGAAATATTCATATGAAAAGTGTTGCACTCTTAAGATGGAAAATGGGGACCAGGATTGGATTATTGAAGTGAAAGACACTCTGAAGAAAGGTGAAATGAGCAAAACTATCCCTTAAATGAGGAAATGGATAAGGTGGAAGATAAAGTATCCTAGGCAACACTCCAGAGGATATTGATCTAAACCTAGGCGCTCGAATTACCACTACTCAGACCCCACACAGTGATTAAGCAACAAACCAGGAAACAGAGACTCAGAGCACACCAGTCACCATCCAAAACCAGATCACTACAGAGAGGGAGACAGACACAGTAGAGAATGCAAGACCCCAGCACAACAACAGCAAGACACCAGTTTGCCACATCTACAGACATGCAAATTGAAAATATGAACTCAGTGGGAAAAGTGCAAGTTCGGATATCCAAGACTATGTCGAAAACTGTTGAACGATGGACTATACAGCGATCATAGATATAGGAATGAAAAAAAATGTACCAATTTTCACCCCAATATTTGTCGAACCACCATACAAAGGCCCTGATGCTTCAAAGTAAACTGTAAGCTGAGGCACATCAAGGGAACAAAACGAAATGTTCCACAAAAATTCCAAGATCCTAGGACCACTTCCCTTCACAGCAGCAGCCCCAGGATGTTTAACAAAGTTCCCTAATACCCCATCAACTGTCAGGTAATGTCAGTAACAAAATAACACTACTGAATGTCATTCTATTTTTTTAGAAATGATAAAAGAAATGAAATCAGCAATGCTAAACCTAGCAAAAGTGTAGAGTCACAGGGAATGCTAATGCAAAATCTGACAAACGCATCCCCCAGAAAATCCAATGTACCCTGGGCTGAACATAGTAAAAAGCCAATAGAATGTTTCGTAATGAGTAACATCCAGGGACCTTATCCTAAAACAAATCAATTTTAAGTCCCTTTCCTGCCTGAGCTAGCACAAAATGAAGATTTTGTCTTTATCTCTCTAACAGAATCACACCTAAATGAAGAAATAAATGATTCTGAAATCACTACAAACCTACACAGCATTCAGAGCAGATATACAGGAAATATCACATGGTGGTGCTATAGCTTATGTCAAGAATAATCATGCATCGAATAGCGAGGTCCTAGCCACATATTCAAATGGTCAAACTGAAATGATAGTGTTGCACATAAAAAATATATCAGTAATTCTGGTCAACATATACAGAACTCCACTCTGCAAGAAGCAAAACTTCCTAAATGTCGTTAAAAAGTTAAGGCAAGTCATTGAAGCAATACCTCCTCCATTATCAGCCATAATATTTCAGTGGGTATTTTAATTTCCCAATAATCAAGTGGCCAGAAGGTCATATAAAGGGTGGTAGTCGGGAAGACAGATAAGAGGCCAGAGCACTGTTAGATCTTTCAAAACAACTTTTTCTAACGCAAGAAATCACAGAACCTACCGGAATAAATAATACCTTGGACTTCTTCTTTGTAAATAATCCAGAATTAATACATGGGTATATAGTCGATAAGACAACCCTTGTTTCATTAACCACCACAAAGAAGAGAATAAATCAACGCACAATAGATGCTCAACCAAAATATACATTCAAAGTACTAAACTTAAATAGTAAGGATGTAGATTATGAAAGTTTTAACAGTATGTTTATGGACGAAAACTGGAAAAAGTTGCTTGAAAACCAAGATGAAAACCAAATTCTGAGCACCATCACTACCAAATTACTGAAAGTTTGTGAGAAGCACATCCCGAAGAAAAGAAGCAACAGAACCAGGCAACACAATATCCCAAGAGACAGAAGAATCTGAATGAGAAAAAGGGCATCATTTTACAAACTTAAAAAGACAACAAACGAGCAAAGATACTTGGCCATCTCAACACACATAGAAAGAATTGAAAAGGACATGTGTGCATCGCATGAAGCAGAACAAAAAGATACGAAGCCTAGGCCATGTCAAATATCAAAGCAAACCCCAAGTGTTTTTACAGCTACGCTAAAAGATTCTCGAAGACAGTGGCCTATATTGGAACCTTTGTAGCACCCAATGGACAAATTGAAGAGAATACAGAAAAAATAAGCAATTTTTTAGCTGTACAGTATCAGTCAGTATATAGTTCTCCGGACAGCTCAAATATCATAGGAAATCCGCAGACATTCTTCCAAACTGACCAAGGAACACTCAATGACATTGATTGTACTGGATAAGATATACACAAGGCCATTACTGAACTGAGGCCAAACTCATCAGTTGGCCCAGATGGCCTGCCAACACTTATCTTCCTCAAATACAAAGAACCACTAGCTCACCCACTGTATTTGCTCTGGCGCCATTCCTCAAAACACTGGTACTGTAGGTACCAACAGATACAAAGAAGGCAGTAATTAAACCAATACACAAAGGAGGAAGTAGAGGAGTTGCAAAATATCTATAGGCCAGTAGTCCTCACCTCACACTTAATTAAAATCTTTGTGAAGATGACGAGAAACAACATCTACAACTATTTAGTAGACATTAACCTATTGAATACCGAACAAGATGGCTTCAGGAAGAGCAGATCATGCTTTTCCCAGCTACTTAGACAGGTTCAGGTTCAGGTTGTTGAGCTACCCTTTGTATCGGGATATGGCATTTATTTTCTGTGGAGAAGAGAAATACTTTATTAGCCTTTTTCATTTCCCTTCGTCCACACACACTGCAAGAATTCCTTTGTTGCTCTTACCATTCTTGATTTCTTATCATCTATATCCTCTATTCCACACTCAAATCCTAGCACCACATTCAGTCCATAGTCCTCCCTTCTCTCCACTTCCTTCCACTTTTCTCTTCCCAACTCTATCGCCAGTTCTTCTTTCAATTTCTCTCTCTCGAGGATGTGTCCCACACATTCCACCATCAAATGTTCTATAGATTCTCTCTGCCCCAATAGGGACCATTCTCCTCTGTATTCCCCTCCATTCAATCTGTATGTCCTCCATTTCACCTCCAAGGATCCAGTCCGTGCCTTGAATAGTAGCTGGCTTGCAAAACTCCCATCATACATATTGTCGATGCAAGGCTCCTTTTTGCCCCTGTATATGTTAAGACTTCTCTTTCCATTTATTCCTCTTCTCCAGAGCCTTTCTCCTGAATCTACTATTTTTTGTTTCAGATTTCCTTTTGCTCTGTCTTCTATATAGATTGCTTCTAATTCATATTTCGTATCCACTCTCATTACCTCTTTGCGCCACTTAGTCCTATCATAGGCAGCATACACATAGCCTGCCCACGTCTCTATTCCCATCCCTTGCAGTCTCAACTTATAGTTTGCCTTCATCCTTGCACCATCTCCTCATACCTACTCCAGCCAATTTCTCCTCTCAGTGCCTCTACTGCTACATAGGGGTTGGCCCCTAGTGCAATTCTTGCCACCTTGTTTTGGATCTATTCCATTCTTTCCAATTCTGTCTTTGTCACTTTGCAGATTTCATACCCATACAGGCTTCTTGGGACTGCTATCCCTTTCCACAGCTCCCTTATCATTTTATACTTATTTGCTTGCTTAGTTGCCATGTTCCTCAACATGCCAGTCATTCTAAGCATATTTAGTTCATTTTGTCTCTTATCTTTCTCAAATACATCCTTCTGGTTACATACTGTCACACCCAAGTATCTATATTCATTGACTACTTCTAGGATGTCGTTTCCTAGGATCCATCCTTCATCTCTTCGTTCTCCAAATATCATTATTTTGCACTTTCCTCTATTAAATTTTACTTTCCATTTTTCTCCATATCGGTACACCACGTTCAAAAGTCTCTGCAAACCCTCTTCTGTTTCACTAACCAGAACTATGACGTCGGCAAATCTCGCCTTATGACAACCAACTAGCTAAGGGCAAAAATGTAGATATTGTATTCCTAGATTTCGCAAAGGCATTTGATAAAGTGAATCATTGTATCCTTCTGCACAAATTGCGAAGTCTAAAATCACTAGTAAACTTGAGGTGTGGATCCACAGCTTCCTCACTTCAAGAACACATACATTGTCTGCAAATGGAGCAATGTCCCAGCCGGGCAGAGTTATGAGTGGAGTACCCGTGGGTTCAGTACTGGGACCTCTGCTCTTCCTGATACTGCTGGGGGATATAGACAAGGAAATATGCCACTCCATAGGAACGTCGTTTGCAGATAACACAAACATCTGCAAACCTATTCAGGACAAGGAAAAAAATCAACAAACTGCAAGATGACCTTACCATGCTATATAATTGGGCTGCTACAAAAACAAAATGCAGTTCAATGGTGAAATTTTTTAATTGTTTTGATGTGGCAATAGACATGACATCCTAAAGGACACTACCTTGAAAACGAGAAATGGCCAAGAAATAAGAGCAAACCCCCATGTGAAGTGTCTAGGAGTACACCAACAAAGCTGTCGGGCGCATGAAGCCAGGCAAAACTCCAGAACAGGATAACATTCAGCTCGAGTTCTTCACTTAGGGTGGTCCTGAGGTAAATAACCGCCTGATGCACCTCATCCTCAAGATCTGGGAAACCAAGAACATCACGAGAGACTTCCGCGACGCGAATATCATTACTATCTTCAAGAAGGAGGGTCAAGAGAACTGCGGCAACTACCGCGGTATCTTACTTTTAACTACTGTGAGCAAGATCTTCCCCCGCATTCCCTAGACCGCCTCCTTGTCTCGCACAAGACGTCCTTCCTGAGTCCCAGTGTGGCTTAAAACCTTGCCGAGGGAGAATAAACATGATCTTTTGCGCCCGACAACTCCAGAAGAGTCAAGAACAACAACAGGCAGTCATGTTCATCATCTTGGGTCTCAAAAAGGCATTCGATAAAGTCCCTCGTCCTGCAATATGGGCGGTCCTTGCCAGATTAGGATGTCCATCTGACTTCATCACCCTAGTACACTCCCTTGACGCGGGCATGGTTGGTAGAGTCTGTCACCTAAGGCACTCTCAGACCTGTTTCTCATTACTGGCGGTCTCAAACAAGGATGCGTTTTCGCTCCGACTTGTTTTTCGCTGTACATGGAAGACATGTTCAACGAAATCCCACCCGGGACACCAACCATTGACGTGCGGTACCACATGGACGGCGGGATATTCAATCTTGCACGATTTCGCGCAAAGACTAGGACATCTATAATCTTATTCCGTGAAATGCAGTATGCCGACGATTACCTTACCCCGAGCAGGACTACTAACGGCTTTCAGGGGACAGCCGACCTTTACAAATCAGCCTAGGAGCGTTTTGAGATGCAAATGAACACAGACAAGACTAAGGCTCTTATTCATTCATCGCCTGGTCAAACCCTCCCGAGTACCAACATCACTATCAGCGGCCAACCTCTGGAAGAAATGGATCACTTTCTTACTTGGGGAGCAGTCTCTCGAAAACCCCACGTGCGGAAAAGCCGTGGAAGGCCTGATGAGAGCAGCCCATTCTGCCATCGACCGCCTCGGCCGCAGGTTTTCAACAACCGTGCGCTGACCATTCGAACTGAGATCATGGTCTTTCGAGGCGTAGTCTTCTATACCCTTCTTTATGCCTGCGAGACTTGGACGCTCTACCACCGTGACGTCAAACGCCTCGAGCGGTTCCAGCAGTACAAGCTGAGACAGATCCTCAAAATACTATGTAAAAATTTCATCAGCAACACCGAAGCCCTGAACCGAGCCTTGTTACCCAGCGTCGATGCCATCATCACCCACCATCGTCTTCGCTGTGTAGGCCACGTCCTACGAATGGACCCCCTCCCGACTCCCCAGGATCATGCTCTACGGGAAATTCGTAACCGGAACAAGACCCAGAGGAGAACTAAAGGGCCGCTACAAAGACCAGCTTAAGTGCACTCTGGCCCAAGCCAACATTGAACCTTCTTCCTGGGAGCAAACTGCTAGAACAGAGGAGCCTGGAGGAGAGCTGTCTGCGAAGGCAACCCGGCCTTTGGGGAGAACAGAAGACAGCGTAACGAGGACAAAAGAAGTAAAAAAAGGAGCGACTGGAACAACCTCGTCATCCTCCTGCCCTCACATGTGACTTATACCCGTGGTTCTTCCACAAGAGACTGGGTCTCATAAGTCATATCCGGCACAAACATCAGCCGAGGAGACCAGATAACTGAGGATGGAACCAATCCTTGGGCACGAGCTGGACCCGACGATGACGACACTTGAGCGAGGACACCACTTAGAGAAAACTATAAAAAATGCCACAAAAATCTCAGGATGGATACTGCGGACTTTCTACTCACGGGAAGCGGAATGCCTGGAAACTTTGTGAAGGGCCTTGGTACAGCCTGTCCCTGGACTATTGCTGTCAGCTGTAGTCCTCACAAAGGACAATGGATATACAGATCCTAGAGAAAGTCCAGCGCGCATTTACTAGGCAGGTCCAGGGAATTAATAATCGTCGTTACTGGAAGAGACTGAAAAACCTAAAAATCTACTCTCAACAAATAAAGAGGGAAAGGTAATTATAATTTATGCGTGGAACGTGATAGAAAATTTAGTATCGAACCCATCAAACACAAACGAGATTGTAGCAATCTCAATCCCGAGGACTGGTCGTCACTGCTCGAGGAAAGTGCTGCCCACACAAACACCAGCCAGGGTCAAGTCTCAGCTCACAGAGAGTCTGGGATATAACGGTCCCAAAATCTTAAATTCTTTACCAAGAAACTTAAGGGATCTCACTGGCTGCCCAGCTGACAAGATCAAGCCAAACTGGATGCCTTCTTGAGGACGGTACCTGATGAGCCACCAGTCCCGAGAAATACAGTACTCTGCAGAACAGCCTCAAACTCTGGACCAGACCAACTAAACCTACAGCGTAGAGATAATGGAACCGGAAGCATCGGTAGACCACCCCGACTGTGAGGAAGTTACCTCAAAACGGATGTAAGTAAGAAAAAATAAGTAAGTAAGATTTATGACGCTAATAATTATGTTGAATTAAGAAAATTAGAACTTAATTTGAAGTGACCTAGATAATTGAATTGTAGGGAGCGTGCTATATAATAGGTAGGCTCTTGGCCCCCAAATCGCAGGATTAATAGGCCCAACTAGAAACTCCACAAAATGGACGCTCGGTGGACTTAGCAAATCGGAATAAATTTGCTTTCATGTGAATAGCAGGAATGCTATGTATAATACGAGAATAAATAGATGAAAACACATGTCAATTTGTATATATTAATTTGTATACAGAAATGGAGAATATATATATATATATATATATATATATATATATATATATATATATATATATATATATATATATATATATATATGATGAAAATTAATGCAATATCGCAAGAAAATATGAGGAATTAAACCACATTCCCCGTAGACAATTCAATTCAGAACAGTTTCGGTGTATCTCACACCCTTTTTCAACTGACACTGGATAGAAAATATAAGAAAAGTGCATACCAGCATAACACAAGGTCAGGTCGTGAAAGATCCCCTTTTTTCACCAATCCCCTACTTGTGGCTAATCTGGAGGGGGGGGGGTTAGGCCTAAACATATTGAAGGGCTGACATTTTACTATTTTGTTTATTTGCTTTCTTATTACAGGATTTAAAGAAAATTGACCCTCAGATAGATTTAAATTAGGAACTGACGATATCAAGCTTGATTCTACGATTCTTCTCTTAACATAGTTAGCCGATTTAAATACCTTTTTACTTCCATTGAAATCGATCGTATGATTCAAGTCTCTAACATGGCAAAATATTCCACTGCTTTCGCTGCCCACTCTAATATCTCTTTTGTGTTCATACAATCTCTTGTCTAGATTTCTCCCCGTTTCCCCTATATAAACTTTATGGCAATCGTTGCATGGTATTGCATATACTCCTATGTTATGTAGTACTTCTTTGATGAATTAGGCTTTGATCTAAGAGTGCTAATTTTGTTGTTTTTAAGGAAGAGCCGCTCCAACACGTAAGGATAAGAAAGAAACACAAAGGCATTCCCAAAATAAACTTATATTTTAAATTTAACAATTTACTACCCAAACACAAAACATGAACCACAGAAATATTACGAATATTAAAATACACAAAAATTACTTTAATTAACTTGACCCTCTAATATGGCTAATTCGGTGCTCACTTCAACTTAAACAAAAACAAAATGCTAACGGCCTTTACTGGTCGCAACTATCCTTTGTGGATACCGCTTGGAACGGGTTTGCGTCTGACCTTGAACTCAATGAGCACTTTGCCACGTGAATGTTATTGTCTCCAAGACGCGTGCCGACCGGCTAGATCGAGATTGCGGACGAATAACTTGAAAGCCACAACTGACTTTGGCGAGTGTGGCAGCTGGGGTCCACACGCTTTCGGCATGAAGGGATATCACCACGGGATAGTGAAAGAAGGTTCCTTTCTCCTTGACTCTCAGGGAGTGTTGGAGGGAGTGTACTCTAGGGAGGGGGGACTTCTTCAAGGGCGAGGACTGTACTCGGGGGGTGTTCTTCTTCAAGGGCGAGGATCGAGGATGGGGGGGGGGGGGTTCTCTGACGAGAATAAGTTGAACTTGAACAAGTTAACTTAAAGGTCGGTTTGGTAACCAGGAACTAGCTCGAGGATGAGCTTCTTCTTAGTTCCAGTCTTCTTCAAGGGTGAGGATAGAGGAGGGGGGTTTCTCTGACGAGAATAAATTGAACTTGGTTCCTCAACCAAGTTAACTTATGAGTTTGGTATGGCCACTGGGTAACGGGCTCGAGGGGGAGCCTTTTCCCTCTTCTTTTCGTAATTCCTTAAGTGCGAGGAATATCCCTGGGCTTTAGGATGCACCAGGATATGAGGAGTCTCTCTGACTAGAGTAAGTTGAACTTGAACAAGTTAACTTAGCGTTCGGTTTGATAACCAGGAACTAGCTCGAGGATAAGCTGCTTCTTAGCCCTCTTGGTAGCCCTGCCTCTGTTGCAGGGGACTTCGTTTTCTGGCGACTCAAGTATTATACCTGTTCAGTCTCGGTAGCCCGGCCTCAATACGGGGACTTCGTAGCCTGGAGACTCACTTATTCTACATGTCCAGTCTTGATAGCCTGGCCTCAATCCGGGGACTTCATAGCCTGGAGACTCACGTATTCTACCTGTCCAGTCTTGGTAGCCCGGCCTCTATAATCGGGGACTTCGTAGCCTGGAGAATCACATATTCTACCGCGTTTTTTCCAAGTGTTTTTTATTTATACCTCGTTACCCCACTGGGGTAGGG
This sequence comes from Ceratothoa steindachneri, assembly GCA_963969495.1. NCBI lineage: Eukaryota > Metazoa > Arthropoda > Malacostraca > Isopoda > Cymothoidae > Ceratothoa > Ceratothoa steindachneri. The sequence continues at coordinate 46,648,728 of OZ018332.1, forward strand.
GTAGGAGGGGGGGGGGCTTGTGGACAGGCCGTAGGAGGGTTGTTACTCCAACGGGTTTTCTCATCAAGTCTCAACTCTGCTCTATCTGGCCTTCGAGCTTGAGAGAAACGCGTCTCCAAAATCTTACTTGAGGTGAAATTGAATATACTCTCGCAGGGCGAGATCTTGCAGTTTAAAACCGTTCGGCTTTTCATACAGACGAGTGGCGAGGGTCTGTAGTTACGAGTTTGACCCTCGATGCCGGGGCCGGATGTCTTTGTGGTTACCGTCCCGTGTCTCCACTGAGAGAGAACGGGGGACTGACGATTCTCCTACAAATATATAGAATTAATTTATACTATCCAGTGTAATTTTGAAAAATAATAAAAAGAAGTGAAGTTTTAACATAAACTGACTTGAATTTTAAAAATTAAAGGTAACTGAAGTAAACAATAAAATAACCTATTGTATTAAATTATAAACATAAAAACAAAAACCGAAAATAAATGTGAATGAATTAAACAGAGTGACTTACCTTTATCGTAGGAGTTGTGAAATCAACTAACTAAAGATATAAAAACTACTAACGAGACTTGTTCGGTTGGCTAGTTAATGTATTGAAGTGTTGGTTGGTTATATAGTGAATAGTGTTATTGAGGAGGAGTAATTATTTAGGTTTGGATTAATTTTATTGATGTACAGTGATTCTAAGATTTTCAAATCGAGAGAAGTTAAGGCTGAAGATAAGATGGTAAATGAATCAGAATCAGAGGATTATGTGATGGTGACACTCAGAGTGTTGCCTGATGGAAGGGGCTTAAGTATTAGTCTTTTAATTATAGCATCTATTTTATATAAGCCAAGGGGAAGGAATATCATTGAATGTGTTTTTATAAGCCAATGTGATAATTTTAACCTTTCCCCTGGCTTATATAAAATAGATGCTATAATTAAAAGACTAATACTTAAAGAAATTAGTTGTGACTTTTGTTCTTAGTTTTTTATATACAATCTTTAATTATGTGGCCCTAATTTTTTTAATATTTTTTTTATTGTCACTGCTCTGTTATGTACATTGTATTTTCTCCACTTTTCGCTCCTTGTGTCTTATAATCTCCCTCGTTAGGCTATCTCCATTTCTTTTAATCTGTTACCCTTTCCGTCTTCTCAGTTTGACCTTACTACCTGCTTCTTGTAATTAATAATGTGAATCTTTACCTTTCCCCTTCCGTCTTCCTCATTGGTGATTTCTTGTTTTTGGAGGCGGTCTTTCATACTTTTCTTTCATATATATACCTCTAATATAATATTATTTCTTGTAGTTATCCTTGATAAGGAACTTAATAAAGTTCGAAAGTACTTGAAAACACCATTTCATTTTTTTCCTGCGGGACATTGCATTTATATATATATATATATATATATATATATATATATATATATATATATATATATATATATATATATTAATTTGTATGAATAAAATGAGAAATGAGACAAGCGGGCATTGGATTAGCACACGGGTAGTCACAAATATACGAACACAAAAGCTATCAAATTGGACACCTGAGTCAATAAGAGAAACGTTTAAACAAACAATTCGCCTCTTGGGATAGAGTTATCAGAATACGGGAGTCTACGAGGCACCTGGGTAAACACAAATTCCAACCAAAGGAAATTATAACACAAATCTGCAAAATCGGTTCATATAATAGAGATAAAATTATCTGAAATATGTAAGTATATTGTAAATACACAGCTGTTCAGTAACTCAACCCAGGGGATTGAACTAATGAGTCCGACGACGGAGGCTTGTCCCGCAGACGAGTCTAGGCCACTTCCCCCTGGAAATGAAACCGTGCAAGAGAGATATCATCATTATTATTTTTTTGGAAAAGGACATGTTCGATTCAGTTAAGACATTTAGATCAATTCGTTCTCATCTTAGAGCTACGAAATCACCTTTAATTCGCCTAAGTCTTGTCGCTCCAGAATTCCATACTTCGCGTTGAATAAAAAAACCTGTTTGTTTCCTGCAAAGTACTTCTTGACGTGCCGCTTGCCACTTTAATAGGCCTTTATTAGAATATAAGTATATTTTCGTTACGTCCTTTTTCAGACTCCTTCTTTACCTCTATAGATATAATATAGGGCCATCGTGGTATGAACCTCTGTGTTCGTACATTCTCTTATCCATGAAGAAACCTAGAACAAATACAGGCTCTGAACAGAGAAATTTCGGATACTTGCAATAAGCGATTTGTACATAGAGAAAGAGCCGTTGCAATGTCTAGTACCCCCCCCCCCCTATCCCAAATCAAGATTGCAGGGCCCCCATAACAACATACCATACATTTACAAGTATTACCAGGCACGACAAATACTATTCTCAGCAGTTTCAAATACTAGTCTCGTCTCAGCAGTCCCAATGCTGCGGAATACTTACAGAAAACTGATATTCGAAAATTTTATATTTTCATTAATAAGATAATAATTTTGGGTCACAGTGGGGCCCCTTCAAGAGCCACCCCCATCCTCCACTGAGGTGGTCGTAGGGCTTTCTTGAATGCAATTTTGTTGAAGACCATGGTATATTTCGCCTTGATCAATTGAATACCATCCTAAGCGACACCACTAAATTTAAACTTATGAAAAAAGATCCAACAGAAGACTTGAAAAAGAAAATAAATTGACAAATAACCAAAGTTAATGCACTCATCAGGGAACTTCAATTCCAAAAGATCATCGGTGATTACACATCAAGATATCTGTATGGCAATGTAAAAATCCATAAGCCGAACAACCAGCGCTGCTTTAAGGAGCTGCGGGGCCCGTAGCACAAGGAACAGATGGGCCTCCACCCGTGTATATATATATATATATATATATATATATATATATATATATATATATATATATATATATATATATATATATATATATATATATATATATATATATATATATATATATTGTATCTGACATCAGCCCCCATTTTCCTCTGCAGACAGGAAAAGAATTATCTGAGGAATTTAAAAGAACTGCGACCATCACTGGATGACTCAATTAAAAAAGGAAGGTTTTATTTTGTCTACTTTTTATTCCTTTTTAAAGAACCATACCGTGTACTACCATAACATAATGCCAGACTTATTATACTATGCGTATGCTCTAGTGAAGTTTTCTATATTTTTCTTATATATAATAATAATCATCATCACTTCACTAACTATAATTTTAGAAGGCAATTTTTTTTAGTATTTGAATAATAATTTCATCTTAGTTTGGTTATGACTTATGTTTTTTATCAAAGTTATTTCTAATAAATCTTTTATAATATCAAAAAACAAAATGGTGAAGTTCAGAAATAAATATAAGTATCGAAATTTTTGTGAAATTTTTAAAAACCAAAGAATTACAAATGGCAAAGTTCAGATAATTAATTTTTATATATCTTCTATAACTATATTTTAGCAACGTAATATTTTGAAAGGGAGGAAATTTAGTTTAGAGTTCATTTTTAAATTATTATAATTGGCGAAGTTCAGAAAATTTAGAAAAATTTAACCATAGCTGCTTTTTATTGTTTTAAATTTTAATCTTAGTAGCGAAGCGCAAGTTGCCCCATTGGGGGGGGGGAGTGGCGAAGCCACTCATATATAATAATAATATTAAAAAAATCAGGAAAATGAATAATTATTTTGTCTCGGCCTTCTGTACATAAGTGCAAATACTTAATTATTACTATTTTTTTACATCCCCGCTGGGCCCCCTGAAGCGAGGAGCACGTAGTACGTGCTACATGTGCTACTAGTGTAGCAGCTAACGTCTTTGCAAGCTCTTACAAAGTTCGTAAAGAGGCAGTTGCAAATTTCCAGTCTGAGAAAATTATGCATCTCGCCCCCAAATCCATTTTTGTACGACCTTTGTTACTAATACGGTTACCTCAACATCAAAGTACGACTCCTCCCAACCACCAACCAATCAAAACCTTTGTACAACCCAATTCGAAATTAACCAATCAGAATAGAGTTTCCCGTTTCCCCGAGTTCCGAGCGCATTTTAACGTACATTTTTATTTTATCGGCTCTACGACAAGGTCAGTAAAGATTAGCTCCCTAATCATCAGTGTAGTCAAAGGTAAAAAAATATTCAAAGTTTAATTTCTTCCTTTTTTTCCTTTGCATTCCAATTCTCCTAATATTATAACTTCAAAAACGTCGTGGCTGTATTATACTATATTTTATATATTTCCCCATTATACGAGTATATATAGCTTAAGTTATGGCTTAGCTTAGTTCGTGACTATATTTTATTTAAACCATATTTTATATCTTATTCATTCTATAATCTATAATCTCCACCTTATATGGCTTATTCCTCTTAACATTATAATCATCGGCCATTTTCCTATATTCAATATATATATATATATATATATATATATATATATATATATATATATATATATATATATATATATATATATATATATATATATATATATAACCGTATTATCCAATTCAACAATTAAGCCATATTCCATTATTTGTTAGTTCAATAAATCTTGTTAAATTTATGCGTCAATACTTTTGAAACTGTCCAGGCTAGATTAGTTATCCTCTCACACGTTTTCTCTTTCAACGCATTTTAATCTTTAAATTCAGATAGCAAGGTTTAATGGCTTCTATCTAGGCAAGTTTGTCATTAAAACAATCATCACATAAGCTAAAATTTATGCAGCCCTGCACATATTTATAACCAGTACCTCCTTAATCTAACAATATTCCACCAATTTCACCTCAACAATCTATTCATTCTCCTCAAACTAATGCTCCAACTCACTTTTCTAATTCAAATTCTTCGACTTTTTTTAAACTGAGAACGCAAGTGATCAATGGGTCTACCACCTCTACCATTCCTTCATCTCAGGTCGATCCAATATTTTGCATTTATGGCCCACTCTCTGGTTTCTTATATTTAGTTGACACTGGAGCTCAATGCAGTGTTATTCCAGCGTCTCTGGACAATAAAGCTTGTTCCTCCTCTGATCTTGTCCTTAAAGCCGCTAATTCGTCTGAGATAAGGACTTATGGAAGGTGCATCCTTCAGTTGGCTCTCGGCCTCCGTAGAGTTTTTCGATGGACCTTTATTGTTGCTGAGGACGACGTTCCTATTCTTGGCCTAGATTTTCTATTTGCCCACGACCTTTTGTTCGACTCTTGTAACCACAAGCTTATCGATCGCACTACAATGCTCATAGTTTCGGGTTAATTTTACCCGCTGCAGAGTTCTCTTCTCTCTATCCAGTATCCTTCAGCCAATCCACAGTTTCAGCGCCTGCTACAGAAATTGTTTGCAATTAGCATACCATCCTCTAAAGACAGGCCTATTAAACACAATGTGATTCACTGGGTAGAGACGACTGGAGGGCCTGTATTTTCCCGCCCCCCTTCGATTAGCTCCAGATAAACTTGCCTTAATGGAACAGGAGTTAACCTTCACGGTGGAAGTGGGCATAGCTAGCCCATCTACTTCTCCTTGGGCCTCTCCACTTCACATTGTACCCAAATCTAACCCCGGTGAGTACAGAGCTGTAGGTAAATACAGGCGGCTCAATGCCTGTACTATCCCCGATAGTAATCATCTGTCCGATTGCAATTCTACTCTTTTCGGTTGTTCGATTTTTTTTTCGATTCGATCTGGTTTGTTCTTTTAAACAGATCCCTATTCATATAGATGACATCCCGAAGACGGCTATCACCACACCATTTGGTTCCTTCGTCGTGAACAGGTTGCTTTATGGTCTCCGTAACAGTGGTCAGACCTTCCAGGGTTGTATGGACAACGTTCTGAGAGGTCTGCCTTTCGTCTTCTGCCACATAGACGACTTCCTGATAGCATCTTCGTCTTTAGAGGAGCATCTCTCTCACTTTCGTTAGGTTTTCGCTCGACGTGAAGAGTACGGTGTCCTTTTGGTGTCCCCCAGCCCTCTTTCTTGGGTCACCATTTCTCGAGTACAGGGATTAGCCCACTCAAAGATAAAGTTACCGTGATGCGCAACTTTTCTCGGCCCACATCACGCAAGCAACTTAGGCGTTTCTGTGGCATGGTTAATTTCTACCACAGATCCATACCTAATTATGCCAAGGTCACGCAACTTATTAACTCTCTGCTCAGCAAGACCAAAATGAACTCTCCTCTTGAATGCTCTGCTGAAGCGTGCGATTCGTTCTCTCGCACCAAAGAGGCTATTTTCCGAGCTGCAGAATTGGCTCATCCTTCTTCAGGAGCCTCAATCAGCGTTGCCTCCGACGTATCCTTAACTTAACCCACGTAGGTGCAACATTGCAGCAGAAAGCTGCTGACCAATGGCAACCTCTTGCTTTCTTCTCTCGCTCTCTTTTAGACTCTCAAAAGAGGTATAGTACGTTCTCTCGAGAGCTCCTCGGAATACCACTCGCAATATGTCACTTCCAACAATACTTAGAAAGACGTGACTTTACCATTTTTACGAACAATAAGCCTTTGGGCGGTGCTTGTTCTTCTCGTAGCACTTCGTCAGTACACACTGCAGGTGCCACCCATCATCTTGACTTCATTCTGCAGCTGACGAACGATATTCGCTATGTTCCTGGTTCTTCAAACGTCGTACCAGACGCGCTCTCTCGCATTTCAACGATTTCGAGCACGCAACTCTCCCACGTTGCGCCCATCGATCATGCGGCAATAGCGCTTGCCTTGGAACAAGATGAAGACACGCAAACGCTGCGTCACTCTTATCAACTCGTGGTTCGTGAGATCGATTTATCGGACAGTCCTTCCGTGCGCATCCTGGTAGACTACTCATTACCTAACTGTCCTCGGCCTCTCATTCCTCTCGCTTACCGTCGGCACATTTTCGACCAAATTCACGGTCTCTCTCATCCTGGCGTCAATGCCACACGCAAGCTCGTTGCCCAACGCTTCGTTTGTCCAGGTATGAATGCCGACGTGGCAAAATGGATCGCTCATGCCTGCCCCGCCAGCGTGCCAAAGTCCATCACCACACAAAAGCTCCTCTGGTCCCTTTTCCTCTACCTTCGTCGCGTTTTGACCCCGTCTACGTCGATCTAGTAGGTCCTCTTCCTTACTCTCGTGGTTGAAATTATCTTTTCACCATGATCGATCGTTTTACTCGTTGGGCCAGAGGCAGTTCCTATCTCAGACATCAGAACTTCCACAGTCACTCGAGTCTTCGTCTCAATATGGGTTGCTCGTTTTGGTGTTCCCTCAACGATCATGAATGATCGTGGCAGCCAATTTGAATCCCACCAATGGGATGCACTCATGGCCGTGCTTGGTTCCTTTCGCCTTCGTACCACAAGCTACCACCCCAAAGCAATTCGGCCGTCGAACGTTTGTATTGGACGCTCAAAGCAAGCTTACGCTCCACCGATCCCAATATCACTTGGATGGACAAGCTACCTTTGATTCTTTGGGGCATTCGTTCGTCCTTCAATTGAGGATTTGACCTGTTCTGCAGCGGAACTAGTTTACGGTACTCAACTTCGTCCTTCTTGTCAATTCTTTTCTTTTTCGGACGGACCTTGTGCGAATTTGTACGGGTGATGTCTAAGGTTAAGCCTACCGCCCCTAGAGTGCCTGCTAATCAGAAATCTTTCGTGCCGAAAGAGATGTCAACTTGTTCCTATGTCTTTGTCCGTCGCGATTCTACTCGCTCCTCATTTCAACCCGTTTATGACGGACCATTTCTCGTCATCTCTAGGAAGCCGAAATTCTATGTACTGCAGTTTGGCGCCAAGCAGGATTCTGTTTCCCTGGATCGCTTCAAAGCTGCCTTTATTGATGCTGTTCATTCTGAGCAGTCCTCATTTTACTCTTCTACTATCTTTAATAATGGTCCAGTGATCCCCCCACATTACCATCATCTAACCTCAAACCCAATCGCCTCTACCTCGCCTATATCTCTATCTGCTTCCCGATTGCTGCCGCTTCCTCTTTTATTGCAGGAAACCTCGTCGTCAGAGCTGTCAGGTCAGGAGCCCATCCCTCCACCTCTGGTCACCCCGCAACCAGCAAGCTAGGCACAGAGCGTCATGCTCTCGCCAGACGCCAGCTTGGAGAGGTCGCCCGAACGGATCACCATCAATTTGTCCACTCTTGCTAGTGAGAGTGCCTCGCCCGCATTTTGTTCCATTCCCAGCAATCTTATTTAGCCAACCGGCGTAATCACACGGTCCGGTCGCATTGTCAGAAGCCCTCTGAGATATCTAGATTAGCGTAATATTTTTTGTAACGGGATGAGTAACTCTCTTGGGTGTGTGTGGGGGAGGGGGAGGAGTACTGTAGCACCTGACATCTTTGCAAGCTCCTACAAAGTTCGTAAAGAAGCAGTTGCCAATTTTACGTCTGAGAAAATTATGCATCTTGCCCCCAAATTCCTTTTTGTACCACCTTTGATACCAATACGTTACCTCAACATCAAAGTACGACTCCTCCCAACCACCAATCAACCAAAACCTTTGTACAACCCAATTCGAAATTAACCAATCAGAATAGGCTTTCCCGTTTCCCCGAGTCCCGAGCGCATTTTAACGTACACTTCCATTTCATCGGTGCTACGACAAGGTCAGTAAAAATTAGTTCCCTAATCATCAGTGTAGACAAAGGTAAAAAAATATTCAAAGTGTAATTCCTTCCATTTTTCCTTTGAATTCCAGTTCCCCTAAATTATAACTTCAAAAAAGTCGTGGCTGTACTATACTATATTTTATATAATTCCCTAATTATATATATATATATATATATATATATATATATATATATATATATATATATATATATATCTTAGGTTGTGGCTTAGCTTAGTTCGTGACTATATTTTATTTAAACCATATTTTATATCTTATTCACTCTATAATATCCACCTTATATAGCTTATTCCTATTAACATCATAATCATCGGCCATTTCCCTATATTCAATATATATATATATATATATATATATATATATATATATATATATATATATATATATATATATATATATATATATATATATTTTCATTAAACTACAAATTATATTCATTGGCTATAATATCCAATTAAATAACCGCATTATCCAATTCAATAATTAAGCCATATTCCATTATTTGTTAGTTCAATAAATCTTGTTAAATTTATGCGTCAGTACTTTTGAATCATTCCTGCCTGAATTAGTTATCTTCTCGTACGTTTTCTCTTCCAACGCATTTTCATTTTTAAATTCATATTTCAAGGTTTAATGGCTGCTATCTAGGTAAGTTTGTCATTAAACCAATCATCACATAAGCTATACTAGGTTAAATCAGCACTGCAAACAACCCATTGAGGCCTATCATCTCTCTCAAGTCATGACACCACCGTACCGTTTAGCTAAAACCCTAAATGAAGTAATAAAACCGTACATCCCTGCAATGTATAGCATAAAGTCTGCGGAGGAATTTATCGATATACTCCATTCTACAAGACCGACAAGACTAATATCATCCCTTGATGTGGAAAGCCTGTTTACGAACGTTCCTATCGCTCAGATCATCGACATTATTATAGAAAATGTGTACCACCATCCTACAATGTCTCTTCCAAATCTTGAGCCAAACATCTTAAGGAATATGTTACGTTCATACACATCAGAGGCTCCGTTCAGGACACTGGACGGTAATCTATCTATCTATCTATCTATCTATCTATCTATATATATATATATATATATATATATATATATATATATATATATATATATATATATATATATATATATATATTATAATAACACAAGCGGAAAAGGAGGAGGGGTTGTAGTATTAGACAGATCAGCTTATTTAGAAAAAATGAACGAGTTGCTGAACGATAGCAGTACGTAAGAGAAGAGATGCTTAGGTAGTGCCGATAGGAAGGCCACTTTATTCGAAAAACGGGTAAGAAAAATACTTAAAAAAAACGAGCGGGCTAAAAAACTGATCAATCTCATTGAGGAGAATCCGAGACCCCCAAGAATGAGGGGGCTTCCAAAAACCCACAAACAAGGCGTACCACTTAGACCAATCACCTCGGGAGTGGGTAGTGCTCCTCATAAATTTGCCACGGTATTAGCTAGGCCATTGTCACAAACACTGGGCAAATTCAGCAAAGCTCATTTAAAGAATTCCGCCGATTTAAAAGATAGGTTATGTAGGGTGAGTCTCGAGGGTAAGAAAATGGTTAGTTTTGACGTTAAGGCATTATTCACTAATGTCCCGGCAGATGGCGCTTTGAAAGCAGGGAAAAAATCAATAGCCAACATTAATGACTCTGATCTACCAATTAATAAAAGGAACTTTATTGAATTAGTTTCATTATGTGTAAGGTTTGGGGCATTCACCTTTGAGGGAGAGGAATATAGACAACACAGACGACTAGCTATGGGATCGTCTCTAAGTGCCCTCATGGCATGCCTATTCATGGAAGTCTTAGAGAACGATAAATTAATAGGGGTTATGGGAAGGGATTCCCTATGGCTAAGATACGTAGACGATGTCCTGGCCATAATTTCAGCGGATACTAATGCAAGCGATAAATTGAAGCATCTGAGCGAGGTGGATAAAGATATACAGTTTACCGCGGAAGAGGAAGAAAGCAACAAAATTCCTTTCCTAGACAAGTTGATCAATAGGGATGGGGGTAGGGGTTAGTTCTCCATTTACAGAAAACCCACAAATAAGGGCCGATTTTATTCGTTATTTGTCTGGACACTGTATGAAAACGAACACCGGGGTAGTCATCGGGTTTTATCTAAGGGCTATTCGTATCTGCAGCAAAAACTTTTTAAGCAATGAATTCAATTACATAAAGAAAGTTTTCATAAAACTCAAGTATCCAGGAAGTCTGTTAATAAAATTACAAAATAAAGCAATAAAAATAGCAAAGAAGGGTAAAACGAGTAATGTCACTGATGCGGCCGAGGATAATGTGCCCACAGCGAAGGTATTAGAAGGGATCAGATACTTGTCTGCCCCATTCTCTAGGGTGGCGTGTACAATTAACATATCTCTTAAGAAGGCAGGTATTTTGGTAGCTAGTTCTGCGGGGACTAGAATTAGGGACTTAGTAAAGCACAAGAATTCGACAGCTAAAGCAGATAAGAGTATTATCTATCAAATACCCCGGGGGGGATGCGGCCAAAGTTACTATGGTGAATCGGGTAGAGACATTAAAACCAGGATTAGTGAACATAGAAGAGACGTCAGAGCTCATAGAACCTGGAATGCCATGGTGGTCCATATCGATGAATACAGTCACTTGCCTAATTGGGATGGGATTAGAATTATCCACAAAGGGTTGGCGAGAAGAGAGAGGAGGATAATTGAAGCTACGTATATCGTTTCCAGACAGGTCAACCTTTCACCAAGACGGTTTCTTTCAGCTGGCTAATAGAGCGAGACGGTTCATCAGACACGAAGCGGAGAGATTAAGGCTGGACAAATCCAACCAGAGAAGACTACGAGGGTCGAGCCAGAGTAACCCGGGATAAATTTGCTGCATATATATGGGGCGATCTTGCGTTCTTCGTTTAGTTCATTTCTAAAGAAGCCAACAGGTGAAAGGTCAATAAAGAATTTCAGTGTACTTTCTAGGTTTTTACTTCCCCCTCCCTTTCTCACCTATACGTCGTGATGTTCATATATATATATATATATATATATATATATATATATATATATATATATATATATATATCATTTCCTGAGGCACCCACGGGCATGGATAGGGCCTCAATGAAGTCACGCCACCACGCTCTACATATACGACTCTCAAACTTCATTATTTTCAGAGAATCACTATTCCTTATTCATTAACTTAATTCATTCCCTTAGTAGCGTTACGGAATCCCGTTTACTCGCTATAGCTTATGTGATGATTGGTTTAATGACAAACTTACCTAGATAGCAGCCATTAAACCTTGCTAAATGAATTTATAGATAAAACTGCGTTGAAAGAGAAAACGTGAGAGGATAACTAATTCAGCAGTGAAGGTTTCAAGAGCACTGACGCATAATTTGAACAAGATTTATTGAACTAACAAATATCAATGGGATATTGCTTAATAATTGAATTGGATAATCAATCAATCAAATCAATCATTTCCTGTGGCACCCACGGTTATAAATAGGGTCTCAATGAAATCAAGCCACCACGCTCTATCTTTAGCTAATGCGTCAAGATCTTCCCAAGAATCATTTCCTGAGTACCGCATCATAGTCCTTATCCAAGTCTCCCTAGGTTTACCTCTACCTCTTCTACTATGGGCCACCAACTCTGGTGTATCCCTAACTATACTCTGCTTTCTATAAACATGACCTAACCATTTCCAACGGTTATTTAATTGGATATTATGGCCAATGAATATAATGTGTATTTTAATGGGATAATATATATATATATATATATATATATATATATATATATATATATATATATATATATATATATATATATATATGGATAAAACCACAGTAATAGGACTAATTTTATATGCGAAACCAGGTTTCGACGGAGATATATTTCATTGGATATATGCCGAAATTTACTCGAGGAGAGGGCACCACGTCGCATATCGCATTTGTGTTCATTCATTCTCTTTGAAAATCTGCTGCTTTCACCGATATACGAGTATAATTCCTTACAAGATTTGCATGGAGTAAAATAAACCTGTTTTTTATTGATCGATCTATTTTTGGATATGCCATTTCTAATCGTATTCTCGTACTGAAAGGCAACATTAATGTTGTTGGTGTGTTCTAACTTTTTAAAATTGATTAACTGGGGGGTGGGCGGAGTATGGAAATGTAACATAATATTTGTCTCATCTGTTTTCCTTATAATTAGCTGAGGAGTACATATAGCAATTCCTCTGGGCATTCCTATAATAAAAACCTCCTGAGAAACTTAAATATTATTTACATCAATTATTATGTAAAATTCATATGAAATTATTTTACTTAACTTTCTCAATTTAATCTTTCAAATATTTTACTTATTTTTGTAAATTAAATCATTTTATGTACAACTTAATAATTAATTAATTCATTTATTTCACTTGTCAATTCATTTAACGTACTGTTTCAAACATCATCTCTTAAAATTTCACACAAACAAACAAACACACGCTTTCAGCTCGACCAAATAGCACACTATTCTTCCTCAGTCGACTCGCAACATTCTTCTTATAATGGTCGGTAATCATTTCTTCTACAATTAGTCATTTTCCTCCAAACAAATCATACTTAGTTTAATTCTACTTTCTCTCACAATTCTTTGCAAACTACCATACGCGAGTATGTCCTAATTATATTTACTTCTCATATTGCAGTCCCTAATTCACAGTCCATCATAGTCACCATATTATTCCACCATATTATTCCACCATATTATTTCATATTTATTTCACATACTTCAATTCTCTTCGCATCTTGTTACTGTAAATCATATTTTACAATATTTTAAATTGTATACCTAATCCAACTTATCTAATTGTACATTCGTTGATTCTATGAATATATTTATATTTGTTTAATTGTTTTTCTTAAAAAATAACAGTTCATTTTTCCAAATTATTTCGCTTTCGTCTTAGGCCTAAAAACTATCAGGCGACAACTTCGATCAAACAAATTTATGGTTATGGTTTTCGAAACGCTATTTAGGCTGATTTATCAACGGAAAATAAATCCCATGAATAACCATATACTATAGGAGTAATAGATGGTTCTGGCCTTATAGTGACACTTTTCTATAAACCAAGGGGGATATTGCAGTTCAATGAATGTTTGGATGATTGTATTAATTTCGTCTTGCAAGAAACAAGGATCACAAATGCGATATGCTCTAAGGAACATGGAAAAAACTACAGACCTTTTAACTGATACATCGTGACACAAGAAATAATGCATATAAGGATTAGAATTAGTTGATTTCCGATTGACGAAACAATATGCTTTGTCGTTTATTTTAGATATTTTTACATCCAGAAACGGTAATGAGTTGTTCAGTTCCTATTCTACGTTAAATGTAATAGTTGGGTGGATCTTATTCAATTTTTGAAAGAAAGAATCAAATCTGTTATCATTGATAGGCCATGTGACACATATTCCATGCAAATCATGTAATGAATTATATATCGGTGAAAGCAGCAGATTTTCAAAGAGAATGAATGAACACAAAAGCGATATGCGACGTGGTGCCCTCTCCTCGAGTTTATTTCTACATATGGCCAATGAAAATCATCAGATTGATATTGATAATGCTAAAATAGTTTATAAGTCTCACAATTATATACATCAATGTTTGATTGAATCGGCACTTATAAAAGAAATTCCCCACTTTAATTCTTTCGATGGCCAATTCAATACTAATACCTCAATAAGCAAGAAATTCATACTTCCGCTTCTCAAAAATGCCGACACATTCTCGCATATTCGACCTTAGCGCCACTGATTTGTGTGTTTGTACGTTAAACAACTTCTGTATCTCACTCGTTCACTAGCGAGTGACAATGACGGATGTCTCCATCGAAACCTGGTTACGCATATAAAATTAGTCCAATTACTGTGGTTTTATCCCTCTAGTTACACGTACGCTACTGTACTTTATATATATATATATATATATATATATATATATATATATATATATATATATATATATATATATATATATATATATATATATATATATATATATATATATATTATATATAACAACAAACAAACAAACAACTTTATTGCGGATTTCGGTGATCCATAAAAAAAATAAAATAAAAATAAATAGAAATACATTACAATTTTGAAGTATACCACTATCTTACTGCTAGTACTTATTCACCTATTTACATGAACTGTTAATCTACTAATATTTAATATTGCCGGATTAATGCAATGGGTAATATTTATCATGTGAGTAGTAATTTTAGAAAGATACCTACAGTCTGAGTGAAAAATACCAGACACAATTTTATTTGAGCTGCTTTCTAACCTATTTAAAAAAACAATTACAAGTTTTCTGATTACTTCTTTAGGCGAAGGTATATTTCTACATACATACATCGGACTAGGTCTACAATACTTAGGTTCACCACACAGAATTCTGAGACAATTGTTATAGGCAACAATGAATCTACTATGGGTAGCGTTTGCATAATTCCACCATAGATGAGCTGCGTAAACTGACTCACAATCAGACCTAAACAGTTTAATTTTTACACTTTCAGTACAATGTCCGAAATGTCTTTTAATCATGTTACTTTGTCTATACAGATTGTTACGCTAGCGTTCTATATCTAATGTGTCTTTGAGATCATCACTAATTATATGCCCTAAATACTTTATATTGCTCACTATTGGAATTGTATCATTACCTAGCTTAAAACTATCATATTTACAACATTTAAGAAATTTAGACTTAAAAACTAGGTCCGCACTTTTAGAACTATTAAATTTGATATCATTTTTTATCCCCAAATCATTACAAACGTTAATTAATTTATTTAGACCACTTGCAGAGGGTGCAATTAGTGCAATGTCATCTGCATAAATAAAATGATTCGTTTTTGCACTACCTATTGTACAACCTACTTTAATTTTGCCTTATTTTATGGATAAATCATTTATATACATACAGAATAGGTAAGGAGAAAGAATTCCTCCCTGTCGAACACCATTACTTACGGTAAAGAAGTCAGATATGGTATTTGACCACCTTACACACCATTTTTGAGTAGCATACCAGTAACTAATTATTCTTATAATATATGATAGAACCTTAAATTTAATTAACTTATCTATTAGAACTCTGTGATGTACTCTGTCAAAAGCCTTTGATGCATCCAAAAAACAGGAATATATATTGCTATTAGGACTATTATATTTCAATATCATTTCATTTAATGAGTAAATACATGTATCTGTACCATGATTTTTCTTAAATCCAAACTGGTTGTCCGTTGTTAAGATAAATGATTCTATTCTACTAATATATATATATATATATATATATATATATATATATATATATATATATATATATATATGGGGAATTATCTAAAATATAGTATAGTACAGCTACGACGTTTTTGAAGTTACAAAATCAGGGCAACTTGAATTCGTAGGAAGGAATTAGACTTTGTATATTTTTAGACCTTTGTATACACTGATGATTAATTAGGGAGCTATTTTTTACTGACCTTACCTGAGCGCTGATGAAATAAAAATGTTCCTTAAACGTACTCGGGATCCGGGAAATGGGAAATTCTATTCCGATAGTTTAATTTCGAATTGGGTTGTACAAAGGTTTTGATTGGTTGGTGGATGGGAGGGGTCGTACTTTGATTTTGATGTAACCGTATTGGTATCAAAGTTCGTACAAAAATGGATTTTGGGACGAGATGCATAATTTTCTCAGACGGGAAATTTTCACCTGCTTCTTTAAGAACTTTGTAGGAACTTAAAAAGATGTTAGCTGCTACACTCTCCTCAGTTCTGCCGCCTTTAGACTCGATACTTCGCGTAAAACTCGCCGCCTCCTTTCCCTGTTCTATACTTACCCTGAGTTCCGATCCATATTTGGTAAGCCAAGTCTAACGCATAACCTTCGTGAGAAATTATAAGGAGTCAGAACCAATTCGGCAGACACGTACACTAGGCCCACTGCCCAAAGTCCTCGTCACCCGTTGAGCGCAATAGCAACGAGGACTCTTCACTACACACCATTATAATTAGCGACCACGCATCCACAAACCGGTAACCTATAGCACCACATAAACTGCTAATCTTTACTGGTAACATATACACCCGCCATACATATACACCTCGCTCCAATTTTTCATTGCCTTAGGAAAATCATTAATATACATCACAAACAACAATGGTTCTAAAACTGACACCCGAGTTACTCTACTTTTCACATATTTCTACTCTTACTCTTGCCTATTTACAATTATAGAACATAAGAAAAGAAGGAGACTGCAAAAGACCATTCATGGCCTACACTTGGCAGCTCCTGTTCCATTCAACACACAAAAGATTTCTTACCAGAGAAAAGTCATCAACATTGTCACCCTTAACAGGAGTTCGTCAGATCTAATCTACAATATACATAAAATGCATCCAGAGGATTATGTCCATTCATGCAACCACAAAATATAGTCTTCCCACTCCTTAGAAAAATATATACATATGTACATAAAAAAAAGTCAGTCCCATCTAGCAGCTTCATCCATATATTTATCTAATCTATTCTTAAAACTACCCAGAGAGGAGGCTTCTATCATATGCCTAGTGAGCCTATTCCATTCATCTACCACACGATTTGTAAACCAATTCCTCCCAATCTCCTTCCTAAACCTATACTTATACGTTGCTTCTTGGGTCTTAAAAAGGCATCAATACACTTTAAGTACTCCCACTAAGTAATCCACTACTTAAACTCGGTATCTAACTCCTCATCTTAGTTAATCTTTCTAAATATTTTGATATTCTAATTATACT
This sequence comes from Ceratothoa steindachneri, assembly GCA_963969495.1. Taxonomy (NCBI): domain Eukaryota; kingdom Metazoa; phylum Arthropoda; class Malacostraca; order Isopoda; family Cymothoidae; genus Ceratothoa; species Ceratothoa steindachneri. Next base: position 46,666,269 of record OZ018332.1, read on the forward strand.
ACCCACTTTTGCAGAAAACATATAACAGGACCAGTCCATACTACTATTATTCGATATGCATTACAAACACTTGCAGTTTCACACTCACTTTCACCCCTACACTCATCATCAGACAGCCTCGTTTCAATCAACTCGTTGTTGTCAGTTATGTTTACTGAATTAATAACTTAGAAAAGGAATTTGTATTATTACCGTCTTTTTATTCCTGAAATTATGTTTATAAGTTAAGTACACTCGTGAATGTTAATGAGCAACACACTATTGAAAATTCTGTGATTGCCTAGCCTCAAAGCTCACACGTCATAATCTTAGTTTTCAATCTTGATAAATGCACCCCTGATTTATTCGGATCAGTTTGCCCTCTTGATTTTAAATACTTGTATATTTACCTACGAGAAAAAATATGAATTTTAGGGTTTTATTAAAATTAAATTGGAAAAAAACCAAACATTTTTCAGCAAGACTTTCGTTTATCTTTGGGTCTGAGGTTGTAATATAACATAAAGCTTTTTTTATTAACTTTCCCCGTTAACTTGCTGCAGTCACAAGAGTTGAGCTAAACCAGTCCTCATCCAGTACCACAGGGTTCCGTTCTCGTTCAACTACTTTTCCTCATATTTATTAACTACATCGGATCCCAACTTAATTGTAACCTCAAAATGTTCGCTGATCTCAAGTTGTATCTCCATTTCAAGTCATCGGAACCTAGGCTTACCTTAGTTGAACTCCAAAGGGACATTGATGTTCTTAGGATCTCCCGATCTTTGGTCATATAATTCTCCTCATCAAAATGCATACACCTCAGGTTTTCTCGCTCCAGGAATGAACATAAGAAAAGAAGGAGACTGCAAAAGACCATTCATGGCCTACACTTGGCAGCTCCTGTTCCAGTCAACACACAAAAATGAGGTTATGAACATTGTATATACCCTAGGTCATATGCCTATAACAGGGTGTATTGACCTTGAAGTCCTTGAAAAGCCCTTGATTTTATTTTTTGCCCTTGAAAAGTCCTTGAATTTTATGCAAACAAAAAATAGATGGATCTTGAATTTAAAAAATAAATCATTGAGTGATTTTTTAAATGATTTTTCAAATTCACTATTTATATACTTTTTAATGTCATAGGAAAATAGTACTATTGGTAAATATGTAGATTGGCGGTTCGAACGATGAGACATAAACTATTTCGTCCATGTTCCAATATGTTTCATGTTTTTGGAGTAAATTTAAGGGGGCGGCTCGTATGGGGGTAAATATAATGGGGGGACCACCCTACGATGATCCTGAGTTTCAATCAATTGGGGAGGTCTGGGGGGGCATAGCCCCCCAGTATATAATCATAATCTTTTATAGAATAATGTTCTAATGTTTACAGAAGTGAATGATTTAACTAAATCATTTCTGCACCTTTAATCATTTTGCGAATTATAATGGGGGGTGGGAAAAGTGATTCCTGTTTACCAAAATGGAAATTAAAGAAAGATTCCACGCTTTCCTCATCGCTATTTCAGAAGTATATCCACCGCAATAAAATGAGTTTTTTGTTTGGTTAGTTTCGGGCATTTAAAAAAAAAAAAATGGTGCTGGGTATATTTCAAATAGAACTCAAACGCGCATGAATATTCAGGCAGGGGTGAACGAAATATAAAAAACAAAAATCCACTTATTCGGTCGAGCCGCCAATCTACATGTTTACCGTAATATTACGGTAAACATGTAGATTGGCGACTCAACCGAAAAAGTGGATTTTTGTTTGTATTTAAGTTAATCTACTCACTAATGTAAATGAATGTATGTATGCATTGTATTTTATGATAGATGCTTGCTATACTTCTGTGACTGTTACTTGGATACCTTGTTCTTGTTTTTTTGCACTGGTTAGTTGATTTTGGTTATGCTTTGCTTATAACCCATTTTTCCCTTAAATACCTCACCTTCATCAATGTCACATAATGTTTATTGCACTTTTTTAATTGAAAGAAAAAAAATAGCTAAAACCCTTCCTTGATTATTTGGTAAATATGTAGGTTAGTGACTCAGCCGAAAGCGTTTTTTTTTTTGCTAAATATTTTTGTTCACCCCTGCCGCAATATTCATGCGTGTTTGAATCGTGTGATGTCAAACACCCCCCATCATTATAATTCGCAAAACGATTAAAGGCGCTGACATGATTTTGTTAAATCATTAGTAACACTTCCGATTCGGGGCGCACGGTAGATGGTGCTGTTAGTCCGCTACAATTTTGGGCTACAGCATATCTCTTATGACGTCTTAAGACAACCCCCCCCCCTTAAGAAAACTATTATTTCTCTTGTTTAAATCATTAGCAATGTATCGCGACTTTTGGGACACCGTGTAGATTGCTGAAGAAAGTGTTGGGGTATGGTATACAGGGAAATGTCCTTAGATGTATTACAGTATTCCTGATGGTCAGAAAATGAGTTGGAGTAAACAGTGTGTTCTCATTATGGGCTGGTGTGCTGAGTGGAATTCCTCAAGGGAGTGTATTGGGGGCCGATCTTGTTCATGCTATATATAAATGACCCCCCCTGAGGGTGTGGAGTCATGTGTCTACCTCTTTGCAGATCCCCGTAAGGGGCGCGGCGATTTGCCAGCCTGGCCGCCGTGCTGATGGGACTCAGCACCCCGTCCGACCCCAGCTTAGTCTCTTCTTCCTTCAAAACACTTGTTTCCTCGCTTTTCATACAACCTCTCTCACAACTTTCACAGGGTAGATGCTGACCTTCTTCTTAAGTCAACTGTCCCGGATCGGGGCTGAGGGGGGAGGGGACAATGTTCCCTAACCCCTGAGCTCCGGTCTGGGGTGGTTGGTTTTTAACAACCTGCTTTATCCCCACCCATACCTTCCTCACATCCCTTTTCCTCTCCTCTTCACAATCTATATATTTTTTATGCCGTGTTCAAGGTGGAGCCGCCATGCCGATGGACTGCCAGGCCACCAGGCAGGAGGAGTGGTCTTAAATGGCGGCGCTTGGCTCTGCCGGGCTTGTAAGCTACTGCGAGAAGTGATGCGCGATTGCATCCCGTGTCAAAAAGTGGGTCACCATGCCCAATGATGAGTATAAAAAAACCCCCCAACCCCCAACTTCCCCTATAACATCGACGGAGCCGCCCTTGGGCTGCTCCAGAAAAAAATGGAGCTCCCCTCCCCCCCTGTGCTTGCTCAGGGGACCCTCCATATATCTCTAACCGGAGAGGAGGCTTACTCCTCTCCTTCGCTTACAGGTGTAGGGGACTCCCCCTCACCCCCTTCTCTGGAGGTGCTTTTGGGCGCGCCTCCCTTTTACCAGTGGCAGTCCCCTCTGTTCTTTCCAAGGGGACTGCCAAGAAAGCCAGCAGGCAGCCCTTAGCCAGCTGCTCCACATCGAAGCGGCTCAGTAAGGCAAACCCCCTTAGGGGGGAGAGGGAAGCCAGGCCCCTTCGGTCGCTTCCGTCAAAAGACATGCTGGCAAGAATACTGAACCTTGCTGGGGTCAAGGCCCATGCCTTCCCAAAGAAGACTAGTGACAATACTGCCAACGGGACCTGCGATGTCTCGGGGGGGATGGCCAACTGGAGGCCCCCAACCTGAGATAGACATGGTCCTTGAGGAAACCCAGCCTCAGACGGTAGGGCCTTCCATGGGGGCGAATCCTGGCTCGGTGCCAAGCCTTGAACCCGAATCTGCCCCGATGCAAGGTCCTCCTCAAACGGCTGTGGTTTCCGAAGCAGTACAAGGAGGGGAGGGATCTACTCCGACTGGTGACCCCACGACTAACAGGACCTTCTCCATTTCGGAGAATGATATGGCTGAGGCCGGTCCATCTGGCATGGGAGCTTCTTCCGGCGGAGGTGAGAAGCGGGTTCATTCCCCACCCTCCTCTCCAAAAAAAGAAAAAGACAAAAAAAAATCGGGGCTCCTCTCCATCCGCGGGGGCTGCGGAGACGGATCGGTCTGCTGCCACTCTGGCAAGCGTCCAAACCAAGATCGGCACATCCGCCCCCTCTGCCCCCTCGGTTGCGGAGCCCCTGACTAAGACTAATACCAAGAGTGCACAGGTCGGAGCCTCGATGACATCAGGGCCCCTCATTCAGAGGTTACCTGAGGTTTTCGAGCCCGCTGACTTCAAATGCTTCCTCGTTATTCGCTCCACTGATGGCACCATGTTTTCCAAGGGCAACATGATCCATCAGAGGAGAGGATTAGCTAGTGCAATTGGTAGAGAGCTAAAGGTAACCCGTTTCTCGGACGGTAGCCTTCTGGCAAATGCGGCGAATCCCGCCGAGGCGGCCAAGATAAGTGCCGTCTGCGAGGCTTTCCTTCGTAGACAGCACTACGCCACGGCGTTTTTCGATCTGGAGAAGGCCTATGATAACGAATGGCGATACGGTATCATGGAGACTCTCCACACGATGGGGGCGAGGGGACGCCTCCCAATGTTTATATCTGAATTTTTGCGAGATTGTCGATTCTGCGTACGGGTGGGGGGAGCCCTCTCCGGCCTCAAAGGAGCAGGAAGAAGGTGTCCCGCAGGGAAGTGTCCTCAGTATCACACTCTTTGCCCTGAGCATCAACGGCATCACCTCGGTGCTGCGGGAAGATGTTCTCGCTACGCTCTACGTGGACGACCTATCGATCTCTTTTGGCGCGGCCCAGATGCCAACTCTGGAGCGTCGACTCCAACAGGCATTGAACCGCGTCTCTCGCTATGCCGAAGCGCACAGGTTTCGGTTTTCTTTGGCCAAGACTAAGGTGGTGCACTTCTGCCGCCATCCACGGCTTCACCCCGACCCAGATTTGTTTCTTAATGGGGTGCGCCTGGATGTGGTTGAGTCGCACCGTTTCCCGTGTCTTGTATTCGACCAATGCCTCACCTGGGAGGCTCATATTTGCAGCCTTAGGGTCTCTTGTACCTGCGCCATGGACATTCTCCGCTCTGTGACGTTCAGCGCTTGGGGCGCTGATAGGGCTACCGCCTTACTTTTTTATCGATCCTTTGTTCGCTCGAAGCTCGACTACGGATGCGAGTTTTATGCATCCGCAGCTGAGCGTTTATTGCGGAAGGTGGATTCGATCCACCACACCGGCCTTCACCTTGCGACCGGTGCCTTCCGCACTTTCCCCATTGAGAGCTTGTTGGTCGATGCTGGGGAGATGTCACTCGCTCTGCGCCGCGTGCAGTGCATCGCTTGCCTGTACACGCGAGCCTGGTGTCTCCCTCAGTTGCCAACAGCTCTCACTGCATCCGCAGCTGATCTCGATGGTGCCTATGCCGCAGAGAGACGCCAGTCATACCCTAAGCCCTTTAGGTTTAGGGCCAGGAAACTCCTTCGAGAGGTAGATATAGCTCTCGGGCCAGTGGCGCCCCTGGTTCTGCCCAGGACGCCACCCTGGAGGGTACCACATTTGGCTATTTGTCGCTACACCTCTGCTCCTAAAGCTTGTAGTGCGCCGGGAGTATTGCGTTTGACCTTTTTGGATCACACATCGTGTCACACTGGAACCGTGCCAGTGTTTTCTGATGGCTCCAAGTCCCAAGAGGGGGTCGGCTTCCATGCTGTATCCCCTCTGTTTGAAGTTAGTGGGGGTCTACCAGGCGCTGCGTCTGTCTTCATGGCCGAGCTGGTTGCAATACACCACTCGGTACGGGAGATTACGCGACATGCCCGGTTCGGAGACTGGATTGTGATCTATAGCAACTCACAAAGCGCCCTGAGTGCTCTCGTGGCATTGGAATCTCCAAATCCTCTGGTTCACTATATCCGTGATGCCACGGTTTTGGCGAGCCGGGCAGATGTCGAGATTATCTTCTGCTGTGTTCCTGGACATGTAGGAATTGTGGGGAATGAGCGCGCCAAAGAGTCCGCGAGGACTCTGCGACCGGACCAGTGTTTCGCTCTTCCTCACAACGACTACTTGGCAGGAATACGCCCATTGCGCTGCGACTGTTCCCATGGACTTATCCCCCAATGCCGCGGCAGCTTCAGGTTGCTTTCTGTCGTCTCTGAATCGGACACACTTGTGTGACGCATCGCTATTTGATGGAGCGCTCGCCTGCGTCCTATTGCAACGACTGCGTTGTTCCCCAGACTGTTCGGCACATTTTTGTTGAATGTCCCAGTCTGGGTGATCTTCGCGCACGATACCTGTCCCGGTACCGGGATGGGCGGGGTCGCTACCGCCTGTCCCTTGTACTCGGGACAGATTCGTGCACATTGACTTGTGGACTTGTTGACTTTTGGGGGGAGTCCGGGCTTCTCCCCTTTATTTAAGGTTCTTTTTTTGTTATTGTTTTGTTTGTAGGTTGCACTCTCCTGCACCGGGGTGAGGGGGACCTTCCCCCACTGCCGGAGATTGCTTCCTGATTGTGAAGTTTTTCCAATTTATATCGATTGTTAAGTTTTCATATTTTTATTTTAAAGTAGCCTAGTTCTAGGCTGTCGTGTTTTTCGGCAACTTATGCCCAAGTGGGTAGTTGCCAGATGGGCTCTATAAAAAAAAAAAAAACTTTGCAGATGATACACATATCTGGAGGGAGATCATGTCAAATGAATCAAGTGCACACCTTCAAGTCAATCTGGATGCCTTGCATACGTAGTCTCAGAAATAGATGCTGGAGTTTAACCCACAGAAATGTTAGCATCTCAAGATACACAACCCCAGAAGGAATTGGATTGCTACCTCTTACACTGTGATGGCAGTAGATGGTACCTGGATGACCATAGAGAGAGTACACCAGGAGAAGGACCTTGGCATTCATACTAGGGGAAGACCTGAATGGACATGTGGGGTGGAGGCACTGGGGTATGAGGAGTACATGGAGGTTGTGGATTTGGTACTAGGAATGTGGAAGGTGAGCGGATTCTGGATTTTTGGGAAGCAATGGACATGGTTGTTTGTAACACCCTGCTCCGAAAAGAGAGAAGCAAACTGGTCACATATACATCTGGAGACAGCAGTAGTCAGATAGACTATTTTATGGTTAGAAGAAGAGAGAGAAAATTAGTGAAAGATGTTAAAGTGATACCCAGTGAACAGTGTGTACAGCAACATAAGTTACTGGTGTGTGACCTTTTAAAAAGTGAAATATCTTTATTTTTAATTTAATGCGCAACATTAAAGGAATGCTTGCTACCCAAGCATGGGTTCAATCCACTTTTCTGCCCGTGGTGTCATATCCCCTTAAAGGTGCTTATATCCACTTATTCCTGATGTGGAGTAATGGTATCCTGTATTCACATTTCCCTGATGTGTATAGGTGGATGGTCCGCACAGGTTATGAATGGGCTGTAAGATTGCTGGGGAGTGTCAAAAAGCATCCTCCTCACCCCTCTTAATGGAACCATCCCCTGGCACTTTTAGGCTTACTAATGATTGTCATTCTGATCTTTATGCACATTTAATATTGTGAGGTGATTTCTATGCTGCAAGTGATGGTGCAACTTACTATTTATAGCAATAGTTAAGAGTGATGTCCTTTAGTTTATCTATACTAGGATTTGTAATATAGTTCAATACTCTTAACAGTTAGAGTCTCTCACTCTGTGGGTCAAATTCTCCCATTTGAAATCCTACAGTTCCCTACAGATTGGTTTTGGAGGGCTGGCCTCCTCCCCTTTATTTGACTGTTGTAATCTCTTACCTTATAATGATGGGAGATCAACGAAAATAGTCAACACTGATGAGCAATTATACACCGAGTCAAGAATATGCAAGTCTACAACCGACTGCGCAACCAGTTAATGAGGCAAACAGAACACACCCCACAACCTACAAAGAGTGCACTTACTAACCAACCTCACCTCTCAAACACAGCGCTCCCACCCCTGCTACTTACGATGAAAACAAAAGATAGCTACTGAAAATTCTAGAAACTACCACATGCATGCCCCCATGATCTCAAGATCGAAACACCAATTTAATCAGTCTCATAATCATCCATCCAATTAGGAGGACACCTAACCCTCTGTGGGTATCTCGGCTCTTCTGCTGACCTGTGTTCTCCTGGCACAAGAAGTTCCTCAGCTCCGATTGGACAATGGGCATCTTCCACCTCCTCTCCACCATTACTTACACTCACCACAATCCTGAATCTGTTCCTCAAGCTCATCTACAGGGCGAAGACCCATTATGTGACAAAGGATAACATTAACCACTATATTAGTTTTTGAATTTATGCTCATTACCTTTCCTTTCTTCCACTTCGATGTGCATTTTGTATTTGGAGGTTTTAACCATACCTCCTCCCCTATCTTTACCATTGTTGGTTCCTCCTGTGTTTCTCCTGAGTCTGTATTCAGAAACCCCCTCCAACTGTGGAACAGAGGTGGGATCTATACCATTTCTTGGGGTAGCATTGTACCAGTATACTACTTCCTGAGGAGAAATGTTGCCTCTTTCAGCCATCCTCTTAATAGTGCGATATTGTCTTTCTATAATTCCATTTCCACTCGGTCTGTATACCATCCACTTAGTCAGTACACATCCAACAATTTTGGAATGAAAAGCCAGTGCATTATCCATTAACACCTTCTGCACTGGACCCCTCTCCAAAAACACTTTGTCAAGTATTTTAGTAATTAACTCCACTCTCACTATTCAACTCTCTCCAGCTGGCATATCTCTCAGGGCCACAATCTATAATTGACAAATAAGCAATTTGATGATAATGGGTAATATCAATCGCCAATCTTCTCCAAACTTTGGGAACATCAAGCTTCCCACCCTAATGAATGTGGGGAGCAGGGTCAATAGATTGACACTTCGCACAATTGCACAATCTTTTTTACTGCGGCTCTAGTTACATTAGGAGAGACTTTCCCTCCTAAACAATGTGCGATCAACTCCTATATGGTGTATATAATGCAATGTCTTCAAATCAACCTCTGCTGCAGCACCTATCTCACAATTTTCTTAAAAATTGTTCTTAGCGTTAGCCAACCATCCTTTGCGAACTCTTGTAAGAGCATCCACCTTGTTTTTATTTGTAGAAACCAATGTGACTGAAACATTCAAACTAAATTCCACAATAAGTTTTTTCAAAATACTCAAACGTCTTTTCACTATCATCTCAGCAGCACCTTTAGTCTGTACTCTCTTTTCTTCAGAGAGAACTGTACTTAACCAACTGCCCACTGTTGCTGAATCTGTAATTATCTCAATTTCAGACAGCCCCCACTTTATTGCTATATTTACTCCTTTCATGGCAGCCTCTAACTCAGCTACATTAATATGATTGAAATCTTTTTGTTTCCTCAACCACACTGCATCTTCCATGATATTTCCATCAATCTCTACTGCAGCTCCCAATGCAATACTGCTTGCATTGCACCAAACTCTTCCTTTAACAATCCGGGGAACACCACTTTCCCTTAACAGGATCATCCCATCTCACTCTTAACAACACCTCCCGCAACATATCAATTGTCTTGATATCAACAAAATCCTCCCATCCTGATCATAAAGCTGTCCTCTTGATGTAACTACATGCCACCCTTAACCGAAACTCCTTAAAACTCCGAAGCTTGCTAAATTTTGTAGACTGGGATGTAGAATTCAGAGGTAAAAATGCTTATGGTATGTGGGATACTTTCAAGCATATAATAAATGTAGTCCAAGAACAATGTATCCCAATAAAGGTCATTAGGAACAAAAGTAGGAAACCATTATGGTGGAATCAGGAGATAGCTAGAAAAATTTTAGAGAAGAAAAGGGCATATAAAAAATTACAGGTAGAAAATAATATTCAAAATTTAAGTGATTATAGAATGGCTACGAATGAGTTAAATAAGATTATAAAGAAGAACAAAAGGGTGTCAGAAATTAAATTAGCTTAGGATAGCAACAAAGATCCTAGAAAGTTCTTTAGTTACTATAAAATTAATAATAAGTCTGGCAGAGTTAAAATACGGCCTATCAAATATGAAGGGGTTGTGAGAGAAACTGATGAGGAAATAGTTGAGGTACTAAATGGTCATTTTGCATCAGTATTTACAAAGGAGAAACTAAATAGTCTTATGTATAGTACTCATGGGTCAGGGAAAGAGGTGTTTACTACCATTAGTGTGGATTGGAGGACGATAAAAGAACTAATAGGTGAGTTAGATACTACCAAGGCCTCTGGCCCTGATAATATTCATTCTAGGATACTTAAAGAAGGGGTAGAAAGTATCTCAATAGCTCTGGAGAAGTTGTATACTAGGTCACTGGAATATGGAGAAATACCTAATGATTTTAAGAGAGCGAATGTAGTCCCCATTTTCAAGAAGGGTAGTAAAGAGGATCCAAATAACTTTAGACCGGTTAGCCTAACTCCTGTAGTCTGTAAAATTCTTGAGAAAATAGTTAAAAAAGGGATTTACCAACATCTAGAGAGGGAGGGGTTAATCAGCGATGCTCAGCATGGGTTTAGATCAGGTAGATCATGTTTGACTAATTTACTAGACTTTCTGGAGTTTGTAACAGATCAAGTAGATAAGGGAGAGAATGTAGATATAATTTACTTAGATTTTTATAAAGCATTTTATAAGGTACCACATATGAGACTAGTTCATAAATTAAAAATGATTGGGATATGTGGGGGTGTTTCAAATGGATAGCTGAGTGGCTGAAAGACAGGAAGCAAAGGGTAGTGCTAAATGGTGTAAAGTCAGAGTGGAGGGATGTTATCAGTGGGGTTCCTCAGGGATCAGTTCTCAGTCCATTATTATTTGTCATCTATATAAACGATCTTGGGGAGGCAGTTAATAATAAAGTTTCAATTTTTTCGAATGATACCAAATTAGCAGCTGTAGTTAAAGTTATTGATGATAATTTTAAAGTGCAGCGAGATTTAAATAAATTGTTATCCTGGGCACATAAGTGGCAAATGACTTTCAACCTTGATAAGTGCAAAGTTATTAACATGGGAAAAGATAATAGAGAATTTAACTATGAAATGGATGGGCATTGGCTGAGCTCAGTAGAGGATGAGAAAGATCTAGGAGTAGTAATAGATAAGTCATTAAGGTTTTCTAAGCAGTGTATTGAAGCAAGAAATAGGGCAAATAGAGTGCTGGGTTTCATTAAGAGAAATGTCAGGTACAAAAGTAAGGAGGTTATTCTTAAACTCTATAACTCTTATGTTAGGCCACATCTAGAGTACTGTATACAGGCATGGTCCCCACATTTTAGACACGATATTAACCTTCTTGAGTCAGTGCAATGGAGGGCAACAAAGATTATTCCTTCGCTGAGGCACCTTGAATATATAGATAGACTAAGGGTATTAAATATGTTCTCGTTCGAAGGAGGTGTGTGAGAGGGGATATTATTGAGCTCTTTAAATTTTTTTCTGGGATAGATAAATTGGATGTTAGCAAGTTTTTTGAGTTACATGATGGAAATCGGACTAGAGGTCACCACTTGAAAATTAAAAAGCGAGGGTGCAGGTTGGATTTAAGAAAATATTTTTTCACCAATAGAGTGGTAGACTTCTGGAACAAATTCCCGCGGAGGGTAGTAGGTAGTCCAAATTTAAATGTATTTAAGAGTAGGTTGGATGAGTTTATGGGAAGGGAAGGTTGTGATGGTTCCTAAGTTTTGTATATATTAATATTGTTTGTATATATCTATAGCTGCATGATTTAGTTCTTGACAAACCTTGATTGGTGATACCCTTGTTTCTGGACGCAATCCTCTGGATGTAGTTTTCCTGGGAGTTTGGGTGCCTTAAAAAAGAGGCCGTTTGACTCGGATGAACTATGATGAGCCCTTGTGGCTTTTGTCATCTGTTATATTATATTGTGGGGACTTTGATTTTGTCTTCCCCTAGTGATGGTGCTTTTTGTGGGTGGGTTTTGACGGATGCGGATGACCTTTGATAGGCCCTTGTGGTTTTGTCATCCGTGAAATTATGTTATGTTATGAAACTTCCACACACCCCCATGATCTCAAGATCGAAACACCCTGACGCCGGAGCCCGCTTCCTTCTTGCCTTTTGTTTTTTTTTGTTTTTTTTAGCCTTTGTCCATTTTTATTGTTATTTGTTATTTACATATTATTTGTTTTTTAATATATCCTAGTAGTAGGCTGTGTTGTGTACAGCTACTTATGCCCAAGTAGGCAGTCGCCAGATGGGCTCCCAAAATGACTCCCCACCCCCAGTCTATTGACTGGGAATCCCTGTCCTTAAGGAATTCATAATGTATGGGACTGGTGTAAGAAGGAAAAGAGTGAGAATTGTGCAAATGGATAATTTGAGAGGATACCAGGTGTGAAAAGAGTGGGTATTATAGAATAGTTAGTTGTGTTCAAGGATATGATGTAATCACCCTACCAAGATGTGATCCTGCAGTGGGACTACTCCACTTAGATGTATTCTATGTGAGATTGTTTCATTAGAACTTTCACTTTATAGCTGTTGCATAGGCTGCTAGCACAAAGAATATTAAAATTCCCATACCATGCAACAGTTATCTCCCCCCTCCTTACTTGAACCTCAGGCTAGCTGAAAAGAAAGCGCAGCCCCACATGTAATGTTGACCGGTCCCTACATCACAGGCTGTAGGATCGGAGCTATCTCCCCTAATCTTCTGAGTGGATGGAGGGAGCAGAGATGTCATCTACTCCCAGGGAGCTATAAGCAAGTAAACTGATGAATTAGTAGGTAAGAGATATGCTATGGGTGATGTGAATGAGTTTCTGAGTTAGTACTGGCATGTATGAAGAATGGATTGGAAAGTCTGCTTGTGTGTGAATGGTTGGAATACTGCATAAAGGTGGGAGTGGAAAGGGTATGGACAGGAAAAAGCACATTATAGTGTGCAAATTTCAGGGAGGTGCATAACTTGCCACCACTTTTTGCTACTATTTTAAGCATAACGATTATGCACTCTAATTTTATTATAGTTTTTATAGTTTAATTATGCCTTGCCTATGATAAACATTTGTTCCTTAATATTTCCATAATTGATATTTTTCAGTGGAAATTATCTAGATAAAATATTGGTATGCTTTGGGAGAAATACCCATAATATCTCTACAATTTTATTATGGAAGATCCTGACTTAAATGAAAGTCAATGGGAATTAAGCAAAGAAAATATTCAACCAATAAAGCAAGGTCGAAAGGCTAGTCTCTTGAAAACCGCCTTAAATGAATCCCAACATAGAAAATTAAGTCTTGAAAAACAGTAAGTTTTGAGTTTATTTTCTTAATGTTTTCTATCCTTACCTACTGGACAACCTTAGTGGGAGCAAGAAATGGAAGTGGACTCAGAATAAATAGAAAAAATGGCTTTCTAAGTACTCTCTAACTTCAATTTGGTTCATTCTCTATTCTCTTTATATTTACCTTCAACCTGAATTTGATTGAAAGTCCATCACTAATCCCTCCTGCTTAGTTCTTAGGTTTTATTTTTTTCATTGAGCCACCCTGCTTATGTGTTCTTAGCCTCTTCCCATGCCTTTGACCTGCCCATTATTTTATATTTAATTTTCCTTAGAAATATAGACATTGTCAATTCCATTTCTTATGTTATCATTGTGCATCTAATTCATCTTATGAAAGCCCCAGTGCAGACTCCAACATACCCTTGCCCCCACCCCAGTTGGATGCATGCTCCTGTGCTGCCCCCAGACTGTTCAGCACATTCTTGTTTAATGTCCCAGTCTGGGTGATCTTTGCGCACGTTACCTGTCCCGGTACCAGGAGAGTGGAGTCTCTACCGCTTGTCCCTTGTACTCAGGGCGGATTCGTGCACACTTTCTTGTCCTTGCTTTTTCTTGTTATTTTTTATCGTTATTGTTAGTTACATATTATTTGTTTTCTAATATAGCCTAGTAGTAAGTAGGCTGTGTGGTGTATGGCAACTTATGCCCAAGTAGGCAGTCGGCAGATGGGCTACCACAATGAAAAAAAAAAGCTCCTGTGCTGGGGGATGTGAGGCCTCCTCCTGATGCTAGTGTGTGTCATTTTTTTTGTTGGTTGTTTTGTTTACTTAAGCTTCTGTTTGTTTTTGATTGTGTAGTTCTTGTGGGCATTTTAAAGTAGCCTACTAGTTGGGTATATTTTTACAACAATTTATGCCCTTGAGAGCAGTTGCCAGATTGTGCACTATACAAATAATCATCCCATATGGCAGGATCTCCCACAGGAGAGGAAAGTCTCTTGGTGGGAAGTAATCTTGAGAGCCTAAATCAGGGTTCTCACAGACAGGGAATGCAATTGTCAGGAAAAGAGAGATTTGCTGTGAATATGATTTGAAATAATTTTGTTAGTTAGTCAGCGCCAATCCTTTCCATGATACTGGGAGGATCCCAAACCGGATAATGAAATAAATATAAGGTCAGTATGATGATTGCTTGTTGGCCCGAGGGACCCGGGAGCCGGTCCTCGTTTGGGAAGAGGTGCCAGGAAATATTATGTTTTGACACCAAACAGCGTTCAGGTGGAAGCCTTTGTCACCTCAGGGGAGAGGGCCATGTTCTGTGTCAGAGGTATGTGGATATAGATACCCATCGGCAGGATTCCTTGGAACATAGAGAGTGTTTTGTGCTGTGAAGGCGGGAGGGGAAAGAGAGCAGTATTGTGATTGACTATGTTGAGGTGAGAGGTGTAAGATCTACCCACCCAAAAATGGGGTGAGCACAGTACATCCACCAATCGGTAGCCAGATCTCTATGTGCGCTGAGGTTTGTGTCCCCTCATGCCAGGATTGGGAATCAAACCTGGTACAGCGATGTTGGGAGGTCAATGCGTATCCAATTTTAATCAGCATTATTGTAGTTCTAACTTTTCATACTTATTATACAATATTAGGTACCATAAAAATATTTAATGTCACAACACTTACTTAAAATTATATGTGGCAATTGTTATAATCCTTATCTAAATTTAAACTCCAATTGTTAAAATGTTACAAAATATATGTAGTTTAAAATATAATGAAACAGATCATCATGTAAAGTAATGTAATTTTGTTTATTTTGTATATCAATTGATGTGATAAAAGTTACTGTAGGAATTTGATCCAGATTTCTAGTTATACACTATGATTCTTAATTATATGATTATCTTTCCTCTATTTTTTTATTTAATATATAATCTTTTTTATGTTTTAGGTTTGAATTGAAATGTTTTTTCTTGAAATTTTAATCAAGTGATGGCAATACCTTAATCATTTTCCTGTTATCATGATTAGCAAAGGCATCCAGCAATCTAAAAGTACAGTGCACTGTTTGCTAAAAAGATTTTGAACTCAGCAATATAGATTAAAAATAAAAAGCATTGACTCCCCATTTGAACAATAACAATCATGAAATATATAAAAGAAATAAAATTGCAACCTATACTGGATTTCTTTGATAGTCATGTTCAGTGACGTTGAAAGGAAGAGCATCTGCTATACAAACACGCATACTTTCTAATAGTTCTGTAGTTTTATCAGAAGAAAGATTTAGTTTTCAGTTCTAATAAAGATTTAACATTTTACTTCTGCAAAGATGTTTGTATAACTGAAATATGTTTAAAGATGATTTAATGTAATTTATTGCTAAACACAGTCAAATTAGTGACATTTAAGTATACTTAGTGATAGCACTATTGCATTAAATTTTAAAATGAGGCCTATAAAGTATGGATATATATATAATATATATATATATATATATATATATATATATATATATATATATATATATATATATATATATTAATCATGGATTATCATTTATCAATTTACTTTAAAGATAATTTCTAACTGCAAAATTATGCAAGAATTTTGATATTTTCATTAGACTAAGTTGCTCAAAGAGGAGAAATGGATGTTTATGTCTGGTATTTCAATTTTAATATGAAAAAAATATTTTAGAAGTCCATTAAAGTATCCAGTCGCCAAAGGACTCAAGATTTTAGCTCTAAAAATGATTTGTGAAAACTCCTCAACTGGAATTAATTGGATGGTTCCACTCTTAGAGAAATAAAGCTAATATAATTAAAGATCATGTTGCTGACAAGGCCAAATTAGAATAGGCAAACTTTTCCAAATATGCAAATTTGAAGTTTTTATCGGAATATGACCAAACAAGACTAAATTATTTTTATTGAGCTTATATATTTTATAAATGATGCATGTTGCTACCATTGGGAGGTTAAGGAAACTCCATGCAACATTTTGCTTTAATTGACAGGAAAGAAATAAACAAAACATAAATTACAATGAAGCAAAATGTAGAATGTACCCTGTGAAGATGTTAGATGTGATATGAATGACATTAGTATTAAAGATAGGTATTCTACTTTTAAGGAGAGCAGGTGCATTTAAATGATATGTGGTTTATGGTTTAAATTAAGGTAAAGCAATATTTTGATTTGTCATATATAATTTCTGTAATAATAGAGAGAGAGAGAGAGAGAGAGTAAGAAATCACTACAATCCATCTTAAAGATTTGGGGAATAATACAAAAATGAATGGTAGGTTCTCTATAAACAAATCACTGCTTAGAGACAATCAGCTAGAAGAGTCATTAGTGACTTGTAGACATATAATAATTACTATATCTTATATTGACATTGAAAGTGTACCTATTACATCTTGAATTTCCTCTCATTGATTATTTGAGCCTTTTAAGAGCACTTCAACAAACAGGAAGAATCTAATGCTGCTAAGAGAAAAGAATAGAAAAGAAACTGATTATAGTCATGGCCCAAAGTTTTGAGACTACTATATTTTTCATATAAGAAGATTAATAGAATTAATCCAATGCTGCATTTTGTTTTAGTATGTTTGTATCATAATTTTAAGGTGAAAAAAAAGAAGAAAAAAGCCCAAACACATTTTATTAATACAGTAAACCCTCGATATAATGAACCTCAATATAAATTTTTTGGATATAACAAACCAAATTTTCTGGCTTAACAGGCAAGCATTACGACCAGCCTGAGTGATTATTCGTGTGTCACATGTCTCCTACAGTGCAAGGTTCATATCAATACTATGTTGTGTAGTCCACTTAACTTTATTAGTAATTACATACGTATTACATATCCATAACTAACTGTTTCGTTATTTCCATTGCTTTTAACGCCCATCAGGTTTAACGAACTCTCGGCTTTAACAAATGACCCCCCCTTCCCATATAGTTCATTATATTGAGGGTTTACTGTAGTTAATTGATTTAAGCAGTCGATATTTGGAATAATGTCCCTACTTTAGGACTGCTTCAATTTATTTTTAGCATGCTGGGGAGATCAATTTTTTTATATCTTGATTGATATTGCTACAATTTTGTTCAATAAGCACCTGCAACTGCTTAATTGGATGGCTTCTTTTTATCAACTGCCAGTTTGATTATCATCTATGAAATCTAGATAATTCCTGGATTGTAGTCCTCAAAGTTTGATGTTTCAGCCGACAAGATGCACCATCATGCTGAAAAATACAATCATCATCCCCAAATTGTTCCGGAACTGTTGGGAAAAGGTGCTGATGAAGCATGTTTTGGTACGATTTGAGTTCATGGTCAAAATTGTTAGTGCTTCAGTTTCCTTAGGTAATAAGCCACCACAGATATAAGTTTGAATGCTTCACTGTGGCCATGACACATGACTGAAAGCTCTTCCCTTTTCTCATTATGAGGGATTTACCAGAAGCTCCAAACAAGTGTAAGGGAGCTACCAGAAGCTCCAAACAAGTGAAGGGGAGCTTCTTCAGAGAATATCACTTTGTCAGTCTTCACTCCATTCCCTATATTTCCTTCAGAAGTGGAGCCTATTTATAAGGTTCTTCTTGGTGAGATGCTTCTTTGCAGCCTGTCTCAAGTTGAGACCTTTGAAGTCTCTCACTGTGCATGTTTAAACCATTCACACCTACCTCTTTACAATTGTAAGCAAGCTTGGCCCTGGAGCCAATCCAATCCTGAGATGGAACCCTACCAGGATGCGATCTTGGTGTTCATTTAAAAACATAGAAAAGGAATCTGCAAAAGGCCTATATGGCCTCTCAATAGCCTATATGAGGCAGCTCCTGTTCCCATCACCGAGTCGGTCTCACCTTGCATCTTCATTCACAAATCTATCCGATCTATTCTTAACCCCTTTGGCACGAGTCGGCGGTGCCTGCATATGGCGCTGTATATGACATTTTATTTAAATTTTGCATTTATTGCATTATTCATGTTATTTTTAAATTTTGCCTATTCTTATGATGTTTGTTCATGTTGTGAATATCTTTTAAATAATTAATTAAAAAAAAATAAAAAATGACTGCTTACTCACCTAAATGGAATGTTTCCACCCATCCGATAAATCTATTGCTTCACATTCTTCATCACTGATTGAAATATGTGTCACTAATCACTAATATCATTTGATTCATTGTCACTGCATGGGTTTGAAGTCACTATCTTCATAATTATCACTATCGCTGGAAGACATCGTTAAAATATACAACAAAATTAAAATCTTATACTATATATTTTGCAATCAATCACAAGTAATTTCCAACTAGCATAGAACATGCTTTTGCCTTGTGGGTATAAACAAACCCTGCCCACAAAGTGTTTTTATGGGTCAGTTGAAAATGACATCATTATAAGACAACTACTTCAAGTAATGCTCATGAATGTTCATAGCATACTCCAGCAAAATTACAGAACAGAAAAACAATCGTTTATTTCATGACGATAACCCTTTTCATCATCGGAGACACGTGCAACAGTAGTCATGATGAAAGCTGTTTCATCATCGTAGGGAAGGGGTTAAAATTCTGCTGGAAGGACGCTTCTATCACATCATGTGAGCCTATTCCATTCATCTACCAGTTTATTTGTAAACCAATTTCTATCATTCTCTTTCCTAAACCTAAACTTGTTCAGCTTAAACCCATTGCTATGTGTCCTATCTTGTTCACCCCAAATAAGAACTTACCTATGTCTCGTTTATTATAACCTTCTACCCACCTGAAGACAATCAAGTCTCCTCAAACACCCCCGTAAGGGGCGCGGCGATTTGCCATCCTGGCCGCCGTGCTGACAGGATCCAGCGCCCCGTCCGGCCCCAGCTTAGCCTCTCTTCCTTCCTTCAGATAGCCTGTATTCCTATCCTACCTCGTCGCTTTTCATACAACCTCTCCCACAACTTTCTCTGGTCAGCCTCTAATTTCACAGGGTAGAAGCTGACCTTCTTCTCAGCCAATCGTCCCGGATCGGGGCTGAGGGGGGAGGGGACAATGTCCCCTAACCCCTGAGCTCCGGTCTGGGGTGGTTGGCTTTTAACAACCTGCTTCATCCCCACCCATACCTTCCTCACATCCCTTTTCCTCTCGTCTTCAAAATCTATCCATTTTACGCCGTGTTCAAGGTGGAGCCGCCATGCCGAAGGACTGCCAGGCCACCAGGCGGGAGGGGTGGTCCCAAATGGCGGCGCCTGGCTCTGCCGGGCCTGTAAGCTCCTCTTGCAGTGCGGGCTACTGCAAGAGGTGGTGAGCGATTGCGTCCCGTAAAACAAAGAGGGTCACCATGCCCAATGATGAAACAAAAAAACATCTCCCCTTAATTCCCCCTATAACAACAACGGAGCCACCCTCGTGCAGCTCCACAGAAAAGATGGAGGTCCCCCCCCTGTGCTTGCGCAGGGGACCCTCCATACCTCTTCAACCGGAGAGGAGGCTTACTCCTCTCCTTCGCCTACGGGTGCAGGGGACTCCCCCTCACCCCCTTCTCTGGAGGTGCTTTCGGGCACCTCCCTTTTCCCAGCGGCAGTCCCCTCTTTTCTTTCCAAGGGGACTGCCAAGAAAGCCAGCAGGCAGCCCTTAGCCAGCTGGTCCCCATCAAAGTGGCTCGGTAGGGCAAACCCCCTTAGGGGGGAGAGGCAAGCCAGGCCCCTTCGGTCGCTTCCCTCAAAAGACCTGCTGGCAAAAATATTAAACCTTGCCGGGGTCAAGGCCTGTGCCTCCCCAAACAAGACTGGCGACACTGCCAAGGGGACCTGCAATGTCCTGGGAGGGGATGGCCAACTGGAGGCCCCTCCCGTGATAGACATGGTCCTTGAGGAGACCCATCCTCAGACGGTAGGGCCTTCCATGGGGGGGAATTCGGGCTCGGCGCCAAGCACCGAACCCGAGTCCGCCCCTATGCAAGGTCCTCCTCAAATGGCTGAGGGCTCCGAGGCAGTAGAAGGAGGGGAGGGATCTCCTCCGACAGGTGCCCCTACGACAACCAGGACCTTCTCCATTTCGGAGAGGGACCTGGCTGAGGCCGGTCCATCTGGCCTGGGGGCTTCTGCCGGCGGAGGTGAAAAGCGGATTCATTCCCCGCCCTCCTCTCCAAAAAAGAAAAAGACTAAAAGGACGAAAAAGACTTGGGGCTCCTCTCCATCCGCGGGGGCTGCAGGGACGGATGGGTCTGCTGCCACTTTGGTAGGCGACCAAGCCAAGATCGGCACATCCGGCCCCTCTACCCCCTCGTGTGCGGAGCCCCTGACTAAGACCAAGAGTGCACAGGGCGGAGCCTCGATGACATCGGGGCCCCTCATTCAGAGGTTACCTGGCGTTTTCGAGCCCGCTGGCTTCAAACGCTTCCTCGTAATTCGCTCCACTGATGGCACCATGTTGTCCAAGGGCAACATGATCCATCAGAGGAGAGGATTAGCTAGTGCAATTGGTAGAGAGCCGAAGGTAACCCGTTTCTCGGACGGGAGCCTTCTGGCGAATGCGGCGAATCCCGCCGAGGCGGCCAAGATAAGTGCTCTTCGGACACTTCATGGCACCCCGGTGAGTGTGACGCCGCACTCTACCATGAACTTTGTAAAAGGAGTAGTTTATGCGAGGGAACTCGTTGACTACTCCATAGAAGACATCACCCTAGAGCTGGCCGACCATGGGGCGGTCAAGGTCGAACGTGTGATGAGAAAACAGGGAGGGGCCTCGAGACCCACCCCTACACTCTTCGTCACGTTCGACTGTGACAAGCTCCCTGAGTCGGTGCGTGCCGGTTGGTACCGCTACCGCGTGAAGGCATTCGTGCCACTGCCGCGGCGGTGCTATTACTGTCACCGCTTCGGCCACACGAATCGATCATGTAGACGTGCAAAATCGGGGTCACCCGAAGTCTGTGTAAATTGCTCCAAGGTCGCACACGATAAGTCCAAATCGTGTGTGGCCAAGTGTATCAATTGCGGAGAGCCGCACCCTGCTTCTTCGAAGCAATGTGGTGCATATCTCCTTAAGAAAGAAATCCTGGCCGTTCAGGCCCAGGATCGACTCTCATTCCACGAGGCTAAGGACTTGGTCCTGGCGCGCCCGGCTCTGCCTGGGACGTCATATGCCTCAATAGTTAGAAAAGCACCCTCTGCTCCTGGCCCATCCAGGCCAACGAGCACGGTTGTTTCCGCGCCCATTCGGAGCCCTTCTGCGGGCTCTACTACACCCGGGCGCTCCCCTGGTAGAGCTGGCGGCAAAAAGGGTTCACACCCAGCCCCGGCTAATACCAGGGCTCCCCCCTCTTCCCCCAGCGTGACCGTTTCCCGTAAGGCGAAACGGCCACGCGCCTCCACAGAGTCGTTAGACTCACAGGAGGCAACACCCCTGAAGATGGTCGCTAGGCCATCTTCCGGGGTTCCTAAAGCTGTTCCCCGAAAGGAGGACAGCAACAAAGGAGCTTCGGCCCCTTCGCCCACGCCCCGAAGCGGAGCGAGTGGCTCGGAGACAGTGGTTCCTCGAAAAGAGGGCCCCCCGCCTCCCGAGCCGCAACGCCCGCCTAAGGTTTCGAGGCGGAGGGAGGAAAAGACTCTCATGGCGAGCCCAACCTCCCCCAATAAGTCCTCGAAGGCGACAGCGCCTTCAGCGCTTTGTCCGGCCAACAGCGCCCGGGGTTCTGCCCCCGGGAAGCGTACGGCCATTCCCGTGAGGGTTTTCAATTCGAGGAGGGCCGCCGCGTCTCCTCCGAGCTAGGCCTGGAGGGCATATTCCTTCAATGGAATTGCCGTGGACTCCGGGCCAACTGGGAGGAGCTGCGGAGGCTCGTCTCGTCCCGTTCCCCGTTAGCTATTTTTTTGCAGGAGACCATGCTAGGCGCGTGCCCGCTGCCTGCCCTCCCGGGGTATAAGGGTCTTGCGACCCCACCACCGCGGGATGGCCGGGCTGGGGGATGCGCGGTTTACACCCGGCATGATGTCTCCGTTCTTCCTTTCTCTTTAGATACCTCCTTTCAGGCAGTGGCTGTGCAGCTGCACCTGGATAGGAGGTATACTATCATTTCTGCGTACATTCCACCGTCAGCTGACTCTGACGCGGGGGACTTCCGCCGCGTCGTGGCACGGTTGCCGAGGCCCTATCTCTTGCTTGGAGATCTGAACGGCAGGCATCCTCTCTGGGGAGATTACTCCATAAATCCCAGGGGACAAGTCCTTGCCGATCTGATCGAAGAGCTTGAGATGGGTGTCCTAAACGTGGATGAGTTTACGTATCACTGTCCGAGAACCGCTTCATTTTCTTGCCTTGACCTATCTTTGTGCTCTTCGGATGCACAGCCTGATTTTGATTGTGGGGGTGGTCGATGACCTCCATGGTAGTGATCAATTTCCCATTCAAATATCCTTTTCAGGGCAACTGCCTCCTGAGAGACCACCTCGGTGGTGCTTGGCGCGGGCGCGGTGGCCTGCATTTCAGGAAATGACTGAATTCTCTATCTCAGTCGAGGAGTTTAGGTCGGTAGATGAGGCCGTTGAGTTCTTCTCCGGCAACCTAATCGCCGTAGGCCTGACTACTATTCCTAGGACGTCTGGCCGTTTTGCACGCCGACCACTCCCATGGTGGTCGGCCCAGTGTGAGACGGCCCTCAAACAGAAGCGTTATGCCTACATGCGCTATAAGCGCCGCCCGAACGATTTCACTGTCGCTGAATTTCGTCGGGCTAGGGCTAGGTTCCGGTATATTTCGAAGCACGCCCGCCGCTGTTCTTGGCGGGCATACGTGTCTTCACTTAACGGGAAGACCCCTTTAGCTGAGGTGTGGAAGCGAGTCAAAAGGATTCGGGGCAAGTTCTCGCAGGACCCCCCTCCCGTTCTCCAGGAGAATGGGACCGCAATCTCGGACCCCGCGTCCGTGGCGGAATCCTTAGCGACCGCTTTTTCCGCATTCTCTAGCCGTGATGCTGCTCCGCCAGCATTCAATGCACGTCGTGATGTCGCGGAAGGCCGCCGGCTGGACTTTACCTCCAGAGGCGGAGAACCCTTCAACGACAAGTTTACTGTGAGTGAGTTGCGTTCCGCTCTCGCTTCGTGCGCGGACACCGCCCATGGTCCGGACGATGTCCCGTACGCCATGCTTCGACACCTGGGTGAGCGAGGCATGGCCTTTCTGTTAGATTTGTTCAACAGGATCTGGGTGGAAGGTCTTCTCCCAGACTCCTGGCGAATCGCTACTGTGCTCGCCTTTCGCAAGCCGGGGAGCGATCACTCTACTCCGACCGGTTTCCGCCCAATCTCTCTAACCTCTTGCGTGTGCAAGTTGATGGAGAAATTGGTAAATGTTAGATTAGCCTATTTCCTGGACAGCGGAGGCCATCTGTCTTCTGCACAGTGCGGCTTCCGTAAGTTCCACTCCACGTCGGATGCTCTGCTCCGACTGGAAAGTGCCGTCTGCGAGGCTTTCCTTCGTAGACAGCACTACGCCACGGTGTTTTTCGATCTGGAGAAGGCCTATGATACCGCATGGCGATACGGTATCATGGAGACTCTCCACACGATGGGGGCGAGGGGACGCCTCCCAATTTTTATATCTGAATTTTTGCGAGATCGTCGATTCCGCGTACGGGTGGGGGGAGCCCTCTCCGGCCCAAAGGAGCAGGAAGAGGGTGTCCCGCAGGGAAGTGTCCTCAGTGTCACACTCTTTGCCCTGAGCATCAACGGCATCACCTCGGTGCTGCCGGAAGATGTTCTCGCTACGCTCTACGTGGACGACCTTTCGATCTCTTTTGGCGCGGCCCAGATGCCAACCTTGGAGCGTCGACTCCAACAGGCATTGAACCGCGTCTCTCGCTATGCCGAAGCGCACAGGTTTCGGTTTTCTTTGGCCAAGACTAAGGTGGTGCACTTCTGCCGCCATCCACGGCTTCACCCCGACCCAGATTTGTTTCTTAATGGGGTGCGCCTGGATGTGGTTGAGTCGCACCGTTTCCTTGATCTTGTATTCGACCGACGCCTCACCTGGGAGGCTCATATTCGCAGCCTTAGGGCCTCTTGTACCCGCGCCATGGACATTCTCCGTTCCGTGACGTTCAGCGCTTGGGGCGCTGATAGGGCTACCGCCTTACTTTTTTATCGATCCTTTGTTCGCTCGAAGCTCGACTACGGATGCGAGTTTTATGCATCCGCAGCCGAGCGTTTATTGCGGAAGGTGGATTCGATCCACCACACCGGCCTTCGCCTTGCGACCGGTGCCTAACGCACTTCCCCCATTGAGAGCCTGTTGGTCGATGCTGGGGAGATGCCACTCGCTCTGCGCCGCGTGCAGTGCATCACTCGCCTGTACACGCGAGCCCGGCGCCTCCCTCAGTCGCCAACAGCTCTCACTGCATCCGCAGCTGATCTCGATGGTGCCTATGCTGCCGAGAGACGCCAGTCATACCCTAAGCCCTTTGGGTTTAGGGCCAGGAAACTCCTTCGAGAGGTAGATATAGCTCTCGGGCCGGTGGCGCCCCTGGTTCTGCCCAGGACGCCACCCTGGAGGGTACCACATTTGTCTATTTGTCGCCACGCCTCTGCTCCCAAAGCTTGTACTGCGCCGGGAGTATTGCGTTCGACCTTTTTGGAGCACACATCGTGTCACGCTGGTACCGTGCCAGTGTATACGGATGGCTCCAAGTCCCAAGAGGGGGTCGGCTTCCACGCCGTATCCCGTCTGTTTGAAGTCAGCGGGGCTCTACCAGGCGCTGCGTCTGTCTTCACGGCCGAGCTGGTGGCAATACACCACTCGGTACGGGAGATTACGCGACGTGCCCGGTTCGGAGACCGGATTGTGATCTATAGCGACTCACAAAGCGCCCTGAGTGCTCTCGGGGCATTGGAATCTCCGCATCCCCTGGTTCGCGATATCCGTGACGCCACGGTTTTGGCGAGCCGGGCAGATGTCGAGATTATCTTCTGCTGGGTTCCTGGACATGTAGGAATTGCGGGGAATGAGGGCGCCAAAGAGTCCGCGAGGACTCTGCGACCGGACCAGCGTTTCGCTCTTCCTCACACCGACTACATGGCAGGAATACGGGCAGCTCTTCGGACTGCTTGGCAAAGAAGATGGGAGACGGTCGAAGGGAACTTAAAGTTGCGTGCCATTGCGCCGCGACTGTTCCCATGGACCTATCCCCCAATGCCGCGGCGGCTTCAGGTTGCTTTCTGTCGTCTCCGAATCGGACACACTCGTGTGACGCATCGCTATCTGATGGAGCGCTCGCCTGCGCCCTATTGCAACGACTGCGTCGTCCCCCAGACTGTTCGGCACATTCTTGTCGAATGTCCCAGTCTGGGTGATCTTCGCGCACGATACCTGTCCCAGTACCGGGATGGGCGGGGTCGCTACCGCCTGTCCCTTGTGCTTGGGACAGATTCGTGCACACTGACTTGTGGACTTGTTGACTTCTTGGGGGAGGCCGGCCTTCTCCCTATTATTTAAGCAAGGTTTGTTTGTTTTTTTGTTGTTTTTTTTGTTGTTTTTTTGCATTTGTTTTGTTTTTTTCTTTAGTTGCACGCTCCTGCGCCGGGGGGACCTCTCCCCGACGCACCAGCTTGCTTCCTTTCCCCCTTTTGGGGTGTTGTTTTTTTTTTCTCTTTAATTTCATTTTAAAGTAGCCTAGAACTAGGCCAGTTTTAATACGGCGACTAATGCCCAAGTAGGCAGTCGCCAGATGAGCTCTTAAAAAAAAAAAAAAAAAAAAATCTCCTCAAACACTTCTCTCTAATGTCTTTTAAGCCTTTCACCATAAGGTAACTTCAACAATCCACATTTAGTCATCCTTCTTTGCACAGACTCGAGCAAAGCAATATCCATCCTATAAGATGGTGGCCAAAATAGCATTGCCAGGTACAGTTTCAAAATGACATCAGCACTCCTTTTACTCAACCCTACCTAATACCCTATTAGCTCCTATTCCCTATCACTTGCACTACTTTCTAGGCTGGAGGTCTGAACTTACCAGGACACTTAAGTCTAATTCGCATTCTAACCTTCTTAAATCTCCAATTCAATTTATAATAATTCAGTGGATTACATCTACCTACACTAAGTACACTACAATTGCTTATGTTAAATTCTACTTGCCATTTCTCTAAGAATAATCATGGCCACAATGCCTATGCCTGAGGAACTCCACTGGTAACATTCACTCACTCAAATTTAACCCCATTGTTTGTATATATCTATAGCTGCATGATTTAGTTCTTGACAAGCCTTGATTGTTGATACCCTTGTTTCTGGATGCAATCCTCTGGATGTAGTTTTCCTGGGAGTTTGGGTGCCTTGAAAAAGAGGCCGCTTGACTCGGATGACCTATGATGAGCCCTTTTGGCTTTTGTCATCCGTTATATTATATTGTGGGGGACTTTGATTTTGTTTTCCCCTGGTGATGGTGCTTTTTGTGGGTGGGTTTTGACGGAGGCGGATGACCTTTGATAGGCCCTTGTGGCTTTTGTCATCCGTGTAATTATGTTATGTTATGTTATGTTTTGTTAACTGCTGTTTAAATCCACCTAAAAATCCTTTCGTCGATCTCATACTTAAACTTTATTCAAAACTTGTAAGTGTGGCACGCTGTCAAAAGCCTTACTAAAATCCAACTAAACAATATTGTATTTCTCATCTCTATCCGCAGCATCATACACATTTCTATAAAAAGACTAAATTAATCAAGCATGATTTACCCCTAGTAAAGGCATGCTGAGATTCCTTAATTAATCAATTTTCTATCTAAGTGATCCATAATAGATTTCATATTATATCATTTCCCGCACCACTCATGTCAATCTCACTGACCTGCATTTGGATATAATAGTTTTATCCTCCTCCTTAAATAAAGGTATCATATTAGCTTTCTTTCATGCCATTGGTAAAATGCTTTGGTACAATGCAATAATTTTCTAAATAGGCACGATATGGGCTTACTTAATACATCTTTACATTCCTTCAAAATCTTAGGAAAAATCTCAAGGCCCGGTGCCTTACTAAATTTAATTCTATCTATTTCTTTGAGTCTCTTTGTAATTAAAAAAAAATCTTCTAATTTCTCCTAATTACCCCTGAATATTGAGGTCCCCTCAGGTACAATTACAATAAACCCTTCATATAACAAACCTCAATATAACGAATTTCGGATATAACAAACCAAATTTCTTGGCTGAACTCCATCGGGTTTAACAGGCAAGCATTACAACCAGCCTGAGTGAGTGTTGGTGTGTCACATGTCTCCTACAGTGCAAGGTTTGTATCAATACTATTTTGTGTAGTCCATTTAACTTTATTAGTAATTACATACATATTACATATCCATAACAAACTTGGTTCATTATTTCCATTGCTTTTAACGCCCATCAGTTTTAACAAACGACCCCCCACCCCATATAATTTGTTATATCGAGGGTTTACTGTAGATTATCCTTTGAGTGTAAATGCTGAAATAAAATCCTTATTCAACATCCTAGCCCTTGTATCACTATCCCTCACTAACTCTTCATCTCTAATCGTAGTTCCGTATAATTGAAAGAAACCTTTGGGATTTTCCTTTGCCTTATTTGCCACTTTAATTTTAT
This sequence comes from Ceratothoa steindachneri, assembly GCA_963969495.1. Lineage (NCBI taxonomy): Eukaryota > Metazoa > Arthropoda > Malacostraca > Isopoda > Cymothoidae > Ceratothoa > Ceratothoa steindachneri. Next base: position 46,694,048 of record OZ018332.1, read on the forward strand.
AATTTCTCTTTGCTACCCTAATTAACTTTTAAAGGAAATATTCATTGCATTAAATAATTTACATAAGCTAAATAGGCAATTTCAAAATTCAAATGTTAGAAAATAGGAAAGCTTTATTGTATTAGGAAAATAAAATTTTATATATAGATTGAAAAAAAAAATTGTAAAGCATTCATAAAAGGTATTCACTGCTGAGCTAAACAAGGGGAAAGTATTGTCAATAATAATGATAGTTAATTTCTATTTTAAAAATTCTTTAGATTTCCTTTTCCAAAACCACCCTAAATTCTTGACAACCTAGACTTATAAGTAACCAGCTTCGTCGGTGGTACATATACTAAAATTGGAACATACTGAAAAGATTAGCAACAATGACATGCAAAATTGTGAAGCATTCCACATTTTCCCTCCATTTTATTTCTCTTTAGTGTTGGTTGTGTGCTTCATTGTCAGGCTTTCCCCAATGCTGAGGTGTGCTTCTTTCTTGCTTTTTTTTTTATTTTAAAGCAGTCAGCAGATGGGTACTAAAAAAAATATTGGGAGATAATCTCTCTCAAGCTTTTACACTTAAATGACTTTAATTTTGTATTGTTTAGTAAATATTTTCAACTAGTTAAAGAATTGTTGCATTATATGACTCATCTTTGCAGAGAATTTGAGACAGCCCTTCGTTCTTATGATGGGGATGATCCTTTGGATATCTGGTACCAGTATGCCCTTTGGATTGAACAGAACTTTCCTAAGGGTGGAAATGAAGGGAAGTTGACAACCTTATTGGAATGCTGTTTCTCAACCCTAGGCACTTCTGGTCTTTCCGATAATAGATACAAAAATGACCAGAGGTATTTTGACTTATGGCAGAAATATGTAAGTTTTGTATAAATGTATTTTGAGGGAATTTTCCCTGATTTTCAGATTACTAAAATTAGAAATTATTTAAATTTTATAAAATTGATTCTGCTTTCCTAATTTTTGTATATATTTTATAATTATTGGATAATGGCCATATATTGCTTTATATTGGCTTTTTATAATGTGCTGGATGATCCTCTCTCACCATGAGGAGTCTGCTTTCATTGTGGAATGGGGGCATATGGGAGTGTTTAAATACTTTGCTCATCTCATGTCCTGGTTGTATGTACCTATTTTCAACCCATTTACAAAGCTCTTTTTGAGTAAGTTTATGGCACAGATGCTACTGTTGATTCTTGCTCTTTCCCCCCCCCCCCCCCCCCACATGTTTAACAATGTTTGGAGAATGCCTTTCATTCATGCCAATCCCTGAATGAACATTTCTCCCAGGTAAAAGGGCCAAGGAATCTGAGTGGGTGGGTGGGTCTAATAATATTATGGTGTTTGTACTTTGTCTGTAATTTGCTTCTGTCAGCTTCAAATGCACCGCCCCAGCCTTATTGTTATTATCCTTTCCTCTGATATTTTTCATTATTTCTTTTTTTATTTTTATTTTTGTGTGTTTTCCCTTTCCCATATCCTTCATTGACCTGACCTAGGTTAAAAATACCTTCATTGATGTACCCAAGATTATAGGAAAGGATTTAATTCTTTGAGGAAAAAGTGTTTGGCTGTGGGGGGAGGACTCAGAAATGAGTCTCTTGTTTCCATTTACCATTTGCACTTGTTCTATGTAGGGGAAGGCGAAATCTCCATATTTTCCTCACCTGTTATAAAGGCAACTAACCCCAGACAGTGGTTACTGGCTTGGGGAAACTATGTACCTAAATTTTTGCTCATGAAAGCCTGATACACAAAGATTGCTCTACAATAATATTCCAACGGGAAATGGTTGATGATGAGTTGTAAATGGATCTGCCTGCATTAAATAAGGATGAGTTCAGGAGAGTTGTGTACCCATCCATTTAATCCTTCACTTACGCTAACTTCACCAGTACTGTTACAGACAAATCCCTGGCAGAAAATCCTCAGTCTACAATTTGCAGGAACAGAATCGACTTGAACTTATCTTCAGGGGCCTCACTGGGGCAGGCGCTTGAAAATAAGCTCATAACCCCCCGGGGGGGGGGGGGGCTAAGAAGCAGTATTATCCCCTGGGTATAAGAGTTTTGCGACCCCACCACTACAGAATGGGGGCCGGGCAGAAGGATGTGCGATTTACACCCAGCATGATCTCTGTTCTTCTTTTCACTTTAAATACCTCCTTTCAGGTAGTAGCTGTGCAGCAGCACCTGGATAGGAGGCATACTGATATTTCTGCATACATTCCACTGTCAGCCGACTTTGATGCAGGGACTTCCGCCGCATCATGGCACGGTTGCTGAGGCCCTTTCTCTTGCTCGGAGATCTGAACGGTAGACACCCCCACTGCCGGGAGACTACTGTATTAATCCCCGGGGTCAAGTCCTTGCCGACTTGACCGATGAGCTGGAGATAGGTGTCATAAATGTGGATGAGTTTACGCATCACTGCCTGAGAACCGCTTCATTTTCCTGCCTCGATTTATCTTTGTGTTTTCTGGATGCACCTTCTGAGTTTGGGTGGTGGGTGGTCGATGACCTCCATGGTAGTGATCACTTTCCCATTCAAATATTTTCTGGGCCGCTGCTGCCCGAGAGACTGCCCCAGTGGTGCTTGGTGCGGTCACGGTGGTCCGCATTTCAGGAAATAACATTTCTCCGTTGCAGTCAAGGAATTTAGGTCTGTAGATGAGGCCATTGAGTTCTCCAGCAACCTCATCACCATGCACCCCTCTCCCATTCTCCAGGATTATGGGACTGCAATCTCTGACCCCATGTCCCTGGTAGAATCCTTCATGACTGCTTTCTCCACATTCTCTAGCAGGGATGCTGCTATTCCTCTCTTGCTTCGTACATGGACAACCGCCTCTGGTCTGGCTGATGACCCGTACGCCATGCTTAGACACCTTGGTGAGTGAGGCCTGGCATTTCTGTTAGATTTGTTCAACAGGATCTGGGTAGAGGGTATCTTCCCAGATTCCTGGCAAATCTCTACTGTGCTCGCCTTTCACAAACCGGCAAGAGATCACTCTATCCTGGTCAGTTTTCCCCCAATCTCTCTAACCTCTTGCGTGTGCAAGTTGATGGAGAAATTGGTAAATGTTAGATTAGCCTTTTTTCTGGACAGTGGAGGCCATCTGTTTTCTGCACAGTGCGGCTTCTGCAAGTTCCACTCCACGTTGGATGCTCTGCTCCGACTGGAAAATGCTGTCTGCAAGGCCTTCCTTCGTTGACAGCACTACGCCATGTTTTTTTATCTGGAGAAGGCCTATGATACCGCATGGCGATACGGTATCATGGAGACTCTCCACATGATGGGGGTGAGGGGACGCCTCCCAATGTTTATATCTGAATTTTTGCGAGATCATCGATTCCGTGTATGGGTCAGGGGAGCAGGAAGAAGGTGTCCCACAGGGAAGTGTCCTCAATGTCACACTCTTTGCCTTGAGCATGAACAACATCACGGTGCTGCCGGAAGATGTTCTCGCTATGCTCTATGTGGATGACCTTTAGATCTCTTTTGGCACGGCCCAGATGCCAACTCTGGTCATTGACTCCAACATGCATTGAATCGCGTCTCTCGCTATGCCGAAGCACACCTCTTTCAGTTTTCCTTGGCCAAGACTAAAGTGGTGTACTTCTACCAACATCCACGGCTCCACCCTGACCCAGACTTGTTTCTTAATGGGGTATGCCTGGAAGTGATTGAATCACACCGTTTCCTTGGTCTTCTATTTGACCAATGCCTCACCTGGGAGGCTCATATTCGCAGCTTTAGGGTCTCTTGTACCCGCGCCATGGACATTTTCCGTTCCGTGACGGTCAGCACTTGGGGGGCTGATAGGGCTACTGCCCTACTTTTTTATCGATCCTTTGTTCGTTCGAAGCTCGACTACGGATGCGAGTTTTATGCATCCGCAGCCGAGCGTTTATTGCGGAAGGTGGATTCGATCCACCACACCGGCCTTCGCCTTGCGACCGGTGCCTTCCGCACTTTCCCCATTGAGAGCCTGTTGGTCAATGCTGGGGAGATGCCACTTGCTCTGCGCCACGTGCAGTGCATCACTCGCCTGTACGCGCGAACCCGGTGCCTCCCTCAGTCGCCAACAGCTTTCACTGCATCCGCAGCTGATCTCGATGGTGCCTATGCCGCCGAGAGACCCCAGTCATACCCTAAGCCCTTTGGGTTTAGGGCCAGTAAACTCCTTCGAGAGGTAGATATAGCTTTCGGGCCGGTGGTGCCCCTGGTTCTGCCCAGGACGCCACCCTGGAGGGTACCACATTTGGCTATTTGTCGCCACGCCTCTGCTCCCAAAGCTTGTACGGCGCCGGGAGTATTGCGTTCGACCTTTCTGGAGCACACCTCGTGTCACGCTGGAACCGTGCCAGTGTATACGGATGGCTCCAAGTCCCAAGAGGGGGTCGGCTTCTACACCTTATCCCCTCTGTTTTAAGTTATCGAGGCTCTGCCAGGCGCTGCGTCTGTCTTCACGGCCGAGCTAGTGGCAATACACTCCTCGGTACAGGAGATTACGCGACGTGCCCGTTTCGGAGACCGCATTGTGATCTATAGCGACTCACAAAGCGCCCTGAGTACTCGGGGTATTGGAATCTCCGCATCCCCTGGTTCGCGATATCCGTGACGCCACGGTTATGGCGAGCCAGGCAGATGTCGAGATTATCTTCTGCTGGGTTCCTGGACATGTAGGAATTGCGGGGAATGAGGGCGCCAAAGAATACGCGAGGATTCTGCGACCGGACCAGCGTTTCGCTCTTCCTCACACCGACTACATGGCAGGAATACGGGCAGCTCTTCGGACTGCTTGCCACAGAAGATGGGAGACGGTCGAAGGGAACTTAAAGTTGCGTGCCATTGCGCCGCGACTGTTCCCATGGACCTATCCCCCAATGCTGCGACGGCTTCAGGTCGCTTTCCGTCGTCTCCCCGAATCGGACACACTCGTGTAACGCATCGCTATTTGATGGAGCGCTCGCCTGTGCTCTATTGCGATGACTGCGTCGTCCCCCAGACTGTTCCGCACATTCTTGTTGAATGTCCCAGTCTCTGCGATCTTCGCGTACATTACCTGTCCCGGTACCGGGATGGGCGGGGTCGCTACCGCCTGTCCCTTGTACTCGGGTCGAGTGCATGCACCATGACTGGTGGACTGATAGACTTTTGGGGGGAGGCCGGCCTTCTCCCTTGTATTTAACTTGTTTGTTTTTTTGTAGGTCGCAGGCTCCCTGATTGTTATCCCTTTTTATTGTTGTTTCTGTTAAAATTATTTTAAAGTAGCCTAGAACTGGGCTGTTTGTTTGCAGTGACTTATGCCCAAGTGGGCAGTCGCCAAATAGCCCCTTTAAAAAAAATAATTAATATGCAACTCCATTCATTCACAGGAACACTGGTCATCACGCTACTTTCAATTCACACACCCTCAGACATTACTCTTGCATGCTCTCTATATCTTCAGCAGTCAACAGCTCTTCACTCAAATCGACACCTGCCATTCCTACAAATCCAGTTGAGCCTACAAGCTCACTCTGTAACTTCCCAACTGTTACACCATCTTTCAATAAACATTCATTACATACATCCACTGAAATCCTATTCTTATGCAGAAAATCAATCCCAAACAGAAAACAATAAGTAACTCATTCTCGCTTAGCATAACAAATTCATTCAATATATCATTCAACTTGCCCATGCTTACAGACAAACTCACTTCCTCCCATGCCATAATACGTCCACTTCCAAGTCCACTTATCAAAACTGTCACCTTTTCTAGAAACATTCCAACTCATATTATCAACATCACACACAACTTTTGCATTCACGAAGTAAATTTGCGCACCTGTGTCAATCATTACACAATAGCTCTTCCCATTCATATTCAAGGTATCTTGCACTCTCTCTTCAAGTCCATGTTCACACATTACATTCAACACTTCGGTCTGTTCAACAAACACTTCTGCAGCATCTAAACCTCCATCTTCACTAACAGGAACAATTCCTTCGCAAACGTAATCAATCTCTCTTCTTACATAATTCTTCTTCTCAATCAGCCAATTATAATTCACACCACTCAAACATTGCAGATGCACTCACACCCATTCACTCGGTCTACACCTTTACCACGACGATACATCACTGGCTTCTCCACACCATAATGCACATATACTCTCACACCAAACAACTTACTCACTATAGCTAATAGGTCCTGAAACATCATCACTCCTGGCATACACATACTTCTCAACTCTTTTCTTAACCTACTTGAATTTTCCATTCCCAATTGCTCTGGTCTTTTACACGCTTCTTCCATAACCACCTTTCGTAATGAATTCACACTTTCTGGCACCTTTTCAAGCAATCCATCTTTCATCAAATCTTGTAAAACATACAACACACTTTCGAACATAGAATCACCTCCACCCTTACATTTTCTTCCAACAACTACACCTGCTTGCAAATACTCAGGATTTATGCTTACAGTCTCGCTCTCATTCAAACTACATGGCAAATGTGACATCAAATCAGCAATCACATTCCTTTCACCTGGCAAATACTCAACCACAAAATCAAAATCACTCAAATCCTCTATCATCCTTGCAAGCCTACTATCAACTAATGGTCGTAACATCTTGAGACAGAATCTTAATGCAGCCAACTCTCTTTCAATCATCGAATATGCACGCTCTGCCACACCAAATGCCTTGGAAACATACGCAATTACTCGCTTTCTTTCAACCCCATTCACAACTTGATCTTGCATCAAACATCCACCCATTGAATGACCACTTGCATCCGTATACACTTCAAGTATTCCTGCATTTGTTCCATATGCTGGATACGCAAGTTCCACATTGTTTGCAACTTCCGCTTTTAACTTTTCAAATGCTGCATTCATAGAGTCATTCCACTTAATCACAGTACTCTTCTTTTTCCCAGTCCATACACTCAACGGTTTCATTACACCTGAACAATCTTCATAAACTTTCTTCCAAACTCAACTAAACCAAGAAATCCACGCAACTCTCTCACTGTGGTAGGCCCAGGGAAATTCCTAACCTTTCCCACAAACTTCTCCGATTTACGCAATCCAGCCGCACTCACCTTATGTCCTAAAAACTCAACTTCACTAGCAAACCATACACATTTAGACAACTTCACTTTCACCCCAACCTCTTTCAACTTTCTTAAAACATCATTCACCAAGGTCATATGTTATTCCATGTTCTCACTCAACACCAAAATATCATCCAAAAACACTTGTACATTCTTATACAGAAAACCACTCAACTCTACATTCATAGCATGCTGAAAAGCAGCTGGGGCGTTCGCCAACCCAAAGCTTAGGTTTCTGAACTGATAATGGCGCTTTGAGTTAGAGAATGCCGTAATAGGCCTACTCTCTTCAGCCACAGGCATCTGGTAGTATCCACGTACCAGATCCATCTTAGAAAACACTTTCATTCCATACATACTGTACACACATTCAGACACAACGCTCATAGGAAACTTATCTCATTGTTCATTCATTCACTCTTCTATAGTCAATACACAGTCGCAAACCTCCATCTGACTTTCGTACAGGTACAATCGGACTATTCCAGGCACTCACACTCGGCTCAATCACACCAATTCTCTCTAATTCCTCACACTGTTCCTCAATCTCTTGAGACACGGGGGCAGGGAAATGATGAGGCTTTTGATAAATTGGCATATCGTCGCTCAAAATTATTTTGAACTCAGGCAAGCGAGCACTGCCAAAGTCCTCATCCCCTTGACTCAAAGCCCCCCTCCTATTCCACAACTTTTTGCTTCTCACATTCACTCAACTTTTCTTCCAATTTCACTTGCTCAATCAAATCTTCATACTTCCAAACATTCGACGTTACACTCACGGAAAACTTACTTGCATTCACCGCATGCATATCATTCTCCATATTCACCACTGTATTTAACACACCCAATTTATCTCCCACTTGCACTCCTCTAAGACTCTTCCTTCGCAGATCAGGCCAAACTTGTATGCAGACACGCGGATCTCTCATATCAATTATACCATCAAACACATACACCACTCGCCTTAATCGATAGTTTGCAGCACTATCATCCAAGACATAAATATTCCTATCATTCTCATTTATCTCCTTTTATTGACAGATCAGCAACTGCCCCTATCCGGTGGAAGTTTACCAAACTCTTAGTTCCAAAAACATGTTCACAGACCTCTCAGCTTTCTTTGTGGATTGGGCTTTAGAAATGGAGGCGAGAGGAAACCTCAAGAAGGCCAATGTCATCTATCTAGATGGGATTGATCGAAAGGCACAACCAATCAAAAACTTGGAGACAGCTTACAGGTAATGTGAAGGTGTGGATTATCGTGGTGGATGATGAATAACTGTGAAAACTTTGATGATTAAATTTTTGCCATTTATACTCTCATAAAATTATGTAATAAGTGGCCTTAATTGTCATTATCTTTGTCAAGCATGAATTTACTGTTTAGAAGTGAGGAAGAGGGAATTTACTTCTTTCCTGCAAGAGCCAAGCTTTATTCTTTGAATGGGGTAAGGGGGAGGGGGTATTTGTGAAAGTGGTGGACCCCTCATGATTGCTCAAAGTATACCACTTTATGACTTCTCAGGCTATATTCATCCACACACTTTTACTTCCATAAATTTTACCACTTTTAAAACTTTCTGGTAGAGATTTTTCCAATATTTTTGCCTTTTCATCATCAACACCACCACTACTACAAAAGTTTCATTAGTCTTTTAACTCACAAAAAGTACCCTCTACATTCTACCCCTTTATAGCCTCTTTTAGTCACAAAGTTACCCATATCTTTACTGATACCCCATATGGGGGTTTTTGGGTATAGTATGAAGACCATGCTGTGGCGAACATCTGGAGAATTGCATGTCCTCTCAACCTTTACACTCATAGGAAGATCTGCAGTTATCAAGATATTTTCACTTCATCTCTTTACAGATCTCTCATAAACTTTGCAGGAGATTCCCACTGTTGGTTTTTGCTTTCAATTTGCAGAGGAAATCACTTTTGCACCTCCATCAGTCCTTTATACCCATGGGTTGCCGTGCGCTGTAGCATCTCAAGGTTTATTCCCAGGTATAAAGCACTAAGCATGGCACCCTCAAAATTTCCCTCTATACACGCAGATCATCCACTTATGTCAGATTCATTTCTCTTTAGCACTCACATAATCCAACATTTGCAAATACACCAACTTTTCATAAACCAACAAATACTCCTATATTTGATATACAAGTGCTCATTCATTCTTGCACGCCCATACCATTGCATAATATTCTGATACCTCATTCTCATCTTTCTTCTATAACTTGTACTCACTTATCTACCCTTTCACATCCATCATCCCGATCAAATTATCCTTTTTCACTGTTCTTACTGTAGATCTTCCTTTTTACTTTGATATTACAGCATCCTATACAATTAACATTGAGTCCCAACACATACTACTTGCACATTTCACTCGGGACTATGCCCGATGCTGGAGCGCGCTTCCTTCTTGTTACTGTTTTGTTTTGTTTTTTATTAGCCTTGCCTTTTTATCCTTGTTCCTTGTTATTTACAGTTATTTATTTTTTGTTTTTATTAGCCTTACCTTTTTATCTTTGTTCTTTATTTACATGGTTATTTGTTTTTGTTTTTTTATTAGCTTTACCTTTTTATCTTTGTTATTTACTTAGTTATTTGTTCTTGTTTGTTTTTTATTAGCCTTACCTTTTTATCATTTTTCTTTGTTATTTACAGTTATTTTTTTTTAAATCTAGCCTAGTATTAGGCTGTGGTATGAGTTCTGTCCTAGTAGGCAGATGGGCTCCTAAAATAATAATAATCATAAAAATTGCACATTTCACACTCAAACCCTGAGCATTCACTGATGTTGTTATTGTTTATATTCCCTGGGAGCAGATGACCTCTGACCCCTCGGGAGATTAAGGGAGGAAGCCTTTGATCAAACAGCTGGTGCTGTAGGACCCCCTACCATGGTTACCACAATTAAATGGTTTACATTTTTTTTGCCAGAGTGTCTTAAGGGATCAGGTTAGATTGTAGGGAGGTTGTTGCATGCTGTAGGAATTTTGTAGCACACTCCCACTGTTTTAGCAGTCCATGCAAGAGTTAGGAAGGGCATGTGTAGTGGATGGCCCTGGAAACAACCCGCCACAAGGGTCTGCTCACTCGCTTGTGAGGCGCCTGTTAGATCGGGAGGAGGCTCAAGGAATAATGGGCTCAATTTTCTTTAAAAAAAAAATATCTATATATTTTTAGCCTCACCACCCAATCAATACAATTGTTAAATTTTTGATATATGTGTCAACCTGTTAATCAAACTTCTGTGTGGGAGTGAAACAAAATCAGTTTTCGGCGGAAAGACGGGGGTCTGACACTGCTTCCAGGTAGCTTTGTCCTCCATCCTCCCCCGAAACCTGAAATAAAAGGTGGGCATTAGAGTGGGTGCAGGTAAGTTGAGGCAGGGGAACCTTCCCCCCCCCAACTACAGAAGTTCAATTGCAACTTAACATCACACAGAATACATCCAATTGGGGGTGGTTTCATTCCGATTGTAAGGGGGGGTCGTGTCATATCCACTTGGAAATAACTGACTACAGCTCTTTTTCTCTTTCCCTACAGGCCTGCTAGGCCCTGAGCATTTGATTTGCCTGCTAGGCCCGAGCATTCGCTTTGCCTGCTAGGCCTAAACATTTGCCTTGCCTGCTAGGCCTGAGCATTCGCTTTGCCTGAGCATTCACTAATTCTCTGATCACCCTCAAACTTTCCCTGCATTCTTAACCTTATTACACTTATCCTTTTTTCATACCACTATTATTCATGAGACACACTAGATACATCTAACATTACATTTGCTCAGGGCACACACCACACATTTTAATATTGCATTTCAACTCATCATTCACAAAATTAAGCACCTTACTCTTAACTGCATTTACTTTTATCCTCTGTGAAATGATTCAAATTCTAAATTACTTGCATTCTTATGTCCTTCACAACCACTCCTTGCATCATATCATCCACTAAGAAAGATTATAGGCAACATCACTCTTGCAATTTTCCTCTATCTTCTCTCTGGGAGCTAATCTCTTTAGTGCAGAATGTGCCCCACCCCCCCTATTCTGTCTCAGGGTTGCCTCCAGCAGACTAGGGAGTAGGTGATGGTATCTCTACTCCCTTTGGGATGCACCCTCAGGAGCAGGGAAAAGGGTGAAAACCTTGGTGTCTCTACCCACAAAGAAGACTAAGGAGAGGTTGCTTGCCTTTTTTGGATGCCACTGGCTTCAAGTGATTCCTCAATATCCACTTCACTGAGTGACTAAGGATGGCTAATAACTCTTGGTCTCCTTAAGGACCCTACAACCATTCCAGTGAAAGTATTTCCCCCTAAGAGGGCCTCTACAGCTCCTTCAAAATGGATCTAGGAGGTAATTTCTTCATGGAACTTATGTGGAGTCTAGGCTAATTAGGAGCTGCTGCTGAGGTTCATCTCCCATTCTCATTTATATGTCCGCTTTTAAGAGACCATGTTGTGTGTCTACTCATGCTCAACCTCCCAAGGTGCAATGTTTATTGCAACCCTCCCTAAAAATAGGATGGTGAGTGCACAATGTACTCTCACTGCGATGTCTTTACCCTTTATACCTCCCTTCAGACAGTGGCAGTCTGGCTCCACTCAGACATCATCCATTCTCTGGGTTGAAAGGATATCTCTTGATTTTTCTCCCTTTGTTTTTAGTGTTGATTATGTGTGAGGGTGGAGGGAGCCCATGAGGGCTCTTCCTCGGAGAAATGTGCCACTTTCTTTGCCATAAGGGTCAACAATATCATCTGTCCCCTGGAGCTTGTGTATACAGCATTGGATTCCTGATGTTGAGGTCGGGGTTCTTTTTCAACAAGAGTGGACACAAAATTATCAGTGGCATCATAAGTTTTCTGCCTATTGGGCAAATATGTTGATACCCATGCTGGGATTTCTCCGCACCCATTATCATGCACATAGCTGATCATAACACCACTATCATTTCCCTTCCCATCTTCACAGCTCAACCTACCCACTCTCTCCTCTGAGAACCCTACCGATGGGGTACTAGTGTCTCATATGGAGGCACTCTTATCTACTTATCCCTAAGGACTCAGCACACCATCCAACCCCAGCTTGGCCTCTTCTCCTTCCTTCAGGGCGGCTACTGCAAAGGGTGATGAGCGATTGCTTCCCCCCCCCAAAATAGGGTCACCTTGCCCAATGATGATACCTAAAAAAATCTCCCCTCAATTTCCCCTTTTCTAACGTCGGAGCCACCCTTGGGCAGCTCCACAGAAAAAATGGAGGTCCGCCCCCTGTGCTCTCACAGGGCGCCCCCTGTGCTCTCACAGGGGACCCTCCAAATCGCTCTAACCGGAGAGGAGGTTTACTCCACTTTCGCCTATAGGTGTAGGGGACTCCCCATTAGCCCCTTGTCTGGAGAGGCTTTCGGGTGCCCTCCCTCTTCCCAGTGGCAGTTTCCCCTTTACTTTCCAAGAGGACTGCCAAGAAAGCCAGCAGGCAGACCATAGCCGACCAACCCCCATTGAAGTGGCTTGGTAGGGCAAACCCCCTTAGGGGGGGAAAGGGAAGCCAGGCCCCATCAGTTGCTTCCCTCAAAAGACCTGCTGGTGAGAATATTGAACCTTGTCGGGGTCAAGGCCTGTGCCTCCCCAGACTCAACTTGTGACCACTGCTAATGAGACCGGTGATGTCCTGGGGTTGGGGGATGGCCAACTGGAGGCTCCCCCTGAGATAGACATGGTCCTTGAGGCAACCCAGCCTCAGACGGTAGGGCCTTCCATGGGAGCGGATTCGGACTCAGCGCCAAACACTGATCCCGAATCTGCCCCTATGCAAGGTCCTCCTCAAACGGCTAGGGTTTCCAAGGCAGTACAAGGAGGGGAGGGATCTCCTCTGACTGGTGCCCTTGCAACTGCCAGGACCTTCTCCATCTCTGAGAAGGACCTTGCTGAAGCCGGTCCATCTGGCCTGGAGGGTCCTGCCAGCAGAGGGGAGAAGTGGGTTCATTCCCCGCCCTCCTCTCCTAAAAAGAAAATAAGACTGGGCTCCTCTCCATCCGCAGGGGGCTGCGGGGACGGATGGGTATGCTGCCACTTCGGTAAGTGACTAAGCCAAGATTCGCACATCCGGCCTCTCTGCCTCCCCTGGGTGCGGAGCCCCTGACTAAGACCAAAAGTGCTAGTGCGCAGAGTGGAGCCTCGATTACATCGGGGCCCCTCATTCAGAGATTACCTGGCAATTTCGAGCCCACTGGCTTCAAATGGTTCATCTTTTTAGTCTTTTTCTTTTTTGGAGAGGAGGGCGGGAAATGAACCCGCTTCTCACCTCTGCCGGCAGAAGCCCCTAGGCCAGATGGACCGGCCTCAGCCAGGTCCCTCTCCGAAATGGAGAAGGTCCTGGTAGTCGTAGGGGCACCTGTCGGAGGAGATCCCTCACCTCCTTGTACTGCCTCGGAGCCCTCAGCCATTTGAGGAGGACCCTGCATAGGGGCGGATTCGGGTTCGGTGCTTGCCGCCGAGCCCGAATTCCCCCCCATGGAAGGCCCTACCGTCTGAGGCTGGGTCTCCTCAAGGACCATGTCTATCACAGGAGGGGCCTCCAGTTGGCCATTCCCTCCCAGGACGGACATCGCAGGTCCCCTTGGCAGTGTCGCCAGTCTTGTGTGGGGAGGCACAGGCCTTGACCCCAGCAAGCAAGGTTTAAAATTCTTGCCAGCAGGTCTTTTGAGGGAAGCGACCGAAGGGGCCTGGCTTCCCTCTCCCCCCTAAGGGGGTTTGCCCTACCGAGCCGCTTGCACGAGGGGCAGTCGGCAATGGGCTGCCTGCTTGCTTTCTTGGCAGTCCCCTTAGAAAGCAAAGGAGGGACTGCCGGTGGAGATAGCGAGGTGCCCGAAAGCACCTCCAGAGAAGGGGGTGAGGGGGAGTCCCCTACACCCGTAGGCGTAGGAGAGGAGTAAGCCTCCTCTCCGGTTAAAGAAGTATGGAGGGTCCCCTGCGCAAGCACAAGGGGGAGGGACCTCCATTTTCTCGGTGGAGCTGCCCGAGGGCGGATCCGTTGATTTTCTTGGGACAGGTAACCGGCGTGGAGATCGCCCAGACTGAGACATTCAACAAGAATGTGCCAACCAGTCTGGAGGACAACGCAGTCTTCACAGTAGGGAGGAGGCGAGCGCTCCATCAAATAGCGGTGCGTCCCGCGAGTGTGTCCAATTCGGGGACAACAGAAAGCAACCTGAAGCCTTCACGGCATTGGGGGGTATGACCATGGGAACAGTCGCGGCGCAATGGCACGCAACTTTACGTTCCCTTTGACTGTCTCCCATCTTCTTTGCCAAGCAGCCCAAAGAACTGCCCGTATTCCTGCAATGTAGTCAGTGTGAGGAAGAGCGAAACGCTGGTCCAGTCACAGAGTACTCGCAGACTCTTTGCTGCCCTCATTCCCCACAATTCCTACATGTCCAGGAACCCAGCAGAACAAATCTCGATATCTGCCCAGCTTATCAAAACCGTGGCATCATGGATATCATGAACTAGGGTAAGCGGAGATTACAATGCCCGAGATCACTCAGGGCGCTTTGTGAGTCGCTATAGATCACAATCCGGTCTCCTAACCGGGCACATCACGTAATCTCTCATACCGAGTGGTGTATTACCACCAACTGAGCCATAAAGACAGACGCAGTGCCTGGCAGAGCTCCGCTTACTTCAAACAGAGGGGACACGGCGTAGAAGCCAACCCCCTCTTGGGACTTGGAGCCATCTGTATACACTGGCACGGTTCAAGTGTGACACAAGTGTGCTCCAAAAAGGTCGAACGCAATACTCTCAGCACTGTACAAGCTTTGGGAGCAGAGGCGTGCTGACAAATAGCCAAATGTAGTACTTTCCAGGGTGGCATCCTGGGCAAAACCAGGGGCACCACCAGCCCGAAAGCTATACCTAGCTCTCGAAAGAGTTTCCTGGCCCTAAACCCAAAGGGCTTAGGGTAAGACTGGCGTCTCTCAGCAGCATAGGCTCTCCTTTGATGGATCAAACGCTTCCTCGTTATTCGCTCCACTGATGGCACCATGTTGTCCAAGGGCAACATGATCCATCAGAGGAGAGGATTAGCTAGTGCAATTGGTAGAGAACCGAAGGTGACCCGTTTCTCGGACGGCAGCCTTCTGGCGAATGCGGCGAATCCCGCCGAGGCGGCCAAGATAAGTGCTCTTCGGACACTTCATGGCACCCCGGTGAGTGTGACGCCGCACTCTACCATGAACTTTGTGAAAGGAGTAGTTTATGCGAGGGAACTCGTTGACTACTCCATTGAGGACATCACCCTAGAGCTGGCCGACCATGGGGCGGTCAAGGTCGAACGTGTGATGAGAAAACAGGGAGGGGCTTCGAGACCCACCCCTACACTCTTCGTCACGTTCGACTGTGACAAGCTCCCTGAGTCGGTGCGTGCCGGTTCGTACCGCTACCGCGTGAAGGCATTCGTGCCACTGCCGCGGCGGTGCTATTACTGTCACCGCTTCGGCCATACAAATCGCTCATGTAGACGTGCAAAGTCGGGGTCACCCGAAGTCTGTAAATTGCTCCAAGGTCGCACACGATAAGTCCAAGTCGTGTGTGGCCAAGTGTGTTAATTGCGGAGAGCCGCACCCTGCTTCTTCGAAGCAATGTGGTGCATATCTCCTGGAGAAAGAAATCCTGGCCGTTCAGGCCCAGTATAGACTCTCATTCCGCGAGGCTAAGGACTTGGTCCTGGCGCGCCCGCTCTGCCTGGGACGTCATATGCCTCAGTAGTTAGAAAGGCACCCTCTGCTCCTGGCCCATCCAGGCCAACGAGCACGGTTGTTCCCTCGCCCATTCAGAGCACTTCTGCGGGCTCTACCCAACCCGTGCGCTCCCCTGGTAAAGCTGGCGGCAAAAAGGGTTCATACCCAGCCCCGGCTAAAACCAGGGCTTCCCCCTCTTCCCCCAGCGTGACCGTTTCCCGTTTCCCGCAAGGCGAAACGGCCACGCGCCTTCACCGAGTCGTTAGACTCACAGGAGGCAACACCCCAGAAGATGGTCGCTAGGCCATCTTCGGGGGTTCCTAAAGCTGTCCCCCGAAAGGAGGACAGCAACAAAAGAGCTTCGGCTCCTTCGCCCACTCCCCGAGGTGGAGCGAGTGACTCGGAGACGGTGGTTCCTCGAAAAGAGGGCCCCCCGCCTCCGAAGCCGCAGCGCCCGCCTAAGGTTTCGAGGCGGAGGGAGGAAAAGACTCGCATGGCGAGCCCAACCTCCCCCAATAAGTCCTCGAAGGCGACAGCGCCCGGAGTTCTGCCCCCGGGAAGCGTACGGCCATTCCCGTGAGGGTCTTCAGTTCGAGGAGGGCCCTCGCGTCTCCTCCGAGCTAGGCCTGGAGGGCATATTCCTTCAATGGAATTGCCGTGGACTCCGGGCCAATTGGGAGGAGCTGCGGAGGCTCGTCTCGTCCCGCTCCCCGTTAGCTATCTTTTTGCAGGAGACCATGCTAGGCGCGTGCCCCCTGCCCGCCCTCCCGGGGTACAAGGGTCTTGCGACCCCACCACCGCGGGATGGCCGGGCTGGGGGATGCGCGGTTTACACCCGGCATGATGTCTCCGTTCTTCCTTTCTCTTTAGATACCTCCTTTCAGGCAGTGGCTGTGCAGCTGCAACTGGATAGGAGGTATACTATCATTTCTGCGTACATTCCACCGTCAGCTGACATCGACGCGGGGGACTTCCGCCGCGTCGTGGCACGTTTGCCGAGGCCCTATCTCTTGCTTGGAGATCTGAACGGCAGGCATCCTCTCTGGGGAGATTACTCCATAAATCCCAGGGGACAAGTCCTTGCCGATCTGATCGAAGAGCTTAAGATGGGTGTCCTAAACGTGGATGAGTTTACGCATCATTGTCCGAGAACCGCTTCATTTTCTTGCCTTGACCTATCTTTGTGCTCTTCGGATGCACAGCCTGATTTTGATTGGGTGGTGGTCGATTACCTTCATGGTAGTGATCACTTTCTCATTCAGATATCATTTTCAGGGCAACTGCTGCCTGAGAGACCACCTCGGTGGTGCTTGGCGCGGGCGCGGTGTCCTGCATTTCAGGAAATGACTGAATTCTCTATCTCAGTCGAGGAGTTTAGGTCGGTAGATGAGGCCGTTGAGTTCTTCTCCGGCAACCTCATCGCCGTGGGCCTGACTACTATTCCTAGGACGTCTGGCCGTTTTGCACGCCGACCACTCCCATGGTGGTCGGCCGAGTGTGAGACGGCCCTCAAACAGAAGCG
Organism: Ceratothoa steindachneri; assembly: GCA_963969495.1. Lineage (NCBI taxonomy): Eukaryota > Metazoa > Arthropoda > Malacostraca > Isopoda > Cymothoidae > Ceratothoa > Ceratothoa steindachneri. The sequence continues at coordinate 46,711,442 of OZ018332.1, forward strand.
TTATGCCTACATGCGCTATAAGCGCCGCCCGAACGATTTCACCGTCGCTGAATTTCGTCGGGCTAGGGCTAGGCTCCGGTATATTTCGAAGCACGCCCGCCGCTCTTCTTGGCCGGCATACGTGTCTTCACTTAACGGGAAGACCCCTTTAGCTGAGGTGTGGAAGCGAGTCAAAAGGATTCGGGGCAAGTTCTCGCAGGACCCCCCTCCCATTCTCCAGGAGAATGGTACCGCAATCTCGGACCCCGCGTCCGTGGCGGAATCGTTAGCGACCGCTTTTTCCGCATTCTCTAGCCGTGATGCTGCTCCGCCAGCATTCAATGCACGTCGTGATGTCGCGGAAGGCCGCCGGTTGACTTTACCTCCAGAGGCGGAGAACCCTTCAACGACAAGTTTACTGTGAGTGAGTTGCGTTCCGCTCTCGCCTCTTGCGCGGACACCGCCCATGTTCCGGACGATGTCCCGTACGCCATGCTTCGACACCTGGGTGAGCGAGGCATGGCCTTTCTGTTAGATATGTTCAACAGGATCTGGGTGGAAGGTCTTCTCCCAGACTCCTGGCGAATCGCTACTGTGCTCGCCTTTCGCAAACCGGGGAGAGATCACTCTACTCCGACCGGTTTCCGCCCAATCTCTCCAACCTCTTGCGTGTGCAAGTTGATGGAGAGATTGGTAAATGTTAGATTAGCCTTTTTCCTGGACATCGGAGGCCATCTGTCTTCCGCACAGTGCGGCTTCTGCAAGTTCCACTCCACGCCGGATGCTCTGCTCCGACTGGAAAATGCCGTCTGCGAGGCTTTCCTTTGTAGACAGCACTACGCCACGGTGTTTTTCGATCTGGAGAAGGCCTATGATACCGCATGGCGATACGGTATCATGGTGACTCTCCACACGATGGGGGCGAGGGGACGCCTCCCACCAGTACGCCTCCGCGTACTGGTGGGGGGGAGCCCTCTCCGGCCCAAAGGAGCAGGAAGAGGGTGTCCCGCAGGGAAGTGTCCTCAGTGTCACACTCTTTGCCCTGAGCATCCTCGGCATCACCTCGGTGCGGCCGGAAGATGTTCTCGCTACGCTCTACGTAGACGACCTTTCGATCTCTTTTGGCGCGGCCCAGATGCCAACTCTGGAGCGTCGAATCCAACAGGCATTGAACCGCGTCTCTCGCTATGCCGAAGCGCACAGGTTTCGGTTTTCTTTGGCCAAGACTAAGGTGGTGCACTTCTGCCGCCATCCACGGCTTCACCCCGACCCAGATTTGTTTCTTAATGGGGTGCGCCTGGATGTGGTTGAGTCGCACCGTTTCCTTGGTCTTGTATTCGACCGACGCCTCACCTGGGAGGCTCATATTTGCAGCCTTAGGGTTTCTTGTACCCGCGCCATGGACATTCTCCGTTCCGTGACGTTCAGCGCTTGGGGCGCTGATAGGGCTACTGCCTTACTTTTTTATTGATCCTTTGTTCGCTCGAAGCTCGACTACGGATGCGAGTTTTATGCATCCGCAGCCGAGCGTTTATTGCGGAAGGTGGATTCGATCCACCACACCGGCCTTCGCCTTGCGACCGGTGCCTTCCGCATTTCCCCCATTGAGAGCTTGTTGGTCGATGCTGGGGAGATGCCACTCGCTCTGCGCCGCGTGCAGTGCATCACCCGCCTGTACGCGTGAGCCTGGCGCCTTCCTCAGTCACCAACAGCTCTCACTGCATCCGCAGCTGATCTCGATGGTGCCTATGCCGCCGAGAGACGCCAGTCATACCCTAAGCCCTTTGGGTTTAGGGCCAGGAAACTCCTTCGAGAGGTAGATATAGCTCTCGGGCCGGTGGCGCCCCTGGTTCTGCCCAGGTCGCCACCCTGGAGGGTACCACATTTGGCTATTTGTCGCCACGCCTCTGCTCCCAAAGCTTGTACTGCGCCGGGAGTATTGCGTTCGACCTTTTTGGAGCACACATCGTGTCACGCTGGAACCGTGCCAGTGTATACGGATGGCTCCAAGTCCCAAGAGGAGGTTGGCTTCCACGCCGTATCCCCTCTGTTTGAAGTCAGCGAGGCTCTACCAGGCGCTGCGTCTGTCTTCACGGCCGAGCTGGTGGCAATACACCACTCGGTACGGGAGATTACGCGACGTGCCCGGTTTGGACACCGGATTGTGATCTATAGCGACTCACAAAGCGCCCTGAGTGCTCTCGGGGCATTGGAATCTCCGCATCCCCTGGTTCGCGATATCCGTGACGCCACGGTTTTGGCTAGCCGGGCGGATGTCGAGATTATCTTCTGCTGGGTTCCTGGACATGTAGGAATTGCGAGGAATGAGGGCGCCAAAGAGTCCGCGAGGATTCTGCGACCGGACCAGCGTTTCGCTCTTCCTCACACCGACTACATGGCAGGAATACGGGCAGCTCTTCGGACTGCTTGGCAAAGAAGATGGGAGACGGTCGAAGGGAAATTAAAGTTGCGCACCATTGCGCCGCGACTGTTCCCATGGACCTCTTCCCCAATGCCGCGGCGGCTTCAGGTTGCTTTCTGTCGTCTCCGAATCGGACACACTCGTGTGACGCATCGCTACTTGATGGGCGCTCGCCTGCGCCCTATTGCAACGACCGCGTCGTCCCCCAGACTGTTCGGCACATTCTTGTCTAATGTCCCAGTCTGGGTGATCTTCGCGCACGATACCCGTCCCAGTACCGGGATGGGCGGGGTCGCTACCGCCTGTCCCTTGTGCTCGGGACAGATTCGTGCACATTGACTTGTTGACTTTTGGGGGGAGGCTGGGCTTCTCCCCTTTATTTAAGGTTCCTTTTTTTGTTATTGTTTTGTTTGTAGGTTGCACTCTCCTGCACCGGGGTGAGGGGGACCTCCTCCCGCTGCTGGAGATTGCTTCGATTGTTAAGTTTTCCCAATTTATATCATTTTTAAGTTTTCATATTTTTACTTTAAAGTAGCCTAGTTCTAGGCTGTCGTGTTTTTCGGTGACTTATGCCCAAGTGGATAGTTGCCAGATGGGCTCCATAAAAAAAAAAAATGGAATGTTTTCAGTCCTAGGTACTCATTCATCTACTTGTTTATAGGAAAGAAAGAATACCTATGCCATTTTTAAGTGCATTATAAACGGTTAGATAGGGGGTACTGCCATGGGAAGCTGCATTTATACCCCCCCTCCATACTGTAGTGAATTGGTTAATGATAAGGTACTCATTATTTTTTCTACCCCTTTCCCCATGCTCTTTCTTTTCTGAGTCCTATTTATTCCTTGGTTTCGCCTCTTTGATTGTCCTTTTGAACATACCATTTGGTTTCCTTTTCTTCTTTTTTCCTTTTGACATATCAACAATCAATTTACTTGTCAATGTGTTTACCTTGCCATGTGTTTCCAGCAAGTTTCAAGCAAGGTTTGCTCGCTTAACCATTGATGGACTAATTGAAGGAGAGAATTGTGAAAATGAGGTGCAAAGAAAAGCATTTGCAGCATTGAAGCCACGAGGGGCGAAGGCCAAAGCCCCTACTGAGCGTGTGTCCAGTGTGATTGGCTCTGCAGGGAGGCTGTCAAGCTCTGTGCCGAAGGCTAATAATGCCTCTGGCCCAATCTTCCAGATATTTCAGGTGAGTTATAGTAGGCTTTAGGTGCTGAGAGTTTTGTGTATCTATGAGTATAATTCTCTAGTATTCCATATCCCTTTAACCCTCTTGGATTGCTGCTATGAATAACCTCATTAAAGCAGATTTTATAGATGCTGGTTGCCATGAATGTTGAAGCTTTAATGGAATTGGAAAATGATGCTCTTCCCAACTCACAAACTGGAGTGCAACAAACACTATTTTTATGCTACACATCCCACTCCCCTTAAATAAAACCCCTACAGTGCCCAGTATCCCACTGGACTCTGGACAAAATTTCCAACAATACATATGAAACAAATCCAATCAATTATCCACAGTAGGAGGATATGTCCCTCATTCACCTATTCCTATATGGCCTGACCAATCATGTCTTGCATCAACCTCAGTTCTCCACACTGCAGAAGACACAACAAAGCACTCTAATCAACCCACTTACACTTAAACAGGTCATACCTATAAAAACTAAAACTTATCTTGACCTCTGTGTAACTAGATTTCTCCTTGGTATGTGAATCTCACGGCACCCATTGAATAACTAATAAGCATACCTCGCCCCCCCCAAAGAGGGTAGCAATAATAAAAGCCCCAGTGATCTTGCACTGGGGCCAATGCCAGCCAGGGAATCACCCAGTAATTTGAGTTGCACCGTTTCCTTGGTCTTGTATTCGACCGACGCCTCACCTGGGAGGCTCATATTCGCAGCCTTAGGGTCTCTTGTACCCGCGCCATGGACATTCTCCGTTCCGTGACGTTCAGCGCTTGAGGCGCTGATAGGGCTACCGCCTTACTTTTTTATCGATCCTTTGTTCGCTCGAAGCTCGACTACGGATGCGAGTTTTATGCATCCGCAGCCGAGCGTTTATTGCGGAAGGTGGATTCGATCCACCACACCGGCCTTCGCCTTGCGACCGGTGCCTTCCGCACTTCCCCCATTGAGAGCCTGTTGGTCGATGCTGGGGAGATGCCACTCGCTCTGCGCCGCGTGCAGTGCATCACTCGCCTGTACGCGCGAGCCCGGCGCCTCCCTCAGTCGCCAACAGCTCTCACTGCATCCGCAGCTGATCTCGATGGTGCCTATGCCGCCGAGAGACGCCAGTCATACCCTAAGCCCTTTGGGTTTAGGGCCAGGAAATTCCTTCGAGAGGTAGATATAGCTCTCGGGCCGGTGGCGCCCCTGGTTCTGCCCAGGACGCCACCCTGGAGGGTACCACATTTGGCTATTTGTCGCCACGCCTCTGCTCCCAAAGCTTGTACTGCGCCGGGAGTATTGCGTTCGACCTTTTTGGAGCACACATCGTGTCACGCTGGTACCGTGCCAGTGTATACAGATGGCTCCAAGTCCCAAGAGGGGGTCGGCTTCCACGCCGTATCCCCTCTGTTTGAAGTCAGCGGGGCTCTACCAGGCGCTGCGTCTGTCTTCACGGCCGAGTTGGTTGCAATACACCACTCGGTACGGGAGATTACGCGACGTGCCCGGTTCGGAGACCGGATTGTGATCTATAGCGACTCACAAAGCGCCCTGAGTGCTCTCGGGGCATTGGAATCTCCGCATCCCCTGGTTCGCGATATCCGTGACGCCATGGTTTTGGCGAGCCGGGCAGATGTCGAGATTATCTTCTGCTGGGTTGCTGGACATGTAGGAATTGCGGGGAATGAGCGCGCCGATGAGGGCGCCAAAGAGTCCGCGAGGACTCTGTGACCGGACCAGCGTTTCGCTCTTCTTCACACTGACTACATGGCAGGAATACGGGCAGCTCTTCGGACTGCTTGGCAAAGAAGATGGGAAACGGTCGAGGGGAACTTAAAGTTGCGTGCCATTGCGCCGCGACTGTTCCCATGGACCTATCCCCCAATGCCGCGGCGGCTTCAGGTTGCTTTCTGTCGTCTTCGAATCGGACACACTCGTGTGACGCATCGCTACTTGATGGAGCGCTCGCCTGCGCCTTATTGCAACGACTGCGTCGTCCCCCAGACTGTTCGGCACATTCTTGTCGAATGTCCCAGTCTGGGTGATCTTCGCGCACGATACCTGTCCCGGTACCGGGATGGGCGGGGTCGCTACCGCCTGTCCCTTGTACTCGGGACGAGTGCGTGCACCATGACTAGTGGACTTATTGACTTTTTGGGGGAGGCTGGCCTTCTCCCTTTCATTTAACCCAGTTTAATTGTTGTTGTTGTTTTTGTTATTGCTTTTTTATTGTTATTGTTATCTCTTTTTATTGTTTCCTGTTTAATTTTTAAAGTAGCCTAGAACTAGGCTGTTTGTTTACGGCGACTAATGCCTAAGTCGGCAGTCGCCAGATAGCCCCTTAATTAAAAAAAAAAAAAATCACCCAGTAATTGGAAGGACTCCAGTAAAGAGAAGGGAATGACTCGTATCATGAGTCGCACCTTTTCAAATAAGTCATAGAAGGCATATGTGTCTTCACTTAACGGGAAGACCCCTCTAGCAGAGGTGTGGAAGGAAGTAAAAAGGATTCGCGGCAAGTTCTCGCTGGACACCCCTCCCGTTCTCCAGGAGAATAGGACAGCAATCTCGGACCCCGCATCCGTGGCGGAATCCTTCGTGATCACTTTCTCCACATTCTCTAACCGGGATGCTGCTCCGCCAGCATTCAATGCACGTTGTGATGTCGCGGAAGGCCACCGGCTAGACTTTACCTCCAGAGGCTGAGAACCCTTCAATGACAGGTTTACTGTGAGTGAGTTGCGTTCCGCTCTTGCTTCGTGTGTGGACACCGCCCATGGGCTGGGTGATGTTCCGTACGCCATGCTTCGACACCTGGGTGAGCGAGGCATGGTGTTTCTGTTAGATTTGTTCAACAGGATCTAGGGGGAGGGTTTCCACCCGGATTCCTGGTGAATCGCCACTGTGCTCGCCTTTTGCAAACCGGCAAGAGATCACTCTACTCTGGCTGGTTTCCGCCCAATCTCTCTAACCTCTTGCATGTGCAAGTTGATGGAGAAATTGGTAAATGTTAGATTAGCCTTTTTCCTGGACAGCGGAGGCCATCTGTCTTCTGCACAGTGCGGCTTCCGCAAGTTCCACCACGTCGGATTCTCTGCTCCGACTGGAAAATTCCGTCTGCGAGGCCTTCCTTCGTAGACAGCACTACGCCACGGTGTTTTTCGATCTGGAGAAGGCCTATGATACCGCACGATGGGGGCGAGGGGACGCCTCCCAAGGTTTATATCTGAATTTTTGCGAGATCGTCGATTCCGCGTACGGGTGGGGGGAGCCCTCTCTGCCCCAAAGGAGCAGGAAGAGGGTGTCCCGCAGGGAAGTGTCCTCAGTGTCACACTCTTCGCCCTGAGCATCAACACCATCACCTCGGTGCTGCCGAAAGATGTTTTCGCTATGCTCTACGTGGACGAGCATAGCTCCAGATGCCAACTCTGGAGCGTCGACGACTCCAACAGGCATTGAACTGCGTCTCTCACTTTGCCGAAGCGCACAGGTTTATTTTTTTTTGGCCAAGACTAAGGTGGTGCACTTCTGCCGCCATCCACGACTCCACCCCGACTCAGATTTGTTTCTCAATGGTGTGCGCCTGGAAGTGGTTGAATCGCACCGTTTCCTTGGTCCTGTATTCGACCGACGCCTCACCTGGGAGGCTCATATTCGCAGCATTAGGGTCTCTTGTACCCGCGCCATGGATATTCTCCGCTCCGTGACGTTCAGCGCTTGGGGCGCTGATAGGGCTACTGCCTTACTTTTTTATTGATCCTTTGTTCGTTCGAAGCTCGACTATGGATGCGAGTTTTATGCATCCGCTGCCGAGCGTGTATTGCGGAAGGTGGACTCGATCCACCACACCGGCCTTCGCCTTGCGACCGGTGCCTTCCGCACTTTATCCATTGAGAGTCTACTTGTCGATGCTAGGGAGATGCCACTCGCCCTACGCCGTGTACAGTGCATTATTCGCCTGTATGCGCGAGCCCGGCGCCTCCCCCACTCGCTAACAGCTCTCACTGCATCCGCAGCTGATTTGGACGGTACCTATGCCGCCGAGAGATGCCAGTCATACCCTAAGCCCTGTGGGTTTAGGGCCAGGAAACTCCTTCGAGAGGTAGGTATAGCACTCGGGCCGGTGGCGCCCCTGGTTCTGCCCAGGACGCCACCCTGTAGGTTGGCTATTTGTCGCCACGCCTCTGCTCCCAAAGCTTGTACAGCGCCGGGAGTATTGCGTTCGACTTTTTTGGAGCACACACCTTGTCACGCTGGAACCGTGTTATTGTATATGGATGGCCCCAAGTCCTAAGAGGGGTTTGGCTTCCACGCCGTATCCCGTCTGTTTGAAGTCAGCGGGGCTCTGCCAGGCGCTGCGTCTCTCTCACGGCCGAGCTAGTGGCACTACACCACTCGGTACGGGAGATTATGCGACGTGCCCGGTTCGGAGTCCGGATTGTGATCTATAGTGACTCACAAAGCGCCCTGAGTGCTCTCGAGGCATTGGAATCTCCGCATCCCCGGGTTCGCGATATCCATGACGCCACGGTTTTGGCAACCTGGCGGATTTAGTTATCTTCTGCTGTGTTCCTGGACATGTAGGAATTGCCGAGTCCGCGAGGACTCGGCGACCGGACCAGCGTTTCGCTCTTCCTCACACCGACTACATGGCAGGAATACGGGCAGCTCTTCGGACTGCTTGGCAAAGAAGATGGGAGACGGTCGAAGGGAACTTAAAGTTGCGTGCCATTGCGCCGCGACTGTTCCCATGGACCTATCCCCCAATGCCGCGACGGCTTCAGGTCGCTTTCTGTCGTCTCCGAATCGGGCACACTCGTGTGACGCATCGCTATCTGATGGAGCGCTCGCCAGCGCCCTATTGTATCAGGGTCAATAGGGTTGCTACCATTTGTCCCTTGTCCTGGGATGGATCCATGCATGCCCATTGCCACTGAGGGACCAGGCTTTCCTCTGGTACCTCCTCCCCACCCTTTTTTGTATTCTTTGTTTTTCAGGTTTTATTTTTAAAGAGGATTAAAGATAGTTTTATGATTTCACTGACGGTGCCCATGCTGGAGGCTGCCAGTTGTTGTTTTTTCATTTAATAAGTAAAAATGATTAGTTTCCAGTTGTAGTCCTGATTTGGGCATCTTTCCTGGCTGCTCTCTTCCGAGGTAGATACCTGTGGGTTTGGATCCCACATTAAACTTTAGATCCCTTCTGAGAAATAAAAGGCCTCAATGTAGATCGTTGCTAAAACCTTTACCCAATAATTTTTTCATGGGTATTGTCATTTTGTGCTGTCTCTGAATCTGACACACTCGCAGAATGGAGCTACTCTGTGTGAATTTGTCTATGGTAATTGTCACAGTACCGTGACTAGCGGGGCCGCTATTGCTTGTCCCTGAATGTTTTACACTTGGTTAAGTATTTGGGGTCCCTGAGGATAGCAAGGTTCCCTTGAGTGCACCTGAAAAATTCCCAAACTTTTTGTTAATATTTAGCTTTTTTTTATTGGTTTAGACTTGTGTAGCTCCCATCTTGTATGGTGAGAATTTATGTTTCTGAGTGTAGGTGGTTGGAAGTGGTAGTTTTGTGTACAGTCGGCGATTGTTCTAAAGGGCTTAGTTGTCTGCTAGTTAAGTTTATATTTGATTTGGTAATGGTGAGGTGCCAGGCAGGTGGATGTATAATTGAAATTTTTAATGGTATGATTTTTACCACTAATCTTCACTTATTATGATTCATTTTATTTCTCAGTGGGTATCTACTGATTGATGCGGTATACAAACCTTATTGACAGTATATGGTAGTCGGTGAGAAGTTGTCCACTCGACTAATCCATAGCTCTGTATAATTGGCCCTATGGGCTTCTTGTTAGAGCATAGAGGCCTTTGAGTTATCTGTTGCTTTGCAAGAGATGTTTGTAACGGTGTGTGAGGTCATGTTTGTATCCTAGGTGAGGCCTTTTTTGTAGGCATTTAGTGGGATGCTGGGGTAGTGGTTTGATTTGTGCCTGTGAATAATGTTAATGTGATTTTTTGTGTTTTTTTCTTTTAGTTACAGCACATAGCACCCTCGAGATGGATGGTTATTTGATTGGTAATGCATAAGAGGGGGTGATGGTTAGTGGGATTGGAGCTTGATGGCCCCACTTTGTGAGGTAATTATTTTGCTGTCAGGATGCTATTGTTAGGCCATCTGTGTATGATTGTACTGTTATGAGAGGAATGTGTGTGGGGTCATGTACATGAAGAGAATGGTGCCTTGTATTGTATAGTGGCATGTATTTTGAGTTTGGTTGTGGATGGTTTGTCTGTTTGAAAGGAAGTTTGCTGAGCCATTTAATTATTTTTGTATGATATCTTGTCTGGGGGTGGTTGTATTCTACTTGTCTATGGCTACTAGTATGGTGCTTTGTCAGGAGTTTTGGTTGAACCCTAATGAGAGTTGTATTAGGTTTGTGAGTAGAATTTTATGGAAGTCCTGGTGTGAGGGGTTGTAAGATTTGTGTTGAGATTCGTTTTTGTGTTTTCTTTGTTTTGGAGTGTTGAGGAGGAAAATGGGACAAAGTTGGATTTTTTGCCAGATGTAGGTGTTGTCAGGCATTGTTGCAGACAACTGCACCTATTGATAACTCCTTAGATGAGATAGAATTTGGATAAACAATAGGTTGCTCCCAACGCGATTCCAAAATTGTGCAATACACTCAGTGGATTATTAGACATAAAGAGTGGATTTCCAGTCCCTCATCTCATTAAGAGAGTCAGGGCAATAAGATAGTTGAAATTAATGCCTTGGCATCTGATAAATCCTCTCTTACTCAATAAGAGGTGTGGACATAGTGTATACCAACCTGGAAAAACCTGGAAATCAGGAACTTTCAGGGAATTTGAAAATTGGTCAGGGAAAACCTGGAAAGTCAGGGAATTTTATTTGTCTTATTTAAAATAATTATTTTCCTGTATGTAGCTACTTCATTTAAAAAAAGTAGGGAAAAAAATGTCTATACCATTAGCATATACATACATATATACCTTTATTGAAATAGAAACTGCCTATAATATTTATCCCCTTCTTAGTTGACTAGTTTTATTGGTAAAACTAGGTTCATTTGCTATTATAATAGGGGTATATTCATTAATTAATATTTGTTACTTTGTAATTCATTAATATGATGAAGAGAACATGCAAGGCTGTCAATATTTTGTTATACAAAAAGATGTTATGGGGGAATGTGCTTCGCAAGTAACCACTCCCAATATTTCAATCAATAAGCACTGCTTAAATTTTGATCTGAAAGATAAAGCTCTAATTGCAAGAAGAAGAATTTGCGAAGCAGTTGCAGATGCTGGTGATCCACTTTCCTTTGAAATTGATAAAACGATGCTACTTTATTGCAGAAACGCTAATTCCATCTACAAAGATTATCTAGCAGAAGAACAAAAAGGGCAATTAATGGAAAAAGAAGCACAAAATAAAAGAAAAGCTGAAGACAATATAAAAGTAGTGCAAGAAAAACAGAGTTAAATTGAGGAAGATGCTGCTATAAAAATAAAAAAATTAGATGAAGAAATACACTTTTTGCAAAAAACAAATTGAATTTTGCTTGTAGAGCTATTGACCTTTTTCTTATATGTTTATAGGGCTGTGTACTTTTTCTATTGTAATCTTACTTTTTTTTTTATGTTAATTAATAAATATAAAAAAGTAAGAAAGTAATAAAAAAATATGCAAATGCAGGAGCCTAGTAATTTACTAAATCTACTCGGTTGGAAAGGGGTGGGTCCTGATTAGGCATAACTTTATTTCTTTTAACTTTTATTAAATTTGGTAAGTACATATTTATTAACCTTTCATACATTCATTTCATCTTATTGTATTTGCTGCTAACTATTTTTTTTATTTTGTTCTTATTTGTTTACAATGTAAATCTCTATTCATTTATGGAAAAAGGAGCATAAAGACAACAATTCTAGTGATTAATATTTTTCTATAGGTACAAAATACCTGCTTATAAATATAAAGATGCTGAAAAAGGTCAGGGAATTTGAAATTTGGTATACACTGGAATGGAATTGTGTGTGTGAAGTACACCTGAGAATTGGCTTGAGAAGTTTCTGTTGATTTGTATGGTCTGCTACCCACATTGCAGGTTTAATTAACTTTTTAGTTGTCACTTGTTGATGTAGAATTGGACAAGTCCTTTGCATTTCTTCATGACTAAAAATTGCCTGCAGGATGAGAATGGCCCTCCCTGCAAGATGACACTGTCAGATGACCCATCGAGTCAGAATTTCATGTCACAAGTTGCGTCCACAAAGGAGAATTCGAAGGCTGCCACTTCTTGGAATAAAAAAGTACGTCAGAAGACGACGACCAATGTTCCTGTTGAGGAAGTGAATCGCTTTAACCAACCTGGCTTCAGTGGTAAGAAGCACACATATATTTAATTAATCATACCATATACAGTGGTTTGAAGCGAATGGTATTGATGTGCACAGTTTGTGTGTGTGTGTGTTGAGATGGTAACTTCACCTTCATTTATGATTTTCGTTTCTCGAGAGACATGTGGTTGATATTGGGATTTATAATATACATAGAGGAGTCTTGTTAGAGATCATGGCCCCCTGGGGTTTGAACCCTGATTGGATATGATGCTTTGGCATAGGGTCATTCCATGTCAATTCAACCAGTCATTTTTGCCACCGACTCAGATTTTCTTGCAAAATACTGTACTTATAGACCTTAATGACACAAATTCAATGGTATGTGTCTCACCTCTGTAGGTCAAATGGTTTCTGAGATATGACCCCTCAAATTTGGGTAAAAAAAGTTCAAAGTCAAATATCTCGGAGACTATTGCACCTACAGTGCTTACTCTGATACCATTTTAAAGCTAATAAGATTTCCTACAACTTTTATTAATGCATATATTTCCTTACAAGGTCAAACAAAAAAGTTGACCTTTAATTTGACCTTTGACCTTGAAAAGGTCATGACATAGAAATCGATTTTTTTGTAACTTTCCCCAAATATTTGTGCATATGTATAGCAAAGTGTTCCTAAAGAATTTTCTTTGAGAAATGTTTATTTTAGGGGCTACAGATTTTTATGTGAGCACAACTTAGCCGAAAAAGGGAGGATTTTGGTGTTTGATGTGTACTGTATATTGTAATTACAATGGACATAGCCAGCCCTACAGTTTTTTGGGGGATACCATTCAGGGGTGGAGCAAAGTGCAGTCACAATGAAGTCCTAAATGAGTGCCTGCAAGACTAAAAGTATGATTTTGAAGCTGAAAGAAAAAATATAAAATGCTAAATTTTAGAGACATTCACACAAAGTAATGAGAAAATATAAGGAAAGGGTAATCTTTTTTTTTTTACTTTCAAATGTAAAATATTCTCCATGAACAGGATGGGGGGGGGGAGGTATCTCCCACAAATACCACCCTCCCCCCATCTAATTACCATAGACCTATACAATTGACCTCTATTTTAAGTTTTATTTTTATGAATGATATCAACTTTGTTAATCACGTTGATTTTTAGTAAAATTTTAATCTAAATACTAAGAAAATTATGTTTGGTGATTATTAAAAAAATAATATATGATTTATAACATTCTCCATATTCTTACAGGAATTATTCATATAATATATAAAACAAATTTGAATGAACAAGACAAAATACAGATAGGTTCAGTAACTCTTGTGCTCCAATAATACCAGTTGAAACATGAATTGACTTGTCAATGGGATGCCCAGGATAGTAAACTTTAGTCTACACCTCTACTCTCTCTCAGTCAATGTGAGAGTGTGTGTGACCTAGTGAGGAGCATCACCATCTTAGCCTGGTAAGACCTTTGTATTCAGTTTTTTCTTCTTACCTTTATACCTTAAACTATTTCCAGTTTCATTTCATATTTACATTATATTGCAAATTAGATACATTTAATCCTAACATTCTGCTAATCAAATATCTGTGTTGCCTTGTGATTATTAATTATGCCTGGTGAAATGATGTCACTATTGTACACAGGAGTAACTTTATTTTCCCAATTCCTGGCATTTCTTTTCAATCTAGTTATTCATTATAGTTGAATTACATCTAAAGTTAATCTGAAAAATTGATAATTTTTATCCTGGACTAATAACTCAAATGTAATTAGCTAGGAAGTAGAAGGTGAATAAAAGTTTGTAATATTATGCAATGGGATTAGTGCATGAGCAACTAAACTATATTGTACATATTTCTTCACACTAATGTGGTCCTTTTTATTTTTTTCCAGGTACCATGGATCTAGGCTCACTGAATGTAGGGCATGGCGTTATTGCTGTGACCCTTTTCAAAGACACAAGAAAAAAAATTACTAAAGGACATCGTTTTGTACTTGAAGAATTAATAGAAAGCATTCTTGCTTGCAATCTGATGGCACAGCATAAAGTACCTACCTGTCGCAATTTATTGTTAAAGGCTTCATCTTCACACACTGGATCTCAAAAGCTCACTCCATCACAATGTGATATTGAATTAGAAAAGGAGTATGAACTTCAAAACCTCAATACATCTTTGGTCACAATACCAGAGTACCCATTGCAAAAAGCTAAAGCATCACAAAGCAAGCAGTACACAAAGAAGAAATTCATTCAAGTAAGAAGCAATTTGAAAGAGTAGGTAGTACAGAAATTTCATCTGGGAATGACTCAGACGTTAATACGGAAACAGAAATTATTCAACAGCTAAAACATAAATTTGATAATGAAGAGACAAGAAGAAATGAAAAATTGACCATCCTCTCTGTCCTACCAAAAACCTGGATTAGACAAAAAATAATGAACACTTTTAATTGCTCACAATACATGGCTTGGCAAGCAAAACATTTGGTAAAAGAGAAGGGGGTACTATCTATGCCAAATCCAAAGTTGGGGAAACGGCTGGATAGGGACATTGCTACTAAAGTTAGAGACTTCTATAAATCACTAGACATCAGTAGAGAACTGTCAGGTTTAAAAAACTACCTCTCAGTAAAAGGAGCTGATAGCTGTCGTCAAAGAAAGCAAAAATTTCTCGTACTTAGCAATCTGAAAGAGGTATATGAAGACTTCAAAGGCAAGTATCCAGAACTAAAGATTGGATTCTCAAAGTTTGCAGAACTGAGACCAAAAGAATGTGTTTTGCCAGGAGCCAATGGCACACATTCTGTGTGTGTATGTACTAAACATCAAAATGTGAAACTAAGTATGGCAGCTGTTGAATCTGTGTTTCAGCATCAAGAAACACCTGACACTTCTGATGATACCCTAAATACTAATCATATTTCAAATTATAGACATTGCCTCGCCCTTCTTCAGTGCAAACCGTCTCGAGAAAAGTTCTATTTTGGTGAATGTGAACAATGTTCCCCAAAGCAAGAATATTTGGATTTATTAGATAAAGTGTTTGACAGAAAGGGACTTGATGAGATTGAGTTTAGTCAGTGGGTTACAACAGACAGATCAACTTTAGAATATAAAAAAGTAACAGCAGAAGATTTTATTCCATATTTCCATGAACAATTAACATCTGCAACATGATTTCATTGCCAAAGCTCAAAGTAGTTTTTTACAAGAAAAGAAGCAAGAACTAAGTGAAGGTGAATTTGTAATTGTGGAAGATTGTTCAGAGAATTATTCTTTTATTGTGCAAGATGCAGCCCAGTCATTTCATTGGAGTAATTGCCAAGCATCACTACATCCATTTGTTGTTTACTACCGTAAAAACAATGAGTTACAACACCAAAGTTTTGTAGCAATTTCTAACTGTAATCAGCATGATGTCATCACAGTTCACCTTTTTCGAACAAGGCTAATAAATTTCTTAAAGTCATCTCATAAAATCACATAAATATTTTATTTCAGTGATGGGTGTGCTGCCCAATATAAGAATCGAAAGAACTTCATTAACCTTTGCTATTACAAGAATGATTTTGATATTGAAGCAGAATGGCATTTCTTTGCAATGAGCCATGGTAAAGGACCCTGCGATGGCATTGGTGGAACTGTGAAGAGGCTAGCCGCCAGAACAAGCCTTCAGAGAGCAGGAGTCAATGCTGAACCTATTTTAGACCCTAAGGCACTCTTCAATTTTGCAGTAAAAGCTCTTCCTTCAATTACTTTCACCTTCACAACATCAGAAGAACATGAAGCTCACTGACAGAAGTTGGTGAAGCGCTTTAACAATGCAAGAACCATTCCAGGTAACCTGGTCAGCTAGCCATTTAGTTATTAAAGTCACATAGTCAATTAGTAATTTAGTGAACTAGTACTACTAATAAGTAATTTTTCTTGCCCCTGTAAGGGAAAAGGTTTAAGTGGGAAGTGCCACTGTAAGGATGAACATAGAAAGTTAGATATATAATTTATGGATTAATAAGATTTAAGATGTTCTTGTTTAATAATCTTCTTTCTTAAATTTAATAACTTAAATTCTTAAATAATAACTTAGCAAACTTCTTAAATAATAACTTAGCAAACTGAAAGCTTAGAATATAATTATGTACCTAATATATACATATTTTCTTTATTAGGAACGCAGAAGATCCATTGCGTCAAGGCTGTCAGTGAGGAAGTCTTGGAAGTTAGTGCATATTCGACTTCAATTATCACAAAATTGGAAAGAACCTCTATTCTTCAAAGCAGCACAATTCCATTGGCATCTATAAAAGGGTTCTGTTTAGCTATCTATGATGAACATTGGTATCTCGCATGTGTCCTGGAGGTCAAGCATGAGAGCAATGAAGTTCGGTTGAGATTCCTTCACCCACATGGCCCTGCCAACTTGTTTGTGTATCCTGCACCACCTGATGAACTTCTTCTTGATGCTAGTGATGTGTTAATGATTGTTAGCCCAACAACCATTACGGGCCGAACCTATACATGGACAAATTTGGAAATGAAGAAAGCTACCACTATGACAAATTCCCACAAATAGAGTAATATTGAAACATATATATATATATATATACATAGTATACTGGTATATATTTTTAGTGTATTCAAACCATGATTTGAATCTTCAGGACTCCTTTCAGAATTATAAAGTTTTATCACATATTAGTTAATATACTTAGTAAATTGCTTATCATCCAATTTCAATGTATCATCCTAAATACTATTTTAATATAATATGCATATAGAGCATTATTTTATTAAAGCATACATTAGATATTTATAAAAAAGCAAGGGTACTGGTATAAGTACTGTAGATAGTGGTTACAATTGTGTATTTATCAGTACACGCCAAACACCAAAATCGTCACTTTTTTGGCTAAGTTGTGCTCACATAAAAATCTGTAGCTCCTAAAATAAACATTTCTCAAAGAAACTTCTTTATCAACACTTTGCTATACATACTCCTATGTACAAATTTTTAGGGAAAGTTACAAAAAAATTGATATCTATGTCAAGTGACCTTTTCAAGGTCAAAAGTCAAACAAATTAAAGGTCAACCTTGGTGTTTGACCTTGTAAGAAAATATATGCATTAATAAAAGTTGTAGGGAATCTTATTAGCTTTAAATGGTATCAGAATGAGCTCTGCAGGTGCAATAGTCTCCGAGATATTTGACTTTGAACTTTGTGCAAAAATGCCCTTTTTGACCCAAATTTGAGGGGTCATATCTCAGAAACCATTTGACGTACAGAGGCGAGACGCATACCATTGAATATGTCTCATTAAGGTCTACAAGTACAGTAATTTGCAAGAAAATCTGAGTCAGGGGCAAGAAAAATAGCCAAATCTTGGTTGAATTGACCCACATATCACTATGAATGTACTAGCATAGCAGCTTTTGCGCCTATTTAGAACCCTTCTAAGAGGTGGTTGCTCCAAAGGTTAACACCTGGCCCTGGCTAAAACAAGGGCTCCTCCCTCCCCACCACCATGTGACTGCTTCCATTAAATCAAAGCGGCTGCACCCAACCACCACAGGATGGGGCGGGCAGGTGGATGCGTGATTTACATCTAGCATAACTTTTACGTTCTGCCCTAGTGGTGCTTGGAATCAGTATGGTGGTCCGTTTTTAAGGAAATGACATTTCTTTGTCCCACTCGAGGAATTTAGGTGGGTGAATGAGGTCATTGAGTTCATCTACGGCAACCCCATCATGATTTCTCTGTCCCAGTTCAGAGTAGATGCTTTTTTTAATCTGGCAATCTCATTGCTGTGGACCTAATTACTATTCCTAGAGCAATTGGCTGTTTTGTATGCTGTCAGCTGAGTGTGAGACGGCCTTCAGACTGCAGTGATATGGCCTCATCCTTTATAAGCACCAGCCAAACTCTTTCACTATCTGTGAATTTCATTGAGCTAGGTCTAAGTTCTGTATGGTTTGCCCCGTAAAGGGCGCGGCGATTTGCCATCCTGGCCGCCGTGCTGACGGGATCCAGCGCTCCGTCCGGCCCCAGCTTAGCCTCTCTTCCTTCCTTCAGATAGCCCGATTTCTCCCCTACCTCGTCGCTTTTCATAAAACCTTTCCCACAACTTTCTCTGGTCAGCCTCTAATTTCAAAGGGTAGAATGCTGACCTTCTTCTCAAGCCAACCACCCCGGATCGGGGCTGAGGGGGGAGGGGGCATTGTTCCCTAACCCCTCAGCTCCGGTTAGGGATGGGTTTTTTTTAACAACCTGCTTCATCCCCACCCATACCTTCCTCACATCCCTTTTCCTCTCCTCCCTTTTCCTCTCCTCTTCAAAATCTATCTTTTTTACGCCGTGTTCAAGGTGGAGCCGCCATGCCGAAGGACTGCCAGGCCACCAGGCGGGAGGGGTGGTCCCAAATGGCGGCGCCTGGCTCTGCCGGGCCTGTAAGCACCTCTTGCAGTGCGGGGCTACTGCAAGAGGTGGTGAGCGATTGCGTCCCGTAAAACAAAGAGGGTCACCATGCCCAATGATGAAAACAAAAAACATCTCCCCTTAATTCCCCTTAAAACAACGCAGCCGCCCTCGTGCAGCTCCACAGAAAAGATGGAGGTCCTACCCCCTGTGCTTGCGCAGGGGACCCTCTATACCTCTTTAACCGGAGAGGAGGCTTACTCCTCTCCTACGCCTACGGGTGTAGGGGACTCCCCCTCACCCCCTTCTCTGGAGGTGCTTTCGGGCACCTCCCTATCTCCAGTGGCAGTCCCTCCTTTGCTTTCTAAGGGGACTGCCAAGAAAGCCAGCAAGCAGCCCATTGCTGACCGCCCCTCGTGCAAGCGGCTCGGTAGGGCAAACCCCCTTAGGGGGGAGAGGGAAGCCAGGCCCCTTCGGTCGCTTCCCTCAAAAGACCTGCTGGCAAGAATATTAAACCTTGCCGGGGTCAAGGCCTGTGCCTCCCCACTAAAGACTTATGACACTGCCAAGGGGACCTGCGATGTCCTGGGAGGGGATGGCCAACTGGAGGCCCTTCCTGTGATAGACATGGTCCTTAAGGAAACTCAGCTTCAGACGGTAGGGCCTTCCATGGGGGGAAATCTGGGCTCGGCGCCAAGCACCGAACCTGAATCCGCCCCTATGCAAGTTCCTGAGGCAGTACAAGGAGGGGAGGGATCTCCTCCGGATGATGCCCCTGCGACCACCAGGACCTTCTCTATTTCGGAGAAGGACCTGGCTGAGGCCGGTCCATCTGGCCTGGGGGCTTCTACCGGCGGGGGTGAGAAGCGGGTACATTCCCCGCCCTCCTCTCCAAAAAAGAAAAGGACGAAAATGACCAAAAAGACGAAGAAGACTCGGGGCTACGGGGACGGATGGGTCTGCTGCCACTTTGGCAAGTGACCAAGCCAAGATCGGCACATCCGGCCCCTCTGCCCCCCCGGGTACGGAGCTCCTGACGATGACAAAGACCAAAAGTGCACAGGGCGGAGCCTCGATGACATCGGGGCCCCTCATTCAGAGGTTACCTGGCGTTTTTGAGCCCGCTGGCTTCAAACGCTTCCTCGTTATTCGCTCCACTGATGGCACCATGTTGTCCAAGAGCAACATGATCCATCAGAGGAGAGGATTAGCTAGTGCAATTGGTAGAGAGCCGAAGGTAACCCGTTTCTCGGGGGAGCCTTCTGGCGAATGCGGCGAATCCCGCCGAGGCGGCCAAGATAAGTGCTCTTCGGACACTTCATGGCATCCCGGTGAGTGTGACGCCGCACTCTACCATGAACTTTGTGAAAGGAGTAGTTTATGCGAGGGAACTCGTTGACTACTCCATTGAGGATATCACCCTAGAGCTGGCCGACCATGGGGCATTCAAGGTGGAACGTGTGATGAGAAAACAGGGAGGGGCTTCAAGACCCACCCCTACACTCTTCGTCACGTTCGACTGTGACAAGCTCCCTGAGTCGGTGCGTGCCGGTTGGTACCGCTACCGCGTGAAGGCATTCGTGCCACTGCCGCGGCGGTGATATTACTGTCACCGCTTCGGCCATACGAATCGCTCATGTAGACGTGCAAAGTCGGGGTCACCCGAAGTCTGTGTAAATTGCTCCAAGGTCGCACACGATAAGTCCAAATCGTGTGTGGCCAAGTGTGTCAATTGCGGAGAGCCGCACCTTGCTTCTTCGAAGCAATGTGGTGCATATCTCCTTGAGAAAGAAATCCTGGCCATTCAGGCCCAGGATCGACTCTCATTCCGCAAGGCAAAGGACTTGGTCCTGGCGCGCCTGGCTCTGCCTGGGACGTCATATGCCTCAATAGTTAGAAAGGCACCCTCTGCTCCTGGCCCATCCAGGCCAACGAGCACGGTTGTTTCCGCGCCCATTCGGAGCCCTTCTGCGGGCACTCCCCTGGTAAAGCTGGCGGCAAAAAGGGTTCATACCCTGCCCCAGCTAAAACCAGGGCTCCCCCCTCTTCCCCCAGCGTGACGGTTTCCTGTAAGGCGAAACGGCCACGCACCTCCACCGAGTCGTTAGACTCACAGGAGGCAACACCCCTGAAGATGGTCGCTAGGCCATCTTCCGGGGTTCCTAAAGCTGTTCCCCGAAAGGAGGACAGCAACAAAGGAGCTTTGGCCCCTTCGCCCATGCCCCGAGCTGGAGCGAGTGGCTCGGAGACGGTGGTTCCTCGAAAAGAGGGCCCCCCGCCTCTGAAGCCGCAACGCCCGCCTAAGCTTTTGAGGCGGAGGGAGGAAAAGACTCGCATGGCGAGCCCAACCTCTCCCAATAAGTCCTCGAGGGCGACAGCGTCTTCAACGCTTTGTCCGGCCAACAGCACCCGGGGTTCTGCCTCCGGGAAGCGTACGGCCATTCCCGTGAGGGTCTTCAGTTCGAGGAGGGCCCCCGCGTCTCCTCCGAGCTAGGCCTGGAAGGCATATTCCTTCAATGGAATTGCCATGGTCTCCGGGCCAACTGGGAGGAGTTGCGGAGGCTCGTCTCATCCCGTTCCCCGTTAGCTATCGTTTTGCAGGAGACCATGCTAGGCGCGTGCCCCCTGCCCGCCCTTCCGGGGTATAAGGGTCTTGCGACCCCACCACCGCGGGATGGCCGGGCTGGGGGATGCGCGGTTTACACCCGGCATGATGTCTCCGTTCTTGCTTTCACTTTAGATACCTCCTTTTCGGCAGTGGCTGTGCAGCTGCACCTGGATAGGAGGTATACTCTGATTTCTGCGTACATTCCACCGTCAACTGACTTCGACGCGGGGGACTTCCGCCGCGTCGTGGCACGGTTGCCGAGGCCCTATCTCTTGCTTGGAGATCTGAATGGCAGGCATCATCTCTGGGGAGATTACTCTATAAATCCCAGGGGAAAAGTCCTTGCCGATCTGATCGAAGAGCTTGAGATGGGTGTCCTAAACGTGGATGAGTTTACGCATCACTGTCCGAGAACCACTTCATTTTCTTGCCTCGACCTATCTTTGTGCTCTTCGGATGCACAGCCTGATTTTGATTTGGAGGTGGTTGATGACCTTCATGGTAGTGATCACTTTCCCATTCAAATATCATTTTCAGGGCAACTGCCGCCTGAGAGACCACCTCGGTGGTGCTTGGCGCGGGCGTGGTGGCCTGCATTTCAGGAAATGACTGAATTCTCTATCTCAGTCGAGGAGTTTAGGTCGGTAGATGAGGCCGTTGAGTTCTTCTCCGGCAACCTCATCGCCGTGGGCCTGACTACTATTCCTAGGACGTCTGGCCTTTTTGCACGCCGACCACTCCCATGGTGGTCGGCCGAGTGTGAGACGGACCTCAAACAGAAGCCTTATGCCTACATGCGCTATAAGCGCCGCCCGAACGATTTCACTTTCGCTGAATTTCGTCGGGCTAGGGCTAGGTTCCGATATATTTCGAAGCACGCCCGCCGCTCTTCTTGGCAGGCATACGTGTCTTCACTTAACGGGAAGACCCCTTTAGCTGAGGTGTGGAAGCGAGTCAAAAGGATTCGGGGCAAGTTCTCGCAGGACCCTCCTCCCGTTCTCCAGGAGAATGGCACCGCAATCTCGGACCCCGCGTCCGTGGCGGAATCCTTCGCGACCGCTTTTTCCGCATTCTCTAGCCGTGATGCTGCTCCGCCAGCATTCAATGCACGTCGTGATGTCGTGGAAGGCCGCCGGCTGGACTTTACCTCCAGAGGCGGAGAACCTTTCAACGATAAGTTTACTGTGAGTGAGTTGCGTTCCGCTCTCGCTTCGTGCGCGGACACCGCCCATGGTCCGGACGATGTTCTGTACGCTATGCTTCGACACCTGGGTGAGCGAGGCATGGCCTTTCTGTTAGATTTGTTCAACAGTATCTGGGTGGAAGGTCTTCTCCCAGACTCCTGGCGAATCGCTACTGTGCTCGCCTTTCGCAAGCCGGGGAGAGATCACTCTACTCCGACCGGTTTCCGCCCAATCTCTCTAACCTCTGTCGTGTGCAAGTTGATGGAGAAATTGGTAAATGTTAGATTAGCCTATTTCCTGGCACAGTGCGGCTTCCGTAAGTTCCACTCCACGTCGGATGCTCTGCTCCGACTGGAAAATGCCGTCTGCGAGGCTTTCCTTCGTAGACAGCACTACGCCACGGTGTTTTTTGATCTGGAGAAGGCCTATGATACCGCATGGCGATACGGTATCATGGAGACTCTCCACACGATGGGGACGAGGGGACGCCTCCCAATGTTTATATCTGAATTTTTGCGAGATCGTCGATTCCGCGTACGGGTGGGGGGAGCCCTCTCCGGCCCAAAGGAGCAGGGAAGTGTCCTCAGTGTCACACTCTTTGTCCTGAGCATCAACGGCATCACCTCGGTGCTGCCGGAAGATGTTCTCGCTACGCTCTACGTGGACGACCTTTCGATCTCTTTTGGGTCGGCCCAGATGCCAACTCTGGAGCGTCGGCTCCAACAGGCATTGAACCGCGTCTCTCGCTATGCCGAAGCGCACAGGTTTCGCTTTTCTTTGGCCAAGACTAAGGTGGTGCACTTCTGCCGCCATCCACGGCTTCACCCCGACCCAGATTTGTTTCGTAATGGGGTGGATGTGGTTGAGTCGCACCGTTTCTTTGGTCTTGTATTCGACCGACGCCTCACCTGGGAGGCTCATATTCACAGCCTTAGGGTCTCTTGTACCCGCGCCATGGACATTCTCCGTTCCGTGACGTTCAGCGCTTGGGGCGCTGATAGGGCTACTGCCCTACTTTTTTATCGATCCTTTGTTCGCTCTAAGCTCGACTACGGATGCGAGTTTTATGCATCCGCAGCTGAGCGTTTATTGCGGAAGGCTGTTTCGATCCACCACACCGGCCTTCGCCTTGCGACCGGTGCCTTCCGCACTTTCCCCATTGAGAGCCTGTTGGTCGATGCTGGGGAGATGCCACTCGCTCTGCGCCGCGTGCAGTGCATCACTCGCCTGTTCGCGCGAGCCCGGCGCCTCCCTCAGTCGCCAACAGCTCTCACTGCATCCGCAGCTGATCTCGATGGTGCCTATGCCGCCGAGAGACGCCAGTGATACCCTAAGCCCTTTGGGTTTAGGGCCAGGAAACCCCTTCGAGATGTAGATATAGCTCTCGGTCCGGTGGTGCCCCTGGTTCTGCCCTGGAGGGCACCACATTTGGCTATTTGTCGCCACGCCTCTGCTCCTAAAGCTTGTACTGCGCCGGGAGTATTGCGTTCGACCTTTTTGGAGCACATCTTGTCACGCTGGTACCGTGCCAGTGTATACGGATGGCTCCAAGTCCCAAGAGGGGGTCGGCTTCCGTGCCGTATCCCGTCTGTTTGAAGTCAGCGGGGCTCTACCAGGCGCTGCGTCTGTCTTCACGGCCGAGCTGGTGGCAATACACCACTCGGTACGGGAGATTACGCGACGTGCCCGGTTCGGAGACCGGATTGTGATCTATAGCGACTCACAAAGCGCCCTGAGTGCTCTCGGGGCATTGGAATCTCCGCATTACCTGGTTCGCGAAATCCGTGACGCCACGGTTTTGGCGAGCCGGGCAGATGTCGAGATTATCTTCTGCTGGGTTCCTGGACATGTAGGAATTGCGGGGAATGAGCGCGCCAAAGAGTCCGCGAGGACTCGGCGACCAGACCAGCGTTTCGCTCTTCCTCACACTGACTACATGGCAGGAATACGGGCAGCTCTTCGGACTGCTTGGCAAAGAAGATGGGAGACGGTCGAAGGGAACTTAAAGTTGCGTGCCATTGCGCTGCGACTGTTCCCATGGACCTATCCCCCAATGCCGCGGCGGCTTCAGGTTGCTTTCTGTCGTCTCCGAATCGGGCACACTCGTGTGACGCATCGCTATTTGATGGAGCGCTCGCCTGCGCCCTATTGCAACGACTGCGTCGTCCCCCAGACTGTTCGGCACATTCTTGTCGAATGTCCCAGTCTGGGTGATCTTCGCGCATGACACCTGTCCCGGTATCGGGATGGGCGGGGTCGCTACCGCCTGTCCCTTGTACTCGGGACGAGTGCGTGTACTTTGACTGGTGGACTTATTGACTTTTTGGGGGAGGCTGGCCTTCTCCCTTTCATTTAACCCGGTTTAATTGTGTTTGTTTTTGTTATTGTCTTTGTTATTGCTTTGTTATTGGTTTTTCTTTTTATTGTTTCCTGTTCAATTTTTTAAAGTAGCCTAGAACTAGGCTGTTTGTTTACGGCAACTTATGCCTAAGTCGGCAGTCGCCAGATACCCCTTAATTAAAAAAAAAAAAAAATCTGTATGGTTTGAAGCAGCCCTTCGTTTCTTCCTGGCAGGCATATGTGTCTTCACCTATCCGGAAGACCCCTCTTCAAGAGGTGTCTAATCAAGTCAAGGATTTCTAGAAGATTGTGACTGTTCTCTGGAACCTGTCTCCTTAGCAGTCTTTTCTGACAGCGTTCTTCTCGTCGCTGAATGCCACTGGCGACTTTATTTCTAGAGGCACTGTGAACCCTTTAATGACTTATGTTGTGAGGTGCGTTCCACTCTCGCCTCATGTATGTACACTGCCTATGGTCCCAGACACTGTCCCTATGCCATGTTTTGACACACGTGAGCGAGGCATGGCATTCTGCTAGATTTGTTCAACCAGATCTTGACATGAAGTATCCTATACTTAACTTTTTTGCTCTGGTGATTATGACACCGCATATCGATATGGTATTATGGAGACCCTTTACATGATGAGGCGAGGGATCTCTCTCAATTTTTATTTCTGAACTCTGCAAGATCCTTGATTCCACAGACAGGTTGGGCAGCCCTCTCTGGCCCATTGGGACAGGAAGAGGGCATCCCGCAAAAGAGTGTCCTCAGTGTCATACTTTTCACAGCATCAACAGGAAGATTTTATTGCTACGTTCTATGTAGACGATCTTTTGATTTCTTTTGGTCCTGCCCATATGCCAGTTCTGGAGTATGGACTCCAACAGTCATTTAACCTCATCTTGCTATGCTGAAGCACACAGGTTTTGGTTTTCCTTGGCCAAGACTTAGGTGACTAAGGTGTGCACTTCTGCCACCATTCATGGTTCCACCCTGACCTGGACTTGTTCCTAAGCAGGATTTGCCTGGAAGTGGTGGATTCACACCTCATTGGTATTTTTTTGACTGATGCTGCACCTGGGAGTCGCATATTTGCAGCCTTATGTTCTATTGTGCCTGCGCCATGGAGTTTGTTTGTTAATATGGCTACTGCCATACTTTTCATCTGATTCTTTGCTCATTCGAAGCTTGTCTACGGGTGTAAGTTTGACGCATCTGCAGCCTAGCGTGTATTGTGTAAAGTGACTTTCTCCACGCTACACACAGGTTTTTGTGCCTGTGCATCTCCCTCAGTCACAAACAGCTCTCACTGCATCCGCTGCTGATCTCGACTGTGCTTATTTACAGAAAGATTAATCATACCTAAAGGGTTTAGGGCTAGGAAACTCCTTCAAGAGCTTGTGTAGTTCTCGTTCCCAGGATACCACCCTGAAGTGTAGCACCTTTGGAATATTCATTGTCACACTTCTACTTCCAAAGCTTCCACAGCTTTGGGAGTATTGTGTGAGCACACTTCATGTCATGCTTGATCCGTGCCAGTGTACTCGGATGTATCTAAGTCCCAGGAAGGTGTCAGCTTCCATACCATATCCTCCCCTTTTGAAATCTGCTGTGCTCTACTAGGTGCTGCATTTGTCTTAACGGCTATGCTGTTTACAATACAGTACTTGGTATGGGACATAATGTGTCGTGCCCTGTTTGATGAATGAATTGTGATCTTTAGTGACTCACAAAGTGCCATTGGGGCATTGCCTCCCCCCCCATCCCAGTTCATTGTATCCCTGACATTGCGGTTGCTGCGAACTGCCCATGAACCTACCCCTCAATGCTATGACGGGTTCAGGTTGCTTTCTGTTGTCTCCCAATTGGGTAGACTTGTAGGACGCACTGCCATTTGATGGAACACTCGCCGGTGCCTTACTGCGATGACTGCATTGCCTCGCAGACTTTTTGGCACATTCTTGTTGAATGTCCCAGTATGGGTGATCTTCGCGCACGTTACCTGTCCTGGTACCAGGACGAGCGGGGTTGCTACCGCTTGTCCCTTGTACTTGGGATTGGTTTGTGCACACAGATTTGCGCACTATATGACTTTTTGGAAGGGGCTGGCCTCCTCCACTTTATTTGACTGTTTGTTGTTGGTCGCATGCTCCTGCACCAAGAAGAGGCGGTACAACACTTCAATGACACAAATCACATATACCCACAGGCACTATCAGATACTACAACCCGTGTTTCAACAGAAACATAAAACTCAAAACATGGGCACACCTCCGCAAACAGCTCCCCACACAGGATATCCTTGAGCGCATTAGGACACTCAATATAGAAATAGACAAGGATATCAAACACAAACAAGTCACTAAATGGAAACAACTCCTCTGACATCACATCCAACACAAACCCTTCCAAACTTTGGAAGCTCATACATGGCCTCAACAACAGATATAACACATGAGGCCATCCTAACACCAACACATACTAGCATACCAACTGACAAGCACCAAGCTCACATCCTCAACAAACACTACTCCAACATATGCAGACTCACTCACAGACAAGAGGACCGTGCCATTCTCAAATGCCTACATGCACTTAGATAATCATGCAACATGACACTCACAGCCATCCGTACGACAAAGAAACCTCCTTCACAGGCCCTGACAGAATTTCGTATCTACACCTAAAACATTTAGGCCCACACGCCATCAGAGCCCTCACAGACATCTTCAATCTATCACTCAGAACAAATAGTATTCCCAACATCTGGAAACTTGCCAACATTATACCTATCCTGAAACCCAACAAATCCCCCACAGAACCAGTCTCTTACAGACCTATTTCACTACTCTGCAACCACTCAAATATACTTGAAAGATTGGTTCTCAACATATTACCACACCACTCTCTCCCACACAACATGGTTTCAGGCCACAACACTGCACTCTCCTCACAAACATGACGCAAACAATCCTTGAATGCCTTAACTCAACAAAACCTGCATACAGATCACTCATTG
Source organism: Ceratothoa steindachneri (assembly GCA_963969495.1). Taxonomy (NCBI): domain Eukaryota; kingdom Metazoa; phylum Arthropoda; class Malacostraca; order Isopoda; family Cymothoidae; genus Ceratothoa; species Ceratothoa steindachneri. The sequence continues at coordinate 46,738,971 of OZ018332.1, forward strand.
CTGCCATAAACATCAGCAGAGCCTTTGACACAGTTCCACGACACATACTTATACATGGTGTCTACTGCCCTTGAAGTCCTTGAAAAGCTTTTGAATGTATTTTTTGCCTTGAACTCCTTGAAAAGTCCTTGAATTTGATGAAAAAGGTAGATGGTCCTTGAATTTAAAAAATAAATCATTGAGTGATTGTTCAAATTCACTATTTATATACTTTTTAATGTCTATTCGGAAAATGGTAATTTATTTAAGTTAATCTACTCACTAATGTGAGTGAACATATGTATGCTTTGGATGCATTGTATTTTATGATGGATGCTCGCTATACTTCTGGGACTGTCACTTGGATACCTTGTTCTTGTTTTTTTGCACTGGTGAGTTGATTTTGGTTATGCTTTGCTTATAACCCATTTTTCCCTTAAATACCTCACCTTCATCAATGTCCCATAATGTTTATTGCACTTTTTTAATTTAAAGAAAAAAAACAATAGCTAAAACCCCTCCTTAATTATTTTTTTAAAGTCCTTGAAAAGGCCTTGAATTCAAAATCACCAAACAAGTAGACACCCTGTTATAGACAAAATACTCAATACACACATCCACCCAAACCTTAAATAGTGTCTTGCCAATTTTCTTTCAGGCAGACATTGGTACACGGTATACAACAGCAAGTCCTCCAAAACACTTCACTACATTAGCAGAGTACCGTAGGGCTCTGTACTCTCACCCACACTCTTCCACCTATTCATACATGACATACTTCACCCGACTCAACCCAACACACACATTATGTCTTACACAGATGACCTCACAATACTCTCACAACATCTTGAACATGAGGCCTCCACCGAACAACTTCCACAATACATACACACAATAGAGAATTAGCTATACAACAACAGAATGAAGGTCTCCACAAACAAATCATCACTCACACTCATAACACCATACAACACAGAATACAGACTTCAGCCACACATTACATTAAACAACACTCCTATCCCAGTTACACCCACCACCAAAATCCTTGGAGTAACACTTGACAGAGAGATAACATTCAAGCAACACACAGACGACATTAACACTAAGGCCAAAAATAGACAACATTATCTGCTCCCTCACTAACACCTACCTACGGACACACCAAGTAGGACCTTACAAAAGTTTATAAACAATACATTAGACCCATACTAACATACGCACATACTGCATAGCAACCTGACACCGCCAATGCCCACATAAATAAACTACAGACAACACAAAACACTGCCCTACGCATTGTAACCGGCTGCTTAAAATCAACACCCACCACACACTTACATGAAGAAACTCAGGTCTCACATGGACATAAGAGGTACACACACACACACACACCTCCACAACATACCCTCAATGCTCTCTCCACTTCATGCAGCCACCAACACAAACACGCAGACACATTCACAACACACCGGCCAGCCACTCCCACTTCCTCTTCCCCTCTCCCCCCAGCTCCCTCTGATGTCTCTGAGCAGACTCACATCCACACAGAATTCACCAGGCGGGCACTGGCCTCCCTGGGCCCCAACTCTATCGGGAACCAAACCTTCCCCAGTGAACGATGAGGAGTGGGAGCGGGTGCAGCTGGGGTGCCTATTGTGTGGACACCACACAGCCATCCTGGCATACAAACACAGGATTGGACTTGCTCCCGATGATGATGGCCGGAACTGCAATTTGAGACCAGTGGACATGGAGAATGTCCTCCTACACTGCCCACACACTAATACACAGGGTAACACACGGAATAGACAACATGGAGCACCTCTGGACCCGCCCTTTCCCCATCATGCAGTTTCTGTTAGATGCTGGCATCGTCCAAAGGCCTACATAAGCCCACACCATCCCAAGTAGACTTGTCCACCCAGTCCGCCGTGGCACCCTCCCCGAAGAGCCGTCGGATATTAAACAACAACGCTGGAGTGGGCTTCCTTCTTGTTACCTTTTTGCTTTTTCTATTTTTGTGTTTAACCTATGATCTTTATCCTTGTTATTTGATATTTGCTTTTTAATATAGCCTACTTGTACCTGTAGTGAGTACTGCGACTTATCCCAAGTAGGCAGTCTCCAGATGGGCTCCTAAAAAAAGCAAACAAAAAACGAGGCCACATGTTGAAATTATCATCTCCTGGACACGGGAATTGCGTTGAATGATTGCACCTATAAGGGGGCCAGAGTGTCAGCAAGGAGTGGGAGCCCTTACCAGCATTTTGCTCTTCGTAACACTGACTACATGGCAAGAATAAGATCAGATGGGAGATGACTAAGAGTGGTATGCTATTGCGCCAGCACTGTTCCCATGGACCTCCTCCTCAATGCCGCGGTTGTTTCTGGTCACTTTATGTGATCTTCCTATTGAGCATACCCGCAAGACACACCGCCATTAGATAGAGCACTCACCTCCTTACAACAATGACTGAGTTGTCTCCCGGACTGTTTGGCACATTTATTGAATGTCTCAGCCTGGCTGATCTTCACATGTTACCTGTCCTCGTATTTGGACGAGCAGGATCTACTACTGTATGTCTTTTGTACTTCGGGTCGATTCTCGCACACACATTTGTGGACTATTTGATTTCTTTGTGGTGTTGATTGCATGCTCCTGGTCCAGGGTGAGGTGAGCTTTCACCCCCTCCCTATCATGTTGGAGCGTGCTTCCTTCTTGTTCTTGTTTAATCTTTTCTTTGTTGTTTGGTTTGGGGGGGTGGTTTGTTTTTTTGTGGAGCATAGTAATAGGCTAAAAATGGTTATTGTTACTTAAGCCCTTGGTGGCCACTGCCACCAATGGCATAAGTAGCAATAATCAGCGCCCACCAAGGATCTTTTAATTTCACTGGTTTTACCCTCACTCACAACAGCTTAAAGTGAGAAAGGGGTGAAAGTGCTTCAGCCTGGGTACAATTAAGAATTCTTTTACCCTTTTGGTTGCAGTGCATGCTGATGATACCTCAGAGTCGAATAGTCATGCACCAGTGCAGAAACCAACCGATTTGTCTGGAATTTTGTGCAACAAGAAGCTGGATAAAGATGATTGGCACGTTCCCCTCTTCATTTCTGAGCCTTTCAATCCCAATGTTCAACCCCAATACTGCAAACATCAGGTAGGTTTATGTGAGAAAAGAATACCATTAGGTGCTTTAAGTGCACTTTGTCACTTATGTTTTCCCCATGTAAGGGTCGCGGCGATTTGCCTTCCCGGCCGCCGTGCTGACGGGATTCAGCGCCCTGTCCTGCCCCAACTTTTAGCCTCCCCTCCTTTCTGACAGCCTGTGTTTTCACCCTACTTCTTCACTTTCCCTACTTTCTCTGGCTGGCTTCTAATTTCACAGGGTAGACGCCGACCAGCTTCCTTTCAACCAACTATCCCGGATCAGGGCTAAGGAGGGAGGGGACAATGATAAATTGAAAAAAAAAACAACTCCCTTTACCTTTCCCTCGGAGGTCCCCCCGAATTTCTTTCACCGGAGAGGAGACTTACTCCTCTCCTTTGCCTACGGGTGTAGGTGACTAACCCCCACCCCCTTCTCTAGAGGCGCCCTTGGGTGCCTCCCTCTTTCTAGTGGCAGTCCTTCATTTTCTTTCACAAGGGACTGCCAAGAAATCACGCAGGCGGCTGGAAATTGATCACTCCAGGTTGGAGCGGGTCGATAGAGCCAACCCCCTCAAGGGGTCAAGGAATGGCTGGGCCCATCGGTTCTTGCCACCTAACATCCTACACTCTTGCGTTAAGAGCCTACAGGGGGTCACTGTACGTGTTCCCCTCTTTTCCTCGACGGATGCTGGGTCGCCTTCATCAGGTAAAAAAAAGGGTAGCTCGAATGGGATCTGTGTTGTCTCGGGGTGCTGGGGGTGGACGGCCACATGGACGGCCTCGGTGTCAAGCACAGAACCGGTGTCCACCCCTATGCAAGCTTCTCCTCAGACAGCTCGGGACCCCGAGGCCTCACAAGGAGAGGAGGGACCACCTCCCCCTGCTGTGTTGCTCATATGATAGGCAAGACCTTGTCCATTTCAGAGAAAGATCTTGCTGAGGCCGGCTCATCTGGCCTAGGGGCGACTGCCGGCGGAGGGGAAGCGGGTTCATTCACCGCCCTCCTCTCCTAAAAAGAAAAAAAAAACCTCGGGGGCGGGCTCCTCTACCTCCGCGAAGCCCGCTGCTGTTTCAGTAAGCAACTAACCCAGGATCGGCACGTCCGGCCCCGTTGCTCCCCCAGGTGGGGAGTCCCAGACGAAGACCAAAACTGTGCAGAGCGAGCCTCGATTACGTCGGGCCACCTTATTCAGAGGCTACCTGGCATTTTCGAGCCCGCTGGCTTCAGACGTTTCCTTGTTATTCACTCTAATGATGGCAGCATGTTGGTTAGGAAACTCCTTCAAGAGCTAGGTATAGCTCTCGGGCTGGTGGCGCCCCTAATTCTGCCCGGACGCCACCCCGGAAGCTACTACCTTTCACCATTCGTCGCCACACCTCTGTTCCCAAAGCTTGTACAGCGCCGGGAGTATTGCGTTCGACCTTTTTGGAGCACACTTCGTGTCACGATGGAACCGTGCCAGTCTATACGGACTGCTCCAAGTCCCAAGAGGGGGTAGGTTTTCACGACTTATGCCTCTGTTTGAAATCAGTGGTGCCCTGCCAGGTGCTGTGTCTGTCTTCATGGCCGAGCTGGTTGCAATACACCGCTGAGTGCTCTCGGGGCATTGGAATCTCCGCATCCTCTGGCTCGCGATATCTATGACGCCACGGTTTTGGCGAGCTGGTGGATGTCGAGATTATCTTCTGCTCGGTTCCTGGACATGGAGGAATTGCGGGGGATGAGCGCGCCAAAGAGTCCGCGAGACTGGGCTTACAGACCAGCGTTTCGCTCCTCCTCACACCGATTACGTGGCAGGAATACGGGCTGTTTGGCAAAAAAGATGGGAGACAGTCTAGGGAAACTTAAAGTTGCGTGCCATTGCGCTGCGACTGTTCTTATGGGCCTATCCTCCAATGCTGTGACGGCCTCAGGTTGCTTTCTGTCGTCTCCGAATTGGACACACTTGCGGGACGCACCCTTCTATGAAGACTGCATTGTCCCCCAGACTTCGGCACCTTCCTGTTGAATGTCCCAGTCTGGGTGATCTTCGCGCACGTTATTGCTTGTCCCTTGTTCTTAGGACGGGTTTGTACACACTCACTTGTGGACTTTACGACTTTTTGGAGGAGGCTGGCCTCCTCCCCTTTATTTCACCTTTGTGTTTATAGGTTGCATGTTCTTGTACCAGGGGGGCCCGTCTCCCCCTGGTACAGGAGCGCGCCTCCTATTATTTTTGCTTTGTTTTGTTATTTTTTAGCGTTGTTATTTGTTATTTACATATTGTTATTTGTTTTCTTGTTTTTCTGTGTCGTGTACGGTGACTTATGCCCAAGCAGGCAGTCGCCAGATGGGCTCACTCCCCCCCAAAAAATCGCTTATGTTTTCCTCATCTGTCTGTCTCCTTTGGCTTTAGGAAAGTTTCGACCAAATTTAATGAGTGCCTGGAGTTTTTACCTTGTTCTTTTATGTTCAAATTCTCTTGCTCAGTAGATCACCCTAGTTGTCTCTGTTAATATGGCTGGTTCCTTCCTCCCATATTCAGTTTTTTAACCTTATCTTTATTTAAACCTCTAATTTCTAATGGTAGAGATACCCATCCAGAGTTATTTGATGAGGTGAATAATGTGGATATTCCAGAGGGGCTTGAATGTAAGTATGAGTGGCCTCAGTCGCTAAATGGTGTTGGATCAGGGTATGAGGCCTATAAGTATGCAAGATGCTAATGATTGGGATAAAGAAATGAAAAGATGGTTGAAGTGGTTGATATTTGGTGCCTACTAATTTGAAAGTGGAATAGTGCCTCGGACGTGCGTGAATGATGATTGCACCACTTATAAGGGTGGGAAAAAATTGGTATGATTAACGTGGGATCCGAACCATGGGAAAGTTAAATTATAAAACTAGAGAGAGTAAGTTTGTTGAGTGTTAAGCAAGGTGTTTATAAGCTTAAATAGAGAATCTGAGATGAACAAGTGTGGCTCAGAATGAGAAGTTGGTATATGGATCAATTCTGCATTGAGACAACTGAGAATGCAATGTATGAAAGTAAACTGCATGTAATGTTTATGTATCCATCACCCGCGCCTCCAAACTGTTCATGTATCCTACACTTGCTTCATTGCATTACAAAAGACAAAAGTAAGCCTTATGTCTCAATACCACAAGAAAATCAAAACACCCTATGCAAGGCCCCAAACATGACATCTCCAAGGTATTCCACTACATCAAAACCAGGTTGCATCCCACACAAACCATCCCTAATCACATACCGCATCAGACCATCCAATCTGACTCAAAATTTCTTCATTAGACCAAACCTTCAGATCTACAGAGTACTTGGTTCTTGTTAGAACCCCATCCATCCAGTGAAGTTCCTCATGGTTTCTGGTAAAACTAGGAACCTAAACCAAGGACTAAAACCACAAACAATCGCTCTGGCTCTGTTTGCTTGCCATCCTTTCTTTCCTCCAACTCTCACTGCTACTCATTTTTCTCTGGCCCATCTTTACCTTTTCCCACATGAGTGAAATTCCATGATTGGAATATTCCAATACTCAATATTTGTTTTCCTTTATCTCAAATGTCGCATTTTTCTCTAACAATTTTTATTTTGGTGGGTGCAGGTTTATTCTGGAACTGAGGAATTTAGTTTTGAAGAATTACGAGCAATTGCTATGAAGAAAGGAGAGACTAGGAAACACCAGGAGCAGCAGCCTATGGAAGGTAAGGTTTGCCTTGTTTAGATTGGTTCCTTAAAGCCTTGACTCTCCAGTCATTTTGTCGCCTCTGAATCCGACACACACTTTATGCATCCTGTACCTTTCTGTTAATATTCCTGGGTCCCCCAGACTCTAAAACACATTTAGGTTGAATGACCTATCTCGGGGGACTTTCATGTGGGACTTGTCTGCTTACCATGAAAGGCAGGAGCATTACCACTGCTCCAGTCTCTTGGAGGAACTCCGCTCACACTGGACTATGGTTAATTGAGTATTTGTAGGAATCGAATATCCTCTCATGGTATTTAGTTATATGAATTGTTTTCCTCCTGTTCTACCTCCATCACATGTGTGTACTTTGTAGTTATTGATTCTTGATTTTGCCATTTTGGGTTGGGAAGAGGTCCCCCCTATTTTTGTTTTGATTAACTTGGCTTACAAAGATATTTTTTTCTTTGTAATTTCAGCAGTTTTGCTCTCACCTGTGACCCCCTGAAGAGATATAGGAGTGGGGTAGGGGGAAGTGCTTCACCATAGGTAAAATTAAGCATTCTTTTACCCTTTTGGTTGCAGTGCATGTCGAGAATACCTCAGAGTCAAATAGTCATGTGCCTGCGCAGAAACCGACCGTTTTACCTGGAATTGTGTACAACGAGAAGGTGGATAAAGATGATTGGCATGTTCCTCTCTTCATTCCTGAGCCTTTCAATCCCCATGCTCAACCGCAATATTGCAAGCATCTGGTAGGTTTCTGTTTCAAAGAGAATACCAGTAGGAGCTTTATGTGCCCCACTTTCTCATTTATATTATGTTTTTGTCTGTATCTCTCTCTGTTATCATTATTAAAGTTTTCTCCAAATTTAGTCGGTGCCTGTATGAGTTTTACCTTGTTATACAGTCTCTGCCAAAACGGTTACGCAGCCTCATGAAAATATCAACAACACCCTAAAAATTACCATAGTTAATTTATACCTGTCAACTTTTGGTCATCTCTCCCTTATTTATTACCTTTTGGAGTCGTGTCCATATGCTTGCCACCCTTGAGATTGGCAGAGAAGGTATGGGTGCATCTTTCACCTTGCTTTTCATCCACCCCGGCAGTTCTCTATGAGATTCAAGCCTGGATTGTTTCCAGGTCATTCTAACACTTCTGAATCTCTTGGCTAAAAAATCATGGAGTTAAGGGCTTGAGTTTTGTTGCTAATTTTACCAGTCAGAGGTGGAACAAATTCCAAAGATATCCTCTGAGATGGTTTTGCAGCAGTTAACATTTCATTCATATTGATAAGATACATACAAAGTTATTTTGAGTTATGTATTTTGATGTGCTTTTAACTGTCACGCTTTATTGCAGGTGTACGAAAATGCCAATTTAAGGTAATGAAACAAAGTATTATCGTTATATTACCATTTTATTGTAATAATGAAACACGCTACCTAAGAATAGCAGCAAAAGATATGAAACAAACGCAATTAAATTGTTGGTGCTGTACTTTATTTGTCTACGTAACTTCCTTGTTTAGAAATGACACCAAACAGTCTTTTGTCCACAGAAGCTGTTAGCTGACTAATCTGGGAGAATGTTATGGTACCAGCAACTGTTTTGATCATTTCCAACAGGGCATCCTTCGATTAAAACTGGATACCTCTTTCATACAGTTTCCTCTCCATGATCGACCAGAACTGTTCGATAGGGTTTAGGTCAGGAGAAAAGGAAGGCGAGGTCATAAGTGATTGGCCTGTGATTCCCAAAGTTGCGAGGTACGAAATTGTAGCTTTGGCTGAATGTGAAGGTGCATTATCATGCAGAAAAATCAATTGCCGTCGACGTGAAAGTGCCAGATCATATAACCATGCTGCAAAATCTTCCTCTAGAAACGCGGTGTAGGAGTTGCTGGTGAGTTGACACCTTCTGGAACTCAAAAAGGCCCAACAAGTTCATTTCCTATGATTCCCGTCCAAAACATGACAGACAAATGCGATGTGGGCGAGAGGCTCCAATATGTACCCAAATTTGGGCCCATCCGTCGGGGCCATCCAGAGTAGCTCTGGCCTCATCCGTGAAGAGGACATCTTGAAGATTGATCTTCATGTACTTCCGTGCCCAATCAATACCCTTCTCTTTGTGATTTTTGCTCAGGATGGGTCTAGCGATGCACTTAACACTTCTGGCCGTCTCTTTAAGGATCCTACACCGGGTGCTTCTGGACAAAGGAGCAACTCCAGCACTTTCAAATATGGCAGCACTTGTGCTACCCAGGTCTTTTCTTACTTCTCTACCTATTTTTCGGATGTCACGCTGGGATGTACGTACTTCTTCTCGTACCTTTATCTTGCCTTGGTTTTCCACATATGCCTTCAATGTTCTTGTATCCCGACCAAGTTCTTGGGCTAATTCTCCAGGAGATAAGCCTTCTGCGAGACCTGCAACAATCCGCGTCTTCTCTGTAACTGTCAGACGTCGTTTCAGGGGCATTTTCGTACACCTGCAATAAAGCGTGACAGATTTGAAAGCACATCAAAATACATAACTCAACATAACTTTGTATGTATCTTATCAATACAATTGAAATGTTAACTGCGTATGTACCTACCTAGGATATTTCAGTGGACCAAGTTTGTACAATGTTTAATATTCAGCCAAAAATTTGACCAGCAATAAAGCATGATACACAGTTTACACTTGCTGCAATGCATTACAAAAGAGAAAAATGAAACTTTGTTGCTTCATGAGATGTTTGCTGCACCCTAATAATTAAATACAAGCTGAGCTGCAGATATCTTCTATAAATTAGCACCTCACCTTTGTTTGGCGTATTTTCTCAAACCTTCAAAGTTTAACCACCCTATGCAAGGCACAGAGCACACCAGATCTCCAAGGCATTCCACTACCTCAAAACCAGATTGCATCACACACAAACAATCCCTAATCACATACCGCATCAGACCATCCAATCTGACCCTAAATTCCTTCATTGGACAAAACCTTCAGATCCACAGAGTACTTGGTTCTTGTTAGAACCCCATCCATCCTTTGGAGTTCTTCATGGTTTCTGGTAACAGTAGGAACCTAAGCCACGGACTACAACTAGAAACAATCGCTCTAGCAATGTTTGCTTGCCATCCATTCTTTCCTCCAACTCTCATTGCCACTCATATTTTTCTTTTGCCCATATTTCCCTTTTGCAACATGGAGTGAAATTCCATGATTGGATTAGTCCAATACTCAATATTTGTTTTCCTTTATCTCAAATGTCACATTTTTTTCTAACAATTTTTATTTTGGGGGGGTCGATGGGTGCAGGTTTATTCGGGAACTGAGGAATTTAGTTTTGAAGAATTACAGGCAATTGCTATAAAAAAGAAGGAAGAAATGAAGGAACAACAGAAGCAACAGCTCATGGAAGGTAAAGTTTCTTTTGTTTTTGATTGGTTCCAGGCAAGTAATTACAGCAGAATATATTCCTTTTTGTCACAAATCAAAGCCAGAACTGCATCTCACGCTCAATTCTTTTTAAAAGTATAAAGTGGTCAGAGTAGATCAAGTGATTATATGTGGTAGAGATATAGCTGCGGATTCTCTTGCAGGCCAGTATGGCATGTAGTTAGTATGAAAGTGGTAATTAAAGTAGCTTGGTTGACTGAGTTCTTTTCAGGACTTGTAGATAGCCTTTGGCTTAGATCCCTCCCCTTTGCCCAGCTGTGTTGAATAACCCTGACAACTGGACATGGTTCTCTCAATAATCAATTAACATCTTTTTGTCTCAGGTTTGCACATATTCGACTTGTGGATGTCTTGATTTGTATCTAGTTCCTGGTGTCGGAAGTGCAGAGGTTTGTTTCAGTCAGGTCGTGCTGGGCTGCTTAATTTTGGATGGTGACTGCATCGGCGCCTATTTATGGGGTTGGGTGTTTCTTATGGGTCTTTCCTGTGGAATGGTGTTTAAACCATGCTTCTGCCTGAGAACCCCGTAAGGGGCGCGGTGATTTGCCATCCTGACCGCCGTGCTGACGGGACTCAGCACCCCGTCCGAGGCTAAGGACTTGGTCCTGGTGCGTCCGGCTCTAGCTGGGACGTCTTATGCCTCAATAGTTAGAAAGGCACCCTCTGCTCCTGGCCCACCCAGGCCAACGAGCACGGTTGTTTCCGCGCCCATTCTCAGCCCTTCTGCGGGTTTTACTCACCCCGCCGCTTCCCTGGTAAACCTGGCGGCAAAAAGGGTTCACACCCAGCCCTGGCTAAAACCAGGGCTTCCCCCTCTTCCCCCAGCGTGACCGCATCCCGTAAGGCCAAACGGCCACGTGCCTTCACCGAGTCGTTAGACTCACAGGAGGCAACATCCCTGAAGTTGGTCGCTAGGCCATCTCCGGGGTTCATAAAGCTGTCCCCCGAAAGGAGGACAGCAACAAAGAAGCTTCGGCTCCTTCGCCCACACCTAGTGGGGGGGTGAGTGGCTCGGAGACGGTGGTTCCTCGAAAAGAGGGCCCCCCCGCCTTCTAAGCCGCAACGCCCGCCTAAGCTTTCGAGGCGGAGGGAGGAAAAGACTCGCATGGCGAGCCCAAGCTCCCTCAATAAGTCCTCGAAGGCGACAGCGCCTTCAGCGCTGTGTCGGGCCAACAGCGCCCGGGGTTCTGCCTCCGGCAACGTACAGCCATTCCCGTGAGGGTCTTCTGTTCGAAGAGGACCCCCGCGTCTCCTCCGAGCTAGGCCTGGAGGGCATATTCATTCAATAGAATTGCCGTGGACTCCGGGCCAACTTGGAGGAGCTGCGGAGGCTCGTCTCGTCCCGTTACCCGTTAGGTATTTTTCTGCAGGGGTATAAGGGTCTTGCGACCCCACCACCACGAGATGGCCGGGCTGGGGGATTAGCGTTTTACACCCGGCATGATGTCTACGTTCTTCTTTTCACTTTAGATACCTCCTTTCAGGCAGTGGCTGTGCAGCTTCACCTGGATAGGAGGTATACTATCATTTCTGCGTACATTCAACCGTCAGCTGACTTCGACGCGGGGGACTTCCGCCGCGTCGTGGCACGGTTGCCGAGGCCCTTTCTCTTGCTTGGAGATCTGAACAGCAGGCATCCTCTCCAGGGAGATTACTCAATAAATCCCATGGAACAAGTCCTTGCCGATCTGATCGAAGAGCTTGAGATAGGTGTCCTAAATGTGGATGAGTTTACGCATCACTGCCCGAGAACCGCTTCATTTTCTTGCCTTGATCTATCTTTGTGCTCTTCGGATGCACAGCCTGATTTTGATTGTGAGGGTGGTCGATGACCTCCATGGTAGTGATCACTTTCTTATTCAAATATCATTTTCAGGGCAACTGCCGCCTGAGAGCCCACATCGGTGGTGCTTGGCGCGGGCGCGGTGGCCTGCATTTCAGGAAATGACTGAATTCTCTATCTCAGTCGAGGAGTTTAGGTCGGTAGATGAGGCGGTTGAGTTCTCCGGCAACCTCACCGCCGCGGCCCTGACTACTATTCCCACAACGTCTGGCCGTTTTGCACGCCGACCACTCCCATGGTGGTCGGCCGAGTGTGAGACGGCCTCAAACAGGAGCGTTATTCCTAAATGCGCTATAAGCGCCGCCCGAACGATTTCACTGTCGCTGAATCTCGTCGGGCTAGGGCTAGGTTCCGGTATATTTCGAAGCACGCCCGCCGCTCTTCTTGGCGGGCATACGTGTCTTCACTTTACCCGAAAACCCCTCTGGCAGAGGTGTGGAAGCGAGTCGAAAGGATTCGGGGCAAGTTCTCGCAGGACCCCCTTCCCGTTCTCCAAGATAATGGGACCGCAATCTCGGTCCTCGCGACCGCTTTATCGGCATTCTCTCTCTAGCCGGGATGCTGCTCCACCAGCATTCAATGCACGTTGTGATGTCGCGGAAGACCGCCGGCTGGACTTTACCTCCAGAGGCGGAGAACCCTTCAACGACAAGTTTACTGTGAGTGAGTTGCGCTCCGCTCTTGCTTCGTGCGCGGACACCGCCCATGCTCCGGACGATGTCCCGTACGCCATGCTTCGACACCTGGGTGAGCGAGGCATGGCCTTTCTGTTAGATTTGTTCAACAGGATCTGGGTGGAGGGTCTCCTCCCAGATTCCTCGCGAATCGCAAACCGGGGAGAGATCACTCTACTCCGGCCGGTTTCCGCCTAATCTCTCTAACCTCTTGCGTGTGCAAGTTGATGGAGAAATTGGTAAATGTTAGATTAGCCTTTTTCCTGGACAGCGGAGGCCATCTGTCTTGTGCGCAGTGCGGCTTCCGCAAGTTCGACTCCACGTCGGATGCTCTGCTCCGACTGGAAAATGCCGTCTGCGAGGCCTTCCTTCGTAGTCAGCACTACGCCACGGTGTTTTTCGATCTGGAGAAGGCCTATGATACCGCATGGCTATACGGTATCATGGAGACTCCACACGATGGGATCAAGGGGACGCCTCCAAATGTTTATATCTGAATTTTTTCGAGATCGTCGATTCCGCGTACGGGTGGGGGGAGCCCTCTCCGCCCTAATGGAGTAGGTAGAAGGTGTCCCGCAGGAAAGTGTCCTCAGTTTCACACTATTTGCCCTGAGCATCAACGGCATTACCTCGGTGCTGCCGGAAGATGTTCTCGCTACGCTCTACGTGGACGACCTTTCGATCTCTTTTTGCGTGGCCCAGATGCCAACTCAGGAGCGTCTACTCCAACAGGCATTGAACCGCGTCTCTCGCTATGCCGAAGCGCACAGGTTTTCGCTTTTCCTTGGCCAAGACTAAGGTGGTGCACTTCTGCCGCCAAACACGGCTCCACCCCGACCCAGATTTGTTTCTTAATGGGGTGCGCCTGGAAGTGGTTGAATCGCACCGTTTCCTTGGTCTTGTATTTGACCGACGCCTCACCTGGGAGGCTTATATTCGCAGCCTCCCAGGTATAGCTCTCGGCTGGTGGCGCCCCTGGTTCTGCCCTGGAGGGTACCACATTTGGCTATTTGTCGCCACGCCTCTGCTCCCAAAGCTTGTACAGCGCCGAGAGTATTGCGTTAGACTTTTTTGTAGCACACCTCGTGTCACGCTGGAACCGTGCCAGTGTATACGGATGGCTCCAAGTCCGAAGAGGAGGTTGGCTTCCACGCCGTATCCCCTCTGTTTGATGTCAACGGGTCTCTGCCAGGCTCTGCGTCTGTCTTCACGGTCGAGCTGGTCGCAATATACTACTCGAGACGGGAGATTACGCGACCGGATTGTGATATATAGCGACTCACACATAGCGCCCTGAGTGCTCTCAGGGCATTGGAATCTCTGCATCCCCTGGTTCGCGATATACGTGACGGCACAGTTTTGGTGAGCCGGGCGGAGGTCGAGATTATCTTCTGCTCGGTTCCTGGACATGTAAAAATTGCGGGGAATGAGGGCGCCAAAGAATCCGCGAGGACTCTGCGACCGGACCAGCGTTTCGCTCTTCCTCACACCGATTACATGGCGGGAATACGGGCAACTCTTCGGACTGCTTGGCAAAGAAGATGGGAGACGGCCGAAGCGAACTTAAAGTTGCGTGCCATTGCGCCGCGACTGTTCCCATGTACCTATCCCCCAATGCCGCGACGGCTTCAGGTCACTTTCTGTCGTCTCCGAATCCGACACACTCTTGTGACCCATCGCTTTTTGATGGAGCGCTCGCCTGCGCCCTATTGTGACGACTGCGTCGTCCCCCAGACTCTTCGGCACATTCTTGTCGAATGTCCCAGTCTGGGGTGATCTTCGCGCACTTTACCTGTCCCGGTAGCGGGATGGGCGGGGTCGATACCGCCTGTCCTTTGTATTCGGGACGATTGCGTGCACATTGACTGGTGTACTTGTTGACTTTTGGGGGGAGGCCAGCCTTCTCCCTTTTATTTTATTAGGTTTTGTTGTTTTTTGTTATTGGTTTTCTTTGCAGGTCGCACGCTCCTGCGCCAGAGTGATGGAGACCTTTCCCCGACGCTGCAGCTTGCTTCCTAATTGTCATCTTCCTTTTTTACCTTTTCAAATTTTTATTTTAAAGTTGTTTAGAACTAGGCTGTTTGTTTGCAGCGACTTATGCCCAAGTGGGCAGTCGCCAGATAGCCCCTTAAAAAAAAAAAAATCTGCCTGAAAAACCACCACCATAATGTTGGGAGTGGGTGCAGTGACCTGCACTCAAGGAATGTCTGGTTCTCTATCTCAGTTTACGTCCGTTGATGTGTTCTTTGTTTTTCCCTGGCACTATTATTGCTGTCTGACTACTACTACTTGAACATCTACCATCCACATCCTTGGTGGTTGGTTGAATGTTGATATGGCCCTCCGAGAGAAGTGATATACCCATATTTTTTACAAGTGCTGCATGATCAAATTCACTGATCATGAATTTTTCTATATTTATATATTTCAAAGCATTTTGCTGCTTTTCTTGGCTAGCATTTCTGAATTGATGTGAGAGCCTGTTTGCTTAACTGTGCAAGTATGTCAAAAGGATACTGGGCAAGTTCTCACATGACTTCTCCAGGAGGATATAACTCCATCTTGGAACCAGTATCCATTGCAGATCTCCTTTCGACCCTATTCCTTAGCTTAGATGCTCTTCTGCTAGCACTTAAAGCATACCTTGGCCTTGCCATATGCTGCAGACTAAGAGTTCACCCCCAAAGGTGAAGTTTCCTGCAGTGTGACTTTTGAAACTTCCACTCCACATTGGATGCTCTGCTCTACCTGGAAAATGATATGGCAAGGCTTTGCTTTGTGTTGACCGCTTGGCCAGTGTTCATTGATATAGAGAAGGCTTAGATACTGTATATCAAAAGGATAACCATGTAGGTTTGGGATGCCTCCCAATTTTTGTGTGAGTTTCTGCGAGATCATTGATGCCATGTACTGGTTGGGAGAGCTCTCTGGTCGAATAGGGCAGAAAGAGGGTATCATCAATGTCTCACTTGCCTTGTGCATTAATGGTATCACCTCAGGGGTGCTAGATGATGTTATCGCTACACTCTAGATGGCCTTTCAAATTTTTTTTGTGTGTTTTCCAGCTGCCTACGCCGGAACATAAACTCCACTAGGCTCTTCACTGCATCTCTCACCATGCTGAAGCGCAACAGCCTTTAGTTTTCTCTCACCTAGACTAAAATGGTGCATTTCTGTTTCCATATACGGCTTTACCCCAACCTAGATTTGTTCTTAAATTGACTTTTCCTGGTTGTTTTAGTTATACCATTTCCTTGGTCTTGTTTTTATCATCATCTAACCTGGGAGGTGAAGATTTTTAACCTTCAGGACTCTTGTACGTGTGACATGGACATTTTTCATTCTGTAGTATTTAGCCTTTGGAGTGCTGTTATGGTTTCTTTTTTACCACTCCTTTGTATGTTCCATTATACACTAGAGATGATGTAGTTTTTTTTAGCTCCAGGCAATCATGAAGTGTAGAAGGTAGTCTCGATGCATCTCTCTAGTTGACTGGTACCTTCTTCACATCGAAAGTAAAGAGTGTCCTTGTTGATTTATGATTCTGCTCACTTTACTACATAACACAGTATCTTGTGCGTCTGTATGTGAAAGTCCTGCCTCTCTTTGTTGCCAATGGCTCGTATTTCATCTGCAGCTGAGCTCACCAGTGTCACTGCTGCTGGGAGATGCCAATCATACTTTAAGCCTTTTCAGTTTAGGGAAAGGCAACTTTGAGAGCTCGATGTAGCTACCCATCCAGTGGTGGTATTGCTTCTTTCCTTGAGGGTACTACTTCTGAGTATTTGTTGCTGTCCCTCTTCCTGCAAAGTTTCTACAGTACTGGGAGTATTGCATTCAAATTTCTTGGTTCTCGTGTATTATGCTAGAGTCGTGCTAGTGTACATGGGTGGCTCCAAATTCGAAGAGAGGGTTGGCCTCCATACCTTCACCCCCTTGTTTGAAGCTGGCATGGCTCGTTGGGCAATCTGTCTATCTTCACTGCCTGACTGGTTGCATGCAATGCACCGATCATTAGAGGAAATTAAATGCCATGCCTGGTTTGGAGAGCAAATTGTGATCTCTGGCAAATTACAGATCTCACTGAGTGTCATCCAGGAATTGGAACCTCTCTATCTCCTGCTCTGTGGTATCAATGATGCTTACAGCTGATAAGAGCTGGGATGATTAGACCCTTCAAGCTCCATGGCCAAGGAGATTGGAGATGACCAATTTGAATCTAAAATTGTCTGTCATAGCGCTACAACTTTTCCCATGCTCCCCCCCCTCCCCGCTTTTAATGGCTTTGGGTAATTTTTTGTCATCTCTGAATCTGGCCTACTGAGGTAGTGCTTCCCCTGAACCTTACTGAGACGTCCGCTTGGTCCCCTACACTGTCTGTACATTTTTGTAGAATGGCCCAGTCTGTTGGGGGATATTCACACACACACACACACACACACACACACACACACACACACACTACCTCTCCCTGTAATGAGATGAGCTTTTCCCTCGCACTTGCGACAAGTTTGTGTACACAGACTTGTGGACTATTTGACTCTATTTGGTATTGGTCGCATGATCTTGCGCCGGAGATAGACGGGCACCCCCCCCCCCATCCCCAGTGTGTGCTTCTTCCTTGCTCTTTGTTTTTTGTGGTCTTTTGCATATTTGCTTTTTTAAAATTTAGTCTGGCATTAGGTTCTACAATATCCAGTTGTCTTGGTGTTTTCTGTATATTCATGCATCTAAGCTAGGCTGGCCCCTTCCTTTATTGCATCCTTTATTGTTGATTTCCTTTCCCTTTTTGTATAAATTTTAAAATAGTCTAAGGAAAGGTTATTATTTATGCTGGCAGTTCCATAGCTGGTGAGTAGGCACTCACCAGCTGAGACATGTTCAAATAAAAAAAAGAAGAGATGTATTTATCTTTCACTTTCCCCCCTTGGTTACATTAGTTACTTTTTCCAATTCAGAATGTAAAATGCATGTCCAAAGATGCTTCAAAGTGAGCCCAAACCCTTCCCTCAGAAATTCCCGGGCTTTTTTTTTAAATCAGAATCATGACACCCCTCTTTTGAATGGCTATTCATGTATTGATCCGCCACTTTATCGAGTGTTGCTCTATTCCAGCCGAGCTTCGCTTTTTAAGGGATAAAGTTCTTCAGCAGGAGCAACAGTTGTCATTACTGCAGAATAAAATTGCTGAATTTTGTCCTAGTCAAACGGTAAGTAGGGTTTCTTACTTCTTGCATGAATAAGACAGGTTGAAGGTAGTAGGCCCCGTAAGGGGCGCAGCAATTTGCCTTCCTGGCCGCCGTGCTGACGGTACTCGCGCCCCGTCCGGCCCCAGCATAGCCTCTTCTTCTTTCAGATAGCCTGTATTTCTCTCCTACTTCCTCACTTCCCCTACAACCTCCCCACAACTTTCTCTGGTCGTCCTCTATTTTCTCAGGGTAGATGCCGACCTTCTTCTCAAACAACTATCCCCGATTGGGGCTGAGGGGGGAGGGGACAATGATCCGTCACCCCTGAGCTCCGATTTGGGATGGTAGGTTTTTAAATAACATGCTTTATCCCAACCCACATCTTCCTCACCTCCTCTCCCTTTCTATTTTCAAACACTACATTTTACGCCGTGTCCAAAGTGGATCCGCCATGCTATGGAACTGCCAGGACACCAGGCAAGAGGGGTGGCCTTGAATGGCGGCACCTGGTTCTGCCAGCCCCGTATGCACCCCTCGCAGGCCGAGCTACTGCGAGGGGTGATGAGCGATTGCTTCCGGTAAAAAAATAGGGTCACCATGCCCAATGATAATACCCCAAAAGATCCCCGCAATTTTCCCTTTTCCATCGTCGGAGCTGCCCTCGGGCAACTCCACAGGAAAAATGGAGGCCCCCTCCCCTTGTGCTCTCGCAGGGGACCCTCCAAATCTCTCTAACCGGAGAGGAGGCTTACTCCTCTCCTTCGCCTATGGGTCTAGGGGACTCCCCCTCACCCCTTGTCTGGAGGTGCTTTCAGGCACCCCTATTCTCAGTGGAAGCCCCCCCTTTACTTTCCAAGGGGACTGCCAAGAAAGCCAGCAGGCAGCCCATAGCCGACCGCTTCCCATTGAAGCGGCTCGGTAGGGCAAACCCCCTTAGTGGGGAGAGGGAAGCCAGGCCCCATCGGTCGCTTCCCTCAAAAGACCTGCTGGCAAGAATATTGAACCTTGCTGGGGTCAATGCCTGTTCCTTCCCATATTCGACTTGTGACAGCGCTGCCAATGGCACCTGTGATGTGCTGGGGTGGGGGGGCAACTGGAGGCCTCCCTGAGATAGGCATGGTCCTTGAGGCAAACCAGCCTCAGACGTTAGGGCCTTCCATGGGAGCGAATCCGGGCTCGGTTCCAAGCAACGAACCCGAATCCGCCCCTATGCAAGGTCCTCCTCAAACGGCTAGGGTTTCCAAGGCAGTACAAGGAGGGGAGGAATCTCCTCCGACTGGTGCCCTTGCGATTGCCAGTACCTTGCTGAGGTCGGTCCATCTGGCCTGGGGGTTCCTGCCGGCGGAGGGGAGAAGCAGGTTCATTCCCCGCCTTCATCTCCTAAAAAGAAAAAAGAAGTGGGGCTCCTCTCCATCCGCAGGGGCTGCGAGGACGGATGGGTCTGCTGGCACTTCGGTAAGTGACCAAGCCAAGATCGGCACATCAGGCCCCTCTGCCCCTCCAGGTACGGGGCCCATGATTAAGACAAAAGTGTTAGTGCGCAGAGCGAAGCCTCGATTACTTCGGGGCCCCTCATTAAGAGATTACACGGCGTTTTCTAGCCCGCTGGCTTCAAACGGTTCCTTGTTATTCGCTCCACTAATGGCACCATGTTGGCTAAGGGCAACATGATCCATCAGAGGAGAGCTTTAGCTAGTGTGATTGGTAGAGAGCCAAAGGTGACCCGTTTGTCGGACGGGAGCATTTGGGCGAATGCGTCGAATCGCTCCGAGGTGGCCATGATTAGTGCCCTTCGGACACTTGATAGCATGCCTGTGAGTGTGATGCCGCACTCTACCATGAACTTCGTGAAAGGAGTAGTTTATGCGAGGGAACTCGTGGACTACTCCATAGAGGACATCACCTTAGAGCTGGCCGACCATGGGGCGGTCAAGGTCGAATGTGTGATAAGAAAACAGGGAGGGGTCTCGAGACCCACCCCTCCTACACTCTTCGTCACTTTCGATTGTGACAGGCTCCCTGAATCACTGCATGCTGGTTGGTCACGCTACCGCGTGAAGGCCTTCGTACCACTGCCGCGGAGGTGCTATTACTGTCACCGCTTCGGCCATAAGAATTGCTCATCTAGACGTGCATAGTTGGAGTCACCCGAAGTCTGTAAATTGCTCCAAGGCCGCACACGATAACTCCAAATCGTGTGTGGCCAAGTGTGTCAATTACGGAGAGCCGCACCCCGCTTCTTCGAAGCAATGTGGTGCATATCTCCTTGAGAAATATGACTGGGACGTCTTCGCCTCCATTCTAAGAAAGCCACCCTCTGCTCCTGGCCCATCCAGGCCAACAAGCACGGTTGTTTCCGCGCCCATTCGGAGCCCTAGTGCGGGTTCTACTCAACCCGGGCACTCCCCTGGTAAAGCTGGCGGCACAAAGGGTTCACACCCAGCCCCAGCGAAAGCCAGGGCTCCCCAGCGTGACCGTTTCCGGTAAGGCGAAACGGCCACGCGCCTCCACCGAGTCGTTAGACTCACAGGAGGCAACGCCCATGAAGTTGGTCGCCAGGCCATCTTCTGGGGGTTCATAGAGCTGTCTCCCGAAAGGAGGACAGCAACAAAGGAGCTTCGGCTCTTTCGCCCAAGCCTAGTGGTGGACTGAGTGGCTTGGAGACGGTGGATCCTCGAAAAGAGGGCCCCATGCCTCCGAAGCCGCAACGCCCGCCTAAGGTTTCGAGGCGGAGGGAGGAAAAGACTAGCATGGCGAGCGCAACCTCCCCTAATAAGTCCTCGAAGGCGACAGCGCCCGGGGTTCTGCCTACGAGAAGCGTACGGCCATTCTCGTGAGGGTCTTCTATTAGTGGAGGGGCCTTGCGTCTCCTCCGACCTAGGCCTGGAGGGCATATTCCTTCATTGGAATTGCCATGGACTCTGGGTCAACTGCGAGGAGCCGCGGAGGCTCGTCTAGTCCCGTCCCGTTAGGTATTTTTCTGCAGTACACCATGCTAGGCGCGTGCCCCCTGCCCACCCTCACGGGGTATAAGGGTTTTGCGACCACCACCACGAGATGGGTGCCGGGCTAGGGGATGCGGGGTTTACACCCGGCATGATGTCTCCGTTCTTCTTTTCACTTTCGATACCTCCTTTCAAGCAGTGACTGTGCAGTTTCACCTGGATAGGAGGTATACTATCATTTCTGCGTATATTCCACCGTCAGCTGACTTCGATGCGGGGGACATCCGCCGCGTCTTGGCACGGTTGCCGAGGCCCTTTCTCTTGCTCGGAGATCTGAACGGCAGACAACCTCTCTGGAGAGACTACTCAATAAATCCCAGGGGACAAGTCCTTGCCGATCTGATCGAAGATCTTGAGTTATGTGTCCTAAATGTGGATGAGTTTACTCATCACTATCCGAGAACCGCTTCATTTTCTTGCCTTGATCTATCTTTGTGCTCTTCGGATGCACAGCCTGATTTTGATTGGGGGGTGGTCGATGACCTCTATGGTAGTGATCACTTTCCCATTCAAATATCATTTTCAGGGCAACTGCCGCCTGAGAGCCCACCTCGGTGGTGCTTGGCGCGGGCACGGTGACCTGCATTTCAGGAAATGACTGAATTCTCTATCTCAGTCGAGGAGTTTAGGTCGGTAGATGAGGTCGTTGAGTGCTCCGGCAACCTCATCGCCGCGTGTCTGACTACTATTCCCAGAACGTCTGGCCGTTTGGCACGCCGACCACTCCCATGGTGGTCGGCCGAGTGTAAGACGGCCTCAAACAGAAGCGTTATGCCTACATGCGCTATAAGCGCCGCCCGAACGATTTCACTGTCGCTGAATTTCTTCGGGCTAGGGCTAGGTTCCGGTATATTTCGAAGCACGCCCGCCGCTCTTCTTGGCGGGCATACTTGTCTTCAATCAACGGGAAGACCCCTCTAGCAGAGGTGTGGAAGCGAGTCAAAAGTATTCGGGCAAATGATAGCAGGACTCCCCTTCCATTCTCCAAGAGCACGGGACCGCAATCTCGGACCCCGCATCCGTGGCGGAATCCTTCGCGACCGCTTTTTCCGCATTCTCTAGCCGTGATGCTGCTCCGCCACCATTCAATGCACGTCGTGATGTCGCGGAATGCCGCCGGCTGGACTTTACCTCCAGAGGTGGTGAACCCTTCAACGACAAGTTTACTGTGAGTGAGTTGCGCTCCGCTCTCGCTTCGTGCGCGGACACCGCCCATGGTCCCGACGATGTCCCGTACGCCATGCTTCGACACCTGGGTGAGCGAGGCATGGCCTTGCTGTGAGATTTGTTCTGGAGGGTCTCCACCCAGATTCCTCGCGAATCGGTACTGTGCTTGCCTTTCACAAACCGGGGAGAGATAACTCAACTCCGGCTGGTTTCCGCCCAATCGCTCTAACCTCTTGCATGTGCAAGTTGATGGAGAAATTGGTAAATGTTAGATTAACCTTTTTCCTGGACAGCTTCCGCAAGTTCGACTCCACGTCGGATGCTCTGCTCCGACTGGAAAATGCCATCTGCGAGGCCTTCCTTCGTAGACAGCACTACGCCACGGTGTTTTTCGATCTGGAGAAGGCCTATGATACCGCATGGCGATACGGTATCATGGAGACTCTCCACACGATGGGGTCGAGGGGGACGCCTCCTAACGTTTATATCTGAATTTTTTGGAGATCGTCGATTCCGCGTACTGGTGGGGGGGAGCCCTCTCCGCCCCAGTGAAGCAGGAAGAGGGTGTCCCGCAGGGAAGTCTCCTCAGTGTCACTATTTGCCCTGAGCATCAACGGCATCACCTGTTGGTCGATGCTGGTGAGATGCCACTCGCTTTACGCCGCGTACAGTGCATCACTCGCCTTGTACGCACGAGCCCGGTGCCTCCCTCAGTCGCCATCAGCTCTCACTGCATCCGCAGCTCATCTCGACGGTGCCTTTCCGCCAAGAGACGCTAGACATACCCTAAGCCCTTTGGGTTTAGAGCTAGGAATAGCTCTCGGCTGGTGGCGCCCCTGTTTCTGCCCAGGACACCACCCTAGAGGGTACCACATTTGGCTATTTGTCCCTACGCACACCTCGTGTCACGCTGGAACCGTGCCAGTGTATACGGATGGCTCCAAGTCCGAAGAGGGGATCGGCTTCCACGCCATATCCCCTCTGTTTGATGTCACCGGGATATCTTCAATGTCTCACTTGCCTTGTGCATCAATGGTATCACCTCAGGGGTGCTGGATGATGTTATCGCTACACTCTAGATGAATGTAGATGGCCTTTCAAGATTTTTTTTTTTTAGTGTGTACCAGCTGCCTACGCCGGAACATAACCTCTACTAGGCTCTTCACTGCATGTCTCACACGATGGGGGCGAGGGGACGCCTCCCAATGTTTATATCTGAATTTTTGCGAACTCGTCGATTCCGCGTACGGGTGGGGGGAGCCCTCTCCGGCCCAAAGGAGCAGGAAGAGTGCACTTCTGCCGCCATCCACGGCTCCACTCCGATCCAGATTTATTTCTTAATGGGGTACGCCTGGAAGTGGTTGAATCGCACCGTTGCCTTGGTCTTGTATTTCACCGACGCCTCACCTGGGAAGCTCATATTCACAGCCTTAGGGTCTGTTGTACCCCCGCCATGTATATTCTTCATTCCGTGACGTTCAGTGCTTGGGGTGCTGATAGTGCTCCTACCTTACTTTTTTATCTATCCTTTGTCCGTTCGAAGCTCGACTACGGATGAGTTTTATGCATCCGCATCCGAACGTCTATTGCGGAAGATGGACTCGATCCACGACACCGGCCTTCGCTTGGCAACCGGTGCCTTCCGCACTTTCCCTATTCAGAGCCTGCTTGTCGATGCTGGAGAGATGCATTATATATGCACAGTGCATTACTCGCCTGTACACACGAGCTCAGGGTCTCCCTCTGTCGCCAACGGCTCTCAAAGCATCCGCAGCTCATCTCGACGGTGCCTATGCCGCCGAGAGACGCAGGTCATAGGTTAGGAAACTCCTTCGTGAGATAGATATAGATCTCAGGCCGTTGGCAGCCCTGGTTCTGCCCAGAATGCCACCCTGGAGTGTACCACATTTGGCTATTTGTTGCCACGCCTCTGCTCCCAAAGCTTATACAGCGCCGGGAGTATTGCGTTCGACCTTTTTGGAGCACACCTCGTGTCACGCTGGAACCGTGCCAGTGTATTCGGATGGCTCCAAGTCCGAAGAGGGGGTCGGCTTCCACGCTGTATCCCTTCTGTTTGAAGTCAGCGGGGTTCTGCCAGGCACTGCGTCCTGGATTTACGTGACGTGTCCGTTTCGGAGACCGGATTGTGATCTATAGCGACTCACAAAGCGCCCTGAGTGCGCTTGGGGCATTAGAATCTCTGCATCCCCTGGTTCGTGATATCCGTGATGCCACGGTTTTGGCAACCCGGGCCGATGTCGAAATTATCTTCTGCTCGGTTCCTGGACATGTAGGAATTGCGGGAATGACCCCGCCGATGAGGGAGCCAAAGAGTCCGCCTGGACTCTGCGACCGGACCAGCGTTTCGCTCTTCCTCACACCGACTACATGACAGGAATACAGGCAGCTCTTCGGGCTGCTTGGCAAAGAAGATGGGAGATGGTCGAAGGGATGGTAAAGTTGCGTGCCATTGCGTTGCGACTGTTCCCATGGACCTACCCTCCAATGCCGCGAAAGCTTCAGATTGCTTTCTGTCGTCTCCGAATTGGACACACTCGCGGGACGCACCGCCATTTGATGGAGCGCTCGCCTGCGCCCTACTGTGAAGACTGTGTGGTCCCCCAGACTGTTATCACATTCTTGTTGAATGTCCCAGTCTGGGCGATCTCTGCTCACATTATCTGTCCCGGGACTGGGATGGGCGTGTTCGTTACCGCCTGTTCCTTGTACTTGGGACGGATTCGTGCACACTGACCTGTGTACTTTTAGACTTTTTTTGAGGAGGCTGGCCTTCTCCCCTTTATTTAAATAGTTGCGTTTTTTCTTTGTTTTTTTGTTTTTTCTTATTTTAGTACATCACATGTTCCTGCGCCGGGGGGAGGCGCACCCCCCCCCCCATACGCCGGAGCTTGCTTCCTGTGTATTACCTTTTTTCTTGTTTTATTTTTATCAATGGTTTTTTTATGTTTTTTTTTTTTGCATCCTCTTTTAAATATGCCTAATTTTAGGCAATGTTGAATACGGCGATTAATGCCCAAGTAGGCAGTCGCCAGATGAGCTCTTAAAAAAATTAAAAATGGAGGTGTTAGGGAATGCATGCAGATGGAGGCTTGGATTTCCTTTCATTCATTCCTCCACACTAGATCTACATGCCCTTATTTAATGAAGCATCGTCCTCTGTATTATTGCTATTATTTTTTGTTTATAGTTATCCACCCTTCAGTTCATGTCTAAGAACTCTAGCCATTTTAATAGATAAGGCCTTGGGTTTCCACACCTGGTTCTATTCTTCACAAAAATGGCTGCAATAGTTTTTGCCTTTGAATTGGTTCATTGAGTCTGCTGGGGCACATAAACTTTATCCTCGTACATCGCGCCACATAGCCAATCACAGCACCCCCTTTCCTTTCTTCACATAGACAACACATCACTCTTCTGTCTCGGCACTTGCCAAGATGGTTTTCATATCCACCCTCCCCAAGATGCAGAATGGGTGTTTCCATTTAACCTTGAGATGTTTTCTGATTGCTGATCTGTTGAAACACTACTAGCCCTCTTTCTCTACCCTTCCCCTACCCCATGAAGAACATACCTTGATGCAGATGTGCTTGAGAGCAATTGTCATTCTGATCTTTATATGAATTTCATTATCCTGTTAGGGGACTTGTTCACAATTGAAAAGGGATTTTGAGGGCATTTAATCGACATTTTTCATCTTTTATGAGGTGAAAAGTTCTTTCTTTGGTCATTTTCTTTTTTTTATCTTTAGTATTATTATTCCAAAGGTTATTCCCATTATTGTTTTTTTTTCACCATAGCAGGATCTCAATTTCACCCTTTTACTTAGAATGGGTGCCGTTGTGCGTTATAGTATTTCCTTTTCATCCAGAGCCTTTCTGGTTCTTTTTTTTGGTTATTGAAGGGGGGGGGTGTATGATCAGTAAAAGTGTGTGGAAGTTATGTCATTGGACATAAATAAGTTAGATGGATAGAGTAGTAGGTTACATAGTGAGAGAAAGAATAGTGGTGAAATATTTTTGAAAAGATACAAAAGATTATAGATAGAATTTGAATTTGTTTTTTTATCCTTGGTGAAAGAGTATCTCAGGATATCAAACATATTTTGACAATTTAGATAGAAATAGAAAGGGTAGCTCTGGCGTTTGTTAGAAATAAGAAAGAGTAGCTCTGGTGTTAGATAAAAATTGAAATGGTAGCTCTGGCATTAGATAAAATTAGAAAGAGTAGCTCTGGCATTAGATACAAATAAAAAGGGTAGCTCTGGTGTTAGATAGAAATAGAAAGGGTAGCTCTGGCATAGATAGAAATAGAAAGGGTAGCTCTGGCATAAGATAGAAATAGAAAGAGTAGCTCTGGCATTAGAGAAAAATAGAAAGGGTAGCTCTGGCATTGATAGGAATAGAAAGAGTAGCTCTGGCATTAGATAAAAATAAAAAGGGTAGCTCTCGTGTTAGATAGAAATAGAAAGGGTAGCTTTGGCATTGATAGGAATAGAAAGAGTAGCTCTGGTGTTAGATACAAATAGAAAGGGTAGCTCTGGCATTAGATAGAAATAGAAAAGGTAGCTCTGGCATAGATAGAAATAGAAAGGGTAGCTCTGGCATAAGATAGAAATAGAAAGGGTCGCTCTGATATTAGAGAAAAATAGAAAGGGTAGCTCTGGCATTAGATAGAAATAGAAAGGGTAGCTCTGGCATAGATAGAAATAGAAAGGGTAGCTCTGGCATAAGATAGAAATAGAAAGGGTAGCTCTGGTATTATAGAAAAATAGAAAGGGTAGCTCTGGCATTAGATAGAAATAGAAAGGGTAGCTCTGGCGTTAGATAGAAATAGAAAGGGTAGTTCTGGCATGCAATAGAAATAGAAAGGGTAGCTTTGGCGTTGTTAGGAATAGAAAGAGTAGCTCTGGTGTTAGAAATAGAAAGGGTAGCTCTGGCATTTGAAAACAAGATCATCATTTGTATTAGTTAATTAGTTCGGTCCCTAGTGAAGGGTATCTCTGGCATTGTTTATTTATAGGTTTGCTAGAGTCTTAATGGTAATGATAATGAGCGGCATTCAAGCCTTTGTAGCAACAGGGTAATTCTGCCACTATGGTAATTCAAAATTGGGTTGTTTTAGTCGTGTTAGTGATAGTAAAATTTAGGTTCTTGTATCATATAAGGTGAGTTTGCTTCTTTCTGGTAAGGTCTTATTCAATTTGCGGCTACCTTTTAACATTACACTCGCAGTGTAGCGTGGGTGTTTGGGTTAGTGCACATTTATCCTCGCTCTGGTGGTGTCCTCCCCTTCCTGGAACTTTTTTTTATGGAACTCTAGAGTCTGTAAGAACAAGAAAAGCGTCAGTCGAGAACTTCACAAGTCTTGAGGAGGGCCTCTTCCACCAGTTTCTCTGGTGTGTGATTCGAGTATTCCCATTTGAATTGTCCAGTCTTCAGACCATCGACAATTTCTTCTGAGCCTGCATCGTCCGGAAACTGGTTCCCTTTGACAGCATATACTCTGAGGTTAAGCATCCTCAATTAGTACATGTACCTTGGCTCCTGACTCCTTGATGAGGAGGCCCTACTCATTCTACATGACTGCAAATCTTTTGGGGGTTGGGCGAATGCTCCACCTTTGTAGGCCTCACAGCTGGGGCTGCCATCCATTCATCTTGTGACTGTGGGTGTTTGTGTTGTGGCTGTGGTTATGTTTATTTTTGGTCTTCCTCTCTACCATAGCCTGGACTCGTCGATCCTGTGAAAGGGCATTGCTCAGGGCCGGTGCTTTTTGACAGCTCAGCTCACACTTGGGTTGGAGGTTTACTCAAAAGATTTCATCCCTTGCATCAGTATGAGATCCTGTGACTGGATAACTTAGTTGTTGGAGGGGCAGCATGTACTCTGTCTCAGTGTCTGAAGTTATGCACTCATACACACGCTCTATGTCTATCAGTCAGACCTGTGGTTTCTTCGACTCTTTTCAAGGTCTACCTTCAGGCTCGTGGGAGCTGGTGCCCCCCCCCTTGCTCTTCCTTATTTCTTTTATCTAGTTTTAAGAACCTAAATGCCATGCTAGAAAAGAGTCCTTGGGAGAGATCTCTATAAACAAGTCCTTTAATAGCAGCCGGCAAGAAAGCAGTCTTGATAGTCCTGGGCATAATGGGATAGGCAGTTTATGCCCCCAATAACCCCATCCTTGCATTTAATGAGCTGATCACCCTCCAGTAGTAGTTCTCAGGTGCATAAGTCTGCACTGCCTATTGGGTGAGGAATGCCTTTAGTAGGCAGTTACCAGATTAGTGCTAAATTTAAAAAGGTCGCATCTCAAGGTCGGTGACATGAGATCTTTAGATTGTATCCCCCTTGTTGGCAAGTAAGAGTTAGTATGGGGTTCTAATCTGGCTGCTGAGTCGGGAGTCTTACTTGCTACCATTTCTTAATCAACACAATGTGATTATTAGCCTATGCATAGCATAAAGTCTTCATCGTAGGAGTAAGCCTAGGTTTTTTCCTTAGATGTTATGCATATAAAGTCATCGCAACGGAAATTGATCGCCCACCGAAAGGGCCAACTTTTGCGAGAAAAAACTTAAAA
Source organism: Ceratothoa steindachneri (assembly GCA_963969495.1). Taxonomy (NCBI): domain Eukaryota; kingdom Metazoa; phylum Arthropoda; class Malacostraca; order Isopoda; family Cymothoidae; genus Ceratothoa; species Ceratothoa steindachneri. The sequence continues at coordinate 46,767,723 of OZ018332.1, forward strand.
GTGTTTAAAAACGAAAGAAAAATTAATGAAAACATACCTGTCAATATTTTATCATCTGGCCAAATGAAGATGCCTGGGTATTGATGCATTCAGTCCCTTGAACTTTGAAGTATTTGTTGTTTAGAGTAATCCAGAGGGCCTTCAGCTCCTCGATGAATCGTAGAATGGAGGAAGTGTTGGTAGTGGTGAGCTGGTCTTTCATGAAAGCCCAGCAATTCTCAATGGGGTTTAGGTTGGGGGTGTTCCCAGGCCACTTCAAAATATTGATATTGTGGCCAGCAAGGTATTTTTTTTTACCTTTTTTTGATGTCTTGCAGCAGCCCCCATCTTGCATAAAAAGATTGTGCTTTGAATAGCATAAAAAGGCAGAAAATGGTCCTCCAGAACGTTCATGTAACAATCACTGTTCATTGTAGTGTTTCTAGGTTAAAAATACAAGCCACTCCTCCCACCTTTTCCACTAAAAGCCCCCCACACCATCATCTGGTTGGGATGTTTGATAGTACGAATGGTATAGCGGGGGGTTGTAGTGGCTGATGGTGGTGGGTCATCACACATTCCCACTCGTCCCTCGGCTACACTTAAAGCATGTTTCATCTGAAAACATCACTTTCATCCAATCATCTTCTGTCCAGTGAAGATATCTCTTTTCAAAAGCGAGTTTTTTTCTCTGCCATGCTCAGGATGAGATATTTCTTGGTAGCGCATTGACTTGGGATACCGAGGTCCTTCTACAGGTGATGTTTAATGGTTTGAATCAACGCATTTTCCAGCAGCTTGTGTTGATTCTTTTTCAGTTTGGCAGCTGTAATGAAGGGATTCTTCAACACCTCCCTCCGTAGCATCAGATCAGTCTTCCTGGAAGTCTTCTCTTGTCCCCCAGTCCTGTGTTTCCACTTGGGAAAAACTTTGAGTTGTAAACCATGAGCCACGGCAGCCATCCTCCTTATGGTCTCTTCTCCTCTTCCTGCCCGGTGACAAATCTCTTTTATACACAAATTCTCCTCCCACAAAGCGAGTATCCATGCCTTCTCCGCTTCAGACAAGTGATTAGGCATCTCTAAAATCACACACACAAAAATGATAGTCATCAACACAATGAAAATACCCTAACTGAGCAGAAAATTAGCGGCAAAGTAACATATGCTACGCAACAGCTGAGACGCACATGAGAGCTGGTATTGTTTTCTTTAAAACCACAAGCTGTACAAAGCTGTCAGATGTATGATGTTTGTAAACAAACCGTTTGTATGCTCTGAAATGTAACCAAATTTGATCTCACTTTTTCCTGTATTTCTAGTGCAACCCGATCAATTTCCATTGTGGGACTGTAGTCGACTTTCCTAAAGTCTGTTGTTAACTATTCTTGGATGATGCAGTGTTGTCTTCCTTTAATTGATGGGAAATCCCCCTACAAGATGCTTTACTATTATCAAGAGCTATTTTAAATTTTTTTTCTCCAAGTCTAGTGGTTATTTGTTTCTGACCACATTTATCCAACATTCTTTGCAGACATATTGTCATTATTTTCTATTTTTTCTTAATTGCACTGATTGTTTGAGTTGAAACCTGTAGTTTCCTTTAAATTTCTTTCTGTTTAAATATCGCAGGAGTCAGCAAACTTTTGGGACTTGCATGCCAATTCTATTTTAAAAAAATAAAAATAATTCTGGTCTTGAGTACCAAGCAACTATAATGTCCAATGTACATAATCTAACATAGTGAACAGACCTAAGTCGATATGCCCCAAAATACGGTAAATATTGCATTAAAAGAAATATATTAAACTTTATCATTAGAAAATATGTAATTTTAATATATATATACTTTTTAATGTGATCATGTCCTTGCTTAAAGGAGAGGAAAAATCTTATCACATACTAAGTTTGGCATGCCTACCAGGGTTTGCCGATGCCTGAAATATGGTTTCACTCAACTACACTTCTATTTCTCCAATTTTATGAGGACTAAGATTATCACTACATTTACCCATCTCAGCCTTGAATTGAAATATCACGTTATTTACACTTTAAATAGAATTTAATATATGAATTTGTAACTGATAGACCACATTGTGACTGTAAATAGTCAGAATACAAACAAACACACCACACTGACCACAATTTGACGAAACATGGCTGCACCGCTGGGTGCAAATGAGTGTTGCCACAGAATGACTCATTTTTGCCATGTAACACTAGAAACCTGTATTAAACATAACAAAAATAAAAAGTAGAGAGTATAATATTGTCATTCTGTGTGGGGGGTGTGGGGTTCTAACTGGTGTTAACTTTGTGTAAACACAAAGGTCGCCTCATCTGTAGCAGGTGTTGAATAACTTTTTGACCCAGGTTGTATGGTTGTCAGTCCTTCTTTATGTATCTTCTTCCTGACCCCCAATATCTCAGCAGCCTCTGGTCCTTGTGGGTGTTCAGGAGGAGGGGGGCTCACTAATGGCACATTGCCAATGTGGAGTGCTCAACTGAATCTTATTTTGACTATGGTCACCCAGAATGTCTAGAGGGGAAGGGGCCTCCCAGTGGCCTACCTGTCCCGGTAGGTGGATGAACAAGGTCACAACTGCTTCTTCCTTATACCCTGGATGTGTTTGTGTGCTGCCTATTGTAGATTATTTTGAGGGTCATCCTGGCTCATAGTATTAAAGTTTGCTAGTGTGTGTGCGTGTATGCATGCACATGTTCTGCTCCTGAGCATGCCCTTTTAAAAAAAAAAAAGGTTGGTGGGGAGGTATCATTTAATTTGCTGTAAAGATTGTCAGATTTATGTTTTGAGCAGCTATGACCTTGTTAGTGGCTGTCACAGGGGACTTAGATTTAAAATAACAAACCAAAATAAAGATAATGAAATTTATCTAAAAATCAGAAGGACAATTGCTGGCCACTCTGAAGGCACCAAGGGATGGATGGGTTTTGTGGCTCTAGAATGGCCAGTATGACTATTTATAGTGAAGTAAGGGTGGAGTTAAGTGTGTGAGATGATATACAAAAATCTCACTTTAGAGTAGGAAAATAGTGTCATGATTATCTTTATGTTGGTTTCATTATCTGCTCAGTGATGAGATATATTGTGTGTGGGGAGGGAAGTCCTGAGTGTATCTACCGTCTATGCTTTTTTATCCTATGGTATTAAGGCATATCACAACCCTTCGTTGAGCATGGTGATGCTGATATTGATGCATCCTTACATGTATCTTCCATATTCTTTCTCTCTTAAGTGAATTTCCTTGTTAAATTACCCAAAGTTCCTTAAATTCTTTTGTCCATTAAAAAAAAATAAATGTTGGTGCTAGTTGCCTGTTCATCTGGACTCAGTGGTTTATCCATATTCTGTAAACAAATGTTATTTCAGCATGATGATGACAAAAGGTCAACTCAGATTACTCAGCCTAACCCAACCATTTTAATGATGCAGGACCAAACAATCGCATCCAAGAAGGTAAGCCAGACACAGGTGAAGACCTGGTCTCTGTTTCCTGCCTATTTTGCAACCATTTACCATTATTACTCAGCTGTTGTAGTAGGAAATGGCTGGTAATGTCAGGATGTATGAGAAGCATAAGGGGCTGGAAGGTGAAAGTGAAAATTTGGTTTCCTTGCGCATAGCTGGAGATTGCTTATCCTGTCTCCTGTCCTGTGTCCTTAAAGGCGACTACAGGATAGAGGTTGCCTGTCATGGAAGTCACCTCCCTAAACCTATGCCTCAAGTGAATCGGAGGCATTTTGTTAGTGGGCACTGTCTATCCAGTCATGGTTAAACCACCGGTATCAATTGAGTGGGATGAAGTTCAATAGGATAAGTCTTTTTGAGAATATTGTGGGTGATTGTGCATTTTTAATTTATGGTTCTTGTAATTATAGAATTGAAGGTGTGGAAAGGTTCCAGAATGACCTTGAGATGAATAGTGGAAGGAATTGAGTACTGATATCATTTGATAGTTGTAGGGGATATGAACTGATGAATAGGTGAGCGATGGAATAACAGACCTTTTGTGTACTTTACAATAATGACAATGAATTCATATGTGGTGTCTCTCTTTTGCTCCCCACCCCCTCTCCCTATTATCTCGAAGCGAACCCAGTAGCAGAAGGCTGCTATGGCATGTGGTTTTCTTCAGAGGTCTCCTTATATATTGAAAGTGGGCAGGATGGGATGTGCCGTGTTTTGGGTTCTAGCTGGGTCATTCAATGGGTAGGGGTAATCTTTGTATTGATGTAGGGGCAGAGTGGTATCCTTATTGCAGTCCAGCAAGTGAAATTGGTTTTATAGTTGTTTTTCAAGTGGTGTGCACCTAAAATGGTTGTGTATGTGTTTGTATTGTTCTAGTTCAGTGGGTTAGACCAGGAGAGGAGAGGGGTTGAGGGACAGCCCAGTTTATCTAAGAAGCTCGTCCTTTTCATGTTTAGGTGATCTTAGATTGGCAGGATTTTCTTCCTTGCAGCCACTATTTGGGACTGTTTGTATCTTGTATGATTCTGGCACATGTGAGGTAGACTGCAATAATTTTATGAATGGTTGGAAAGCTTCATGGGCCAAAGGTTTGAGTGTCAAATGTTCAAGAAAGCATGCTGGTCCTATCATCGGTATAGGCAGGGTGAGACATATAGAAGTAAGAAAGATGAGAGTATTGCATTTGGACAATTTGAGAAGGCTACTGAATGTGAGAAGGGTGGGTAGCTAGAAAGGAATGTGTAGGAGGCATATATGGTAGGAAAATGTGAATGCAGTTGTAATCAAGAATGTTAGGTGGCACTGGCATGCATAAAAAATGGATGAAATTAAACGGTGAAGATCATAATAGAGAGCAGGTGTCCTGCTGTGCAATTATTTGGAAGACTTCAAGGATAATAAGATTGCTTAAGGGAATGGACTGACAGAGAGACAAGTGATATCATATGTGGTATGGAGTTCTGTCGGTGCTGATGGAATGGGGGTAAATGTGTTGGATGGGGAATATACTTTAGTGTTTATGCTTGTTGTCCCATCCTTTTCTGAAGGGTGATGATAAGAAAGAGGTATGAATGAATAACTCATTGGTGAAAGAATTTGAAAGTAGGCAGTGGAAAATATGAATAGATGAGAGGGATTTGTAGATGGATATTTCAATTTCTTGAGGTGTTAAATTTGTATTAAGAGGACTAGTAGTTAAAAATGCGAACATTAACCTGCTGACGAGATAACTTGGTGAGAGACTGAGCAAGCGTGAAGGTGTGAAAAACTTCTGTAGCCCTGTGTAGTAGGAATTTTAAGTAAGATTGCCATCCTTCCAGGTGCCAGATTCCATATCTCGTCGCAGGCCGCTCTACGAAGACAGCTATGTCGTGATCAACCAGTCCGTGAATGCAATGCCGAACTTGTCGCAGGTAAAGTAACGGTTGTTTGTTGAGGATGAGAAGAGAACAGACATGAAAAAAAGGGAGGAAATATCAAGTGTGAGAAAGGCTGCAAAAGCATGCTCCAATAAACCTTAAGTTTGGGGGTCAGGGTATAGGAATTTAATCAGGGTTGGCAAAAACCATGTTTAAAAAAAAAAATTGGGGGGTGTTTTTTTTTTTGCTTTTATGGTTTTAATAGTAAATTAATTTATTCTAACTAATTTATAGTAATTTTACATGTATTGCACACATATTGGCTAGGTAATATACCTAAAGACTGGTTCTAGATCCCCAAACTGTAAAAATATACAGAATTTTGCAGGTTCCAATTTTAAACATATTTTAAGCCACAGAATGGTTAAAGGAGCAAATAATACTAAATAGTTACACAAATTTATATTTTCCATTTATTTATTTATGATTGTATTATATTCCTGAGAATCCTGACTAAAATAAAATAAAAACAATATCACATACAAAGTTCCATATAATACTATCCTTTGGATTTGAAAAAAAATGATCACAGTTCCGTTAATAACAAGTTAACAACACTTAAATAAGAAAATAAGAATGGCTAAATTAGCCAGTAAAATCAAACCTAAAAATGTGCATTTGACATTGTTGACAAATGACCTTTGCATATTATCTGAATCTAAAGGCATATTTAAATTGAACATTTTATGAATAAATACAAGTTTAGATGCTAGTTGCTTTTTTCTGTACCTAATCTGTTTCTTAACTTGGAATGTACTTATCCAAAAGCAGAAAACACCCTCTCTACACTCTCACTGGATTCAGAAGCTGCTAAAAAACCCAATATATCCTCTAGATCCTGCTTTTCGACTTTGTCTTCTAGTGATTTCCACCAAGCGCATGGAGTCATTGTAGATAGGACAGTTTTCTGAAAGAGATATGACCTATTGAAAGGTGCCAGTTTTCTTCTAAGTTGCATTATTATTGGAAGAAGATGGTGACATTCTTCTTCAGCTAGTTTCATAGCTCTGTTGTCTTCATCTTCAGTAAGATTGATATCATGGTATCTAGGATCTAATTTTATGGCTAACAAATGAGCATCGGTGATGGCTTGATCATACCTCTTGTCTACCTTTGGTAACAAGTTGTCAGGAACAGGAATTTCTTTCAGTTTTTGTACTAGTTCCTTGCATAATGCTATGGCATCATTGATTTTGCAGCTGTCACTTTGTAACTTATTTAGTGCAAGGGAAATTGGTTTCATTATCTTGCATAATTGTTCAGCATTATTTTTTATGTTTATATCTTCTACTTTTTTTGATATATCATAATTAGTGTTATTAGTGTAAATGTTTTCATTATCATAATGACATTATCTCTATTTAATGTTTAAGCTTTCTCTCCCTTGGATGCCAGGCCTCTGATGAGCTGTCAGATGATGCTTCATTGCTGCAACCTGTGGTCCCAACTGAACGCCAAGATACTTCGCTCTTTCTATTTGGCACCAAAACAGGTGAATCCTTCTGTACTCTTCCATTTTTGTTCATTTAATCCAGTCTCACTCTGAGGTGCTTTATTCCTATTGAGACTCGTTTAATTCCTAGTTATTGTAACCTTTTTTTTTCTCTCTTTAATCTCATTTTCCTGCCCACTTACAGTCAATAATATTAGCTCATTTTGGGAGATTGTTTGGTTCAAGGTATTTAGAGGCAAAAGCATCGTTGCTGTCTGCTACCATTACTCTACTCATTCATCCTCAGTCATTTTATACCCTAGTTTGGGGCACGTTTTTTACAGGCATCTCGTAGCACCTTTCCAAATGGTAGCCATTTTCTATCATAAGAGAAGCCAAGTCCTATTGGGTATGGCTAGCCGTTAGATGAGGACCATATTTTCGGTAGTTGCCATATGTTATAGTGACTTGAACAGTAGGTTCCCCTTGTGATATGTATCAGGTGGTGTCAATCGATGTTAAAAACTGCAAGTGCCCTCATTAAGTCATGCAGAAGTTTTTTGCCTTAGAGCCTTTCTCTGATCACTTCTTAGCTTTGATGCATTTTAGTGTTGACTATAGGGGCAGTTGTACCAGGCTGCTTTTTATTCCTGATAACCGTATTTTGTTAAGGAGGCATTTCCCAGGCTCCTCCTTAATCATTTGGAGCTTCTTGAGATACAAAAGGCTGAGTTTTGTTTATTTAACTTAGATTAGATTAGAGGAAATTGTCATTGGCCTGTTGTAATAATGGGTATTTATTCACAGATGGGGAACAACATTCGTCACTCATTGCTAATACTCCAGTTAAGGAATCAAATCGTTCTGTGACTTTGAATACCAAGTTTGCCCAGAATTTGGTGCATGCCATGTTCAACCACACAACTATGGGCACCTCCCAATCCCATACCGCTGCCTCCTTCCTCGTAGACGACCAGGTGTACCCCCCTAAGTTGGATAATCCTGCAAAAAGGGGTGAATTTGTTCCTCCACCCTTCGTCATCTTCGAAGATGCATCCGACCAAGGAAAGGTCGAAGCTCCGCCGTTTTCGATCTACTGCGACGAAAATGCCGATGTTGCGCCTTCTATAACTCGCTCGGTCCCGCGACCTGGCGGCGAGGTGAAACGCTTACCTCTCGGTCAGTTGACTCTGGATGACCAGGAGGAAGAACTCAAGGGTTCGACTACCCACGTAAAACCCACTAGCTTTGATCCTGTGTCGCAAATTTATCACGATGTCAATGAAGCTGAAATTGTAAAACCCACTAGATTTGATCCCACGTCACAAATTTATTACGATGTCAATGGAGCTGAAAATGTGCGGTCTCCGGAGAAGAAACCTTTGGCTTCCATGGCCTGTCCCGACCAGAGTGCGGGATACTCGACTCAGCCGTTGGTTGGCGAAGTCCCGCTGCAGGATACTAGTAGGAAATTGATTTGCGAGGGGGTTCTTAATGACGAAAATCAAGAGAATATCCCGCCACGAGATTATGCCCCGGTGGCCGAGAAGAGAACTTTAGCAGGGGTTCTGCAGCCATCCACAGATATTCCATTTGTGCCGCTGGAGGAGCAGCAGAAGGAGACGGAACTCGTGGCTACTGAAGACGTAAGTATCGTGGAGTCTTTCCTTCTCGCATTCCCAGTAACACTGAAAACGCATTTTTTTAGCTGGGATTTGTGATTAATTTTTATTACCTGTAACTAACAAACGAAAACCAACGAGAGCATCTCCGCTAGTAAGGTGGTAATGAGAGGCTCGTAAAGAAAGTGGTGAAGTTGGAGGAAATGAAAATTTGTAGATGGCATCTTCCTCCTGTGGGTGCTTGGGCCAAGAAGGCACACAGTTCTCTAGATGTCGGTTGTAGCAGTATGGTTCTCATTGATACCTCTGACGCTTCCTTGTGTAATCCTTGTAAGCTTGTGCTCTTTCTTCATATCCCTCTAATCCCCAACTTTTTTTCTATGACTTTGCTCCTCTCTCTATTTTCTCTAAGCTTAAGGATCTGACCAGATGCCTCATGCTGCGTAGAAGCTTTGGAACCTATATAAATGAGCAGGGTCGCTTCCGCGCCCATTCAGAACCCTCTTGTAGGTTCTCACTCCAGGCACTCTCTTAGTAAAGTTGGTGGCACAAAGGTTTTTTTTAATGTTTTTTTGCTTGTTTTTGTTCTGTAATTTCGCCTAGTATTAGGCTGTAATGTGATTACAGTGACTGCCATAGTAGGCAGTCGCCGGATGGGCTCTTTAAAGGGGGGGGGGGTGCTTAGGTTATAATGACAAACTTTTTGACCAAGATGTATCTTACTCTTTTAAAAAAAATTTAATGTTTCATTTTACCCTATCATTGCTAACACAGCCTTTGGTATGAAAGTTAGGAAGCGCCATTCCCCCTTCCATCTTCCCTAGTTTGTGGTGATCACCTGCATTCTGTGGCTTTGCAGGAGATGGAAGGCGTGGCTCCCCTGAGCAACCTGTGCATTGGCAATGACTTCACGCAGACAATCCCCTTCGACCGAGAAACGTTTGTGAAGATGGCTTGTTTGGCTTCCACCCCGCAGCCTGCCAGTCAGGGGTTCGTGCCTCAGGTAGTGCTCGATGACGATGATTTCACGATGGCTGCCTTCGCCAAAAGGTTTGAAAACTTTGCACTTTATAAATATGGATTTGATGAGGTTAATGTCTACCTCTCAGCCTTTGTGTCCAAGTTTCGATTCCCTTGATTTGGATTACGGCGATATTTGCCCTAATAGGCTGTCACCAGATGGGTTAAAGAAAGAAAAAAATAATAATCCCTTGAGTTTCTACATCCGAGTTCATTTACTCAATGGTACATATTGCATTTTTTGTGGGGTTTGAATTCTTGCTTCTATTCTCACCACCCAAATTGGGATTGAGGTTTGTTTGGTGGCATCTTTGCTCTCCCTATCTAGAGCACAGTCTAGTGCACCCCAAGTAAGCTTCTCGGCCTATATACCTTCCACTCACTAAAATTTCCCTAACTCAGCGCTTCCCTACAAAACCTCTTCAAAACATTTTGGTTGAGATGCTCTTGTTGTTGTTTTTTCACCTAGTTTAGCTCTATAGTGTTCAAATATTTGTTATCTGAATTTTTAAAAAAATTAGAAGGTCCTTATCTGGGTTTGTTTTATTAAAATAATTACACTGCACAACAAATTTCAGTGTCTAGAAAAAAACATAGATCTCATGTGTATCTTATTATGAAGTTGAGTGTGCTGAATTTGATAACCAAAATTTTCCATCTCGTAACATTTTCTTGTAAATTGCCGATTTAATAGTTATCCAATTGATACCGATTTCCACGATACCATAAATGTATTTTGCTCCCAAAGTCAGATTAAATGTGTCCATTGTAATTAATTCATGCATAGATAATGAATCAGCATGTTTATTAGCATTATATAATGTATTTACTTCATTTTCAAGACATTTCAGGTATGTCACGCTTCAGGTTCCAGTAAAGTCAGCCAGCATAGTAGGGCTCCATTTTCTCTTATACCTTTTTCCATCAATGCTATATTTTAATAGAACCTCTCTCCATGTTCATCACTCACATCTGCATTCTCTAGGAAGAAGGACGGATGAGAATGAAAGAAATGTATCTTCAGTGACATAATGCATCCAAGATCTTAGTAACACTTGATTAGGTTCTCACTGGGCCCCTTGATGTTTTTCCTAGAAATTTTTTGCATACATCTTTGAATGCATGCCAGCCCGCTGGCTCAGTTTCATCCTTTGTCGCCTCGAAGTCCTCATCAGCTATAACCCCGTAAGGGGCGCGGCGATTTGCCATCCTGGCCGCCGTGCTGACGGGATCCAGCGCTCCGTCCGGCCCCAGCTTAGCCTCTCTTCCTTCCTTCAGATAGCCCGATTTCTCCCCTACCTTGTCGCTTTTCATACAACCTCTCCCACACCTTTCTCTGGTCAGCCTCTAATTTCAAAGGGTAGAATGCTGACCTTCTTCTCAAGCCAACCACCCCGGATCGGGGCTGAGGGGGGAGGGGACATTGTCCCCTAACCCCTGAGCTCCGGTTCGGGATGGGGGTTTTTTAACAACCTGCTTCATCCCCACCCATACCTTCCTCACATCCCTTTTCCTCTCCTCTTCACAACCTATATTTTTTACGCCGTGTCCAAGGTGGAGCCGCCATGCCGATGGACTGCCAGGCCACCAGGCGGGAGGGGTGGTCCCGAATGGCGGCGCCTGGCTCTGCCGGGCTTGTAAGCACCTCTCGCAGTGCGGGCTACTGCGAGGGGTGATGAGCTATTGCGTCCCGTGGCAAAAATAGGGTCACCATGCCCATAGATGAACAACAAAAAAAAAAACCCCAAACCCCTTTAACTCCCCCTTGCTCATCGACGGAGCCGCCCTTGGGCAGCTCCACCGAAAAAATGGAGGTCCCCCCCCCTGTGCTTGCACAGGGGACCCTCCATATTTCTCTAACCGGAGAGGAGGCTTACTCCTCTCCTTCGCCTACGGGTGCAGGGGACTCCCCCTCACCCCCTTCTCTGGAGGTGCTTTCGGGCACCTCCCTTTTCCCAGCGGCAGTCCCATCTTTTCTTTTCAAGGGGACTGCCAAGAAAGCCAGCAGGCAGCCCATTGCCGACCGCCCCTCATTCAAGCGGCTCGGTAGGGCAAACCCCCTTAGGGGGGAGAGGGAAGCCAGGCCCCTTCGGTCGCTTCCCTCAAAAGACCTGCTGGCAAGAATTTTAAACCTTGCCGGGGTCAAGGCCTGTGCCTCCCCATACAAGACTGGCGACACTGCCAAGGGGACCTGCGATGTCCTGGGAGGGGATGGCCAATTGGAGGCCCCTCCTGTGATAGACATGGTCCTTGAGGAGACCCAGCCCCAGACGGTAGGGCCTTCCATGGGGGGGAATTCGGGCTCGGCGCCAAGCACCGAACCCGAATCCGCCCCTATGCAAGGTCCTCCTCAAATGGCTGAGGGCTCCGAGGCAGTAGAAGGAGGGGAGGGATCTCCTCCGACAGGTGCCCCTACGACAACCAGGACCTTCTCCATTTCGGAGAGGGACCTGGCTGAGGCTGGTCCATCTGGCCTGGGGACTTCTGCCGGCGGAGGTGAAAGCGGGTTCATTCCCCGCCCTCCTCTCCGAAAAAGAAAAAGACTAAAAAGACCAAAAAGACTCGGGGCTCCTCTCCATCCGCGGGGGCTGCGGGGACGGATGGGTCTGCTGCCACTCTGGCAAGCGACCAAGCCAAGATCGGCACATCCGCCCCCTCTGCCCCCCCGGTTGCGGAGCCCCTGACAAAGAAGACTACTACCAAGAGTGCACAGGGCGGAGCCTCGATGACATCGGGGCCCCTGATTCAGAGGTTACCTGGCGTTTTCGAGCCCGCTGGCTTCAAACGCTTCCTCGTTATTCGCTCCACTGATGGCACCATGTTGTCCAAGGGCAACATGATCCATCAGCGGAGAGGATTAGCTAGTGCAATTGGTAGAGAGCCGAAGGTAACCCGTTTCTCGGACGGGAGCCTTCTGGCGAATCCCACCGAGGCGGCCAGGATTAGTGCTCTTCGGACACTTCATGGCACCCCGGTGAGTGTGACGCCGCACTCTACCATGAACTTTGTGAAAGGAGTAGTTTATGCGAGGGAACTCGTTGACTACTCCATTGAAGACATCACCTTAGAGCTGGCCGACCATGGGGCGGTCAAGGTCGAACGTGTGATGAGAAAACAGGGAGGGGCCTCGAGACCCACCCCTACACTCTTCGTCACGTTCGACTGTGACAAGCTCCCTGAGTCGGTGCGTGCCGGTTGGTACCGCTACCGCGTGAAGGCATTCGTGCCACTGCCGCGGCGGTGCTATTACTGTCACCGCTTCGGCCATACGAATCGCTCATGTAGACGTGCAAAGTCGGGGTCACCCGAAGTCTGTGTAAATTGCTCCAAGGTCGCACACGATAAGTCCAAATCGTGTGTGGCCAAGTGTGTCAATTGCGGAGAGCCGCACCCTGCTTCTTCGAAGCAATGTGGTGCATATCTCCTTGAGAAAGAAATCCTGGCCGTTCAGGCCCAGGATCGACTCTCATTCCGCGAGGCAAAGGACTTGGTCCTGGCGCGCCCGGCTCTGCCTGGGACGTCATATGCCTCAATAGTTAGGAAGGCACCCTCTGCTCCCGGCCCATCCAGGCCAACGAGCACGGTTGTTTCCGCGCCCATTCGGAGCCCTTCTGCGGGCTCTACCCAACCCGGGCGCTCCCCTGGTAAAGCTAGCGGCAAAAAGGGCTCATACCCTGCCCCGGCTAAAACCAGGGCTCCCCCCTCTTCCCCCAGCGTGACCGTTTCCCGTAAGGCGAAACGGCCACGCGCCTCCACCGAGTCGTTAGACTCACAGGAGGCAACACCCCTGAAGATGGTCGCTAGGCCATCTTCCGGGGTTCCTAAAGCTGTCCCCCGAAAGGAGGACAGCAACAAAGGAGCTTCGGCTCCTTCGCCCACGTCCCGAGGTGGAGCGAGTAGCTCGGAGACGGTGGTTCCTCGAAAAGAGGGCCCCCCGCCTCCGAAGCCGCAACGCCCGCCTAAGGTTTCGAGGCGGAGGGAGGAAAAAGACTCGCATGGCGAGCCCAACCTCCCCCAATAAGTCCTCGAAGGCGACAGCGCTTTGTCCGGCCAACAGCGCCCGGGGTTCTGCCCCCGGGAAGCGTACGGCCATTCCCGTGAGGGTCTTCAATTCGAGGAGGGCCCCCGCGTCTCCTCCGAGCTAGGCCTGGAGGGCATATTCCTTCAATGGAATTGCCGTGGACTCCGGGCCAACTGGGAGGAGCTGCGGAGGCTCGTCTCGTCCCGTTCCCCGTTAGCTATTTTTTTGCAGGAGACCATGCTAGGTGCGTGCCCCCTCCCTGCCCTCCCGGGGTATAAGGGTCTTGCGACCCCACCACCTCGGGATGGCCGGGCTGGGGGATGCGCAGTTTACACCCGGCATGATGTCTCCGTTCTTCCTTTCTCTTTAGATACCTCCTTTCAGGCAGGGGCTGTGCAGCTGCACCTGGATAGGAGGTATACTATCATTTCTGCGTACATTCCACCGTCAGCTGACTTCGACGCGGGGGACTTCCGCCGCGTCGTTGCACGGTTGGCGAGGCCCTATCTCTTGCTTGGAGATCTGAACGGCAGGCATCCTCTCTGGGGAGATTACTCCATAAATCCCAGGGGACAAGTCCTTGCCGATCTGATCGAAGAGCTTGAGATGGGTGTCCTAAACGTGGATGAGTTTACGCATCACTGTCCGAGAACCGCTTCATTTTCTTGCCTTGACCTATCTTTGTGCTCTTCGGATGCACAGCCTGATTTTGATTGGGGGGTCGTCGATGACCTCCATGGTAGTGATCACTTTCCCATTCAAATATCATTTTCAGGGCAACTGCCGCCTGAGAGACCACCTCGGTGGTGCTTGGCGCGGGCGCGGTGGCCTGCATTTCAGGAAATGACTGAATTCTCTATCTCAGTCGAGGAGTTTAGGTCGGTAGATGATGCCGTTGAGTTCTTCTCCGGCAACCTCATCGCCGTGGGCCTGACTACTATTCCTAGGACGTCTGGCCGTTTTGCACGCCGACCACTCCCATGGTGGTCGGCCGAGTGTGAGACGGCACTCAAACAGAAGCGTTATGCCTACATGCGCTATAAGCGCCGCCCGAACGATTTCACTGTCGCTGAATTTCGTCGGGCTAGGGCTAGGTTCCGGTATATTTCGAAGCACGCCCGCCGCTCTTCTTGGCGGGCATACGTGTCTTCACTTAACGGGAAGACCCCTTTAGCTGAGGTGTGGAAGCGAGTCAAAAGGATTCGGGGCAAGTTCTCGCAGGACCCCCCTCCCGTTCTCCAGGAGAATGGGACCGCAATCTCGGACCCCGCGTCCGTGGCGGAATCCTTAGCGACCGCTTTTTCCGCATTCTCTAGCCGTGATGCTGCTCCGCCAGCATTCAATGCACGTCGTGATGTCGCGGAAAGCCGCCGGCTGGACTTTACCTCCAGAGGCGGAGAATTTCCACAAATGTATAAAATTTTGCATTGTCATAATTTTCACTATGTTCTAGTCATGTAGTGCATAAAATTTGAAATGGTGTAATTTTTTTTTTTCATAAATTAACTTTAAATATCTAAGAAAGGTTTTTCACTGTTATAGTCATGTTGCTAAAAAAATAATTATACCATAAAAAAGTGCATAAAATTTGCAATATAATGATATACAAAAACCCCCAAAATGCAAATTTTGAAGAAATTTTTTTTTAAAAGTGGCTAATGAACAAATGTGCTATCCCTTCCCTTAATGTAACTGATCCACATATATAACAGAAACTGAGGGGAACTTTTGCATTCTCTAGGCATTTTAGCTCTGTCTCCTGTTAAGAAAACACTGTAGTATGTGAAAAATAATATAAATAGTAACAGCAATAAATATTGAATAAAAAAGTAAAATTAGAAACTATTTATAGTAAGTTACAAAATTATCAGGTGTTATGTAAGAGTTGCTGCAGATTTGGACCCATATAACTAAAAAAATATTGAGTATACTTACATAAATTTCTTATGTTTGGTTGACAAATACCTTAGGAACACTGCATTAAAATTATATCAAAATCTGTTTATAACTTTTAGAGTTGTCTGTTTCAGCCCAATCCTGTTTGCATTCAATCCTAACAGAACCATCAGTGTATTTAACGTAAGATGGTAATTTACAAGAAACTGGAGGGCCCCAGAAAGAGACCGGTTATATTCGTGATTTATGCAAAAAAAATACCCCATGAAAAGGTTATTCTCATTTCCAGTTTTTTTTTTAATTGTTATACAGTGTTTATTATTCAACCCCTCAAAAAATTCTATTCTTGAATAGGTATAGCGTTATGGATGAATCATTAGGTGTTGACTATACTTATGCACCCAGCTGTATCTTATGCACCCAGCTGTATCTCTGCAATTGTTGATGGATCAGCCTTTCCTCCTTTTTTACATCAACAGTGGTGTCCCTCAACATCCTTTCCTGTTCCCCACACTTTTCCATTTCTTCCACACACAAACTGATGCACTCATTCGCTGATGACTCAACAATATTCATCGACATCTTTCAATTCTGCTTCTCATTGGGGTAGAAATTTTGGGGGTTAATTTTAATGCCTCCAAGTCCCAATTTTTAGCCATCTCACTATCAAGAACTCTTCACAACTCTCTTTTCTTTGACATTTCTGTAATCATACCTTTTGACTCAATAAACTTGGTTTTATTGTAACATCCACTCTCTTGGAAAACCCCACACCTTAGAGATAGGTACCCCGTAAGGGGCACGGCGATTTGCCATCCTTGCCGCCATTCTGATGGGACTCAACATCCCGTCCAACCTCAGCTTAACCTCTTCTTTCAGACAGCCTGTATTTCTCCTGTACTTCATCATTTTTCATACAACTTCTCCCACAACTTTTCCTGATCAGCCTCTAATTTCCCCTTAGATATTGACCTCCTCAGCCAACCATCCCGGATCGGGGGAGAGGGGACAAAGTTCCCTAACCATTGAGCTCCTGTTTGGGATGGTGTTTTTTTAACAACTTCCTTCATCCCCACCCATACCTTCCTCACATCCCTTTTCCTTTTCTCTTAACACACCATCAATTTTACGCCGCATCCAAGGTGGAGCTGCAATGCTTACTCTCCTTTGCCTACGGGTGTAGGGGACTTCCCCTCACCCCCTTCTCTGGAGGTGCTTTCGGGCACCTCCTTTTCAGTCACAGTCCTCCATTTTCTTTCCAAGGGGACTGCCAAGAAAACCAGCAGGCAGCCCATAGCCGACTGCTTCCCATTGAAGCGGTTTGGTAGGGCAAACCCCCTTAGGAGGGAGAGGGAAGCCAGGCCCCCTTCGGACGCTTCCTTCCAAAGACCTGCTGGCAAGAATATTGAACCCTGCCAGGGTCTAGGCCTGTGTCTCCCCACACGTGACTTGTGACAATGCTGCCAACAGGAACTGCGATGTCCTGGGGGGATGTCCAACTGGAGCTCCCCCCCCCCCTGAGATAGATATGGTCCTTGAGGCAACCCAGCCTCAGACGGTAGGGCCTTCCATAGGAGCGAATCCAGGCTCGGCACCAAGCACCGAACCCGAATCCGGCCCTATGCAAGGTCCTCCTCAAACGGCTTGGGTTTCCAAGGCAGTACAAGGAGGGAGGGAGGGATCTCTACCGATGCCCCTGCGACTGTCACGACCTTCTCCATCTCAGAGAAGGACCTTGCTGAGGCAGGTCCATCTGGCCTGGGGGCTCATGCCGGCGGAGGGGAGAAGCGGGTTCATTCCCCGCTCTCCTCTCCTAAAAAGAAAAAAAATAGGAAAAAGACTAAGAAGACTCTGGGCTCCTCTCCATCCACGGGGCTGCGAGGGCGGATGGGTCTGCTGCCACTTCGTTGTTATTCGCTCCACTGATGGCAGCATGTTGGCCAAGGGCAACATGATCCATTAGAGGAAAGCATTAGCTAGTATAATTGGTAGTGAGCCGAAGGTGACCCATTTCTCGGACGGAAGCCATCTGGCGAATGCGGCGGATCCCTTCGAGGTGGCCAAAATAAGTGCTCTTCGAACACTTGAACGCACCCCGGTGAGTGTAATGCCGCACTCTACCATGAACTTTGTGAAAGGAGTAGTTTATGTGAGAGAACTCGTTGACTACTCCATAGAGGGCATCATCTTAGAGCTGGCCGACCATGGGGCCGTCAAGGTCGAATGCGTGATGAGAAAACAGGGAGAGTCCTCGAGACCCACCCCCTACACTATTCATCACGTTCGACTGTGACAAGCTCCCTGAGTCGATGCCTGCCGGTTGGACCCACTACCTCGTGAAGGTATTCGTGCCACTGCCGCAGTGGTGCTATTACTGTCACCGCTTCGGCCATACGAATTGCTCATGTAGACGTGCAAAGTCGGGGTCACCCGAAGTCTGTGAAAATTGCTCCAAGGCCGCACACGATAACTCCAAATAGTGTGTGGCCAAGTGTGTCAATTGCGGACAGCCGCACCCCGCTTCTTCGAAGCAATGTGGTGCATATCTCCTTGAGAAAGAAATCCTGGCCGTTCAGGCCCAGGATCGACTCTCATTCCGCGAGGCTAAGGACTTGGTCCTTGCACGCCCGGCTCTGCCTGGGACGTCTTATGCCTCAATGCTTAGAAAGACACCCTCTGCTCCTGGCCTATCCAGGCCAACGAGCACGGTTGTGTCCGCGCCCATTCGGAGCCCTTCTGCGGGTTCTACTCAACCTGGGCGCTCTCCTAGTAAAGCTGGCGGCAAAAAGGGTTCACACCCAGCCCTGGCTAAAACCAGGGCTCCCCTTCTTTCCCCCAGCGTGACCGTTTCCCGTAAGGCTAAACGGCCACGCGCCTCCACCGAGTCGTTAGACTCACAGGAGGCAACACCCAGGAAGTTGGTGCCTGGCCATCTTCCGGGTTTCCTAAAGCTGTCCCCCGAAAGGAGGACAGCAACCAAGGACTTTCGGCTCCTTCGCCCACGCCTAGTGGTGGGCTGAGTGGCTCGGAGACGGCGGATACTCGAAAAGAGGGCCCACCGCCTCCGAAGCTGCAACGCCCGCCTAAGGTTTCGAGGCGGAGGGAGGAAAAGACTCTCATGGTGAGCCCATCCTCTCCTAATAAGACCTCGAAGGCGACAGGGGCCAACAGCGCCCGGGGTTCTACCTCCGGGAAGCGTAAGGCCATTCCCGTGAGGTTCTTCTGTTCGAAGAGGGCCCCCGCGTCTCCGAGCTAGGCCTAGAGGGCATATTCCTTCAATGGAATTGCCGTAGACTCCGGGCCAACTGGGAGGAGCTGCGGAGGCTCGTCTCGTCCCGTCCCGTTTTCCGTTAGGTATTTTTTTGCAGGAGACCTGCCCGCCCGCCCTCCCGAGATATAAAGGTTTTGCGACCCCACCACCACGAGATGGGAGATGCGCGGTTTGCACCCGGCATGATGTCTCCGTTCTTCTTTTCAATTTAGATACCTCCTTTCAGGCAGTGGCTGTGCAACTTCACCTGGATAGGAGGTATACTATTATTTCTGCGTACATTCCACCGTCAGCTGACATCGACGCGGGGGACTTCCGCCGCGTCGTGGCACGGTTGCCGATGCCCTTTCTCTTGCTTGGAGATCTGAACGGCAGGCATATTCTTTGGGAAGATTACTCAATAAATCCCAGGGGACAAGTCCTTGCCGATCTGATCGAAGATCTTGAGATAAGTGTCCTAAATGTGGATGAGTTTACGCATCACTGCCCGAGAACCGCTTCATTTTCTTGCCTTGATCTATCTTTGTGCTCTTTGGATGCACAACCTGATTTTGATTGGGGGGTGTCGATGACCTCCATGGTAGTGATCACTTTTCCATTCAAATATCATTTTCAGGGCTAGGTTCCGGTATATTTTCAAGCACGCCCGCTGCTCTTCTTGGCGGGCATACGTGTCCTTACTTAACGGGAAGACTCCTCTAGCAGAGGTGTGGAAGCGAGTCAAAAGGATTCGGGGCAAGTTCTCGCAGGACCCCCCTCCCGTTCTCCAGGAGAATGGGACCACAATCTCGGACCTCGCGTCCGTGGCGGAATCCTTCGTGACCGCTTTCTCCGCATTCTCTAGCCGGGATGCTGCTCCGCCAGCATTCAATGCACGTCGTGATGTCGCGGAAGGCCGCCGGCTGGACTTTACCTCCAGAGGCGGAGAACCCTTCAACGACAAGTTTAGTGTGAGTGAGTTGCGCTCCGTTCTTGCTTCGTGCACGGACAGCACCCATGGCCCGGACGATGTCCCGTACGCCATGCTTCGACACCTGGGTGAGCGAGGCATGGCCTTTCTGTTAGATTTGTTCAACAGGATCTGGGTGGAGGGTCTCCTCCCAGATTCCTTGCGAATCGCTACTGTGCTCGCCTTTCGCAAGCCGGGGAGAGATCACTCTACTCCGGCTGGTTTCCGCCCAATCTCTCTAACCTCTTACTTGTGCAAGTTGATGGAGAAATTGGTAAATGTTAGATTAGACTTTTTCCTGGACAGTGTAGGCCATCTGTGTTCTGCACAGTACGGCTTCCGCAAGTTTGACTCCACGTCGAATGCTCTGCTCCGACTGGAAAATGCCGTCTGCGAGGCCTTCCTTCGTAGACAGCACTACGCCACGGTGTTTTTCGATCTGGAGAAGGCCTATGATACCGCATAGCGATACGGTATCATGGAGACTCTCCACACGATGGGGGCGATGGGATGCCTCCCAATGTTTATATCTGAATTTTTGCGAGATCGTCGATTCCGCGTACGGGTGGGTGGAGCCCTCTCCGGCCCAAAGGAGCAGGAAGAGGGTGTCCCGCAGGGAAGTGTCCTCAGTGTCACACTCTTTGCCCTGAGCATCAATGGCATCACCTTGGTGCTGCCAGAAGATGTTCTCGCTACGCTCTACGTGGACGACCTTTCGATCTCTTTTGGCGCGGCCCAGATGCCAACTCTGGAGCGTCGACTCCAACAGGCATTGAACCGCGTCTCTCGCTATGCAGAAGCGCTCAGGTTTCGGTTTTCTTTGGCCAAGGCTAAGGTGGTGCATTTCTGCCGCCATCCACGGCTCCACCCCAACCCAGATTTGTTTCTTAATTGGGTGCGCCTGGATGTGGTTGAATCGCTCCGTTTCACTCGTCTGTACGCGCGATCCCGGCGCCTCCCTCAGTCGCCAACAGCTCTCACTGCATCCGCACTGATCTCGACGGTGCCTATACCGCCGAAAGACGCCAGTCATACCCTAAGCCCTTTGGGTTTAGGTCCAGGAAACTCCTTCGAGAGCTAGATATAGCTCTCGGCCCGGTGGCGCCCCTGGTTCTGCCAAAGAGTCCGCGAGGACTCTTCGACCGGACCAGCGTTTCGCTCTTCCTCACACCGACTACATGGCAGGAATACGGGCGGCTTGGCAAAGAAGATGCGAGACGGTCGAAGGGAACTTAAAGTTGCGTGCCATTGCGCCGCGACTGTTCTCATGGACCTACCCACCAATGCCGCAAAGGCTTCAGGTTGCTCTCTGTCATCTCCGAATTGGGCACACTCGCGGGACGCACCGCCATTTGATAGGGCGCTCGCCAGCGTCCTACCGTGAAGACTTTGTTGTCGCCCAGACTGTTCGGCACATTCTTGTTGAATGTCCCAGTCTGGGCGATCTTCGCGTACGTTACCTGTCCCATTACCGGGATGGGCGGGGTCGCTACCGCCTGTCCCTTGTACTCGGGACGAGTGTGTGCACATTGACTGGTGGTCTTGTAGACTTTTGTGGGGAGGCCGGCCTTCTCCCTTTTATTTAACTAGGTTTTGTCTTTGTTATTGTTGTTTTCTTTGTAGGTCGCACGCTCCTGCGCTGGGGGAGGGGGACCTCCTCCCGACGCCGGAGCTGCTTCCCAATTGTTTTCATCTGCCCTTTTTATCGTTGTTTTGTTTTCATATTCTTATTTTAAATAGCCTAGAGCTAAGATGTGTCGTTGCGTCGACTTATGCCCAAGTGGGCAGTCGCCAGATAACCTCCTAAAAAAAAAAAAAAATCAGGTATAAGTAAATCTTTTTCTAAGAACCTAGGTGTTCTGTTTAGGTGTCAAACCTTCTCTTCTGAACATTGGCTTTGGTTTACAAGTGTGTCTTGCCCCTGTATGGAGTACTGTTCTCACGTGTGGGGTGGTTCTAGTTCTATCCTACTTGACAGAGTTGAATCAAAAGCTATCCTTTTTATAAACTGCTACAGGCTAACCTCCAAACTTGACCCCCTTGCTTTTCATCTCATCATTGGTTCACTTTCCCTCACTCGCTCAATCATGCATACTTGTCAGGTTCCTGATTCACATGTTTATTGTTTGACTATAGGAAACTCAAAGCTAGGCCTCTCAGATTCCTGTTTCTTTCCTCGCACATCAAATCTTTGCAACTCTACCTTCCTGTGTCTTTCCCAATACTTAAGATCTGGCACTTAAAAAACAAACAAAACATTTCTTTCACTTTCTCAAACATTAATAAGCACTTCCATTTCCTTCTTGATGTGGACTTTGGTTTGTCCCTTGTGACTTTGACATTAAAAGTTTTCTTCTTAATACTGGTGCTTGAATGATTGCTTTTTAGCTGTCTGGATTAGGGAGCTGTTGATTTGAGTCGTTTTCTTTATCCCAAATGGTTGTAACCATAGAACATCTCAACACAATTGTACAAAAAACACTTCAAAAGCTTTCTTTGGATGAAGGTGAAGTCATCCTGTTTGCAGGATGACTTTATAAAGTGTCCCTTTCCTTCATCTCAAAGATGCTTCACATTTTAGCTCGAAATCCAACCTTGATAAGGAAGTTCAGAAAAACACCTTGGCTGATGTTAAACCTGCAGCTGACAATGACCTAAAAAAGAGAGCAGATTTGATGACCCCTTCATCAGTCGAGGTCCGTCGTATTTCTTCAGGACCTTTGTGCAACCGTGAGGTGGAGCTTACCACTCACAATACCAATTCCGAAGCCCATAATCAGCTGTCGCCTATCATGGAGGCTTCAAGGGAGTATAGGTAGGTTGAGAAGATTGTTGGGTGGTTTGAGTATAGTCATGCATCTGTCGCTGCTCTGATGAGTGCTCCTAAGTAGTGCAGTTTGTGTAAATATTGTTTGTGCCTGGTTTGAGTAGTTGCACACGATGTACTTAGTCTGTGGGACCCTGAAAGTGGGTGTCAGATGTAGCAGGGCCAGCTATGCCACTCGTATCTGCAAGGTTGCGTGCCCTCTAGCCCCAATCCGTGCAGTTGGATTTGCGAGTAATTACTCATTTTCTGATAGAAATGCCCTTATTAGTTTTTGGTTTTTAGTTTTAAGTAACTAATTTTTGTATCTATAAGATCATTAATACTCCAGCACCCTCCTACCATTCTTCCTAACTTAGCCAATCCTGAAAGTGTAGATGGCAATCTCAAAAGGTGTTTTGGTGAAAGTGGGACTATGTGTGGCTGACTATTTAGAAAGAGAGGACTTGCTGATGTTAAATGGGCTCTGTAGTGCTTGTTCCTTGTAGTTGGGTGGACCTCGTGTTCCTTGTAATCGGGTAGACTGCTTGTTCGTTGTAGTCGGGTGGACTGCCTGGGAAATGGTGCTTTTCTATATTTATGAGTGTAAATAGAGAAGGCACGACTCACTGGGTTGACTTGAACCCTTTGATGGGGGCCTGGTGAAGCTGGTGCGCTTCCTCCTGGTCCCTATCAGCATCCCTTTTTCTACAAATATCCCCTCATACTTTTCTCGACCCACAGGAATTCAACAGCATCACTCTGTCCGGTGGACAGGCTCCCCTACAACCTAGTTTTCTCTGAAGAGGAGGTGCTTCCCTACTATGCTTTCTTAGAGGCTCCTCTGACCTAATAGAGAAGGGCTTCCCCCTAGCCTATATCTATGGGTGAGGTGACTTTTCCTTCACCCCCTTTAGCGTCATTCTTGAATAACTCCAATTCAGTACCAGTAGCAACCCTCTTTCTCTCTTACAGAGCCCCGCCAACAAAGTAGCAAGTAGGTTGCTCAGAATTGACCACCGAGGTCGGCTCAATAGGGCGAGCCTCCATAGATGAGCAAAGGCCGGTTGAGACCGTCGGGCAGTGTCCACAACTGTACTACAAACTTGTGATCTTGTTGAGGGACAGCCTGCCTATCTCCGAGACCTTTCGGGAGGGCAATTGGAGGCTCTTCTCAAGATGGAACCCTGCAGGTTCTTTCATGGGGTCAAACAAGGACTTGGTTGGTGACACCCCTGAGGCAAAGTTTGCTCCTGTGCAAGATCCTCCTCAGGCTGCTTTGACGATAGGAGGGAGCCTTTCTTGGTTGGTGGTGCCATTTAACATGGTTAAGCCTGGTTCGTATGGGGGTGGAGAGAAGCAGCCCTACTCCTCATCCTTGCCCCCCCCCCAACCAAAAAAAAAAAAATTACCCATAAGA
Organism: Ceratothoa steindachneri; assembly: GCA_963969495.1. Lineage (NCBI taxonomy): Eukaryota > Metazoa > Arthropoda > Malacostraca > Isopoda > Cymothoidae > Ceratothoa > Ceratothoa steindachneri. Next base: position 46,791,544 of record OZ018332.1, read on the forward strand.
TGAGAGGCTCCTCTCCTTCAGTGGACGGACGGGTCCCCAACCATTTTGGTAGATGACTAGGCCACGACTCGCACGTCCTGCCCCGAGGCACCCTCGGGCGGAGAGGCCCAGACAAATACGGAAGTTGCAAATAAAGTGAATGTACGAGTACCCTTGATGTCAGTCAGGCCCTCATCAAGATGGCACCTGGCATTTTCGAGCCTGCTGGTTTCACACGCTTCTTAGTTACTTGCTCAACTGATAGTAGCATCTTGGCCAAAAGAGTCATGCTCCACCAGATCTTATGACTGCTAGCTGATTGGTAGAGAGTCAAAGAGGACCCATTTTTGGAACTGGAGACTTCTGGCGAATGCGGTGGACCCTTCCCAGGCGGCCATTATTGATGCTCTTCAGATACTCAATGGCTCGTCTATGTAGGTAACATCGCATTCTACCATTAATTTTTGGAAAGGAGTGGCTTATGCGAGGAAGATGTGATTTAAGACCTAATCCACCAAGGAATAGTCAAGGTCGAGCGTGAGGGCTTGAAACTGACCCCCCTCACCTCTTCGTTACGTTTTGACAGGCTCATTGAATAGGTGCCATTTGGTATCGCTACCGCATGAAGGCATCAGTGCCCCTGCCGCAGTGTTACCATCTCCATCACTTCGGCTATACTAATAGAACTTGCAGACGTGTCAAATTGGGTCATGGCGAAATTAGTATGTGAATTGTGGCGAGCCGTGCTCTTGTTCCTCGAAGCACTGTAGCTTGTATCTTCTTTTTGGGAAGGTCATCTTGGCTGTTCAGGCTGCTGACCGACTCAGCTCAGAGAAGACAAGGAATTAGTCTTGTTGCCCCCTAACCCGTAAGGTGCACAGCGATGCGTTTACCTGCTGATAGGGCTCTGCGCCACGTGTGGCCCCAGTTTAGCCTCTTTTCTTTCCGCTAACACCTATTTCCTCCCGTTCTGTGAAACCTCTCCTCCACTCCCTCAAAGCATTTGGTGTGACTAGATAAAGCTGCTCCTTCTGGCTCTTCGGACCCGTGCTCGGAACTAGTCGCGGGTTCTGCTTGATTCTTTAGGACTGTCCCCGGTTTGCCCCCATCCCCCTACTCCCCACCCCCCTACTCCCCACCCATTAATTGCAACTGAATATTGGTAGGTACCAACTCATCTCCACTCCTGTAGATGGGCAAAGTCGGGTTTACCCATAGTCTGTGTAAGTTCTTCCAAGGCCGTACAGGAAATCCTGGCTGTTCAGGCTACGGATCGTTTCTTCTTTCGCTAGGCTGAGTTTGTTCCGGCTCACCCAGCTCTGCAAGAGACGTCTTATGCCTCAGTTTCGAAAAGGAACACTCTTCTCCTGGCCCATCCAGGTATATGAGCACGGTCGCTTCCACGCGCATTCAGAACCCTTTGTGGTTCTACCCCACCGCTGGCGCTTCCCTGGTAGAGCTGGCGGCACAAAGATTTCGCACACAGCCTCGACTAAAACCAGGGCTTCCCGTAAGGTGAAACAGCCGCCCGCCTAAACCGAGTCATTAGACTATCAGTAGGCAAACTCCCCGAAGGTGGTCATGAAGCCGTCTTCGGAGAATCATAGAGCTGACCCCCGAAACGAGGACAGCACCACCAAAGGATCTTTGGGCTCCGATGCCCGCCAATTGTTTCGAGGTGGAGTGAGGAAAAGATTCATAGTAAACCCAACCTCCCCAGATATGTCCTCTAAGGCGACAGCGCCCGATTTCTATCTCCTCCGGAAAGCGTACTACCATTCCCGTGGGGGGGGGGTCTTCACTTTATAGACCCCCCCCCCCCCATCTCCTCCCGTTCCCCGTTAGCTATTTTTTTGCAGACCATGCTGGACGTGTGCCCCTCTACCCACCTTCCCGAGGTATAGGGGCTTTGTGACACCACCACCAGGGGATGGGGGCCGGGCAAGAGGATGCGCAATTAAACCCGGCATGATGTCTCCGTTCTTGTCTTTTCTATAAATACCTCATTTCATGCAGTGGCAGTGCAGTTACACCTACACCTGGATAGTAGGTATACTATTATTTCTGCGTACATTCCACCGTCAGTTGACTTCGAAGCAGGGGGACTTCCAGCGCCAGTAGCACGGTTGCCGAGGCCCTTTATATTACTCGTGGATTTGAATGGTAGACACCTCCACTAGGGAGACTACTCAATAAATCCCAGGGAACAAGTCCTTGCCGACCTGATCGACGAGCTGAAGATAGGTGTACTAAATGTGGATGAGTTTACGCATCATTGCCCGAGAACTGCTTCATTTTCCTGTCTCGATCGATCTTTGTGCTCTCCGGATTCACGGCCTGATTTGGGGGAGGAGGGCGATGACCTCCATGGTAGTGATCACTTTCCCATTCAAATATTTTCTGGGTCGCTGCCGCCTGAGAGCCCGCCCCGGTAGTGCTTGGCGCGGGCGTGGTGGTCCGCATTTCAGGAAATGACTGATTTCTTTGTCCCAGTCGAGGAGTTTAGGTCGGTAGATGAGGCCGTTGAGTTCTCCGACAACCTCATCGCCGTGGGCTTAACTACTATTCCTAGAACATCTAGTCGTTTTGCACTCCGTAGATTTCTTTTGTGGTCGGCCGAGTGTGAGCGGTCCTCAGAGAGAAGCGATATTATTAATCTTACTACATGTGCTATAAGCGCCGACCGAACTTGATTGTCGGTGCATTTCGTCGAGCTAGGGCTAGTCCGGTATATTTCGAAGCACGTATGCCGCTCTTCATGGCGGCCAGTCTTGACTAAATGGGAAGGCGCCTCTTGTAGAGGTGTGGAAGCGAGTCGAAAGGATTCGGGGCAAGTTTTCGCGCGACCCCCTCCCATTCACAAGGAGAATTGGATCGTAATCTCGGACCCCATGTCCGTCGTGCACTCTTTCTCGACCGCTTTCTCCGCAGCCGAGCGTGTATTGCGGAGGGGGAGATTCAATCCACCACACCGATCTCCACCAGGTGACCAGTGCTTTCCGCACGTCCTTCATTTAGAGCCTATTTATCGATGCCCGGGGAGATTCCAGTTGCCCTGCCGTGTACACAGGCCATTATGCACCTGAACGCGCGAGGCTGTCGCGTTGTTCAGTCGCTAACGGCTCTCACTGCATTCGTACCTGATTTTGATGGTGCCATTGCTGCCTAGAGTCGTGAGTCATACCTTATCCCCTTTGGGTTTAGGACTTGGAAACTGCGAGATCATGGTGCGACTCTGGTTCTACCCAGGACGCCACAATGGAGGGTACCATATTTGGCTATTTGTCGCTACACTTCTGCCTCCACAGCGCCGGGATTATTGCATTCGACCTTTTTGGAGCACACTTCGTGTCACACTTGATCAGTGCCAGTGTACACGCAGATGCTCCAAGTCCCAGGAGGGGGTTCTGCCTCTACACCTTATCCCTTGTGTTTGATTTCGGCGAGGCTCTACTAGGTGTTACGTTTGTCTTTACCGCCGAGCTGGTTTCAATGCACCGCTCGGTATAGGTGATAACGTTTCGTACCTGGTTTGGAAACAGGATTGTGATCTTTAGCGACTCACAAAGTGCCCTGAGTGCTCTTGGGGCATTGGAATCTCCACAACCCCCTTTCAACGATGTCCGGGATGCCACGGTTCCCGCCTAGGCAGATTTCGAGATTATCTTCTGTTTGGTTCCTGAGCACGTAGGGATTGCGGTGAATGATGGTGCCAAAGAGTCCGCTAGGATTGGGTGACCAGACCAGCGTTTCGTTCTTCCTCACACTGAGTAATGGCAGGGATCTGGTCAGTTTTCTGTGCTGCTTGTCCTCCATTGCTCCGTGACTCTTCTCGCCTCCTAATTTCTCAGCGGCGGGACGCACCCCTATTTGATAGATTGCTCCGCAGCACCTTACTGCGACGTCCTCATTGTCTCCCAGTCTGTTTGGCACATTCTTTTTACAGTGCTATTTAGTGGGATTATCCTTCAAGTTACCTGTCCTAAGACGTGTACACAAACCTGTCGACTGACCGACTCTTTCGAGGTAGTGGTCGCTTTATTTTACTTTCCTTGCTATTGGGCGCTTAAGATAGGATGGGGGGGCTTCCCTCTGATGCTGTAGCCTGCTTTTTCATGGTCTTATTTTTTGTATTTTGTAGTTTTTCTTAGTTTTGATTTTGTATGTTTTGCTTTTTTCTTTTAATATAAGCTAATTTAATTTCGGCGACTTATGCCCATGTAAGCAGTTCCAAGGATAGACTCTTTCCAAACAATCTATTTGCTCCTAGATGCGTTATGATGTCTTCTATTCTACGCTCATTCCCATCTTTAGTTTCTTTCAAGCATCCTTTGAAGGCCACTCCTCCAATTTGTCTTAAAGAGCTCCATACAAAAAAAGAGTATTGTTTCTTCTATGACTGATATTTTCAATGTGAGAATTTGCGCCTGGTCTCAAAATGAGGATCTATTGTTGCACACTAGTCATTGAATCTTCCATTTATCTCCTTTTCCCACGAAGCGCTCCATTGTATTTCAGGTCTTCTTCATCGAGCGGCTCATGCAGCTCTACCGTCATCAGTGCTCACGGAGTAACGCATAGCTCACACTTTACTGCAGGAAGTGCCTTGAAAAGTATGGCCTGTAGGTCGCAACGGAAGCGCATTTTGTCCGAGGTTCGTTCATTTAATCTTGTAATATTTTGAGCTTGAAACCTTTTGGTAGGATGATAGTTTTTTTGTTCACTCAATGAAGGAAAAAAAAATGTAGAGAGAGAATAGAGAAATATGGATCGAGGGTGGTGAGGGCTGCTTGGATTTGAAGGTCGATCTTATTCACATCAGGGCAGGAATAGTTTTGTATAAATGGGCCAAAGTGTCAAATTTACCTGGGAATTACGTTTACTAGTGTCATTTAGGTGTCCCGAACTTATCGAAACAGTGCCTTCAAATGTACATTGTTTAAAAACAAGTCCTGTTCGTTTGTTTGGTGTCCATTTACAATCAGTTGTCCTGTTCCTCGTGTTTGTTGGGTCTATTGTAGTTCGGTATCACTGAGACCCTCCATATTATATGAGCAAGGGCTCTCCTTCCAAGTTTCTTGTCTGTGTTCCTCCTAACAGTGTTGAGGGCATCTTTCTGGTCTAATAGAGTAGGAAGAGGGCTTCCAGCAGGGAAGTGTCAGTGCCTTTCTCTTTGTCTTGCGCGTTAGCAGTTATCATCTCTGTGCTGCAGGAAGATGTTCTCGCTATCTTCTACTTAGAGAACCTTTAGATCTCTTTGGTGGGGTCCAAATGTCTAGTGTAGAGCGTAGGCTCAAGCACGCTCTCAACCGCTTCTCGCACTATGCCGAATCGTACAGGTTTCGGTTTTATTTGGCCAGAGACTAAGGTGAAGCACTTTTGTCGCCATCCATGGCTTCACCCCTATCCCGACTCGTTCAGAAATTAGCCTCTTTTGATTTCGTGTAGTCGCATTGTTTCCTTGGTATTGTTTTCGACTGACGACGCCTCTCCTTGGAGCCGCATATTCGCAGCCTTATGGTATTTTGTACCCTCGTCATGGACATTCTTAGTTACGTAGTCTTATTACTTGGGGGTACTGATAAGGATACTGCACTTTTTTATCTCCTATTCATTCATAACTAGACTGCAGATTCGAGTTCTACGCATCCACAGCGTGAACTGCCAAAGTTGTACCTGATCCACCACACTGTTCTCCATTTGGTGTACGGTGTCTTCCGTACATCCCCTTTAGAGAGTCTACTAGTCGATGTTGGGGAGATGCGGCTCGCTTTAAGGCATACACAGTGCAGTATGCTCTACTACACGCAAACTCGGCACTCCCTCAATCGCCATCTGCTCTCATTTTATCCGTGGCCGATCCCGACGGAGCCTATTATTGCGCCATAGGTCGCCACTCGCATATACCCTAAGCTTTTTGGTTATAAGGCGAGGCAATTCCTTCGAAAGCTCGTAGCTCTCGGACTGGTGACACTTTATGTTCTTTCTGCCCAAGGCACCACTCTTGGGGGTTACCACATGTGAACGTTTGTCGCGACGCTCTTCTCCGTAAGCTCCTACACCATCGTGAGTGTTGCGATTGAACTTTTTGGAGAATACGCTCTGTTTCGCATGGGTCGTGCCAGTGTACAAGGATGCTCCTAATTCGAATGGGTGGTTGGAATTCACACCTCGCCTTGTTTGAAGCCGGTGAGCTCTTCTGGGTGCTGTGTCTGTCTTAACGGCCAAATAGCTGCCATACGTCGCTTGGTACGCGAGATTACTCTCCCTGCCTGGTTCAGAGCACGGATTGTGATCTAGAGCGACCTAAATTGCCCTCGAGGCTTTGGAATATCTGCACCCGTTTGTTCGCAGTATCCATGATGCCACAGCTGTTGCGAACCGAGAGGATGTAGATTGTCTTTTGCTGCGTTCATCGACACGTAGGGATTGCGGGAAATGAGCGTGCCAAACAGTCTGCAAGGACTTGGCACCCTGACCAGGATTTCCCTCTCCCCAACTCTTATGTACCTGTCAGAAATCAGGTCAGCCGTTTGGGTTGTATGGGCAAAGAAGATGGGAAACGGCTGACGGAAACTAGGGTTGCGTGCCATTGCGCCGCTACTTTTCCCATGACCCCCCCCCCCTCCCCCAATGCCCGACTCCCTCAGAATGGAGCTTTCCCTACACCTTACTCCGATGACTGAGTAGTCCGCCAGACAGTACTGCACAGTCTTGTCGAGTGTGGGATCATCGCGCTTATTACCTGCCCCGTTTCGTGAGGAAAGGGGTCGCTACGCTTGTCCCTTGTATTGTGAAGAGGTTCGTGCACACCCGACTGTGGACTGTTTGTTTTTTAGGAGGCCGGCTTCCCTCGGGCATTTCAGCGTGCGTGTGCCTTTTTTGTGGGGTTTTTAAAATTTAAAATAGGATGTCCTTAAAAAAGCGTCCCCCTACCCCTAATTCTTCAAATGACCCACGCCACCTCTTTAGGGCGAGTCTCATTCCGGGATGCCGATTTACCATCGTGACACGTTCAAGTCTGGCTCCTTCGCCGACATCAAAGAGAGCAGAAATGAGACTCAGGCTACGTCTGTTGTAAGTGCATTGGTTGTTTGTGTAAGAACGTTTTAGTAGCAAGTTTGGGCTCCTATCTATAAAAGTGTTTATAGGAGCTGTGTGTGTGTGTGCAAGAAAAGGTATATTTGATCGCAGAATTTGAGTGAAGTGATAGGTGGATTGCAAGTTTAACCAATCATCTCTGACCATCGATCTTATTGTCGTAGCTCACATTTTCCATGTCTGCAAGATGTTTCCTTGTACGCGTCCTTGCAACACTTAGTCCCTTGTTGGGGATGGGCAGTTATGTCGTATTGCAGGGTACAAAAGTGTGTGATTCGTCTATTGAACAGTGATGTGTGTTGGGTCTCTTAAGAGGTAGAAATTCGGCGATAAAAGTTTTAAGTTCGAAGGGGCATGTCTGTTTTGAGTTTCCTTTTTTTTCCACTAACCATTGCCCATGACCCAGTTCATTGATCCGCTTGTGAAGACTCCCAGGAAGAGAATAAAAGTTTCACCCTTATATAACCGAATCTTTTATCCATCAAGTCTCAGAATTCCATGCGTACTAGTCAACGCAAGTTTGATTCCTTCGATCCAGACAAGCTCGCTAGTGACCTTCTCATGATGGATGATGATGTGCGGGAGGCTGATTCCCTGTCACTGAAGAGGCCGTTCCAGGTACCTGATAGAATCGGAACCCAGGATAATCAACGGGATTCATCTACCAAGGAGGTTCAAGAGGTGAGTTATTTCGCCCCATTGGACTTCTCCCTCCAGTTCCCCAAGTTACTTGGTTACTCGGATCTTCCTCACATTTTCACATTTAATTTTACCACCTTCCTTTTAAACACTTTTACCTGTCTCCGCCACATGACAGGATATAAGAAAATTGCAGTGTATATTCGAATAGAAAAGTAGAATGAATGAACAAAAACCATGGAATAATTGCAAGAATGATCACTGGTTGTCATGATTTATCACTTTTAATGAGGTTGTAACAGATGATGATTCGGTGTGTTCTACTGGCATGTAGCAATAGATGATAGAGAGTCACTGTGTCGAGGGTTTGAAGGTTGCTCAGAGCGGTAAGATTGCTTGAATGCTTAAGACGGGACTGATTGAGCGGCAGATGTATGAAGAGGGTTTCTGAGGTGGCTTTCTTGTATCCTCCCCTTAGATTAACCCTGATTAGACAAGATACTAAAGCGAGTAGAACCCCATCATTTTGAGGGGCTGATAAAGTATTAAAAAAGGAAGTCTCTCATCGCTATGAGGGGCCGATGAAGTATTTAAAAAAAGGAAGAACCCCAATCGCTATGAGGGGTCGATGAAGTATAAAAAAAGGATGGGTTAGCATTGATCTTCAGACTGTCTGTTCGAACAGCTCCGAGAACCAGCTGAAGGTCATGGCCACAGACCCCATCAGGAAGTGTACATATATTGTGTTGGCGTGTGTGTTTGTGTCCAGAATAGTTTTCAATTGTATTTGTGGGGATGCGGTATTGCATTCAGGGTAGGCATCGGCGATATTCAGATCTAAATGTGATAGTTCATGAAATTTGGCTAATATCCACACCGCAGGTTAGTTAGGTGGACTCTTGTCCTCACCAGGAAGAGTGGATGTCAGGCTGTGCTTGCAGGAAGTTGTGCGAAAGTGAATAGATAGTGTTGATGGAAGTGGGTGTGATTTAACCTGCTTTGTGAGAGTGGGTGGGTTTTGTGGAGGCTGCGGCTAGTATTTGTTTCCATGTGAAGGTGATCACTGATCTTGTTGCTGTATCCCCTGTGATTGTTTTTATCGCTTTGTTTTTCACCCTATCATTGTTTTTATTTATTTGTTTTGTGTTGTCTGGATAATGTTACAGGTTCTTCGAGAGGTAGCGTTGTGCTTAACAGGTCAAAAGGGAAAGGGGAGGGGGCTTTTGATGTGCACCTAGTCAACATTTTGCAGTTGATAGTAATAATTATATTAGTGATTTTCTCCGGTTTCACTTCTACTGTATGTCTTTTCTGGCCCCTCACTACTGCAAAGATTAACAATTAGGCCACGTTATTTATCTGTTGGTTTATTGATTTTCATCCCTCTTCATTTAAGACATTTTTGCATATGCCAACTACTCGTATGTTATATTTGGCAAACCATTTTAATCCTAAGTTCAATTTTCATTGGGTTGATCACTTTTCTGTGTATCCCTTTTCTAGTTCGCAGGGTGTTTGCCTTCGATGGTTGGCCTCTCTTGATTAATTTTGAATGGCTCTAATTATCCCCTCAAGGATTAGTTTGATTCATATTTTTCATAGGTTTATAACACTAGCCTGGTCCCAATTTTTAGGTTGATGAGGTTCGCTATTACAGTTACATAATCCTTAAATCTTAATATTTATCTTCTGTTTATTAATGCCCTCTGTGTCTCATTATTTATAATCTCTTCATTGGTTACACCTGGTTCTTTAATGATTGCTTGTTTTTTCCAGGATTTCCTTCCGTTGCAGAGATCGATCCAATATCCACCAGTAATTGATCCGTTTTGTTCTGTGCTCCAAAAAAGGATCCTCGGTGCCTTGAAATCCCCGATCGAGAAGAGAGGCGGCTTCGTCCCGCTCCGAATGAAGATGCCTCAATTGAGGCCCAAAATGAGAGTATGTCATCAGTCGTCGTTTATGACCTCAAATTGAGCGCATTTATTATGAAATTCTGTTCATTATCAACCGCTTACCCACAATGTTGAATCGACGCTCATCAACGACATTGTGCTTCACGGTCGCGGGAATAAAGCTTTCAGCTGTGCGGCTTCCGAGGACAGTGACCCATATCCGGGTTTAGTAGTATTATACGAGTCGCGGCGGAAGACCGTATGTGGATCCTTGCTTTATGCAGAGGGGTGAGGGAGTGGACAGTTTGTAGTGGCGTTGATGCCTACCACCAACCAAACTGGCAGGAAAGGGTACTGGCAATGATGGTGAATAAAGGATTGGGTGGTTTTTGTTTTTTTCTAAGTCGTGAAATTTCCTTTTCCTGTCAAGTTCTCCGCAACAGGGGGCCCCGTGTAGATTGTTACACCTTGTAGCTTGCGGAGCGTCACCCCCTCCGTTCTCCAGATTGAGACTGCCTGGTCTTTTTTCCATTTACCCATTTTGTTTCCCAAGCTAGTCACCTACAAGCTTTTGTCCACTCATCCCTTGTCGTGGCTGGGAAGGGGAGGGGAGGTGGTCACCCCCATTTGTGGTGATGGGTTGTAACCTGGTTGCCTCCTGCTCCAACCACCACCATTAAGGGATTCTTAACACCTACAAGGGGATGCCGGCTGTACATCTGTTGCAGCTTAGATCTGGAGGGTTGTGCGTTTTCCCCGGCCCAGCATCGGCGATATATCTTCAACACATTTTCACCACTTCCACAGATCTCCCCCGATAAACTTTGTGTGTCGTGATTCGCCCTGGTTGCTATTGCGCTTTCAATAATAGAGTTCTTTGTATTGAGTGCATCCTCTGGCTGTCGATGGGGGGGGGGTGCTTCCTAGTTTGTTTGTTTTTTGCCACTAGTAAGCAGTCTTCAGATGACTATGCCCCTAGTAAGCAGTCCTCAGATGTCTATACCCCTATTAGGCAGTCCCCAGATGACAATGCCCCTAGTAGGCAGTCTTCAGATGAATATGCCCCATGTAGGTAATCTTTAGATGACCTTGCCCCTAGTGATCATTCCTCAGAAGACTAGGCCCTTACTAAGCAGTCGCCAAACCAGTGGCCTTAAAAAATCACTAATTACTCCTTCATTTCCTCCGTCAGTTAACTTTGGGCAAAGAATTGTACCAGGTTCTCGGGCAGATCGGGTCGGGCGCTTATGCCCAGATTTATCACGCAACCACCGTCAACCCAATGAATGTGACGGTGATGCCTGTCAGTGATGACGATGACGATGTAGGAGATTCAAAAAACCAGGTGAGAGTCCTTCATGTCGAGGGGACTAGTTTATGGTTGCTTATTTATCGTGTATCATTGCACAATTTGTTTCTTAGGGTCCTTGCTTTTTTCTTGTTTTTTTTAATTTCACCTTTACCGCCATCCAGCACGCGTAGTCGTCAGATGGTGTTGCTGTGTGCCAAGGTTTAATGCCATCCAGCACGCGTAGTCGTCAGATGGTGTTGCTGTGTGCCAAGGTTTAATGCCATCCAGCACGCGTAGTCGTCAGATGGTGTTGCTGTGTGCCAAGGTTTAATGCCATCCAGCACGCGTAGTCGTCAGATAGTGTTGCTGTGTGCCAAGGTTTAATGCCATCCAGCACGCGTAGTCGTCAGATAGTGTTGCTGTGTGCCAAGGTTTAATGCCATCCAGCACGCGTAGTCGTCAGATGGTGTTGCTGTGTGCCAAGGTTTAATGCCATCCAGCACGCGTAGTCGTCAGATAGTGTTGCTGTGTGCCAAGGTTTAATGCCATCCAGCACGCGTAGTCGTCAGATAGTGTTGCTGTGTGCCAAATAAGCAGAATCTCGTCTCTCATGTCTTTAATTCCAAGCCAAATCCACAGACTGCCAGGCTATTTTGAGTCTGCTTCCAATGCTCATTTCATATTGAACCAAAAATATGGGAACCGAGTTTCTGATGATCGAAGGGCTTGGAACGCATCCATAGGATTATTATACAACCTCCAATCGTGCGTATGTGCCTATTTTATGCACATGGTGTAGTCACAGTCGTCTACTCAACATGCGACTAACACCATGGCGGTATTTTTGCTCCAGTTGAAGTGAGAGGAAATTTAAGTAATCCAACGAAGGGAGAGAATGGCTAAACCAAAGATCGCATCATGAGGACCACTGAGGGAGGGCATTGCCGTTGGGTGACGTTAAATACTTCCGGGTGGGGGTGGATGTAAGTGGTCGAGAACATGTTTGTTCAAGGTGCACCACATGTATTCCTGTTCGCCCTTGAGCCGGGTTATAGTGGCGATGCGGTCTGGTCGAGAGACAGCACCGCTTTCGATTACCGATATCGGGTGTGGATACGGCGTCGAGGTGTCGGGTTCAATCTCAAGCGAGATCGAACACAAACGTCAGGGCGCGTAGAAGTTTGGTTTCTGATTGAATCGACTCAATAATTCCACCAAAACTGATAATTTGGAATTAGTTGATGCATTTGGAATAGCACTAATAATTCCACTTTTGTTATTTTTGTTTTATTCTTATTTCCTAATTATGAATTTTGATATCAGTATTATGATTTATCCTTAATGTATTATTAATTAGGCTATTACTAATTTATCACTAAATGGAGTGCATTTCACAAAGGGCACTAATGTGGAATTATGTTGGGATTATCTTCAGAGATGAGCGCTGATACCACTTTGGTAGCCAATGATTTGAGTGAATTAAATTCATTTTCTTTCGTCGTGGCTAAAGAGAAAGTGTCCATTGTTCTTCATTCCTTCCTAGATGATCCTGAAGGTGCAGAAGCCGGCGTCCAGTTGGGAGTTCTATATTTGCCACGAATTGCGAGAGAGGCTTAAGCAGAAGGCCTTCCCGGAAGACACTCTTGACGCTTTCATGCGGGTTAACCGCGCCTATTTCCTCCCTCAGGGCTCCATTTTGGTCAGTCAGTTCCACAGATACGGAACCATGTTAGATATCGTCAATAAGTAAGTTGGCCTCCCGAGATTGACTCTTCCTAGGTGCGTGGGTGGTAGGAATTTGATTTCTCTTAGGGATGCTTGTGTGTTTTCTCTTCCGTTTATAGATTTATCCCTGTAGGATTTTAAATGCTCCCTACCCTTATTGCTCATGGTTTGTTGGTTCTGCTTGCCATTCGGGGGGGGGGGCGGATAGGGTGTCGAGGTGTCTGGTTCATTCCCGAGCAAGAGTGGACACATAAACATCAGCGCCTGGAGAGGTATTAATTTGGGAATGAATGTTTGAGGAAGGAAGGGATGACAGAGACAAATGATTGCCATTTTATATAAGTATGGGGAAGGGAAGGGAGGGTCTTTGGGTCTCTTTATGGCGACAGCATGGAGCAACCCCGTCGTTATGAATGGCCGATATTGCATGACAAAATGTGTGGTTTTGTATTTGATAGGGTCTAGAGGGGCTGGGGTGTTGGCAGCCTTGATGCCCCCCTGAGCAAAGGATGGTATCAGTTCCCGTCATAGATGGTGACTAAATGTCACTTGTGAAATGCGAAGCGACTCTAATAATCCCAAGAGTGCATTTAATGATCGTAGGGGTTACATAGGGCCGCCTCTTTCCATTGTTAGTCATGTGCTCGCGACTCATAAGTTACTATGCCGGTCCGTAGGTTGGTCTGTCGGATGGTAACCATTTTACTTTTCATGAGATTTTTTGCAATAACACCATAACTATGTAGCCGATTCTAACGAAATTTGAAACCCTTATGTTCTTTACATTTTCTTTCGAATGATAAAATTGCCAAAGTCCTCCCAAGGTTAGTCCGGGAATTATTAAAAGAAAACTAACTATGGGTCGGATTTCCCCACTTGTTGAATGTTTTCAAGGTCGTTAGGTCATAAGTCAGAATAATTGAGACCAGGCATTGGTTTATACCAATGCCTGGTTATTGGGCAGGTGTGGTAAAGATATGTTATCCTTCAGTTATACCAATTTCTCCCTTTTCAATGGTAAATTCTACATCAAATTCCCCCAAATATCAAAAGGTTTGTCACTCTACTAGTTCTTTGTCATCTAGAACAAGTAATTGGTTTTCTTCCACATATACTAAACTGTTAAACTTGTTTCCCTTACCAGGTACAAAGAACGCGGAAAGTCCATGCCCCAGAACTTGGTGTTCTTCTTCTTGAGCGAGATCGTTCTGTGTTTGGACGCCCTTCGATCCTGCAGCATCATTCACGGGGATCTGAAACCCGATAATGTGTTGCTCGTGAGTGTTCCTTCGATCGACTCCGACCTGGACGTAAACGTCCCGACATCCATCAAGTTGATAGACTTCGGCCGGAGCATCGATATGGAGGTTCTTCCCCGAGGAACAGAATTCACGCGAATTGTGAAAACGGAAGGGTTCACTTGTTGCGAAATGAGAGACGGGCGCCCTTGGACCTTCCAGACTGACTACTACGGGTTGGCCGCTATTGCTCATGTCATGCTGTGGGGAACGTACATGAATGTCAAAAAGGAGGATAATGTATGGAAGATCTATGGAGTTAATTATCACAGGTACGATGGAACAACCCTTTACTAACCCCATCACTAGAGGTGTTCGCGAGTTGCAGTGTCCGTAGAGAGTATGAAGCTAAATGTAATAGACTCTTTCTAGGTCATGCTTTGCTGAGTAGGCTTTGCCTGAGCTCTCCCCAGTCTAGGTGATATGGCGTTTGATTTCGCATGTAGACATCTGGTCACTGGTGTGTGGACGCGTTGTGCTTACCCCCACCGCGTTAGCTAGATAGAGAGATCGCAACACCGGTTTCTTTTCTACTCCGTCTTCACAACACTCCTCTTCCAATGGATCCTACCTTCATTTTATTTGACTATCTTTGGTGTTGGTCGCATGCTCCCTCGCCGGAGCTTGCTTGTTGATTTTTTTCTACGGCGACTTATGCTCTTGTAGGCAGCCGCCAGATGGATACTTCTTTTTTTAATCCAATCGATCCTACCGTAAGGTAGTTATATCCACATACCTCTGACTCGGGGTGACGAAGGTTCCTGCTCGCTCGTGAGCATCAAAAACGGCCCCACCTTTAGAATCCTCTCCTGCATTCTTCATTCACCTCCCCAACTTGAGTAAATCAAACACACTTACATGGGGTGTTATCAAACCTCACAAATAACAATCAACACCCTTCGAACAATCACAAGAAACCCCATTTGGGCAATCCAATCATCCCCTGCATGTGATACATCCGTCCCTTACTCGCGCGCCTCTGCCATTTTGGCTTGAGCACCCGTAGAAAGCCCTCGGAGAGTTCATACCTTAAGGCCCAGTCACACATAGCCGAATTTGAGTCCGAATGTCGTTCGGTTTACATTCGATTTGGAATCGGAGACAATTTTTTTTTCTCATTTTCGGAAATGATTCGGGAAGTTGGCCGAATCATTTCATGAAACTATCGGAACCGAGTCGGAATGGCGAGATCCCGAATGTGATTCGGGATCGAATCGGAAGCACTTCGGCTCTGTGTGACCTGGGCCTTAGCCAACGCATTGTTACTTCAACATTTTTAACGCCACTCTATAAGTTACTACGTTGAGCCGTAGGTAGTCGGTCGGACGGTAACCATTTTACTTTTCAATGAGTTCTTTGGCAATAACACCATAACTATTCGGTCGATTCTAACGAAATTCGAAACCCTTATGTTGTTTTACATTCTTTATCGAATGATATAATTTTCAAAGTCCTCTCAAGGTTAGCCGAGGAATTATTAAAAGAAAAGTAACTGGGTCAGATTGTCCCACTTGTTGAAAGTTTTGAAGCTCATAAGTCAGAATTATTCAGAGCACACAACTTAGGTCTGTTGACCTTGTTCATAAAATAGCAGAATGAATCAGGATTTCTATTCTGGGTCAGTCAGGAGACGCTACTTATCCCTTGTACTCTGAACGGGTTTGTGCATTCTTGAATGTGGTGTAGTTTCTGGAGGAGGCTAGCTCCCTTCATTGTATATAACTTGAATGTTAGGTGCATGCGTTGTTTTTTTTCCCCTCTGTTCGCAGTCCTTTGTTTTTAACCTAAGAAATGGCGAAATATTAATTTCGGTGACTTTTGCCAGATTATCTCCCCCCCCCCCGTCTTAAGTAAAAAAAATATCAGCCAAATTAATTAACAGCACATTATTTTTCACCCTGGAAAGTTCCTATCCGTCGCATTACGGAATCGTGGGTCTATTTACAGATATTTGTGTCAGGCGGGCCTACCCCTGACGCAGTAGTGCGTTTTTTTTGTTTTTTAAGCTTGTGTCTTGCCTTTGTTATTTTCTTGTTTTTTAATTTAGCTTAGTATTAGGCTTTCCACTAATTACAGGCAACCCCTAATTGGCAGTCGCCAAGTGAGTTCTTTAAATTATAAAAGAAAAAAATCATTTGTGAATTAATAAAAAGTTGAATTTCTATAACTTATGATGTTATAGAACATCATAAGTTGTGTAACCCTGGGAATTTTCAAATTGACTAAGCCATTCTTTACGATAGTGACAAAAATGTCAGAAAATTCCTTTTAGACAAACATGTGTGATCAGGTATACCTCCGTCAAAGTATTTGGCCGAGGTCAACTACAAAAAAATAAGGAAGTATTTATGTTCGCATCGGGATTCACCCCAAACCCCCAATTAACCCCCACTCGGAAAGTAAGGTCATGCCCATAAACTAGCAGAGGGTAGTGCAATTTCTCCGAGCAACCCGAAACCTGAGCACTGCAGTACATGCAAGACTCATGCCAGCCTACACGAAACGTGCGGAAAACTCCCATATATTCCAAGGAATCTCCTAAAGTGCCCCCTCCTACCCACGCCATTCAATCTGAATCCAATTCATCTCAACGCCATTTCGCTGGATATCAACACAGAAATCCCTCTCCCATTCCATCGGGTCGCCCTGGCAAGGCTCGGTGCAGTTGATGTCTAAAACTAAACACATACCGACAGCTGACCAATACAGACGTCGACTCCCGCTGCCACCAGGCACCAGACACAGCTAAACGCATTCGCAATATGCTCGACACCTGCACAATTAGGACATAATGGAGTGCTGGATCTCTGGAAAAACCACCACCATCTGGCTGAGTTGGTAGAGGTTGCTGCTCCAAGGGGTGCAATTTAGCCCAGGATAGCTTAAGTAAGCATGCATCCACTTGACATTGCTCTACTCGTATTCGATCTTTCCTTTCATATCAGTCTTACTCTCTCATACTTTTCCTACCACATTCCATGATAACGTCCTAATCGTCCCTGAAAGTTTGCGATCATTAGGTTTTGTATATTACCAATCTGCCTCATCCATACCACTATTATTCAAGATTCACCTTAGATACTTAAAGTTTCACACTTTATCTAGGAGCACGCACATCACAATGTCAAATATATCCTTCCCCAAACACCTTTGGCTTACTTTCCCTACATTAACTTTAAGC
The DNA here is from genome assembly GCA_963969495.1 of Ceratothoa steindachneri. Taxonomy (NCBI): domain Eukaryota; kingdom Metazoa; phylum Arthropoda; class Malacostraca; order Isopoda; family Cymothoidae; genus Ceratothoa; species Ceratothoa steindachneri. The sequence continues at coordinate 46,808,653 of OZ018332.1, forward strand.
GCCCCAACCCACACATACCCTGTCAAACGCTTCGTCCAACATTTCCAAATCCTTTTCACTTGCATTCCGATTCATAGATATTAAATAGCCACTTATATCGACTCACTCAGTACGACCATCTTTCTCCTAAATGCACGCCTTACATCCAACATAAACACCACTGCATTGAACATTTTGCCACTCTTTACTTTGATACCCCCCCCCTCCTTCCAAATGAGCTGCGTGACCATTAAGAATGGCTGGGTACTTGTGAACTATGAGTAGGCAAGAGTAAATTGCGAACATATCTTGAGTTGTATAATAAAAGGATGGGAGGTGGCGCGAATGTGAGGATGTACACCAGAGATTCTCAAAGTGGTCTGTAGTGACCCCATGGGGTATTTAGCCACTTCTGAAAGACTGTAGTTCTAAAGGAAGTCAGAGGGGAGTCTGTAAGATTATTTTGTGCGTCTGTAAAGGTTAGATATGTGGTAAGTGTAATTGTTCATTAAATTAACTTAATATCTGAATTTAATTGCCCTTAGGGGCTTTGGTTAATACATAAATTTTACCTAAGGGGGGGCCTCGGCTCTACAACTTTATGAAACCCTGGTGTACACCGGGTACTGTATTAGGTTATGGAAGATATATGTATGCATTACTCAAAGTGCTGGGAGATTTTCGAAAATTGGTAATGCAACGGGATTAAGTGCTAAAAATTGTTGGCAATTGTGTTATGGAATAAGTGGTTGTGTTAAAAGGTCTTTGAAAATAAAAAGTGGCGAGGGACTAGAAAAATGGTGTGATAGTACCTTTGTAGAAGGAGAATACAAGAACTGTAGGGAAACAAGTTTATGGGAGAATTCTGCTTGGGCGCGTAAGAACCCAATGGGAATATTAAGGGTTAATTGGAGATCCTGGTAGTAGCTTAGTGGATATTTTGTATTTCTGACGTCGAGGCAGCGACTCGAGCCCAGCTAGCGCAGACACAACTTTCAGCGGCGTCATGGGCCAGATAGGATCATACCCCACGTATTTATACACAGCCAATAACAACACTACTATCATTTCCCCGCTTTTGCGGCACAACATACCCCACTCCTCTCTTCAGGAACCATGCTGATGGAGTACTAGTGACCTTTATGTGGGTTTTATATTCATATTTCTGATGCCCCCTCCCCCCCCTCATTCAGGAAGGATTCCGCCATCGCTGTTTGGAGTCAAAAATACACTGCTGGACATCACCTCCAACCAGCACCAGTACCTCGTGTCTTCGGGCTTATTAACGATTGTCATGCTGATCTTTATGTATTTCATCCTTTCGGGGGATCTGGTGAGGGACGTAAGGGACGAATGGCCCTGTCTACCTAGTATTTGCAATGATAATGGTAGCTGAGAAACCGAAGTAACGTGCTGGATTATCCCTTGAGGCCGGCGGGGTCCATCGAGGCATCATAAGTAATTGAGATGTAGTAGTTGTGGTTCGCCAACCTGCCTTTATCTAGGCGCATCCCGATAATGAAATACATAAAGTTCAGTATGACTATCGCTGATGAGCCCGCGTGCACCGCCGGTCCTCTATGAGGAGAGGCGCCAGGAGGTATTATGTTTTGACACCAAACAGCGTTCAAGTGAAACCTTCGTCGCCCTGGGGCAGAGGTATGTGGATATAGATACCCATCGGCAGGATTCCTTGGAAGAGCAAGTGTGTGTTTTGTGCTGTGAAGATGGGAGAGGAAAGAAAGCAGTGTTGTGTGTGTGATAAGTGTAAGATCTACCCACCCGAATACAGGGCTGAGCACAGCGCGTCTACCAATCGGTATCCAGATCTCTACGTTCGCTGACGTTTGTCCCCTCCTATTATTATTAATATAACTATTTTATCCGCTGTTAAAGTCTCGACAGACTTTAATACACCGTGGTCTCAGATTTATTGAGTTACAAATAGGCTAACAACTGTGTAAGAGTTAAAAAAAATTATTAAATCTGAATTGAAATTTTGATAAAATATAACTAACGCTCACTATGTGGTTTATTTACAAAGTCGGGTAAACAAGCAGAATGCAATGCTGCAAAATCTTGATGCCACCAAAAGATGCTTAATAGTCAGAGGCGTCTTGTACCATGGCCCATCATCAGGGCCTCCGTCAGCCATTAGGTGGTATACGTGGGTAAGCCGCGAATATCCTATTCTAAGTCGACACGGGCCGACCTCATGGTAGCGTTGTTTTGCAGACATTGATCTTCAACGGTGGACAGATCGTTTGAGTTTTTTGCTATAGATGTAAGATATATGCTACATTTATGGACCTGGAGAAAGGGTATGGTGGTATAAATAGGAAAGTGTTATGGCTGGTTCTAATAATGTTCTGGGTGGTAAATTTAAATGGCGTGAGAAGTGTTAATATTGAAATAATAATAATGCATTTCCCTTCAATTCGATACTTCCTCATGTCACGAAAATATGATGCTCTTTCCCCTCCTTTAACCTCATTCACCTTTTACACAGGTACATGAACTCGTACTGGCAATCCTTTTTCCATCAGATGTTGAACTTGCCGTCCTCTCAAGAACTGCCCGACTTGAAGAACTTATTCCAGGACCTGCGCAGTCATTTTGTCTTAAGGCATTTGGGGGAAGAAAGTAGAAATCTAGAGATGATTTTGGGTCGTAGGTAAATAAGTAGTGTTTCTTTAGAATATTTTATTTTAATGTTCGTTTTGTCTTCTTTCAATCAGTATCGTTTTTATATTTTAAAACCATTTTTATTACACTACTATCACTTTTAATTAGTTAATAAAAAATAAAAAAATAAATCTTTTGCGCTAATTCCCAATTCCTTTCCACCGCCCAGTTCGCACCTCCTGATGTCTAACGTGGCATCCCAAACATTGATTGCTACCAAATGAGGTAGCTGCTCGTGAAGGCAGGTTGGGAAGTTTGTATAATAAACCCATGAGTAAATTCAGAGGCAGAAAATTGCTCGCCTAAACCTCACTTAAGACAGCCTCCGCACCCCCACCCCCACCCGAATATTACCAAATTCTACTTCGGTTTTTATTCCTGACACTGGCACGAATTGCCCAGTAAATTCAGCGGTCGGATTAAAACTCCTCTAATACGAAAGGCATTGAGTAAAAAACAGCAAAGAGCAAGGATTCAGTTTGAATTTCCATTAGGGTAGTTTTTTACAAGAAAAGAATTTCCTACAGGCGCCAAATGAGTGAAAACAAAAAGCCGTACTCATGAACAGAGAATAATAGATTTACATGTATTAAGGTATATACATTTACTCTCCTAATTCCCAAGTATTTATAGATAATATACTTAGGGGGAAAGTACATTCTCAGATAAACTATTTGAACAAAACTAAATGGGCAAATTCATTCTCGGATAAATAATATTTGCACCATGCACTAAATGGGCAATGGAGTCTCTTATACTCTACACGTACCACAAATGAATGAATTTAGATATAGCACAACGGTTACCAACGAGAGCTAGATTTACATAGACAAAGTGCATAAAATTCCGAATAAATAATTTTAAAAGATCGGAGAGGCTCCGCGTGACTACCTCGACACGTTGAAATATAAAGACAGGTTGGTCAACCATACCAAAAAAGAGAATGGTTAGAATACAAGTGTCAAGTAAATACTAAGAAAATATTTCTTTTTCGACTGGAGTTGGGGATAACTTGAAGCTTAAATTTGATCTGCCAGCTCATGACCGCTTAATTACGAACCTGCAAAGATCCACTCGATGCTAGTTAAAGGATAAATGTAATATATAATAGGGATAAAAGATTAGTTTCACTCGTACTTCTGGATGGTCACTTTAAATTAATTTATCGATTCTATTTTACATTTACTAGCAAGTGATTCCGAGTCTATTATTTTATAAGAAGATTTATTTTGTACTATCGCAGTTTTAGATCTATTTCATTAGTTTGAAACCGCTATTTCTAGTTGCCGCTCGGTTATCTAGCCTAAATAATTTATATTAGTATACACGTTTAGTATTTTAAAAAACAATAAGTTGCCGATCTTCCAGTGGATATAAATTAAGATCGCTGTTTTTCTTCTTACGATATATTTCTAAGTTAAGGCAGGAATTGATTTCGTCCGAGGCTTGACTAGTTCCAATATAATCATGTCCTTTTGTATTCATCGATACCAGAATTGCACAGTATACTCCAAATTATGTCTTGCAAGTCATTTTAATGAGGGAAGAATAATATATTTCGATTGAAACGCAAAATATATAGATATGCATCCTTGAACTCTCTTCGCCTTTTGTGACGCTACAGTGTCTTGGCTCGAAAATTATAGATCAATCGAGAATGAGGCCTAAATCCTTTTCCATGTTGACTGTTTAAAATTTGAGCACCCATTTTATAATTCAGAGATTATTATGACCTATGTGAATTATCTTCGATGTCTACACATTTAATTGCATCTTCTCGAGATCTCCATAATTCTGTTGGGCATACTCAATAAGCAGGTAACTCGCGCTTCTCAAACATACTTTATCCCGTTGTCTTCCTCACTACAACGATACATTAGGAAATACTCAGTTTCGGGTACGCAACCTTATGATTTGAGTTTCAAATTTGCCTGACTCCACATCCTAATCCAAACACCAAAAAAACAAACAACCAGTACTCTCGCATCACTCAACGTTGGAAAACTCGAAATCTCAAAGTAATAGTAAAAGTGGACAGAAACTGGCTTACGAATACCCCAAAGGTATCAAACAGGGCTTCCGGTTGAATCAATTTCAGAATCATTTGGCTACTAGTTTGGATATCTTCATAGCATGTGGCAGAGGTGCAATTTTTTGGATATCTGTCTCGTGGCAAAAAGATCACTTAAGAAGCTACTACTCACCAAGAAAAATATATACGGACTGGAGAAGAATGATATTTTTTTTACAAGTAAATCTTTTTAGCACCGTTTGGTAGCTCTAAGATTTGGTTTATGGGTATGCAAATGTGAAGGGTACTATGAACTCTACAGTCAATAGTTAAACATCCTTAAACCATCTACAGGTTAGAAAAGAGTGTAGACATATTTAATTATGTGCCCGCTTTTGGCGTCGATGACAAAAACAAGTCTAGGTATAACCTGAGCTCAAGTAGCGCCCAGGGTTTCAGCTGATATTTCCTTCCAGTTTGCACTTCAGAATTTGGACAATGCTGAGATTTAGGATAGACCTTCTGTTCAAGCATCGACCACACTCCAAAGTCTATGGGATTCAAATATGACGAACTGGAAGGCCAAAGTTCCTTTGACAAAAAAAAATCCTTAAAATTTGCCTGGCACCAATCTTGAACTTTTATCTCTGTGTGTCTTGTTGAAGGGTGAAATCGGCATTTTCTATAGTGGAATCTATCCAGTGGATGATTTTCTCTTTCAACATGTTCAAATAAACATATTAACTGATCTTTACCCACTCTTCAATGAAGATGAGTTTCTTGGGGAGGCCTTTGATGTGAGGTCCACACTGTCAACGAAGCTTGCTTCTCCCTGAAAGATGTCCGCTGTTCACCAACAATCTCATTTTTATTTTGCGCCCAAACACTATCATTTTGTGTGTTGTAGGTGGCCTGGACAATGAACAACTCCTCATCTTTCAAGATAACGGAAGGCTAGGAGTCATCAAGGAGCCGCTAGAGGCACAGCTTTTCTCTTTCGACTCTTATTTTGGGGTGCGATTGGAAAGATGTCCTTTAGCTATCGTAAATGGACGAAGTTTCAGGTCATCTTGGAAAGTAACATTTCAAGAAATCTCGCTGAAGAAAATGCTCTGCTTAAAAGCTTGTAGGCTTCATAGTCCTAAATGCATCGTACAATCGATCTAGATTTTCGCTTCGCCTTTTTGTGCTTCATATATTGCGAATTTACTTTCTCCATTGAAAACAAAGGCCTTACATAGCTACGTAATAGAAAGTTTTTATTCCTTGGATAGCTACTGTTTATATCCGTATGATGTTCTGAATCTTGTTTATGAAACAGACTTGTATATAAAGAAGTATATTTCTTTAAGGAACCTGGAGAAAGCATCTTGAAAGTGTCAGACATTTATAGCTTCAGGATCATGGAGATATCGCAGAAGGAGAACAATATTTTGTAGTATTATTGATTAATAAAGCGGCAGAACACACATGTGGTGTAACATCTGGGAAAAGAGGTAGAGAAAGGGAAATTTGGCGGTGGTGTGAAGAGGTGCAAGAGGCCGTTAAAGAAAATAAAAGACTTTTTCAACAATGGCAGCGGTCTGGTAATATAAGAGATAAAGAACACTACGAGGAAGCAAAGAGAGAAGCTAGAAGACAAGTGGAAAAAGCGAAAAGGACAGCATGGCAAGAGTTTAGTGCGAACATAAACACAATTGCTGGGGAAAATAATATGTTTAGAATTACAAAACAAATGAAGAAAGACAAGAAGGATGTAAAAGATGGTAGATTCATAAAAGACTGATGGTAATATAAAAGTTAAGGAGGAACAAGTGAGAGAAAGATGGAAGACTTATTTTAAGAGCTTTTGACTTAAAAAATGATAACTATAGCGTACGAGAAGTGCAGGCGAGCGGCTTAAAAGCTTCGTTTGAATGAGTCTTTTTTGAGACTCAGGATGGCCGAGTGGATTCGCCGTTGGCTAACAGTGGTCCAGCGACGCGGCAAGCTGTTCGCAACTCGCCTACGCTTTATTTTTTATTTGCCCTCTTTCCTACTCTCCTCTATCTACATAACCAACTGGAAGAAGAGCATCCCACAGAGGGTCCAATACAAGAAGTGACAGAAAGTGAGTTTGAAGCTGCCCTAAATAGTGTGAAGGCTAACAAAGGATCAGGACTATTAGGCATTACTAGCTGTTTGTTTAAAAAAGGGCAGGGATAGCGGGCATTAGAGAGCTAATAAAAGTATTGCAGTCAGTGGCTGGTAGAGGGAGGTGTCCAGAGGAGTGGCTGGAGAGTTTAACAGTACCACTCTACAAAGGCAAAGGTGATTCAATGCAGTGTAGCCACTACAGAGGTCTGAAGATATTAGAACATGGAATGAAGGTGTGGGAGAAAGTGTTGGATAAGAAACTGCGTGAGATAATTAATATTGATCAGTGTCAGTTTGTGTATATGGCAAGAAGGTCAACATTGGATGTTGTGTTTATTGTAAGACAACTCCAGGAAAGGTATGGTGGGAAAAAGAGGAAGCTTTATCATGTATTTGTGGATTTGGAAAAGGCATTTGATAGAGTTCCGAAGTCAGCGTGTATCAGAGTGTCTGATTAAAAATGTAATGGAATTGTATGTTGAAACAAAATCAAGTGTATGTGTAGCAGGAGGTTTGTCGGAGAGATTCAGCATTGAAGTAGGAGTACACCTAGGTTCAGCTCTGAGTCCACTATTGTTCATACTGTCATGGAGGAAGCAACTAGAGAGTGTAGGCGATGTGATCCAAGGGAAATCTTTTATGCTGATGACTTAGTTTTAACAGCAGAGAATAAAGAAGAAGTGGAACGAATGTTTGTAGAATGGAAGAGCTAACTTCGGCAAGACTAAGATAATGCTAAGTGGTGAGGCATGTGAGGTTATGCGGTCGGGGGGGTTTCCTTGTGAAGTTTGTGGAAAGGGAGTTGGAGTTAACTCCATTATGTGCACTGAATGTTTCAAGTGGATGCATAGGAGGTTTCAGGCCTGAGGAACATTAATCGATCTAAACATTTTGTTTGTTCAAAGTGCGTAGAGAGGAGAAACTCTGTCCCTAGAATGGAGAACACCATTGTTGTTGAATGACAGGTGGTGGAGGAAGTTGAACATGTCTGTTATTTTGGTGATGTACTTGATGGTGAGGGAAGTGTGGAGAGAGCAGTTCGTGGCAGCAGCGTGGATGAGCTAGAGGGAGGTGGTTGGATTACCTATCAACAGGGGGATCCCACGTAGGAACCGTGGAAGGGTTTATGATGCATGTGTCAGACTAGTCTTACTTTATGGATCAGAGACTTAGGGACTCACACAGAGGTTGGAAAAAGTGCTGATGAGCTGTGATAAGAAAATGCTGAGGTACATGGTTTGTGTAACATGAAGGGACAGAGTTTGGAGTGAAGAGGTAGTTAGAAGGTGTGATGTTGATAAGCTGGACGTAGTTCTGAGGAGAAGAAGATTGAGATGGTTTAGACACGTGAAACGAAAGATGAAGAAGAGGCACTTGTTAATGTGAGAGAGTTGGAGGTGGATGGAAGAAGGCCAAGAGGTAGACCCAAGAAAACATGGAAGAATAATAAAGAGGAAGACTTAATGATGTTAGGAGTGCAATAAAACGAGGCGTATAATAGAGAAAGATGGGAGCAAATCATCAAACGTCTAACCTCAAGAAATCCAAATTGAGAAAATCTGACGCAAGAAGGATTAAGTTAAGTTAAGTTATTGATCAATTCTGTTTCTCTTTGAATAACTTAGCTAATTTTTTATTCATAAAATGAAATAACCATTTTGGGGGTCAATATTCGGACAATATGGTGGGGGAATATCATAACCTTTAGGGATTTTTTAAGCCTTCTTGTATAGTCACTATTGGCAGTGTTTAAAGCTGAAACCATCAACGTTAGCGATTTTTGAGACGTCTCCTTCCATCGACAACTTGCGTTTAAAGAAGTTTTCTGTCTTTTTACTGCAACTTCTGCATCTTCACTGAAATCAATATAGTGAACATGCTTTATTGGAAAGTTTTGTTTGTTTTTTAGCGTCCATCTGGCGACTACCTACAAGTCCACAAGTTGCCGTAATTATTTTATAGCCTAATGCTGAAATAAAAAACAAACAAACCAGATACCATAGACAAAAACAAAGAAGAAGAAGGAAGCACACTCCTGGCCCACCTCCCTCTGCTGCTGTAGCTTGTGACAAACAACAAAGAAAGATTCAAATAAAATTAAGGAGGATAACATCCTCCAAGAAGTTGGATAATCCATAAGTTGTGGACGAACCCGTCCCAGTACCGTGACATATAACGTGTGCGAAGATCATCCAGACTGAGGCATACATCAAGAATGTACCGAACAGTCCGGAGCAAAAAGCAGTTCTCCTATTAAGGTGCAGGGAGGGTTCCATCAAATTGCGGTACATCCCGTGAGTGTGTCCAATTCGAAGACGACAGAAAACGACATGAAGCCGTAGAGGCATTGTAGGGTAGATTCACGGGAAGAGTCGCGGTGCGATGGCACGTAACTTTAAGTTCCCCACGGCTGTTTCCCATCTTATTTGCCAGTGCAACTTGGAGGGGTCACTTGATTCTTGCAATGTAGTCAGTGTGAGGAAGAGCGAAACGCTGGTCGGTCCGCTCAGTCAGCGAGGTCATTGGTGCCCTCATCGGCGCGCTTATTCCCCTCAATCCTTATATGCCTATGAGCCCAGCAGAAGATAATCTCGACATCCACCCAGCTTGCCGTAACCGTGCTATCACGGATACCATAATCTTGGGAGTGGCGGGGATTCTGTAGTGATCGGATGATGTAATAGGTAGGCTACTGGCACCAAATTGCAGGATTCAATAAGCCCAGCGAAAACCTCCGCAAAATAAACGCGCGGTGGTCTTATAAAATCCCAGCATACTCCACACATATAAAATAATATGTCTAAAATTGGAATAAGGAAATAAGAATGTATAGATTAATTTGAATCTATGAATTTTATTAATGCATATATATATATATATATATATATATATATATATATATATATATATATATATATATATATGAGGCAAGCAGCCGTTGGAAGTGCGCGCGGGACACACGAATGTACGAACGCGCGAAAGGTCAGAAAACCTGTATCAATAAGACAACACATAAACAAAAAATTCGCGTCTCAGAATAGATTTATTAAAAGACGGAAGTCTACGAAGCACCTGAGTAAATACACCCCTTGACCAAAAGGAATTGTATCATAAAGCTGCGATAAGCGTATTCTGTTATATAGATAAAACTTGGGATATGTAAGTAATTCGTCATACACAGCTTTCGGTATCTCTGCCTTAGGGGTGGAAAACAATGAACTCGACAACTGAAGCTCATCTCACGGACGATTCTAGGCCACGCCCTCTAGGAAATAAGCATAAATATAGTCGTAGCCGTTCAGTTAGAATAATTATTGCATTATTAAGATTGTTAGATTACTATCGTTAAAAAGATTAACTTGTTCACGTTCCCCCTTTTAAATTCACCAAGTTTTGTCCCTCAGAATTTAATACTTTGTTATGAATATATATAGACTGCTAGTCGCCCGCAAAGTAACTTCGTGACGTGCCGCTTGCCCCGATAATAGGCCAATATTAGAATAAAGTATATTTTTGCAAGGTCTTTCTTTACCTCGATTTACCCTGAAACCCTCGGTAAGCCCAGCCAAAATAAGACGCAGTCAAGAAATCCTCTTTGGAGTCAGATACATAATTCACATTCATTTAAGTTGGGTACCCTCATAAATTGGTAACTAACAACAAAAACAATACACCGACCTCTATAATTCCACTGCCCAGAGAACACTTCGGACGCTTTGTGAGTCCATAAAGATAACAATCTGGTCTCCGAACCAGCCACGACGAATTATCTGCCGTAGCCGATAGATGTATTACAACCAACTTTGCAGTGAGGAGAGGCGCAGCGCTTTGTAGAGCCACGCTGACTTCAAACAGAGGGTTTTCGGCGTGGAAGCCGACACCTTCCTGGTATTTGGATCCATCCGTGTGCACAGTCATGGATCCAGCAGGCCACGAAGTGTGAGCTCCAGAGTTGGCATCTTGGCCGCACTAAAAGCGATAGAAAGATCGTCCATGTAGAGCGTAGCGAGAATTTTTTCGACAGAACAGAGGTGATACCGTTGATGATCAAGCCAAAGAGTGTGACACTGAGGACACTTCCATGCGGGACACTCTTTCTTTCCCGTTTTCCTGGCGAGTGCCCCCCCCCCCTCCCTCGACACTACCCATACGTGGAATAGACGAACTCAGAGAAATTCAGAAATAGCGATTGGGAGGAATCCCTTCGCCACAATCGTGTGAAGTTCCCATCATACCGTATCGATATATGGCATCACAGAACTTCTCCAAATCGAAAAACAGCGTGGCGTAGTGCTAGATACGAAAGAAGGTCTCGCAAACAACATTTTCCAGTCGAAGTAGAACATTCGATGTTGAGTGAAACTTGCAGAAGACAGGTGGCCTCCGCTGTCTAAAAAAAAACCCCAACTAATTTAACACTTACTAATTTCTCCACCAACTTGCACACACAAGAGGCTAGAGAAATTGGACAGAAACTAGACGGGGAAGAGCAGTGATTACCAATGTGGGTGCTAACGCCCCCTTGTGGGCGTTGTTGAGGTGTAGGGGTGCGAAATGTATGAAAGAAATTCCTTCCAACTCGATAATATAATGGCCGAAAAAACTTACCGACAGAAGAACGGACTAAGCCAGTCGTGTAGCAAGCGTATCGGAAACGGAATCAAGAGGTACCTCGTTCGAGTCTCAGCAAGTCCAAATAAGTTTTATAAAATCGCCCAAGGAAGAAAATGAAGATGCTTGAAGGACAAACTCAACAAGAAACTAAAAGGAAAGGAAATCGGAAGAAAACGTTTGAAGGGCCAACTCCAAGAAAAAAGGAAAATGCAGTCAAGAAGAAGAAAATTTGATAAACCAGCAAGACTGCAAATGAAGAAAAAATCAAAAGGAAATCAATATGCGACAAAGATATAATATAAATAAAAAAGGCCCCACCCCCATAACTGGTGACCCTCTACGACCGAATAGATCGACTAACAAGAAAAAAAAGTGCTGCGGTGAACTTCAGAGAGCCGGGGAAGGAGAAGCCATTACTCATTGCTTACAATAAGACTTCGTTCGCTCTCCTCAATCCCTCAAATTCGCTCCACTAATGAACTCTTTGTTACTCTGCACCTGTCCTACAAAGATAACTAAAAAGTGTTGCGGTGAACTTCGGAGAGCCGGGGAAGGAGAATCCATTATTGATTACAAACAAGACTTCGTTCGCTCTCCTCATTCCCTCAAATTCGCTCCATTAATGCCGCAGAGTTAAAGGCCGGGGAGGTAGAGCTACCACTCCTCGATTAAGATATATCCAAGACTAGTCTCTCCCTAATCCTCAAATTCGCTCCGCTTTCTAGAAAGGGACCTGTGTAGGGGTGCGAAATGTATGAGAGATAATTCCTTCCAACTCGATAATATAAATGGCAGAAAAACTTACAATACCAAAGGACGGACTTAGCCAGTCGTGTGGCTTTATTAAACAACGGAAACGGAATCAAGGGGTACCTCATTCGAATCTCACGCACGTCCAAATAAATTTTATAAAAAAAAATCGCTCAAGGAAGAAAACGAAGACGTTTAAAGGACTAACTCAACAAGACTACGGAAATTGGAAGAAAAGCCTTTTAAGGGCTAACTAAAAAAAAGGAAACTAAAACAAACAGATAAAAGAAGAAAAGCATGGCTCCCCCCTCCCTCCCCATAGAGGTACAAGGGAGCGCTGTAAGATGTTGCTTCACTTAGGGGACGTTGAATGCACACTGGAGGCGTTTAGCATTTATTCCATGTCACCATATCAAGTTTAAATAATACTCGATTATTATAGCACACCTAATTGTTTGACCTATATAAATCTATAGAAATACTGCAATTCTATGGAAAGATAAAAATCTCCAGAATTGCAGAAATTTTATAGAATCTACAGAAAATTATACTGGATGCCAGTGATATGCGTTAGTGTGCTTATTTTCTTGCCCAGTTGGTGTTACACCGCTGGGTTGCCAAATTGGCACTCTCGTAATCATAATTCGTCAAAATTGATAAACTTTTAACTCTGTAGCCATGAAAAAATTAATGTCAATACTTATGTAAGTGCAATTCTAAATTTTACTGTTATACAGATTCAAAATTCTATGCATTATTTGCATAGCTTGATATTGTAAATGCATTGTATTAACAGTATTGTACGACTAGTTGTTGATACCTTTTCAAGCGGCATTTGGTTTGTGGTGACGTGTTCGATGCAAACTGTTACTGAAAAGGTTTGTTTGATGTCTTTTAAATAAACCTTAGATAGCTGACTTATAGTTTGCTATAACTTCTTTAATAATGCCGAACATGCTTGAGGTTCGATCTGTACTTGTATAAAATAAGTACACAAAGCTTCCACTCGTTATTGTTTCTCTAAACTTGTTTCGTTTTGTACTTGTATAAAATATGTACGTAACAGCCGCACTCTATTGGGTCCACATATGGTTTGAATTGTTGTTAGTTTCCGCGTAAGTTCTGTGCTTGTAAGTGTTGTTCTTTTGCGTGATATTAGTTAGTGCGTTTTTGTAATCTTTTTCATAACATTTACCCCTATTGGGACAAATCTAAGTAATAGGAATGTTGATTTTTGTATAACTTAAATAACTATATACAAACTTAATCATCGTCTTGCTAACACATATTTTTGCTGTTTTTTTCTTTTCCAGTTTTATGTTTGCTGTGCCCGATTATTTCAGTTGTGAGTTAGGCGTGTTCCCTGTAATCATTATTGGTGGTGAAATTCTGTGTTCGCCATTTACTGATCTATTTGAATTATAGTGACTGTGTTTAACTACCTATAATCATGTCTGAAAACTCATCAAAACGAAAGTGCAGACAATATAGTGTTGAATATTTGAAGTTTGGATTTATTAGTTCTTCTAATAACAACCAACTGCTAATGTTAGAGAAAGTGTTTCTAACGAGGCCATGAAACCATCATCACGACTTTTCAATCATTTAAAGAAAATTCATCCTGATAAAGAAAAAGAGAATTTCTCATATTTTCAAATTTTACGAGACAGACTTAACAACAAAAAAAACCATTGGCTCCTTTATAACAAAACGATCCCAGAATCCGACGATGGACTTGTTTGTTCATATAATATCTCCAAAATAATTGTCAGGTCTAGGAAGCCCCATACAATTTGAGAAGAACTGATTTTGCCAGTTATAGAAGGCATTGAAGAAATCCTATGTGACCCACTAAGGTTCAGCAATTTGATTTACAATTGGATGAATCTACACTGGCTGGTAATGAAGCACTACTTTTAGGATTTGTTCGCTTTATTAAAGATAAAATTGAGCAAGAGCTGCTCTTTGCAAAGGAACTTGAAAAAACACTAAAGGTGAAACTATTTTTACTGCAGTTGAACAGTTTTTCAAAGAAAAAGATATCCCAATGAGCAATATTATTGCTTGCGCGACCGACGGAGCTCTAGTATTAATAAGACGATATAAACGTTTTCTTGCATTTTTGAAGAAAGTTGTGCTCGGTGTTTTTACAATACAATGCGTAATTCATCGACAACATCTGGTTGCCAAGAACTTGAGTGATCGGCTTCATAAATCTCTTAAGGTTGTTATTACATAAGTAAATAAAATAAAATGCCATCCCCTTAATTCCTGAATATTTCTATAGCTCTGTGATAACAATAATGAACGATTTCATCGCCTCCTTTTACATACCAAAGTGAGGTGGTTATGGAAAGTAAGCTGTTTAAAGCGATTTTATTCACTTTTCAACAGCATAATTCAATTTTTCCGAGAGAATAAATGTGATCATTGTAGTGATAAACTCTTAGCTTGCAAGAAGGACATTGCCTATTTAACATATATCTTCAGCATATTCAACAGTCTGAATTTGCAATTGCAAGGCTGTGGCCTGTGATGTTACTCTTATCAAAGCAAAATCTAAAATATGCGCATTCTTCATTAGTAATATTGGTCGTAAGAATATGTCTCTGTTTCCAAATCTAAATGAACTGGAATATGATGAAACTAATAATTCCACATTGGATGATGACCTCTTGATTTATTGCGAATATTTAAAAACGTTACACGAGGACATGAGCTGTATATATCAAGATCTCATACGTAGGTGAGTCAAAAAGTTCTCAGACAAATGCCAGATTATTGAAATGTTCGATTTTGTACAAGTAAATACAGGGTCAAACACGACTTTCATGTTTTCTGAACAATTCCTACAAAATTCGTCATTCAATTTGTCGAGACTCTTTGTATTAGATGTGCTTCAAAAAGGTTACTTTTTTGAACCCATAAAATGGCAAATTTTGAGATAAGAGCGAACATTAAATTCCTGACTAAACTTGATTGGAAGCCTGTTAAGATTATTGACGCTCTACAACAGGTTTATGGTGACTCTTCGCCATGTAGAGCGGTAGTTTACGACTGGATTAAGCGCTTCAAGGGGGGGCAGAGAAGAAGTTGAAGATGATCCACGTGAAGGGAGACCCTCCACCTCCATTAACCCAGAAAATGTCGAGCTTGTGAGGAATCTAGTGGATAAAGATCGCCGTATTACTATTGATGAAGTTGCCAATGCATGTGAAATCTCTCATGGCTCAGCATTTGGAATTCTAACTGAAAATCTTGGCCTGAGCAAGCTTTCAGCACGTTGGGTCCCAAAAGCGTTGCGAGAAGACCAGCTGAATCATAGGGCCAACCTTTCTTTGGCTATTTTGACCAAGATTGAAGCAAACGAGGATAGTTTTTTTGAGCGCCTCGTAACGGGAGATGAAACTTGGGTGTATCAGTTTGATCCTGAAAGTAAAAATCAATCAAAAGAGTGGCACCCAAGGGGGGCAGCAGGGCCTATCAAGTTCAAGACAGAGAGGTCCGTTAAGAAGATAATGGCTACAGTTTTTTGGGATTCGGAGGGAATTATTTTAATAGACTTCTTAGAAGGACAAAAAACTGTTACATCCAGCTATTACGAAGGAGTTTTAAGGAAGCTGAAAACTTCAATAGCCAAAAAACGACGAGGAAAGCTCCACAAGCAAATCTTGTTCCACCATGACAATGCCCCTGCACATTCGTCCAAAGCTGTGAGATCTCAGCTACGGGAATTTCGATGGGAAACTCTTGCTCATCCCCCTTATAGCCCTGATTTAGCACCCTCTGACTTTTTTCTGTTTCCAAATTTAAAGGGACACCTAAAAGGAACCCGGTTTCAATCATTAGATGAAGCAAAAAAGCAGGTCATTACTTGGTGCCAGAGACAACCCCGTGAATTCTACAAAGATGGTCTTTACCGTTGGATTCATAGATTAAGAAAGTGTATAGATGTTAATGGAGCTTATGTAGAAAAATGATTACAGTATTATTACAAATAAAAATTTTATGCCATTTATCTGAGAACTTTTTGACTCCCCCTCGTATATATATGAAAATCCATGACTGCTGCTAAACCTATTTACAGATGTTTATACGAATGAAACTAATCATGCAATGCAAGAAGAGATAATTGGTTTAAAAAATGACTTTGAATTGAAGCCTCTATTCAAGAAATCATACCAGGAATTTTGGTTACAAAAATAAATTCCTGAAACATATCCAAAGCTGTGAGAAGCAATTAAACTATATATTATAGCTTTTTTACCTTCATATATGGCTGAACGCGGGCTTAGTGCAGTTACTCGATATAGGTATAGGGCCATCGCGGTATGAACTTAGATAGATACTTCTCCACAAACCTATATCTATAGGTTTTTGAGGAGAGTTATTGAATCGTAACAAGGCTCGAGCGGCTGAGCTTATGGTAAAGTTAGACTTAATGTCTGACCACGAAATCGTTAAGGAATGGATGGAATACAACGTGGATAGAACAAAATATATATTATAGATTAACAAGAATGAAACATAGTTGAAATATATTGATTGAGTTTGAATTTAATTATACAAAAATGAACATGAGTTTAATACTGAATTTTCGTCGTGACTAAGCTTGGTGTAAGGTAGATAGGTAACAAGGTAGCAACTAGTGTGTATGGGAGTCTGGAATGAGAGGACGAGGAATTATCTAAGTAGGATTTGTTTGCAGTTAAATGATTACATGGAGAAGGAATATTTACAGACCTTTACGATGCAAATGATGAAACACGAATGAGGAATATTTGTGTTTAATGAGGAACAGCTGAAAGCGCGTTAGTTTGTGTGTTTGACTAAAAGATGTGTTGCCCCCAAAAAGCGATATCAAAACGTGCATCAAATGCTGACCGAGCAGCAACTCGGCTAGATAATGCCGAGAAAGCAGTTGCGAAGGACTCCGCCAAGGACGCGGGGTCCGAGATTGCGGTCCCATTCTCCTGGAGAACTGGAGAAGAGGGGTCCTTCGAAAACTTGCCCCAAATCCTTAACTCATTTCCACACCTCTGCTAGAGGGTTCTTCCCGTTAAGCGAAGACACGTATGCCCACCAAGAAGAGCGAGGGCGTGCTTCGAAATATACCGGAACTTAGTTCTAGTCAGACCAAATTCACTGACAGTGAAATCGTTCGGGCAGCGCTTATAGTACATGTAGGCATAATGCTTCTGATTGAGGGCCGCCTCACACTGGGCTGACCACTACGGGAGAGATCGGCGTGCAAAACAGCCAGACGTTCTTTGGAATAGTAGTTAGGACTACGGTGATGAGAACCGGCGAAAAACAACGGTCTCAACCGCCACTTAACCTTCGACTGGGACGGAGATATCAAACATTTCCTGAAATGTGGATCACCGTGCCCGTTCCAAGCAGCACCGGGGTGGGTCTTCAGGCGCCAGCGGACCAGAAAATGATAGTTGAATGGGCAAGTAGTCACCGCTCTGGAGGTCATCGACCACCTCCTACCCAAAATCAGGCTGTGCATCCGGAGAGAGCACAGGGATAGGTCAAAGCAGAAAAATAAAGCGCTTCTCGGGCAGTGATGCGTAAACTCCTGAAAATTTAGGACACTAATCTCCAGCTCCTTGATCAGGTCGACAAAGATTTGACCCCTGGGATTGATCGTGTAGTCCTCTCCCCATAACGAAGGGGTCTACCCTTACAATTCCTGAGCGGAAGAAGGGTCTCGGAAACCGTGCCACAGCCGGCGGAAGTACCCCGCCTCGAAGTCGGCTGATGGCGGAATGTACGCAAAAATAAAGTACACCCCCTATTCAGTTGCAGTTGCACTGCTATTGGCTGTAAAGAGATTGTCGTGGAGTGACCCTTGGTTTTGATCACTATACTCTTTGACACCCTTTTAGTATCGGTATGCTTTAAGGGGCGTGAGTTACTTCTATGATGAAGTAGGCTTTGTTCTAAGAGTGCTATCCAGTGGGGGTTTTTCTTAAGGAAGAGCTATTTTTAAACACATAAGCATAAGAGAAAACACCAGAATCTACCAAAATAAACATGTATTTTAAATTAAATATTACAAACCAACAGTAAACACATTTCTATCTTTGGCCTCAAAGATCTTTCAATGACAAAAACTAAACAAATAGGCTTCCCGTAAACATACCAATTACCGATTAGTATTTTTTTCGCGACTCTATTTGATTAGCGTTAAACATTAAATTAACGTACTCTCGTCTACAAACACATATGACCTAGGTTCAAGAACAATGGTTTCTACTCTCCTTTAAAACTTGGGACGTACTAAACTTCTACTATCGCAATAGAGATATAAAAGTTATTTTTAACTTACAGGTAGGTATTAGGGATTGCCGGATGTCGCTGGAGGACTTATCTCTCGCTTTGAAGTGTTGAGGCCACTGGTTAAATTTTCGTCAAGGAGGTATTAATTGTCGCCTGTGACGGGGGTTGATTCTTCCACGTAATTAAAGAACGGGAGCTCGTTGGGGCTGGGTTCTTCTCCTCTCACTCTTACGGAGCTTGAGATGTGAGAGTCGCTCGAGTGTGAGCGGCTTTGCTTTTCTTCAGTCGGACTTCTTTGCAGACTGCAGAGGCTTCTTCGGTATGGCACCGATATAAAGCTTGACTATTTAGGTTAATACTGCCCTGAAAGGGGGGGGGATCGATTTTCTCAATCTGATCCTATCGTTTCTCACGGAAATAGTCTTGTATGGCTGAAGGATCGATCTTCACGAACTAACCCTTCTTCTGGCATATCGACTTCTAATCTTCTAGTCTGGCTGAAAGATCGATCTTCACGAACTAATCTTTCTTCTGGCGAATCAACTACTAATAATCTCCTTGTCTGGCCGATGGATCGATCTTCCCGAACTAATCCTCCTCTGGCGTATCGACTTCTGATAATCCCCTTCTCTTTCTTTGCGGGGCTTATTTATAGGCGGATTGCCACCCCATCTATAGGGGAAAGTGACCAAGCCACAGAGGCTAAAGGGGGGGGGGGGCGAATGGTGAGTTAGCATCTGGGGAGAGCGAGAATTCCTGAGGTGGCACTGGGGTGCCCAAGTCAGCTCGCAAATTAGAGGCTTGCAACGGCACCGCTACTTGGCGTGCCTTCTGACTCGCACCGCTTTTTTTTCCATAACCACGGGTTTATGGGTCTCGTAGGTAATTCAATCGTTAGAGCGTCGTTTAAGGACCTTAGGTGGTCGCCTTAAAACAGATGTTAGCTCCAACTGCCCACAGCGGCGGGGAGATCACACATGGTAAGCATTTTCTCCGGCTACCTTTCCCACGCTTTTCCTCATAAGGGAGGGGGGCTTTAATGTACCTATACTCCTCCAGGATGCTTAATGTAGCCATTTCTCTACATTTACCTCCCTCTTTAAGAAAATAACGGGAATGGGGGGGGGGTCCAATCCGACGCTTACAATAATATACATGGGTAACTTACGGAACATTATATTATACAATAAATTCTAGTTCACCCGGGAATGCCTCGATAACATTTCACCTGACCTTACATTAATTCCTGTATTACGGTGCCAACTTAGGATCTTCTTACCTACCACTAGGGGGTTACTCGCCCCTACTTACTTACAATTCTACTGATTTACACTTAACTTTGCTATAATACAATAGTTGGGCTGCTCCTTAATCGTCGACAGGGTTCCGACTTAACGAGTCGGCCATACAATTGTTGGACCCTTTTATATAGTGAATGGAGTACTGGAACTCCATCAAGAGTAAACTCCATCTCAGGAGTCTTCCATTCTTACTCTTATTTTTACTTAAGTATGACAACGGTTTATAGTCGCATTCCAACTTAAACTCGCGCCCTATTAGATAATATTTGAATTTACCTATGGACCATATTATGGCCAAAGCTTCGATTTCGATAGTAGCGTAGGCTTTTTCTCTACTCAACAGTTTCCTACTGACATAAGCTATGGGATAGGAGGTTTCGTCGTCTTCGTATTGAAGCAATACTCCACCTAACCCGTCCTGACTAGCGTCCGTGCGAAGCCCGAAGATCTTGTTGAGATTTGGTAAGCGAAGAATGGGTGCAGTTACGAGTTTTCCTTTTAGAATCTCCAACTGAGTTATTGCATGGGGGTTCCACGTGACAGGGTCTGACGCTTTCTTTTTTAACAAATCATTAAGTGGGGCCGCAATGGAAGCGAAGTGTGGTACAAAACGCCTATAGAACGAGGCCGCTCCCATAAACGATCAGAATTGTTTCTTTGTTTTCGGCCGGGGCATCTTGACTATGGCGTCCACTTTTTCTTGCTGGGTAGTCAAGTGTTTTTGTCCTATTTTTAATCCCAGGTAGTCAATGGATTCGTAGGCAAAATAACACTTGGTCGGCCCGGCGGTTAGACTTAGCTCCTTCAATTTCTCCAGCAATGAGCGTAAGGCGTGTAAGTGTGACTCCCATTTACGGGTAGCTACGTACACGTTGTCGAAGTAAAACGACACGTCACTTAGTCCAGCGATAATTTGCCTCATCATCCTATTATAATTGCTACCGGCTGTAAGTAGTCCGAAGGGTAGCCTGGTAAACTGTAACATATCTCTCTCGGTCGCAAAAGCCGTCAGTTTTTTGGACTCCTTAGCGAGAGGTATTTGATAGTACGCTTTACACAAATCCAATTCGGTGATGAATTTAGCGTCTTCAAATAAATGGGGATTTTGATCTATTAGTGGGATGGGCTCGGCGTCGAAAACGGTCACTGAATTCAATTTTCGGAAGTCCACGCACATCCGAAATGATTGATCAGGTTTCTTAACCATTACTATGGGGGAGCAATAATCGGACTCCGATGGCTCTAAAATTGCCAATTTTAGTAAATTCCGGACTTCCTTATTGAAGGCTTCTCGTAGGTGGATCGGTAAAGGATATGGTTTGCTCCGAACCACTGAATTAGTTTTTAGTTTTATTTCATGGATAAAATCCTTGGCACATCCAGGGTTTTCAGAAATGACTTCTGGGAATTCCATGAGCAAGTTCAACATTTCCGCTTTTTGTTGAATCTCTAAGTGGGGATTTATCTTTAAATCCACCCGAGGGTCTTCCGGGGTAGGTGAGAGCGAGGGAAGTTCGTATTCCTCGTCTTGTTCCACACACACGGTGTGTATGACTTGCAGGGGCGTACCCGGGTAAACGGCATCCATCGGTTCTTCTTCGTCTAGAAGGGTAATATTCTTTATGCACGCGCGGCGGTGATATTTTTTTAGCATGTTTATGTGATAGGTTCTTCGCCCTGTTGGGGTATCTATCAAGTAATCGACTGGACCCCGTGCCTCGATTACTTCGAACGGTCCCTTCCACTGGGCCCATAACTTATTATTTTCGGTTGGGAGTAATAATAAGACTTCATCTCCTGCCTTTAGTTTTCGAGCCTTTGCTTTCATATCGAAGTAGTCCCGGTATTTGGCTGAATTTTTCTCGGCATTTTCTCGAGCTAAGCCAGAGCAGTATTCTAGGCGCTCGCGCATATCCATCACGTAGGCGTAAGACGATTTGATTTCTTGGTCGAGCTTCGCGTTGGAAAATAATTCCTTAAGAATACTCATAGGACCTCGCACATTTCTCCCGTATAATAGCTCAAAGGGCGAGAATCCCAACGTCCGGTTAGGTATTTCTCGGCAGGCGAAAAGGGCTGCAGGCAGGTATCTGTGCCACTGTGTAGGGTTGTTTTGACACAACTTCTTCAATATATTTTTGAGTGTCCCGTTTAATTTTTCGCAGATTCCGTTAGCGGATGGATGAAATGGACTCGTAAAAATTTGCTTGACTAACAGTAGTTTATTAAAATACTCCATCAATTCTGAGGTGAATTGGCGCCCTCTATCCGATAGAATTTCTTTAGGCAGGCTTACTCGTGCAAAAATTGAAATTAATGCTTCCGCGCAGGAAATAGTGTCAATCCTCCGTAGGGCCACGGCATCTGGGAACCGGGTGGCACAATCCACTAGGGTGAGGATGTAGGAGTGTCCTCCACTTGAAGGGGGGTGAATTGGTCCCACCAAATCAATAGCCACTCGAAAGAATAGTTCGGTTATAACGGGCACCTTTTGTAAGGGAGCGGGAGGTAGCCGTCCTCTGGAGGGATCCTTCTGACACACGTCGCATGATCGGCAATAGGCCACAATTTCCCTGGCGGCCTGGGGCCAATAAAAGTGTTGGAATATCTGCTGCGCCGTTTTGTTGTGCCCAAAGTGTCCGGCTAATATTCCATCATGCGCGGTATTCAAAATTCTTTGCGTGTATTCTTGAGGTACACACAGTGCTTTCTTGTTCTCCTTATCCTCCTCGCTGAAAGTACGGTAGAAAAGTGAGTCTTCTACGATATACTGGATAGGCTTCTTTCCTTTCACTTGGAGAATTTCACCTTTAATAGCTTTCTCCCATAGAGGTTTAAGAGTGGGGCATTCCTTCTGAGAAAACGGGGAAGAAGGGCAATTTGAACCCATTGTCTTCGAGGGTAATCCTAGGGGTCAACTTAGCAGGTTGCTCTTTCCTCTGGGCTTCTTGTGCCCGGGTGACTACTTGTTGGGCCACTTCTTGCTGGGGAATTAGGGAGTTTTGTCTGATTAGTACTGCGCAGAACTTAATCGGGGCTACTACCACGTCTGTCCAACCGGTGAAATATCTGCATTGTATATGACATCTCACGACGGGGAATCGATTGTCGCGTCCTAAAAAGTCGTGGATGATTGCGAATTTCTTATGGTTAGGGTTTACTGGGGACAGCAACTAGTCGGATACCACTATGCACGTACATCCGGTGTCTCTGACTAAAGTGGATACTCGGCACCCATTAACAGTGCCCTCTTCAAATTGTAGGCCGCCTGGCGAACTTTTGTTGAATAGAAAGTTTACCTGTTGCTGGGGCACTTCGGATGTTGGCGCGGGGACGTAGAACGAATCAGCTTGTCCTGCTGGGATCGCGGCAGTCAGGTTTTGCACCTGTTGTCTCGAAGTCTCCCTCAGCCGGGAGTTTTGTGGGCACTGGAAACTCAGGTGACCTATTATCCCGCAGGTATAACAAGTGACGGGCCTCCTGGGATACGTGCCGGTATTAGGGTATGATCCTTGTGGAATCCTAACTTCTTTTTGATTTTTTTCTCCTCCAAAATTTGGCTTATAAGTTCCTTTTGCTACTGAGAACTTAAAGGGCTTCTTCTGCACATGCCTGGGTGGCGGCCCATTTTTCTTTGGGGAGGGAGCCTTCTCTTTCTTGTACTCCCTCGGATATAACCGATGATTTACCGCGTGGAGGTCAGCCTCGTCCAGACACTCGTTGAAGGTAGAAGCTTTTCGGTCCTTAACGAATGCACGGATTTCCTGGGGTAGTGTACTTAGTAACTGATCTCTAAGCATGAAGTCGACGACCGCAGCGACTTCGTTCTCTACCCCTTCTGACTCCATCCAAAACTGTAGGCTTCGACGAAGCTCAAAGCCAAAATGTTTGTATGTTTGTCCAGGACTTATACGAGACTGCCTGAACTTCATCCTATATTCTTCCGGGTTAAGGTTTGTTGCTGAGAGAAGTTCGGCTTTGAGAGTGGAATAGTCCACCGTCGCTTCCAAGGGTAAAGATACGAATATCTCTCTCATCCTACGATTAAGTAGCGGTAACAGTCTGGCGACCCCATCTTCTTCTAGGTCCAAATTATTGACCTCAAATATTTTCTCAAAATGGGAGAGATATGAGCATAAATCTTCATCGTCCCTGTACTCCGGGAGTTTCATGCTGGCTGCTGGTGACACTCCTGTTCTGGATGACACTGACTTCACCTCTAACTCGTCTTTGCTAAGAGCTCTTTCGTAGGCCCTTATCTTCTCTCTTTCCTCAGCTTCCATTTTCGTCTTTTCTCTTCTTTCATCAGCTTCCATTTTCGCCTTTTCTTTTTTTTCATCAGCTTCCTTTTTCGCCTTTTCTCTTCTTTCATCAGCTTCCATTTTTATTTTACGTTCCTCTCTTCTTTCTTCTCTTTCGTTTCTCTCTTTCTCCTGAATAAACGAGTTCAGCTCGGTTCCTTCCAGTCCGAGGCTTTGACCTTGCTTCCGATAAAGGTCAAACAATGCCATCGCGCTTATTTCAGTCATCTACCTTGTTTTTAATCAAGCCTGACCTACTCCACCACCTAAACTTACTACTTGGCCTAACAATTACCTTTAGATGGCATCCACCTCTAACTTTACCAATTTCCCACTCGTCAAATATTCTATTATTCCTGGTGTTCCTTTTATGTGTTAGCTCTTCCTTAAATAGACACTGCTGGGTTCTTTCTAATATAAAACCTCTAGACCTGACAGCACTTTTATAATATGTCGTAGAATGACCCTAGGTTTTGATCACTATACTCTTTGACAACCTTTTAGTATCGGTATGCTTTAAGGGGCGTGAGTTACTTCTATGATGAAGTAGGCTTTGTTCTAAGAGTGCTATCCAGTGGGGGGTTTTCTTAAGGAAGAGCTATTTTTAAACACATAAGCATAAGAGAAAACACCAGAATCTACCAACATAAACATGTATTTTAAACGAAACACTTAACTATTACAAACTAACAGTTACCACATTTCTATCTTTGGCATCAAAGATCTTTCAATGACAAAAACTAAACAAATAGGCTTCCCGTAAACATACCAATTGCCGATTAGTATTTTTTTCGCGACTCTATTTGATTAGCGTTAAACATTAAATTAACGTACTCTCGTCTACAAACACATATGACCTAGGTTCAAGAACAATGGTTTCTACTCTCCTTTAAAACTTGGGACGTACTAAACTTCTACTATCGCAATAGAGATATAAAAGTTATTTTTAACTTACAGGTAGGTATTAGGGATTGCCGGATGTCGCTGGAGGACTTATCTCTCGCTTTGAAGTGTTGAGGCCACTGGTTAAATTTTCGTCAAGGAGGTATTAATTGTCGCCTGTGACGGGGGTTGATTCTTCCACGTAATTAAAGAACGGGAGCTCGTTGGGGCTGGGTTCTTCTCCTCTCACTCTTACGGAGCTTGAGATGTGAGAGTCGCTCGAGTGTGAGCGGCTTTGCTTTTCTTCAGTCGGACTTCTTTGCAGACTGCAGAGGCTTCTTCGGTATGGCACCGATATAAAGCTTGACTATTTAGGTTAATACTGCCCTGAAAGGGGGGGGATCGATTTTCTCAATCTGATCCTATCGTTTCTCACGGAAATAGTCTTGTATGGCTGAAGGATCGATCTTCACGAACTAACCCTTCTTCTGGCGTATCGACTTCTAATCTTCTAGTCTGGCTGAAAGATCGATCTTCACGAACTAATCTTTCTTCTGGCGAATCAACTACTAATAATCTCCTTGTCTGGCCGATGGATCGATCTTCCCGAACTAATCCTCCTCTGGCGTATCGACTTCTAATCTTCTAGTCTGGCTGAAAGATCGATCTTCACGAACTAATCTTTCTTCTGGCGAATCAACTACTAATAATCTCCTTGTCTGGCCGATGGATCGATCTTCCCGAACTAATCCTCCTCTGGCGTATCGACTTCTGATAATCCCCTTCTCTTTCTTTGCGGGGCTTATTTATCGGCGGATTGCCACCCCATCTATAGGGGGAAGTGACCAAGCCCCAGAGGCTAAGGGGGGGGGGGGAATGGTGAGTTAGCATCTAGGGAGAGCGAGAATTCCTGAGGTGGCACTAGGGTGCCCAAGTCAGCTCGCAACTTATAGGCTCGCAACCGCACCGCTACTTGGCGTGCCTTCTGACTCGCACCGCTTTTTTTTCCATAACCACGGGTTTATGGGTCTCGTAGGTAATTCGATCGTTAGAGCGTCGTTTAAGGACCTTAGGTGGTCGCCTTAAAACAGATGTTAGCTCCAATTGCCCACAGCGGCGGGGAGATCAGACATGGTAAGCATTTTCTCCGGCTACCTTTCCCACGCTTCTCCTCATAAGGGAGGGGGGCTTTAATGTACCTATACTCCTCCAGGATGCTTAATGTAGCCATTTCTCCACAGAGATATTTAAAGCAAACAAAGATAACGGAGACATAATGCCGTGTGTAAATCGCACATCCTCCTTCCCAGCCCCCAGCCCGTGGTTGTGGGGGCGCGGAACCATTATATCCCGGGAGGATGGGCAGGGGGCACGGTATTATTGCATTGGGCTCTTTGGAGCACACTTCCTGTCACGCTGGAACCCTGCCAGTTTATGCGGATGGCTCTAAGTCACAAGAGAGGGTCAGTTTCCATGCCGTCTAACCTCTGTTTGAAGTCAACGGGGCTCTGGCAAGCGCTGCGTCTGTCTTCACGGCTGATCTTGTTGCAATAAACCGTTCGGTACGAGAGATGGGGCGATGTGCCCGGTTCGGAGACCGAATTGTGATTTATTACGACTCACAAAGCGCCCTGAGTGCTCTTGGGAAATTGAAATTCCCGCATACCCTTGTTCGCGATATCCGTGATATAACGGTTTTTGCAAGCCGGGCGGATGTCGAGATTATCTTCTGCTGGGTTCCCAGACATGTAGAAATTTGGGGAAATGAGCGCGCCGATGAAGGCGCCAAAGATTCCGCAAGGAGTAGGTGACTAGACCCGCGTTTCGCTCTTCCCCACATACACTACATGGCTAGAATACGGGTAGCTCTCCGGGCTGCTTGGTAAAGAACATGGGAGATGGTCTAGGAAAACTTAAATTTACGTGCCATTGCACTGCGACTGTTCCCATGGACCTACCCCAATGCCGCGACGGCTTCAGGTTTCTTTCTGTCGTGTCTGAATTGTACACATTCGCGAGACGCACCGCTATTTGATTGAGCGCTCACTTGCTCCCTACTGTTACGACTGCGTTGTCCCCCAGACTGTTTGGCACATTCTTGTTAAATGCCCCAGTCTGGGTGATCTTCGCACACCTAACCTGTCCCGGTACCGTAACGAGCGGGGTCGCTACCGCTTTTCTCTTGTATTCGGGACTGGTTCGTGCACACTAATTTGTGGACTATACGACTTTTTGGAGGAGGCTGCCCTCCTCCACTTTATTTGACTGTTGTAGGTTGCATGTTCCTTTGCTGGGGGAAGGCGGGCCTACCACCGACGCCGGAGCACGCTTCCTTGTTGCCTTTTTGCTTTTTCTTTTTATCGTTATTTGTTTTTTAATATAGTTAGGTAGTAGGCTTTGCTGAATTACGGCGACCTATGCCCTCGGGGAAGGGAGGTGGGGGGGTTGCAAGTGTGGAATGACTACTCATTTGAAAGTCACTGAGTCGACTAAGTGGTTGCGCGATAGTACTTGACTGATGAGGCGATTCCTGACGACACTGGCTGATATTCCCTCTCGGACAAGCGAAGAGCGAGATGATGATTAACGAGGACTTAGTTAATATAGGAGTTAGCTATTTATTTTCTCGGTTTATTTAATTGTCATTGTTTCCTTGGTAAGCGGCATTGGTTTAGGTCGCTTTTGGTAATTATAAACGCAATAGATCATTATCTTAAATTTAAGGGTAGAACAGATAGAGTTAAGAAGTGTAAATAAGTTGATAATGACCAGTAGTAAGGGTAAATATATCACCCAGATAATTATCTTAACTTCCAGAGTAGAGTTAGATAGTAAAAGGTATACTCATTGTTGTAAAAGCAGTGCTCATTGTAGTGAAAAATGTACCTGACGTGATGAAAATTGTAAAAATATCGGTTGAAGCCATAGTCATAGTGTTGAAGGCCGTGCCATTGTGTTGTGAGCTTTAATTTGTGAAAACCTTTTACCATATTCGAAAACGGCGCTCCCATCATAAAATAAAAGTTGCCCCGTTGTGGTATAAGAGGTAAAAATCGGTTTGTTTGGAATCGTTGCCTGTCAGCAACACACATACACAATCTCACCAGCCATCAAATAAGGTTTTGTTTTTTGTTTTTTAATATATATGTATATATATAAGATGGAAGACGCATTTTTACGGAGGGTTTTTTTTTAATCAAATATAAAATATATTTTTAAAATCCGTACAACCGCGTATATCCTTCTTATTTGAAAGCTCGATGGTGAATCAAATTATTTATTTAGTATATTTACTTCCACTCTTCTAAGATAAAGTAATTTTATTGATAAAGTTAAATTTACAAAAGAAATTCCCCATCACAGATAAAATCGTTTTGTCTTTTCAATGTCGTATTATTGCTTAAATGACCCCTTTGACTTGGAAGGCAGAGGAAGAAATTGATATAGGTCGTCTCAGAGAGAATTTAAAATTTAGAAGAATGGAAACCTTACATTTGTCTACAAGTAGTTGTAATTCTTCATGTCCTTTACACCCTATTAAACACACAACCACACATCTATTCCAAATCCTGCCTTCATAGATATGATGCTATTTGCCATAGCGTCTAGTCATACAGTACGGATTAACAGCCTTGAGTGGACGGGGTCAACGACAGCTCGTCCCATTGCCTTCATTTTATATTGCACTCGCACGAAAGGTGGATTTGTCCGCGCGGCTCTATATGTTAGTGGCCCATATTCAGAATTAGTAGTCTCTAGGATACACATAAAAATATATAACACCTCAAATTAAAATTCAAACTGTTAAGAAAATTGGCTTCCAAAATAATAGTATAAGGGCTAATTATTATTACTTAATAAATAAATTTTCAGTTAAGTTCTTAAATTCAATTAATTTCTACTTTTTGGTATTTCCAAGTCAATAATAATTATTACATAAGGCCGTCATTATTGAAGGCACGGCTACACTTACTTAAGATTTTCTTATGCAAAAAAACGGAGGCCTAAATTTAACAAATAAACGGCGTTTCCCTTCCATAAATTGCTTACAGCATTTTATGCTGTTTGATGGTCCCCGTGTTGTACTCGTGGCCAAAAAAGTCCCCCTCGGCAATAGCGTCCTTTCTTTCGGGCTCGGTTTATTAAGGACATGATATGAGGAGTGTGGGATCTTACCTCCATAAAGGTATGTTAATGGTAATATGTCTGACCTTTATGGTATCTATCACGACCTGATTTTAGTGCCAGCAAAGTGTACAAGGGGATACTTCGTGGTAAAGGGTGCTAAATTTGTGAGGCAATTAGTCCTGTTTCACTCTGGGGAATTGTTCGAAGCAACGAGTGTAACAATAGTTCGTGAAGAACGACCGGGCGAGGCTTTTAATTTACATATCCAATTTACGTCCTTCTGATTGCCGGTCTTGCATTCGAGTCAGTAAATTGGCGTCCAACAGGTGGAAGTCTCATTAAACGCCCCGATTACTCCATTTAGCTGCATTCATAATCTCTTTCTATTGCCTAAGTTTGCTTACTTAAAGACGGCTTTGCAAATCAATATATATATATATATATATATATATATATATATATATATATATATATAAGTGTATGTTGGGAGCAGCTTCTCGTCTATACATGTTTTGTTAAAGACCAGGTTATATTTTGATTTTATCAATTTTATTTCGGAACATTCCAACTGGCGAATGCAGTGTTTTGTCTCTGGTTGGAGATTAAAGATCAGTTGAGGAAGATCCATTTTAATTTTTCAACTAATTTGAGTTTTGGCTGTGAGCTTTCACCTTTCTTAAGGCATCTTTAGACAAAAGTCTTCGTTATTGTTGAGGCTGGGTTGATTTGGTGTTTTCCCTTGATTTGCCTCCTTTACCGGTGAGGTAGCTCATTGGTAGTCGTGAGCAGCTAAGAATGAAATTGATTTTCGTTCTTTGGTGCCTTTATAGGTCAAAGGCGGAGTACCAGGTTCCTTTAGCAGAAAAGGTGAAGTACTCGCTCGGAACTGGTGCGTTGGGTATTAAGTTTGGGGGCCAACTCTTTAATGAGAAGAGCCACCAGAATCTTCAGGCAGCGAAGGTCAGGGTTTCTTCTGAGTATGGTAGAGTTTTTGACCAGAGTTGCTCTTGTAATTTGTGCGTTATACTTTTCTTTGTAGTGTGTTTTTATTCCTCCTTCTTTCAAATGCATCGTTAGGTGCCGGCTGATGGTAGTAATGGTCATACCTATATATTGATTATTTGAGTGAGGTTTGAAGTCCTCATGGGAGCATTGAAATTTATATACCACATTTGTAGTCTTTAAGATCGATTGATTTTCGCGGAGGTTGTTTTTCATTAATAAGTTGCTTACTTTTGTGTTTTTTTTATAATAAATTCGTAAGGATAACTTTTTATTTTCTTTGATAGTGTTACTTTTCATGATATCTTGTAGTATTCTTTCGTCTGTTTTGTAAGCATCCGTCATTTGGCTCTTGTAGTAGAGTGGTATTAGTTTTTCCATTTCTCTTCCCTCCTTTACCTCAAACTTGGAGTTGAGAATTTTCTTCTGTAATTTGTCGAATTCTCTGTTTGAGTAGCCATTATTGATCGGGATCCGTTTTGATCTTCGAAATTCTTCATCAAGTGCGGTCCACGTTGAACAGTTCTTGATGGCTCTTCTTATATATGAGCTCATTACCGGTTTTTAAAGTTCTCGGTGCACTCACTTTTGGCGTTAAGGTATCGACCGAAGTCTGTCCCTTTTCGATAGACGGTGGTGGTATATTTTCCGTCGCTGTTTTGTTTTACGTCTACGTCCAGGAAGGAAATACGGCCACTTACACTTAGTTCATATGTAAATTTGAGAACAGAATGGGATTCTAAGGTCCTTTTGAGTTGTAGTAATTGGTGTTCATCATTAATTGTGAAGTATATGTCATCAACTAATCTGGTGTAAATTTTGGGTTGGTTCGTAATTCTAGTTAAGAGCCTTTCTTCTAGGTTTTCCATGTAGAAGTTCGCGAACGTAGGGCCTAGTGATGATCCCATCCATACTCCGTCATTTTGATGGGGAAGTTTGCTATCTGGCCTTCGAAATGGAGCTTTGGTTGTACATATTCTTAAAGGTTGTTTTAATATTTGGGGTTCCATTCGTGGTGGAGGCAGGTCGGGGTTTTCTTAAACGCACTTTATAATCATTTCGATTGCTTCCTCTATTGGCACATTGGTGAAAAGGCTATCGACATCAAGTAAGGCTGGGGTGCCTCCTGGTGGGGAACTATGGAGAATATCAACAAATTCGTTGGTCGACTTCATGGAGAATTTTAACGGAATGAATGGCGTAATGATTGAATTCAAGCGTTTGGCGAGTTTGTATGTCGGCGTCGGGACTTGAGAGATGATTGGTCGAAGGGGGTTATTTTGCTTATGTGATTTGACATTTCCGTAGATGTATCCGGGGCTATAATCACCTTTAATAGGAAAGAGTTCAATTTGATTGGGGATACTGTTGTTTTAGGGTAGTTTGTTGACTTTTTTCTTCAGTTGTTCGGTTGGGTCTTTCGTTATTTCTTCAATATCGTTTATTTTTAGGTATATTAATGTTTGTTATTTTTTGAAAATAAATGGTGTTCAAAATAATTGATATTGATTTGTATATAGACGAGGAAGGATATCCATTGTTGGTGAAATATCGAGTTAAAAATTTAAATTTTATATGTATCAATCAGAAGTTCTACGATAATTGATAAACGCTGTTTAATAGGGTAGTTAATTGTTCTTAATTTCTAAGAGAGCTGAAAATCACTGAAGAAATTCAAATCAAGCCCAGTAAAAGTAGGTTTGCGATAAACCGAGGTAAGGAAAGATTTGCCCAATCGAGAGATCAAAATGTTTAGAATTGGGAGAGTTGTTAAGTTCCTTTTCTTGTTCAAACTGAATATTTGGGTGTAACTGGTTTATGTATGTAGTGCAATTGATGTATTTTTGTTCTGATTTGAAAATAACAAAGGTATCATCGACATATCTTCTATAAAAATAGGTTTAAATGAGGTTAGACACGTGTTCATAAAATCTAGTTCAAAATTTGACATGAAGATATCGGCTAAAATCGGAACAATGGACAACACATGCTAACCCTCTCTATTTGGCGGTATGTTTTCCCATCAAATCTAAAGTAATTATCATTAATTACCAATTCTAATGAGGAACGAAAACGAAGAGTATGAAATTCCCTGGAATCCATGAAATGTTGAGTTAAAATAATAGAAAGCCTTGCGCAACACTAACTCTATTGTTTCTTTTACGGGGATTGAAGTAAATATGGAATTAACATCTACACTCGTAATAAGGTTAAGAGAGTCAATATTAAGTTGAGAAATTTCTTCAGAAAAATGAGGAGCTATTTGTTATATTAAATTCATTCCGACTAAGGAAGGTAAGCATAGGAATTAAAAATATGGATACTTTATAATTAGGCATGGTATAAGTAGCGAGTATGGGATGCATTGGAACAGTCTTATGTAAATTTTCGGTAGGCCTTACAATAGGCCAAGGTTAGAGGAAGAGGAAAAGAGATGTTGTATGTAAACTCATCTATTAGGTTTTTTGGCTTAAGTTTCATAAGAAACCTATTAACATTATCGTCTAGTCCAATGCTAATCTTTCCTGGTGTAAAGGCAAAACGAGGAACTAAGTTCTCTCGGCCCCAAAACAAGAAATAAATAGGTCCACAGGAAGGTGATAAGATATCTGCGAGGGTCTATAAATACAATGAAGGATTCAAATGTATTAAATAAATACAGTGCACAAAAGGATTATATTAAATACAATGTAAACATATCAAATAAATACAGGGCACAAATAGGTGCATTAAATATCTCACAGGATTAAACCACCAATGACAACACGTCGTTACAAAATAAGCACTGCTACTCAGGACAATCGGTTTAGGAACGGAATATAGCCCCCCCGTCCCTCCCCCACCGTCTTACGTTTTTTATAAATAGCTGTAGGTTTCTATAAAGAGAACCTAAGAATGGGACATAAGATGAAAAGAAATATTCCCAATACCTGTCACGGAAGTAGTGAAACTATACACGGATGGCGGTTGTCCTGGAAACGGGGAGGGTCGTACGAGCCCAAGCCTATTCCGACTTCCCGGTGAGAGCGAGAGAGACGAGTAAATCGGGAGCTTGCAATCGGTGCAGCGACAGATGCTGGCAGGGGTCTATAGATATCAGCAGATCCTCGCTGTATGAATTTCTGATCGGCTCTATGTACTTCTTAGAATCAGGAGGTCCCTTCCTATTTATACCCGTCACTAATGAGCGCCTACGTGACGAAATTTAACCGGCTTTCAGTTCGTTGACTCTCGCTCCAGTCGCTATGGAGTAAACTAGGTAGTAAGTTAAGGAACCGCGCTTCCCAGGAGTTACGACGTAGGTTACAAATGGGTCGTAAATCACGTGGTAGGTTATCCTTAGACCCGGCTCCTTGTTCATAACCTGAAATTTTGTTGGATGACTTAGTATGCTCATCCATTTTAGTACGTAATCCTTATGATTTAGAATAACGACTCCAGTTTCCTTATCAGGTCGAGTAAAGATGATTTCCTTATTTGATCCTAATTTACGGAGGAGGTGAATATCTTGCTTACGAAAAATGACAGAAGAAAATTTGAGGAACTGGAGTTATTATCAGGTTAGTGCTGCCCATATCATGGTTTAGTCGCATTTTCCGACGCGCCGAAGGACGGTATTTGCTGATGACACGAAACTAGGTGCTAGGGCAAAACATCAAAACTTGGATAAATTGCCAGTAAGATGGTAAATGTTATTCGGCATGATAATTTTAGAAGGGATTGCAAGATGGGTGATCAAATTTTAAATAAAGTCAACATGGAAAAAAAATGAGTGTTTCAATCTTAAGTAATCTCAAATTTTCTGAACGATGCAGTGTAATGTCATTTACAGGAGTTCCAGGATACATGCTGGACATTTTGCATTTAAATCGGAAGTTATTTACCTTATATATAGCGCTTGCAGGACCTCATTTAGAATATGCGGTACAATTCTGGTCTCGACACATACAAAAGGACATTGTAATATTGGAATGCGTCGAGCGTCAAGCGACGAGATTAATTCCTGAACTTAGAAACAGATCGTACGAAGAAAGGCCGAGCGATCCCAATTTATTTTCACTGGAATATCGGCAAATTTTTGAAGTCTTCAAAATACTAAAGGAGTTTACTGATATGCATTACAACTCAGTATTTAAGCTAGATAACTGAGCGGTAACTAGAAATAACGGTTTCTAATTAGTAAAAACCTCCAACAAAAACTGCGAGAGCAGAAAATTTCTTTTCTTATAAAATAATACAGACTTGAAATAACTTGACTAGGAATTGCCGCTAAAGCACTACAGTCAATATGTTTAATAAAAGAATCGATAAATATCACTTTAACATATGACCATACATAATTAGGAGTAGTTATGTTAGGTTAGGTTGGGTTTGGTTAGGGTAGGGTTGGGTTGGGTTCGATTAGGTTAGTTTGGTTCTCTTCTGTTGTGTTTGGTTGGGTTAGGTTTGGTTAGGTTAGGTTAGTTATCTTTAGTATGAGAAGTCCTAGATATAAATTTATCTGGGTATGAGTTATCCTGGTGTGAATATCCGGGTATGAGTTGATGAATGCCCATGTCTGAAGTGTCCTGGATCCTCTCATTTGCTCATTCTAGCGATAATAAATCTTTAATTATTGAATTAAGGAAATAAATCATAGATCCATCTTTAGGCATAGGCGTTTTAAACTTCATCGAATATTAAACTTATGCGAACACGTTCTGTCGCCATTTACATAACGGAGTAAAAACCTATTTTATTACAAATATCTGTTGACACTTTGAATACATGTGTATAAGCAGATAACACTGGTCTGCGCTGTTTACTAGGTCTAACACATAATACCAGGTTCTAATCCTTGTCTTGACGGCCAGTCTTGTCTGATAAAATGCTGGTCGTCGTCAGCCCGGCTGTCCCACAAGCTCAGAAAATATAGATACTTTGTGTACCCGCCTTGAAGGTCTAGGAGAGTCCAATAACTTTAAAATCTCCACAGATTAGCTATTTGTGATCCTGGTAGTTGAGAGAAGACAACATACGGTTCATTCTGTTGCAGGTCTCTTTCATTGCAGTTGAATTTCCAACAGAGATCGATGAAAACCTATTGCCATTATTAAAAACAACTGCCTTGAGACTTCTGTTTGATGATTCAATGGAAAGTCTTCATTCCATAGCATCATACTTCAGGCCCATTAAGTTCAGCGGGTCGGCAATATTGTTACAGTAGACCAGTAAAGAGGCTTCATTAAACGTCAAAACTTTCCTAAATTCTTTCTCGTGCTCCCAATACCAATATAATGTTGTCCCTGGTGCCAGCATACATTTCTCCCGAAGACGTAAACACAATAGTTGAGCAGATTCTTTGGAAAGGTACAGGTATCCTGTCAAGTCGTTGAGTTTGGCTTGCGTAAATGGTACCAGTTGGTCGCCCTCTTCTGGCTTGTTTGCATCAAACTCAGCTGTATCGGTAGTGACACTAGCTTTGGAATCAGAGCTAGAACCCGTCGTAAAATCAGCTCAGAAACAGGAAGATCGGGGCCATGTGAGACTGGTTTTATAGCAGAAGGAACATTGGAGTATTGAACATGGTGCTTGTTCTTGCGATTGATGCCTTTCAAATTTGTCATGCAGAAGTAGCAGTCGGCGACATGATCTTTTCCTTCCCTCCACTCCAATCCCGTAAATTTTCCATACATGATTTACAGCAAATATGGGGAGCAAATGTCTTATCCTGGTTACCTAGTTTCACTCCAAAGTAAGCATGATCTGCCTTTTACACAGAATTCGTGATTTTTGCTTGACGGTCTGGAAAAGCGACATGTCCGCAAATGTAACAAAACCTATTCGGATGATTCTTATACGTACGATCCATTGTAATGAAAATCTAGACCTGAGAGGATGAATAAAATAGGTTAAATATGGTTACTCATCAGTAAATGTGACAAAACAGAAGTAATAAACGGTTGGATGATAGCACTACTTTGGAATATAGGTCCTAATATAACTCGAGCATATCTTAAAAACTAGACCTGACCAGGGAAAAATGATTCTAAATCAGTTGTAAAACCTATGACTTTTGAAAAAAAAGTTTCAAAACGCAGGCCAGTGTAATATATGACTGTCCCCCAGACGCACATATGCGCCCACTACACATTAAAATTCATTGTTATATTAGGAGCCGTGGCATTGAAGCTTCATATATTTCTTCCTCATTTGACAAGGAATATACATCTCATTTGGCATATCACGAAAATCATTGGTTGGCAATGAAATTGCTTGTAATGGTGTTGCGTAGAGTGGAGTACATAGGAGTTGGTTCGAGCTAGGACATCGTGTAGAGGATGGATGTGCTTCCATTGAATAGGTTTTAGCCGCGGGTGGGCGACTACTATGGCCCGTCGGTCGGTCGGTCAGATAGTAACAATTTTACCTTTCCATGATGTTTTGAAAAATTTGAAGGTCGTAAGGTCAGATGATACGTTTGTTAATTGATAATACACGTTTGTTAATTTAATATTTTTTTCTAAATTATTGAAAAATTTAGAGCACGCGACTTAGATATTGTCGTAGAATGACCCTTGGTTTTGATCCCTCTACTCTTTGACACCCTTTTAGTAGCGGTATGCTTTAAGGGGCGTGAGTTACTTCTATGATGAAGTAGGCTTTGTTCTAAGAGTGCTATTTTAGTGGTTTAGTTCTTAAGGAAGAGCTATTTTTAAACACATAAGGATAAGAGGAAACACCAGAATCTACCAAAATAAACATGTATTTTAAATTAAATATTACAAACCAACAGTAAACACATTTCTATCTTTGGCCTCAAAGATCTTTCAATGACAAACATAAACAAGTAGGCTTCCAATAAACATACCAATTGCCAATTAGTATTTTTTATCACGACCCTATTTGATTAGCATAAAACATTAAATTAACGTACTCTCATCTACAAACACATATGACCTAGGTTCAAGAATAATGGTTTCTACTCTCCTTTAAAACGTGGGACGTACTAAACTTCTACTATCGCAATAGAGATATAAATGTTATTGTTAACTTACAGGTAGGTATTAGGGATTGCCGGAAGTCGCTGGAGGACTTATCTCTCGCTTTGAAGTGTGGTGGTCGCTGCTTGAATTTTCGTCGCCTGTGACGGGGGCTGATTCTTCAACGTAATTAAAGAACGGGAGCTCGTTGGGGCAGGGTTCTTCTCCTCTCACTCTTACGGTGCTTGAGATGTGAGAATCACTCGAGTGTGAGCGGCTTTGCTTTTCTTCAGTCGGACTTCTTTGCAGACTGAAAAGGCTTCTTCGGTATGGCACCGATATAAAACTTGACTATTTAGGTTAATACGGCCCTGAAAGGGGGGATCGATTTTCTCAATCTGATCCTCTCGTTTCTCACTGAAATAGTCTTGTATGGCTGAAGGATCGATCTTCACGAACTACCCTTCTTCTGGCGTATCGACTTCTAATCTTCTTGTCTGGCTGAAAGATCTATCTTTACGAACTAATCTTTCTTCTGGCGAATCGACTACTAATAATCTTCTTGTCTGGCCGACGGATCGATCTTCACGAACTAATCCACCTCTGGCATATCGACTTCTGATAATCCTCTTCTCTTTCTTTGCGGGGCTTATTTATAGGCGGATTGCCGCCCCATCTAAAGGAGAAAGTGACCAGGCCACAGAGGCAAAAGGAAGGGGGGAGCGAATGGTGAGTTAGCATCTGGGGAGAGCGAGAATTCCTGAGGTGGCACTAGGGTGCCCAAGTCAGCTCGCAACTTATAGGCTCGCAACCGCACCGCTACTTGGCGTGCCTTCTGACTCGCACCGCTTTTTTTTCCATAACCACGGGTTTATGGGTCTCATAGGTAATTCGATCGTTAGAGCGTCGTTTAAGGACCTTAGGTGGTCGCCTTCAAACAGATGTTAGCTCAAACTGCCCACAGCGGCGGGGAGATCACACATGGTAAGCATTTTCGCCGGCTACCTTTCCCACGCTTCTCCTGATGAGGAGGGGGGGCTTGAATGTACCTATACTCCTCCAGGATGCTTAATGTAGCCATTTCTCCACATTTACCTCCATCCTTAAGAAAATAACGGGAGGGGGGGGGGGGTCCAATCCGACGCTTACAATAATATACATGGGTAACTTACGGAACATTATATTATACAATAAATTCTAGTTCACTCGGGAATGCCTCGATAACATTTCACCTGACCTTACATTAATTCCTATATTACTGTGCCAACTTAGGATTTTCTTACCTACCACTAGGGGGTTACTCGCCCCTACTTACTTACAATTCTACTGATTTACACTTAACTTTGCTATAATACAATAGTTGGGCTGCTCCTTAATCGTCGACAGGGTTCCGACTTAACGAGTCGGCCATACAATTGTTGGACCCTTTTATATAGTGAATGGAGTACTGGTACTCCATTAAGAGTAAACTCCATCTCAGGAGTCTTCCATTCTTACACTTATTTTTACCTAAGTATGACAACGGTTTATGGTCGCATTCCAACTTAAACTCGCGCCCTATTAGATAATATTTGAATTTACCTATGGACCATATTATGGCCAAAGCTTCGATTTCGATAGTAGCGTAGGCTTTTTCTCTACTCAACAGTTTCCTACTGACATAAGCTATGGGATAGGCTGTTTCGTCATCTTCGTATTGAAGCAATACTCCGCCTAACCCGTCCCGACTAGCGTCCGTGCGAAGGCCGAAGATCTTGTTGGGATTTGGTAAGCGAAGAATGGGCGCAGTTACGAGTTTTCCTTTTAGAACCTCCAACTGAGTTATTGCATGGGGGTTCCACGTGACAGGGTCTGACGCTCTCTTTTTTAACAAATCATTAAGTGGGGCCGCAATGGAAGCGAAGTGTGGTACAAAACGCCTATAGAACGAGGCCGCTCCCATAAACGATCGGAGTTGTTTCTTTGTTTTCGGCCGGGGCATCTTGACTATGGCGTCCACTTTTTCTTGCTGGGTAGTCAAGTGTTTTTGTCCTATTTTGAATCCCAGGTAGTCAATGGATTCGTAGGCAAAATAACACTTGGTCGGTCCGGCGGTTAGACCTTGCTCCTTCAATTTCTCCAGCAATGAGCGTAAGGCGTGTAAGTGTGACTCCCATGTACGGGTAGCTACGTACACGTTGTCGAAGTAAAACGACACGTCACTTAGTCCAGCGATAATTCGCCTCATCATCCTATTATAATTGCTACCGGCTGTAAGTAGTCCGAAGGGTAGCCTGGTAAACTGTAACAGACCTCTCTCGGTCGCAAACGCCGTCAGTTTTTTGGACTCCTTAGCGAGAGGTATTTGATAGTACGCTTTACACAAATCCAATTCGGTGATGAATTTAGCGTCTTCAAATAAATGGAGATTTTGATCTATTAGTGGGATGGGCTCGGCGTCGAAAACGGTCACTGAATGCAATTTTCGGAAGTCCACGCACATCCGAAATGATTGATCCGGTTTCTTAACCATTACTATGGGGGAGCAATAATCGGACTCCGATGGCTCTAAAATTGCCAATTTTAGTAAATTCCGGACTTCCTTATTGAAGGCTTCTCGTAGGTGGATCGGTAAATGATATGGTTTGCTCCGAACCACTGAATTAGTTTTTAGTTTTATTTCATGGATAAAATCCTTGGCACATCCGGGGTTTTCAGAAATGACTTCTGGGAATTCCATGAGCAAGTTCAACATTTCCGCTTTTTGTTGAATTTCTAAGTGGGGATTTATCTTTAAATCCACCCGAGGGTCTTCCGGGGTAGGTGAGAGCGAGGGAAGTTCGTATTCCTCGTCTTGTTCACACACACGGTGTGTATGACTTGCAGGGGCTTACCCGGGTAAACGGCATCCATCGGTTCTTCTTCGTCTAGAAGGGTAATATTCTTTATGCACGTACGGCGATGATATTTTTTTAGCATGTTTATGTGATAGGTTCTTCGCCCTGTTGGGGTATCTATCAAGTAATCGACTGGACCCCGTGCCTCGATTACTTCAAACGGTCCCTTCCACTGGGCCCATAACTTATTATTTTCGGTCGGGAGTAATAATAAGACTTCATCTCCTGCCTTTAATTTTCGAGCCTTTGCTTTCATATCGAAGTAGTCCCGATATTTGGCTAAATTTTTCTCGGCGTTCTCTCGAGCTAAGCCAGAGCAGTATTCTAGGCGCTCGCGCATATCCATCACGTAGGCGTAAGACGATTTGATTTCTTGGTCGAGCTTCGCGTTGGAAAATAATTCCTTAAGAATACTCATAGGACCTCGCACATTTCTCCCGTATAATAGCTCAAAGGGCGAGAATCCCAACGTCCGGTTAGGTATTTCTCGGCAGGCGAAAAGGGCTGCAGGCAGGTATCTGTGCCACTGTGTAGGGTTGTTTTGACACAACTTCTTCAATATATTTTTGAAAGTCCCGTTTAATTTCTCGCAGATTCGGTTAGCGGAGGGATGAAATGGACTCGTAAAAATTTGCTTGACTAACAGTAGTTTGTTAAAATACTCCATCAATTCTGAGGTGAATTGGCGCCCTCTATCAGATAGAATTTCTTTAGGCAGGCCAACTCGTGCAAAAATTGAAATTAATGCTTCCGCGCAGGAAATAGTGTCAATCTTCCGTAGGGCCACGGCATCTGGGAACCGGGTGGCACAATCCACTAGGGTGAGGATATGGGAGTGTCCTCCACTTGAAGGGGGGTGAATTGGTCCCACCAAATCAATTGCCACTCGAAAGAATGGTTCGGTTATAACGGGCACCTTTTGTAAGGGAGCGGGAGGTACCCTTCCTCTGGAGGGATCCTTCTGACACACGTCGCATGATCGGCAATAGGCCACAATTTCCTTGGCGGCCTGGGGCCAATAAAAGTGTCGGAATATCTGCTGCGCCGTTTTGTTGTGCCCAAAGTGACCGGCTAATATTCCATCATGCGCGGTATTCAAAATTCTTTGCGTGTATTCTTGAGGTACACACAGTGCTTTCTTGTTATCCTTATCCTCCTCGCTGATAGTACGGTAGAGAAGTGAGTCTTCTACGATATACTGGATAGGCTTCTTTCCTTTCACTTGGAGAATTTCACCTTTAATAGCTTTCTCCCATAGAGGTTTAAGAGTGGGGCATTCCTTCTGAGCACTGGCGACTGAAGTCAATTTGAACCCATTGTCTTTGAGGGTAATCCTCGGGGTCAACTTAGCAGGTTGCTCTTTCCTCTGGGCTTCTTGTGCCCGGGTGACTACTTGTTGAGCCACTTCTTGCTGGGGAATTAGGGGGTTTTGTCCGATTAGTACTGCGCAGAACTTAATTGGGGCTACTACCACGTCCGTCCGACCGGTGAAATATCTGCATTGTATATGACATCTCACGACGGGGAATCGATTGTCGCGTCCTAAAAAGTCGTGGACGATTGCGAATTTCTTATGGTTAGGGTTTACTGGGGGCAGCAACTTGTCGGATACCACTATGCACGTACATCCGGTGTCTCTGACTAAAGTGGATACTCGGCACCCATTAACAGTGCCCTCTTCAAATTGTAGGCCGCCTGGCAAACTTTTGTTGAATAGAAAGTTTACCTGTTGCTGGGGCCCTTCGGATGTTGGCGCGGGGACGTAGGACAAATCAGCTTGTCCTGCTGGGATCGCGGCAGTCAGGTTTTGCACCTGTTGTCTCGAGGTCTCCCTCAGTCGGGAGTTCTGTGGGCACTGGAAACTCAGGTGACCTATTATCCCGCAGGTATAACAATTGACGGGCTTCCTGGGATACGTGCCGGTATTAGGGTATGATCCTTGTGGAATCCTAACTTCTTTTTGATTTTTTTCTCCTCCAAAATTTGGTTTATAAGTTCCTTTTGCTGCTGAGAACTTAAAGGGCTTCTTCTGTAAATGCCTGGGTGGCGGCCCATTTTTCTTTGGGGAGGGAGCCTTTTCTTTCTTGTACTCTCTAGGATATAACCGATGATTTACCGCGTGGAGGTCAGCCTCGTCCAGACACTCGTTGAAGGTAGAAGCTTTTCGGTCCTTAACGAATGCACGGATTTCCTGGGGTAGTGTACTTAGTAACTGATCTCTAAGCATGAAGTCGACGACCGCAGCGACTTCGTTCTCTACCCCTTCTGACTCCATCCAAAACTGTAGGCTTCGACGAAGCTCAAAGCCAAAATGTTTGTATGTTTGTCCAGGTCTTATACGAGACTGCCTGAACTTCATCCTATATTCTTCCGGGTTAAGGTTTGTTGCTGAGAGAAGTTCGGCTTTGAGAGTGGAATAGTCCACAGTCGCTTCTGAGGGTAAAGATACGAATATCTCTCTCATCCTACGATTGAGTAGCGGTAACAGTCTGGCGACCCCATCTTCTTCTAGGTCCCAATTATTGACTTCAAATATTTTCTCAAAATGGGAGAGATATGAGCATAAATCTTCATCGTCCCTGTACTCCGGGAGTTTCATGCTGGCCGCTGGTGACACTCCTGTTCTGGATGACACTGACTGCACCTCTAACTCATCTTTGCTAAGAGCTCTTTCTTGGGCCCTTATCTTCTCTCTTTCCTCAGCTTCCATTTTCGTCTTTTCTCTTCTTTCATCAGCTTCCATTTTCGCCTTTTCTCTTCTTTCATCAGCTTCCATTTTCATTTTACGTTCCTCTCTTCTTTCTTCTCTTTCATTTCTCTCTTTCTCCTGAATAAACGAGTTCAGCTCGGTTCCTTCCAGTCCGAGGCTTTGACCTTGCTTCCGATAAAGGTCAAACAATGCCATCGCGCTTATGTCAGTCATCTACCTTGTTTTTAATCAAGCCTGACCTACTCCACCACCAAAACTTACCACTTGGCCTAACAATTACCTTTAGATGGTATCCACCTCTAACTTTACCAATTTTCCACTCGTCAAATATTCTATTATTCCTGGTGTTCCTTTATGTGTTAGCTATTCCTTAAATAGACACTGCTGGGTTCTTTCTAATATAAAACCTCTAGACCTGAGACCACTTTTATTATATGTCGTAGAATGACCCTTGGTTTTGATCCCTCTACTCTTTGACACCCTTTTAGTAGCGGTATGCTTTAAGGGGCGTAAGTTACTTCTATGATGAAGTAGGCTTTGTTCTAAGAGTGCTATTTTAGTGGTTTAGTTCTTAAGGAAGAGCTATTTTTAAACACATAAGGATAAGAGGAAACACCAGAATCTACCAAAATAAACATGTATTTTAAATTAAATATTACAAACCAACAGTAAACACATTTCTATCTTTGGCCTCAAAGATCTTTCAATGACAAACATAAACAAGTAGGCTTCCAATAAACATACCAATTGCCAATTAGTATTTTTTATCACGACCCTATTTGATTAGCATAAAACATTAAATTAACGTACTCTCATCTACAAACACATATGACCTAGGTTCAAGAATAATGGTTTCTACTCTCCTTTAAAACGTGGGACGTACTAAACTTCTACTATCGCAATAGAGATATAAATGTTATTGTTAACTTACAGGTAGGTATTAGGGATTGCCGGAAGTCGCTGGAGGACTTATCTCTCGCTTTGAAGTGTGGTGGTCGCTGCTTGAATTTTCGTCGCCTGTGACGGGGGCTGATTCTTCAACGTAATTAAAGAACGGGAGCTCGTTGGGGCAGGGTTCTTCTCCTCTCACTCTTA
Source organism: Ceratothoa steindachneri (assembly GCA_963969495.1). NCBI lineage: Eukaryota > Metazoa > Arthropoda > Malacostraca > Isopoda > Cymothoidae > Ceratothoa > Ceratothoa steindachneri. The sequence goes on from OZ018332.1 coordinate 46,852,373, forward strand.
CGGTGCTTGAGATGTGAGAATCACTCGAGTGTGAGCGGCTTTGCTTTTCTTCAGTCGGACTTCTTTGCAGACTGAAAAGGCTTCTTCGGTATGGCACCGATATAAAACTTGACTATTTAGGTTAATACGGCCCTGAAAGGGGGGATCGATTTTCTCAATCTGATCCTCTCGTTTCTCACTGAAATAGTCTTGTATGGCTGAAGGATCGATCTTCACGAACTACCCTTCTTCTGGCGTATCGACTTCTAATCTTCTTGTCTGGCTGACAGATCGATCTTTACGAACTAATCTTTCTTCTGGCGAATCGAATACTAATAATCTTCTTGTCTGGCCGACGGATCGATCTTCACGAACTAATCCACCTCTGGCATATCGACTTCTGATAATCCTCTTCTCTTTCTTTGCGGGGCTTATTTATAGGCGGATTGCCGCCCCATCTAAAGGGGGAAGTGACCAGGCCACAGAGGCAAAAGGGGGGGGGGGCGAATGGTGAGTTAGCATCTGGGGAGAGCGAGAATTCCTGAGGTGGCACTAGGGTGCCCAAGTCAGCTCGCAACTTATAGGCTCGCAACCGCACCGCTACTTGGCGTGCCTTCTGACTCGCACCGCTTTTTTTTTCCATAACCACGGGTTTATGGGTCTCGTAGGTAATTCGATCGTTAGAGCGTCGTTTAAGGACCTTAGGTGGTCGCCTTCAAACAGATGTTAGCTCCAACTGCCCACAGCGGCGGGGAGATCACACATGGTAAGCATTTTCGCCGGCTACCTTTCCCACGCTTCTCCTCATGAGGGGAGGGGGGGGGGGCTTGAATGTACCTATACTCCTCCAGGATGCTTAATGTAGCCATTTCTCCACAGATATGTTGACCATGTTTTTAATATTTTTCTAAATGGAAAATTGGCTTATTTAGTTTAGTTGCTTCAACTTGTAGTACATGAACATCTAAATAGACCAAGAGGAAATGTTGTTTTTTTTACTTTTTTCAACCACAGGTGGGGCCATACATTTTTGGGGAAACTTATAGTGGTACCTGGTAGGGGGGAGGGAAAGGTTGGGAAACATTACTCTAGTTAAACAAACTATTTTTAATGGTTTTTCCCCTTAATGTTTTACTTTTTAAACCTAATATTTCCTCAATAAACCAACCAAAATAGATATCGCATTAACCAAATTGCAGCTTTTTACTGGAATTTCTTCAAACTCGTTAGAATTACAACCCTGCGGGCCAGCAAAGACCCTAAGGTCCCAACATTAACTATAAATCCAGTATTTGTGGTATTCTCGGTTTTAAAGTCATAAAAATACGATAGGAGTTCGCCAACTCCTCGTCTGTACCGTTTAGTAACAATATCCTTTTCACTCCTGGCCGAATTTTTCGACCTGATCGAGTCGAATGGATAAAAATGTGCGATCTTTCCTCAAATGAGGCCTCATAAGGAAAGATTAACACCTAACCTCCATTTTTTTAACTTGCCACAATTAATATGGTGTTCAACGTGGTGGCTTGGGATTAAATGTGACTTTGTAGCATGCAATTGGAAGCTCATCCTTGATACCATACCAATCTTTAAAACACCCCATCCCTAATCCTTGCCTTTCCAAGTTAGCGTGTTATCGTGATTCACCGACGGACAGGAGCTTCAGTTGGAACACGAACTCGAACCGAATTTGTTTTTAGCTTTGTGTTTCCGCCATGTTTCCATTTGAATATTTAAAGAGGACAGTCGAGGGGGTTTCTCAAGATCTTTTCCGTGTATCCCCGTGAGGCATCCTCTAATTTGTACTCTAGAGTTGATCCTTTTCATCTTTGTTCCTCTTCATTGGATCTGCCATTTCATCCTTGTTCCTCATCACTACACCTGGAATTCTATCTTTGTTCATCAACACTTTACCTACCATTTCATCTCTATTCATCTTCACTACACCTGTCATTTCATCTTTGTTCTTCTTTACTGCACCTGTCATTTCATATTTGTTCTTCTTTACTACATCTCTCATTTCATCTTTGGTCTTTTTCACTACACATGTTATTTCATTTTAGTTGTTCTTTACTACACCTGTCATTTCATTTTTGTTCTTCTTCACTACACCTGTTATTTCAGCTTTGTTCTTCTTTACTACACCTCTTATTTCATCTTTGTTCTTCTTTACTACATCTGTTATTTCATCTTTGTTCTTCTCTGCTACTCCTGTCATTTCATATTTGTTCTTCTTCACTACACCTGTCATTTCATCTTTATTCTTTAATACAACTGTGATTTCATTTTTGTCCTTCTTCACTACACCTGTTATTTCATCTTTGTTCTTCTTCACTATACTTGTCATTTCATCTTTGTTCTTCTTCACTAGACCCGTTATTTTAACTTTGATCTTCTTCACTACACCTGTCATTTCTTCTTTTTTTCCTCTTCACTAGACCTGCAATTTCATCTTTGTTCTTCTTCACTACACCTTTCATTCATCTTCGTTATTCACTACACCTGTCATTTCATCTGTTCCTCTGCACTTTACCTGCAATTTCATTTTTGTTCTTCGCTAGTAGACCTGTCATTTCCTGGGCCCATTTAATTATTCCCAAATTTGCCATTAGGATGAGTCCTTGCCACCCTTCTTCTTCTTGAATATTTTTTTCTCCTTCACAACTAATAACTTTAGGAATAGCCCCGATTTATTTCACTAAGAGAAATTAATAATCATTGATAAGGGGCTTGGATAATATTTTTTTAAGAGATCTTAACACCCTCTTGCACCCTTAGTCTGCATCTATCTAGCCTTTTGAAAAGATGAGGAAGAGCTACAAAAAACAAGAGAAAATTTGTTATTCGTAGGTTTGACATTCCATGAACAAATTTGTACTCAAAGGAACCAAGATTACCCACCCCACACCCCTTTATGAGGGTAATTTTATATTGTGTTTAATATTTCTGATGTACCCCGGGGAAGAACTATATACTACGACTCTTAGGCATTACAGAATACAGGGTGACCCAAAATTGTTTGTCGAATTAATGAATTAAGCTTATTGAAAGTTGGGGTACGTTTTGGGGGTCACCCTCTATAAGTTATATTTGATCTTGTAAAGATCAGGCCTCCCAAGGTTTTTCGACAATAATATAACCTTACCTAACTACTCCTAACCAAATCTAACCTAGCCTTACCAAACTTAACCTAACCTAACTTAAAATAACCTAGCCAAACCTAACCAACCTAATCTAGAATTGGTTAGTTTAGGTTAGGTTAGAATCGATAAAAACTTGCGATGCCTCGTTTTTACAAGATCTCTTATGTTCTATTTAGAGGAAATGTTTTGTGTATTTTTTAATTATTTAATATAATAAATTTTACGACCAAATTAACATTTTAGTATGACCTTAAATGAAAATAGGAGTTACAGAGTTACTTGACGCTTGGACCCTTTTAAATATGATTTTCGATCCCTCAGAATTCGTTGATCCTGTAAAATCAAGATCAAATACGATGTGATTTTAATTATTTCGCAAACTACTAAATTTAAAATAATGGATCAAAAAAGCCAAGATAATAAAATGTTAGTTTAGCTGTTATTGTTACAATTTTTGTACATATTTTTTTTATATAGAGAGCCGATCTGGCTGTCGCTAGCGAGGGCACATTTATGGCTGACGTCGAAAACTGAATGTTACCGGTCGGAGATGCTACGTTATAAGCTGCTCCTCTTCCAGAGTTGATATATTTTTTTTTAATTAAAAAATCAGATTTTTTTTATTAACGATTTTTTAATTTTTATTTATTTTTATGTTGATTTTTATTATATGTTTTATGTAAAATTTAATATTGCTTAGCATATTTATAACTAAAAAGAATTAAAATACAAATAACTTGAAGCAGGCTTACCCTCTGTAAGCCTGCTTCATCCTGCTGAAACCTGTTCGGGGCTCTACCAGTGAGCATTAGCCTATAGCCCTTAGGTCTCTCAGTCAGTTACTGTTAAGGAGTCACAAAGCAAACAAAGATGCTTACCGTGCGTGTGAACCCTTCAGGGAGAAAAAGAGGTCTGAAATAAATTTTGGGGGTCGTGTTGGCAGTGTCGTGACAGACAACGCAGCAAATGTCACCAAGATGTGAAGACTGTTGCATGAATCCACTCAACAAAACATCCTCATCTATGGATGTGCAGCACACCTCCTAAATCTACTAGCTCATGACCTAGAGATTAATAATGTAAAAGAGCATGTGGTGAATATAGTAAAAGATTTTAAAAACAAATCATTATACTGCTGCAAGATATCGCCAGGGAGGTAGTCAATGTCTAGTCATGTCCCCGGATACTAGATGGAACACTATGTCAGTCTCTGAAAATTTATATAAATAACTGGCCAATTATCATGAAGATCTGTGAAGTCAACAGCGAAATTATTGACCCTGGTGTAAAGAATAAAGTGTCCAATCTTCGGTTTAAACGATCTGCTGAGGAATTATTGGCTAGATTGCAACCAATAGTTAAGGCTCTAGACCAGGTACATAGAGACAACTGTACCATCGCTGAAGCAGTGGATATTTTCAAAAAATTATGTGGCAGTGGCCACTTACGAAAACAATGAGCAAGTGAAGAAACTGTTGAGAAAAAGGTACGAGCAATTCGCCACCAAGTCTCACTTGCTAGCCAGCATGATTCACCCTTCACTTCAGCAGAAAAACCTCAACGAAGAAAAGGTGAATACTACCATGGAATACACCAGTGAGAAATTTTCATCGCTTGTTCCCATCATCATGAAGTTTCAGGCGAAATCAACTCTTTTCCAGTCATTCAAGTTTGCTGACTCTGTGACCAAAAACCTGTCAACTTGTGAATGGTCGGAGTCTCATGGAAGTTTCTTGGGCAGTGATATCCTCTCAGCAGTGCGTCAACTTCTGACTGCTGTAGCCTCATCCTCTGAGGTAGAACGAGTCTTCTCCTCCTATGGACTTGTGCATTCGAAATTGAGGAACCGCCTTGGCAATGAGAAGGCACCAAAACTTGTTTTTCTTTGTAAGTCAATGAATAGCCACACATCTCATGGTCATGGTTATGCTTAAATTTCTGGTTATTTTTTTATTTCTGTTTGGATTACATGTTTATTATCAAATTTAATTTAACCAGTTGTATTCAAGTGGATTTCTCTTATTGTATATTCTATGACAAACAAGGTATTTTCTTTTATTTAACTGAGATAATAAGCATTTTATATATATTTACACTATTATGGCTATCTAATTACTCAGGAAGTTAAACAAGAAAATTATATATTTTTTTTTGATAATCATTTTAGAAATTAAACTTAATTAAAATTACCTATAAAAATGCAACATAGAAATTAAACTTGAAATAATTGCTACATGATATTGTTTAGCATATAACCAAACTGAATCAGATTACTTCCCTGGTCTCTAATAACAACAGTACCTAATAATAGAGTAGAGGCAGAATCTATTAGAAGCATTGAATCATTATGATCTGTGAAGTCAACAGGGCAATTAATGATAGTGATGCATAGAATAGGATATCCAATCTTAAGTTAAAATAATTAACTTTGAACTGATGGAAATCATTTGTTTAATTTTTGAGTTTTCAAATAAATATAAGGTCATGATTTAAATCATTGATTCTTAAAAGAAATCTTTCGATTAAAATCCGGATTTAAGTCAGTGATTTAAATTAACCTGATTTAAATCAAACAAACCTGCCCTCTTCCCCTTGGAATTCTAGCGCAGTAGCATGAAAAGCGAAGAGTGCTTGATGACATGGGTTCGAACCTCAGTTATCCCGTTATCTACCCAAGCATTTTTCGTTGGGCTTAATCTAAAGTTAGGTTAGATAATTTCGGGGCTTGTTTTTCTGGTGTTTTCGCTGTTTTAATTGATTTTTATTTTTACCCGCGGCGAAGTGCCAGGTCTAGGCGTCGCTTTTTTTTTCAAGGAGAATTAAAGTTCCATTTTCAAATGAACTAAAGTTCAATTGTACCCATTTAGAGCCATGAAATAACCCATATGACCATGGGTCATAGGGTTATTTACCTTGGGGGATTTCAAATCTGTCATCGGATTTGGCGCTGGGTGGCGCCATCTAGTAGCAGAAGTCTCATTAAGCCATTCAAAGACACTTGTAAGTGGTTTGAACCATGAGAAACCATCAATGCAATAACCATTTATCATCTTATCACAAAATACCGCAGGTCATTGGACGGACTTTCCCTCTTGGTTTTACTAAAAAATGGTTTGTTCTTTTAAATAAATCCCACCTACTTCAGAAACAAACAATTTCCGAATGAAAAAACATCAGTCTCACTTAAATCAGAAGAAAATACTACAGAAAACAATCAAATAATGGTATACAGTAAGATTGGGTGTAATATTGTTATTTTTTTAACATTGTTATTGTGCTTCCTGTCAATGCTATTTCTTTCCTTCTTTCCAATTTCTTCTCTCTGAACGTCCCTTTTTTGTTTGTCAGTCTAAATAAAGATGTCTAAGAGTAATTAGACACCTTATTGTACTCATCAAGCGAACATATTTCTGTCTAAAATAACGAATAGCAGCGTTCCGGGGTGGAAAATTAAAATGTAATCACTACAATCAAATTAATATATGTACAAATACTTATACCTTATGGATCTTCTGTATAATTACATCATTAACAGTTGCTAAACTGGCAATCAATTTTAATGTCCTAGGAATATGACAAGGGAAAGTTTTCCAGAGAAAGCACAGAGTCTTTACAGCGAGAGCGATAGTACAGTGCACTACACCGGTTGAATTCAAGCGAACAATAACAATCTAAGAAGAATTTTACCCCCGACATAATCTACACAGATAATCAAATTCGATAGGCCAACCGTACAAATGAGAGGAAAATAGAGAATTACAATCGTCAATTAACAAAGTGGTAAAATAAACCATAGTATAGTTATGTTTATTACTAAATGACTCGAATTCATATTAGTCTGTATGTCGGAAGGTATATTTTTCGAAGAGTCACCGGTTTTTTCGATTTTTTTCAACAAGTTCAAGTTCAGTTCTGATGGTTCCTTCTTCATTCCTGTGTCTGCTCCAAGCAAGAAAATGAGTTCAGTTGGCTTTCGTCTGCTTTGTGGTGAGGACGTCTCTTCAGTCGAGGAATTCCCGGTCAGGAAGAGGTCTTAGAATATGTTTTAATTAATCGTTAATACTTTGATGGTACCTGACAAGTGTTCTAAGGGTGTTAAATCGATCGTTCCAGGAATGTAGTAATTAAACGGTCTAGTTGTTTCCTGGAACAAGTATTGGCAGGTTATTTAACAATCTTAATTTGTGCCAAGATTTCAATGGTTTATTGGTAGATTTTAAATTTACATTTTAGTTTATTGAGAGCTGGTGTTTGTTTACATTTATAAAATCTGGAGATCTGCGGGATGGGAGCAACTAGCAATGCTATGGTTGCGTATTTTTATTGGTATCAGGGGAGGAGAGATTGATGATATAATTATTTTATTTTATACCTATTACTTTAAGTCATTAAGGATGTTGAGCTAATATTTCACTTATAATATGATCTTGAGGAATGCTATATTAGGCATTGTTATAATTGTATTAATGCATAATGAGACAAATTTAAGACTAATTCTACGATCAAAATGATTTGATTGCAAAGTATTTTTAGTTCTTAGGAATAAATCTTTGAGTAATTGAATATTTACGAATTTTAAAAGAACCAATTTTGACGATTTATTTATCTAGATGATTCAATTTATGTGCTTCTAAGACGCAATGCTAACCGAATAACATGCGAAGACCATGAATTTAACTAGTAGTTCATAGGCCTATATAAGTTACCAGGTACAAATTTATTAGCATATAATATTAATAAAAATCCATAAAAAAATTGCCGTTTAGTGTCTACTGTAGATAAGCTTGCGGGCCATAAAAGTTAACTGATCTGAATATTCTGAACTTCAAGGAACACAAGAGTAAGATAAAAACTTTAATGTACGCAGTAATGGTATGAAGTTAGTTTTGGGAGACAGAAGAGCACGGAGAGCTGAGGTCAAGACAGGGTTAGTCAATTTTGAGGGAGACAGAAGAGCCTGGAGAGCTGAGATAAAGACAGGGATAGTCAATTTTGAGGAATACAAACGAGCCTGGAGAGCTGAGGTCAAGACAGGGGTAGTCAATTTTAGGGAATGCAAACGAGCCTGGAGAGCTGAGGTCAAGACAGGGGTAGTCAATTTTGAGGGAGACAGAAGAACCCAGAGAACTGAGATCAAGACAGAGGTAGTCAATTTTGAGGAAGACAGAAGAGCCTGGAGAGCTAAGATCAAGATAGGGTTAGTCAATTTTGAGGAAGACAGAAGAGCCCGGAGAGCTGAGATCAAGACAGAGGTATTCAATTTTTAGAAAGACAGAAGACCCCGGAGAGCTGAGATAAAGACAGGGGTAGTCAATTTTGAGGAAGACAGAAGAGCCTGGAGAGCTAAGATCAAGACAGGAGTAGTCAATTTTGAGGAAGACAGAAGTTCCATAATAGAAAGTAAAAGACAGAGGAGACTTGACAGTAGGAACCTATCAAAGATATAGTTACCACCACGGTTGGATTGCCGCGTTTGCCACAAAATGTTCAGGGCCCGGCTGGAGCCCTACAATCACAAGAAAGCACTACATTAAATACATCACTGAACGCCCTTCGGACCCCAATTTCTGATAAGAAGTGGAGTCAACGACGAGCATCGGTGACACCTGGGGGACGATAGACACGCCATGCGACTGTTTCCAATAGACTTAATCTAAAAGCCCTACAGGGGTACATGACTGTTAGGTTTGTCTATTGGATATAGTGTGAAGGTAGCCATTCATTGTTGTACTAACCACAGCGACCACAAACTAAACGTTGACAGGGGTGAGGAGATTTATGGGGAATTAACAGGAAAGATGGTCAATGCTGAGGCATCTCTATCAATTTCAGAGTCACTGTGCTAAGGTTGCCCTTTCAAATTACATTAGGAGACGCAGCAAAGCTTGTTGAGTCAATTTCTTCGTGGTGCAAGTGTTAACCGGACCCTCAAAAGGAAGAGGGGTTAAAATCGTGCTTTTGACTATTTTTACTCTTGGTATTAATTGATTCTTGGCGATTTTGATTACACCTTTCTCATAGTATTCAAGGTTGTTATGGTTTATAGTTATTTTTTCTACCATTTTCGAGTCACGCCTCGATAAGTTACTATGTGGGTCCGTAGGTCGGTCGGTCGGATGGTAACCCTTTTACTTTTCAGTCGATTCTAACGAAATTTGAAATACTTATGTTGTTTTACATCTATTTTCGAATGATATAATTGCCAAGATCCTCCCAAGGTTAGTCCGGAAATTATTAAAAGAAAACTAACTATGAGTCGGATTGCCCCACTTGTTGAAAGTTTTGGAGGTCGTAAAGTCATAAGTGAGAATAATCGAGAGCACGCGACTTAGGTCTGTTGAACTTTTGTTTTCTTTCTATTTTGTTTTTTATTCTCTCTGACGTCTGTTTATTTCCGAAAAGAAGTAAGGAAGCTGTGAAAGGAGATTTTATGTACTCTCTTTTGCATTTACCAGAGATGGAAGTTTCTTTAGTGGCGATTTCAATGGATGGGATTTATTGGGTGAGATTTGTAGGATTTATTGGGTGGGATTTGGATGGGTAGGATTTATTGGGTGAGATTTGTAGGATTTTGATGGGTAGGATTTATTGGGTGAGATTTGGGGGATTTGGATGGGCAGGATTTATTGGGTGAGATTTGTGGGATTTGGATGGGTAGGATTTATACTGAGCGCTGCTTCCTGTGAAGGTCTGTTGTACGATTTGCGGAAGGTGGACACCGTTGTCCCCTCGTTGCTGAGGGCTCATGACACACCAGACTGTAGTGTGATAGTGTTGGAGAGAGAGAGGGCCTCTTCCATACAATTCAGTTTTAAAATTGCTGGCAAGGAGAATCCCCTTTAAGGGCTTTTTAATTGGCTTTCCTTTTAAGAAACAAATTCTTGTTGTTTTTGTTTGACAGTTTTATATTATATTCTTAGATTACCAATTGAAGTATTTAGTTCCTTCGGCGCTTTTGCCCTCGTTGGCGTCTGGCAGAATAATAAATAATTGTAAAAAAAAGAGGAACAACTTTGACCTTTGTGAATATTAAGAACGTTTTTTACCTTTTATCACAAAATGTGAGAATTGTCACAAAAAAGTGGAGTACATTGGAGTTGGTTCAAGATAGGACATCCTGTAGAAGAAGGATGTGACATCACTGAATAGTTTTTCTACTTCTTCAAGGCACCATACTTGCGACTGCCAGCAAAGGCATAGCTACCGCCATCACTGAAGAGAGAAAACAGCAGTACTGAAATGGAGTCCATCGAAGTTGGTTCAAGCCGAAAGATCCATTGGAAAAAGGATGCACCCTCGCTGAATAGAGAGAACAGTAGCACTGAAGTGGAACCCATGGTGGCAGTTACTGCCACACATGTTAAGGCATTCAAATGAGGCTAGATATCAATATTTCTGCCCTTTGAACGATAAAAAGATATTCAACAGAGGGAAAACCCATAGGGTATAAAAGAAAATCACCAGCGGAGGGCATTCCTAAACTTAAGTACTTTGCAAGGATGATTTTTCTAATTGTTTTTATCTTAATAATCACATTTTACATATGTAGTTTTATGCTCTTGGTCATTAATAGAACTGTACCCCGTAACCTAACCTAACCTAACTGTAACCTAACCTTGAGCTAAAAATGAAATTTGCCAAGCGTATTTTGAGTTATTTCGACCATGTTTCGACCACAGTATTTAATGAGGAGAATGTTGAAGTGCATTAAAATACTGATGCCCTGCTAGTAGGTGTGATGTGTAGCGTGATCAGCTGATATTTAGAGGTTTTCGTGCCCTCCCGGCCTCAACCTCATCAAGGGGATTTGCCATAATTGTTGATGACTTGTAGGTTCTTGAGTTGCATTTTTCATCGAATGTTCTGACCTCACCTCTATTTATCTATCTATCTCTCTTTTTTTTCTCACTCTATTATGTGGAAAAAGCAAGAGCAAGAGGCATGGAGAGAAAGAGTGTAGCAATAACCAGTGGAAATGACCTATTCATGCGTGATGGAAGTACAAGAAACACTAAAGAGTTCATAGGTAGCATCATTTTCCATTTCCCTAGCCAACGAAGTGAAGCTAAAAACAGACAAAAGAAGGGTAAAATTACCCGAATCCTCCCCCGTCCATCAGATGGCGAGCTCGCAAACATTAGGCAATGAGCATTAACTGGTGGCTGGAGACCTACCTCGTAAAACGCGGAATCGGGTTTGTAAACTCCTATGAAGTGTTCACAGTAATCTTGGTTACTTCACAAGAGACGGGACCCATCTAACGAATCGAGATCGGTCGGTGCTGAATGAGATTATGGCTGAAGGAATTTTTTTATTAATAAAAGGAATGTCGGACAAACGCAAACTCACAAAAGTAGGCCCATAGCATGACAGCAATCACATCCCGAAGGAAAAGAGGAAGCCATTATAGTGGTAAAGGACCCAAGTACGGAATCGATTTCAAAGAGGAACGATAAGCCATAGGGGGTGGGGGCTTCCAATCAGTAGTCTGGGACACAGACAGAGAATGGGGGTGTAGTTGCTAACTTGCTGCCCCTTAAGGTGTCTGTCTTCTTCAATGCTCGCTCAATTCGCATCAAGTTTGCTGAACTTGGGGCTCTGAAGGTATCCGAATGCGTTGATGTAGTGGCAATCACGGATTCGTGGATTCACTTTGACACACGCGACCTTGAGGATGAATTTAATATTCTGTGATAGGTAATATTCTACAAGGATCCCGTTGGCCGAAAGGGAGGTGGGATGATAGACTACGTACTTGAGGCGTTGTCTCCTGTCGACTGCTAAATAAACAGCGAGTCTGAGATATTAGGTGTAAACATCAAGGTCTGTATGGGCAGATACAGAATCATAGTAGTGTACCAACCTCCACATCAGAAAACGAAGGTAGATGTAGATTCGTAAGAACATCTGTCCAAATGGACAAATACCCCTCCCCCCAACGATCGTGATGGGTGACTTTAACAGTTAGATAGACTGAGTGGGCAGAACAGGCGACGTAAATATGATTCGTGACTCATCCACAAGAAATGAGACCGCAGCCAAGCAGGAAACTACCTATCTTTGGGAAACTACTGGAGGGAATTTTAGCGGATAGAATTATGGACCATCTAGAATTAAATACCCTGACCCGGGACTCCCAATACGGATTTCGTCAAAAGAGATGGTGTCTGACAAACCTACTGAAATTCTTTGACGAGGTAATGAACGTGTACGACCAGTCCGAAGATGGTTGGCGTGCACGACGTCGGACTGCAGCCGTGGCCGAAGTGGAGGTTGAAGCCGGAAACACCGAAACGGAGACGGAAGCAGAAGCCGAGGCTCAAATCAACCAAGATTCCCATGCACCCCGCAAGGGGGACCCAATATCACCTTTTTGGTGCTCTGCCCCGTGGACCCGGTCACGTGGGCAGTGGCTCTGCTCCTCCTCGGGGGAAACGGGAAGACCAACCCGGGCCTCTAAAATGGACATGTACACTATGCAATAAATATATCACAAAAAGACAAACACCCATAATGTGCAACAACACCACAGCACACTAGGTACATCTTAAATGCACAAATACTAAAATCAAACAATACACAAAACACTGGATGTGCCCAAAACACCAAGCACCACATCCATAAACGCCCACCCAACCACAACCAACAAAATCACAGCTCACACTCCCACAAACCCCTAGACAATCAAACAAACGAAAGACACACAACAAGTACCTAAAAATACTACAAATAAACATAAATGGACTGAATAACAAAACGACAGAACTCGAGCACCTCACAAACAAACATGAAATAGACATAGTCACAATCCAAGAAACCAAGCTCACAGAAAAACAGAAAACCCCTCAAATCACAGACTACACAGCAATCAGAATCGACAGAAAACACAAAGAGGGAGGAAGCCTCATCACATACATCAAAACAAAATCACATATACACAGACCCCCCCTCCCAAACAACATAAACACATAAAAAACTGAATCACAAATCACCAAAATTCACCTAAGCAAAACTAAGCGCTTACACCTCACAAACCTCTACATCTCACCAAGAGACACCACGAACCCCAACCACCCAAATGAAGATGCAGACATAACAAACTTCCTCGCCCACGCAACCACTCTCATCAACTGCATAATCACAGGAGACATCAACGCACACTCAGAACTTTGGAACTCACTCGGAAGACCACAGAGGAGAACTCATCGCTGATATCATCCAAAACTCAAATCACATAACCTTAAACACAGATACACCAACCCGCATACTCACACACCCAAATCAACAACCCATTTCACCAGACATCACCACTGCAACAAACACCCTACACAGACACCTCACCTGGAACACGACACATGCTCTCTTATCTGACTATCTACCCATCTTAATCACAGTAAACACAAAAACAAATTTCAGGCTACAACAAAAACTCAAAATATACACAAATTACCACAAGGCAAACTGGACAGAATACACAAAATAAATTGAACAAGCACTCTCCAATATCCAAATTCCTAAAGATGCACACACGGTAAACAAAATACTAACCAACACCATCCTACAAAAAGACAAATACAACATCCCACGTGGAAAAATACACAACACACAAAAACTACTCTCTGAACCAATCAGAAACCTCATAGCATAACGGAACAATACTAGAAAACAATACCCTTCAGACCCCAAAATTATAGAACAAAACAAACAAATAGATCGCGGCATACAAGAACACAAGCAAGAATTATGGAAATATCACCTATACTAGCAATGGGACCACAAAACAAACACACGCAAACTCTGGAAAACCACTGTTGGCCTCACAAACAAAAAACCAACACAGCCAGAAAACAACACCATCACCTTCAGAAACAAAGAAGCCACAATACCCATGCAAAAAGCAGAACCCTTTAACAAACAACGACTCACGAACAAAACCATACACCAAACGACAAATGAAAACAGGAAAATAGACAGACATACAAAAAACCTCACCAAACAACAATTAACAACCACAACAGAACAGACCATGAGAGCCATACAACAAGCAAGAGACAACAACTCCACCGGCCCTGATGACATAAACATTAAACACCTCATGTACCTAGGTCAAAATACCATAAACCTCCTCACGCACACTTACAACCTCGCCACAAACACAAACAACATACCTAAACAATGGAAATTAGCAAAAATAATCCCAATACCCAAACCAAACAAAGACATAAACAAAGGAGACTCCTACAGACTAATAGTGCTGCTTTTCCCCATAGTCAAAACACTAGAAAAAATCATCATACCCTACATCACATCCAACATGGGTTCAAACCCATGCACTCAACCACCACAGCATTAGACACAATAAACAACATAATCACAAATAGATTCAACAAGAAAATTCCACCACATAGAATCATTGCAGTCACCCTTGACCTGTACAAAGCATTTGACGCAGTAGACCTACAAATACTAATCAACAAGATCCACAAACTCACCATACCCACAACCCCCATCAAGTACATAGCAAACTACACCAAGGGACGACTCCAATACACCCAAATACAAAACAGAAAATCCAAACACGGACGCACTAAATCCGGAGTTCCGCAAGGAGGAGTACTTTCCCCAACACTTTTCAACATCTACACCTCAGATATACTAACTCCCCCCACAAACAGTAAACAATGTCACCTACGTAGACGACATCACAATACTCTCCTCACACAACAAACCAGAAACCGCTTCACAACAGATACAACCTTATCTCAACAAAATACACATATGTACAATAGATAACTCACTAAAGCTAAACGCCACCAAAACAATGACCACTCTCTTCACATCAGACCCTGCAGAATACAACACAACTCTAAATCTAAACATACAAAACATAACACTACCCACCACCAAAGAACCGAAAATCCTTGGCCTCACGTTCGATCCCAAACTCACATACTCAAAAAAACATACAAAACACAATAGTCAAGGCCACGAAAACACTCAAAGTCATCAATGCACTCACAACTACACATCGGGGGAAAATCAAGGAAATACTCATTAACACATACAAGACAATCACAAGACCATTACTAGAATACGCCAACATAATCTGGTCCCCAATCATTTCAGAAACCAACACCAAAAACTACACAGACAATACAAAACACAGCCATCCGCACTGCCACAGGATGAACTCTTGACACAAACACCCAACATCTACACGACGAGACGAACATCCTACCAATCAAAAATCACCAAAAAATACATGCATCACAACTCAGGCAGAAAACAAAACATCTAAATCATCCCCCTCCGCCACATCACAAGATAACCTCCCAATCACCAACACAAAAAAACCAAACCATTTTCGATACAACAACAACTACACCACCAACTTAGACACATACCCTAACACAACAACAGAAGACACAATCAAGCAAAACAAGAAAACAATCCACTCTCAGATCACACAACAATACTTGACACACAGAACCTACAACAAAATATTAAGTGCACCCCCTCCAACCATCCACAACTCAGAACAAACACTCACAAAGCAGACCAGAAGAAAAATAGCACAGATACAAACAAATAAATGACCACTCCTGATATCATACATGCACAAAATATCTCCCACCACCCATACAACACCAAACTGCCCCAAATGCCTAACACAGATACACGGCACCACACATCTCTTCAACTGTCCACAGATACACACAGACCTGGGCCAGGTGGATCTCTGGGAGAGACCCCGGGAGGCGGCGGGTCTGCTCCTGCGATGGGGTGGGGCCTGGAATAGGTGTGAGGGTCCACGTCCCACTGTCGGGCTGGGGACGGGGTCGCCACCACCACCACGTGTACGACCGTATACTTATTTTGGACTTTCAAAAAGCTTTTGATAAAGTTCTCCACGGGAAGCATATGACGAAGGTATGCTCAATGAGAATTATAGGCAAAGTGGAAAAATGGATAGAAAACTGGCTGTCACACAGGTAGCAGAGGGTTGTGATGGGTGGAAAGGACTCAAACTAGCTATTGGTCACTAGCAGCGTTCCACAGGGCTCAGTCCTCCCCCCCCCCTGTTATCATCTACATCAATGATCTAGATGAAGGAATGAAGAGCAGAATCTCCAATTTTGCGGACGACACCAAAATAGGCGGATGCATATCGTCGCCTGAAGAGGTGGAAATGATCCGAGACGACCTATGACGAGCAGGCGATTGGTCGGACGTGTGGAAGATGCCTTTCAACTTGGATAAGTAAAAAGTAATGCACCTTGGGTATGCGAATCCTGAGTCCGATTACACACTAAAAGGAAAAAGCTAAAATCGACTGACGTGGATAAGGAATTAGGAGTGCTCATTAGCAAGGACTTGAAATTCTCCAAGAAGTGCGTTGAGGTTGAAAGGAAAGTTTACATCCTGTTAGGCTACACAAAGAGACAATTTGCCTTAATTGAATAAGGTTATTTTGAAACTTTACAACTCGTTGGTTAGACTTTAATTGGAATATGCGGTACAGTTTTGGTCCCCATGCTTTCGAACGGACATCGACCGCTGGAAAAGGGTGAAAACCCGGGCAACAACACTAATCCTATCGATAAGAAACAGGAACTATCTGGCACGTCTGCGAGAACTGGGCTTTCATTTCTTGCTATACTTTCGCTCATTTGGATGCTGCGTTCCTATACGGTTACTCCTCGGTATGGTTTGCTAGAACTTTTGAGGTACACTTTTTCTTGTAACTCTTTGTAACTCTCTCTCTCCTTCCTCCAATTTCCCGAAAAAGCTGTGGCACATTGAAACGTTGGAACCTTTAGAGAAAAAAAGTATTTGAAATAGGAACCTTCTCCTTCTTCATCCTTCGCTTTTTTTTGTCGCCGAAAGGGTTCACACAAACCTGTGACCTAACAAAACTAGGTTAGATTAGGGTAATTTGACACTGCCAACAACACCATTCACATTGCTTGTCATTATACAGTCTAAGGATTATCATCAACGACGACATATTGCATCCTATATGAAATCACTCTAAGATATTCCTTCCCAATGTAGAGTCTGAGGATCATCATCAACAAAGACATATTGCTTCCTATATGAAATCACTTTAAAAATTGCTTCCAAATAGATAGTCTGAGGATCATCTAAAAATTGCTTCCAATATGAAATCACTATAACATATGGCTTCCCACTGTACATTCTGAGGATCATAATCAGCTAAGACATATTGCTGCCAATAGGAAATAACTTTAACATTTTGCTTCCTATATGAAATCACTTTAACAACTTGCTCCCCATATTAAATCATTTTAACATATACTCGTAGATTCCCTCTGTACAGTCTAAGGATCACTATCAACAAAGACATATTGCTTCCAATATGAAATCACTTTAACAATTGCTTCCGAATCTATAGTCTGATGATCATCATCAACAACTTGCTTCTTATATGAAATAACGTTAACATATTGCTTCCAATATGAAATCACTTTAACATATTGCTTCCTAATCTACAGTCTGACGATCATCATCAACAACCACATTAATTTCCAGAAAATCACTTTGACATTTGCTTCGCACTGTACAGTCTGAGGTTCATATTAAAAATTACCTATTTATTCACATATAAAATTACTTTAACATATTGCTTCACAATGCACACTCTGAGAGTCATCCTTAACAACTTACTTCACATATTAAATCACTTTATCATTTTGCTTCCCACTTCACAGTCTGAAAATCATCATCAATAACTTGCTTCACATATGTAATCTCTTTAACATATTGCTTCCCGTATGAAATTACTTTACAACATTGTTTCCCACTTTACAATCTGAGGATCATCATCAACAGCGACATATTCCTTCCAATATGAAATCACTTTAACATATTACTCCCCACTTCAAATTATCAGAATCAACATCAACAACGACGCATGGCCTCTCATATGAAATCACTTTATCATATTGCTTCCTATTGTAAGGTCTGAGGATCCTCATCAACAACGATATATTTCTTCCCATATGAAATCACTTAGCATATTGCTCCTCCCTTACAGTCTGAGGATAATCATAAATAGCGACATATTGTTTTCCATTATGCAGTCTGAGGATCATCATCAACGACACATTGCTTCCCAGTTAAATCACTTAAACATTTTGCTTCTCACTCTATAGGCTGAGGATCATCATCAGCAAAGAAATCTTTCTTCCTATATAAAATCACTTTAACATAATACTCCTTACTGTACAGTCTGCAGTTCACATTAAATGCAAATGACATTTATTCACACATAAAATTACTTTAACATATTGCTTCACAAGTACAGTCCAAGGGTCATCATCCGTTTATTAGTTTTTATTAAATAATAATAAAATATTTCCTTTTGGTTAGTTTCTCAATAGGTGGAATTAAGGTTCACCCACACGTGTGCATGAATTAGGGATGCGTTGCGTGAGATCTGTTATCATTTGTATGATTTTGCGTGTTTATGAAGTGGGAATGAGTGAAAGCAAGTAGGTCGCTTCGATTATTCTTATCATTTCGCGTCCTGCAAGGTGGGCGAGGGGGGATGGACTTGTGTAGACTGTTCCATTAGGTAACTGGAGGAGTATCCCGCCCTTCTGACCCTAGTGCCCCAAGACAAACTAATGCGACCCTGGTCGTCCCTTGCACCTCTTTTACCCCTCACCTCCAGCTTCTCTTAGTATAGTTAAGTGGTTGAATGGTGCAGTTGTAGCAATGACCCCCCCCCCAACCTACAACTGAAACAGGAGGAATAGCCCACCCTTGCGGCCCCAGTACCCGCAGTTGTGCACCCTACCTGCAGGAAAACCTGCAGCTATATATCTTCAGCTATTTTCGCTTCCTCTATCTATACGATTTTCTTTATAGATCTCTCTTTACTTTCCACGTGATATGGTCTCGTTGTTATTGCGCTTCTATTTAACAAAAAATTAGGAGCAAGAAATTTTTTTTTTTAGGCTGTGCGTTATAAAAGTTGTGTTATCTTGTTAATGTTTAAATAAAAAGGTTGTATTAATTAGATACGTTAGGTAATGTCAAGTTTTATCAAACTTTTATAGAAAACTGAACACACAAATTTGTTCAATGACCAATCTGTCCCGAATTACCTCGTAGGGATGACCTCATTCAAGTCTATCGAGTAGTAAATAAAAAAAAAAATAATGAAGAAATATGATAACAAGAGATAAAGAAAAAAAAAACAGCAATCACTTCTCTCCACCCGCTCCGAGCCTTTGCAAAAAAAGGAAAAGAAAACAAAAAGATTCGCTTCGCCCAGCAGCTCTTTTGTGTCCGAGAAGGCAAACAAATCTTCATTGATTGTATTAAGGCGAAAAGTAGGTTGAATCCAGATACGGGATTTGAATCAATTATGCGGCATTTTTTTAAAGATTGCTAAATAAAAAGTCCATCAACTTTTGCCACCCCAAACTTTTATAGTACAGGGTGTCCATAGAGCCTGGACAAATAAGCAATAGGCATATTTCCAATAAATTAATTTGAACTGCATTTTATTTAATTAAATAATTTATTAAAAAAAAATTTTAATGCTAAATTCGATGCGTTTTGCGAGATTCACTCGATGAACGCGATGAACGCAATGAACGCGATGAACGCGATGCATTAACTCTGAATTTCTGTCAAGCACATTCATTTAGGATGCGCTGTTCCCTCAGGGGTCTCGTCCCTTTAATTTTCATCGAGTACCCCTTCTCCTTTACATACCCTACAAAAAGGGTGAGGTCTGATGAACGAGGAGACCATTGAGTACATATTTTATTTTAGCATACCACAGGTAAAGAAGTGAAAGAGGGGGGAAGGGGTAAGGTCTGGTGAATGAGATGACCATTCAGTACACCTTTAGCATACCCTGGAATAAGAAGTCAAGGGGGGCGAGGTCTGGTGAGCAAGAAGACCATTGTGATATTCCGAGTGTCCAGACCTTAGGGATGCCCTTTAGAAGGGAAATGAAATTCATGATTATTATCAGCCATGTCTACAGTTTCGGAAGGGAAGGGGTGAGGGCGATTCTAAGATGTCCTATCGCACGTAGGTTTCCGAAGACTTATATTTCCTACAGTTTATTATCCAAGTTTCTTTCCTCCGTTTCTATTTATTATCGCCCCGGTATAAGATCTGCTTTAATTGTGGAATGAGGGCAGGTTCAGAAGAGTTGCTCACCAGCCCGACCCTTGGGACTCAAGTATTCTACTCAGTATCTGTACCTTCCACACCTAATATTACCACACTAGTGACACCTTAATAACCACAGGTTTTGTAGAGCACGTGAACTTGGATTGCACCTTACCACACCTAGATAAGTCAAATTCACGTCTGTACAAAACTGCCTTTATAGCCAACCAGCCACATGCCGCCCAACCAACTCCAATCGCTATACATAGCCTGGGGAAGGATCCTATGCAAATATTCACACATTTTGGCTGCTGTAAATACTCATTTCTTGACGCTCAACCTACACTCCAACACTGTAATATTAATCAATGTAGCCGCCCTCGGCGACACGCTGTTGACGGACGACTTCAGTTCGTCGATGTTGATGTGTCGGACATGGCAGGCCTTGCCCTCGATATGCGCCCACAAGATATAGTCGAGGAGATTGAGTTCGGGCGACTGACTGCGGCGGCCAAAAGTCCTTCGATCAGAAGTTCATGTTCAACCCTAACCACTTTTGCACGGTCTTAGCCTTGTGGGCCACAGTACCGTCCTTCTGAAAGGCTTAGTCAGCCTTCTTCGTGATCTTTCTCACACAGGGCAAGACTTTTGGGGCTAAGATGTCCCTGTAATCGGCGGCGGTGAGCCTGTAACTGGCTGGGAACCACAGCCACGTCTCCGAGCATTATCACGGAGGTCGGAGGCTTGGTCGTGGACAGTTAGTGGACCTCTGAGATGTCCTGGCCGAAACTTACCCCGCGGTCGTTCTGCTTTTTGATGACTGGATCGACTGTGAAGTTTTTTCATTAGAAAAAAAAGGAGAATTCGATTGACTCTTCAAATCGTTGAGAATGCGACGGCAGCACTTTCGACGTTGTTCTCGCATAGAATCAGTGAGCAGAGACTGTTCCACGCACTTTAAGCTCTTGCCACCCTACTCCTTGACGGCCATGAATACCGTGGCCACCTAGATGTTCTTCATCTTCGTATAGGTAGTCATTTTGAGCTTCCGAGCACTTTCGTAGGCCTTTGTCACAGCCAAATGGCTGACGAATTGAGATCTGCCTGAACGAGGTCGAGCTTTAAGGTCTTCCCCGTCCTTGAGCCTCTCTGTGATTTGGTGGATGGTCATCCAGCGGAAGTTGACCTGTTTGGCGATGTCCGACTTGTTGTGGCGCGCGCAAGAGATCAGAGATCTAAATTATTTTCACTTCTATCTCGACACACTTACACACAATGGAAAAGACGTTTTAATGACACATGCTGAGAAAAGTAGAACTTTAAGTTTATTTGAAGGAACTTTTTCTATCACACACGTAAACCTCTCGAAGGATAAAAAAAATCGCGAGTGTAACAAAACTTTTGCAAAACCCGGGGTAGGTTAGGCTATTTATCACCTCTCATAATACAACTTTTAGGGCAGCTCTCCCCCACTCCCCTTTGTGGTCTACCTTTTAAAATAAATTACTCCCTTTGGGGCACAACAAAATAGAAAAAAATTCCAGCCAAAATGGTGGTTATTAATCAGACCAGAAGTTTGCATTAAAGAGGGATGGGGGACAGGCACATGGATAAATCAGTTGCGGTCGTTGTGGTATATGAACCAACCAACGTTTGATTCTTACACGAACATTGTCAACTCTTATGACACCTGAGCCGCGTGACGAGGAAGTTCCGTCCATTTTTTCCCCATTTCACTCAATAATGATTATTGGGGGACATTCTTAATCCTCGGGCACGTGTTAAACTCGGCTTAAATTCACCACTGGACGATCACGAACGAGTTTAATGGGAGAAAGACACGTTTTAATTGGAAAAGACACGTAGTGGGGCGGCGGAGTGATATTCCCACCGCTTGATCGACGACTGCAAGAAGCGTCGTTGCCGCTGTGTTCGCTCGCGCGCAAACACATTTGAGTCATTTGTTTCTCATAAACATCCAATCTCATACACACTGGCGTACGTATCCACCTGGTCGTGTTGTAGTATAGGCCTATGATCTGTACACACATGCATGCATATACAAAGCACTCCACCCGTGCTTATCCTTGTTTTCATAGCTATGTACGTGTACTCTCCACTTCTCGACTTAGTACATAGCGACCTGCTAGGGGAAAACGCGTAGTCTTCGTACTTGTTTCTAGGCCCATATTCTGCTTTGTTTTTTAAATCATCATCTTTAGGGTTGGTGTGATTTACTGTTTAAGCATCCCGGGTTATTTTTTATTCGTCTCTGCTATGTACTACTGATTCCTTTTGTGTTCTCTGACTGCCTTTTACCGATTTGTTCTCTCTTTAACCATTTTTAGCTTCGTCATCGTCATTTCAGCACTTTAGTAGTCTAAATAACATGTATAAATAGTATTAAGTTAACAAATTATTTTTTTAAATGAAAAAGAAAACCTTCAACGTATTAACTATGATATTTAACCCACAAAATGCTTTTTCTTATTATTAACAACGCTTAACTAGGTAGTGGATGTCTGATTTATATTGTAAGACTTTCTTCCATTAGGATGATGGAGTGATCGAAATAATTGATAACACTGACCAACAAAATAAACCTTTTTCTTTGATCATCAAGGAATGAGTGGAAATTTGTAAATTTATCTTCGATAGAGATTACGAAATTTTAGTCCGTTTTAACGTAATACGTCTCATTTTCCCTCCCTAGCAGAATATCCCGGTTCAATTAAATAGCTACCATATGATCAAACTAAAGAGAGTAAAAATATACTCATTTGAGTTAGTATCATAAAAAATAGTATCCATAAGGGCAAAGTAAAACGTTAAACCTTCTTTGGCACTTTTCCCAAACTAAAGGCGTTAAGTTTTGGACCTCCTACGGTGCTTTGTAAGTGGTGATTAACAAGCATGCCTTAATTTCAGAAATCCTACATCATATTAATATCCTGATTGTATCCTTCTCCTTGTTCGTCAGCATAGGATTTCAAACCCGTTGATCTTCATTTCCGAATATATTTCCACAGAACGAACATAAAGTATCCCAGGTGTCAGCTCCAAGTCAACAAGATGCGAGCTGAAGCTGTGGCGTTTCTTGCTTACGAATTTATAGAAAAGTCCGGAATGGTTTGTTGAAGCACGCGCTTAAAAATGTACCGGCTCAATTAAAGATAACCCCTCCCTCTTCCTTTGGGATTATCTTTACCTAGTCATTTATTTTTGGAGGGATCATCTTTATTTAGTAAAGGTTGACATCATAAGTGAAAATTGTATCCTAAAATGGTTGTATCGGAGATTGTGACATTATTGATCATTCATAAAGACTAATTGTCATGTTTAGTTTTTTTTCTCGTGAAAATTACACAAATCATTTTAACGAAAACCCCATAAAATTTGGTGGGCCCCCGATTTTATTTTTTTTAGGAGCCCATCTGGTGCCTGGCTATTAGGGAAAATTTGCCTTAATCACGTTACAGTCTAACTTCGATTAAAAAAAACACAACAAATAAAAAAAGCAAAACAAAGGAAAAGAAACAAGTAAAAATAAAACAAAAAAGGCAAATAAGCAAGAAGAAGAAGAAGGAAGCAAACTCCGGCGTAGGGAAGAGGCTTGTGGTAGGCTCCAAATAAAATCGTGGGAATGGATGAAAGTTGTTTTAGCCTTGAACCAAAGGATCATCGGGAACGTGCGGCTCATAAATGTCTATGTGTATTCGAACATGTTTATTCTTCTACGTCTGCATCGTTGAGTTATAGGGAGATTATTGACTCACACAGCGCAGCGTCAATAATCAAGGAAAGTAGTCAGTCCGGGAGCAACCACGGTCACAGTGACCGATGCCGAAGCTTATCGAAACATCGAAAATGACCTTGGCTATATCCATTATACAGTCAATTATAAATTAATATTAATAATTAAACTAAACACTTGGTATTAAATAAATCCTTCAAATTTTTAAATAAATTATATGATTCTTTCAATTTTTATCTTTATGTCAGTCTGCTTCACTTTACTTTCTGGGAGGGCTTATCTTTGCCTGGTAATTTGGGGGATGGATTATCTTTATTTGCTAATTTGGGGGATGGATAATTTGCATGGTCATTTTGGGGAGGGATTATCTTTACATGATAATTTTTGGAAGAGATTATCTTCCCTTGATAATTTTGGGAAAGGATTATCTTTAAATGGAAATTTAAGGGGATTATCTTTAGTCCTCTCATTAGTAAGGGTAATCTCTAAGATAGATTACGTTTACTAATATGATTTGGAATGGATTATCTTTAATAATGTGAGCTAGGAGGGATTATCTTTCCTAATGTGAACTGGAAGGGATAATCTTTACTAATATGACCTGGGAGGGATCATCTTTACTTGATCCAAAAAAGCCCCGTAACATTGTAGCTTTCATATCAACATGGAAAGTAGACGAGACCCAATCTTTTTTTTTAAAGTTTAGGGAACGATGATACATCACTTACACCACAAGACTGGCGGAAAAAAATGCCTGTTGACCAGTGTAATCAGATGGCGTAAAATATGGAGAACCTATATTTTTACAACTCGTCAAAGTACTCTCGCCATCTGCTGTTGAACATCTCATAGCTCATACATACTCTGCCATTCTAGTCTTTGACGTTCACACAGCTACTCTTCTCTTAGTTTCTCAGCTTTCTCACTTTCAGAATAACTTCCTGTTCTCATCCGGATACTCGTTCATCTTCGATCTTCGGTTCAAATACTTTATTTGCCGCTTTCTTTCTCTGGTCTATCACTCGTTTCATTTTCGTTTTCGTCTCCTTGCATGCATTCACCCGCACCTTCCTGCTATTCCTACCTGAACTATTAAGATTTTCATGCGCACCTCCTCCCCCCCTTCACTACATGTTTTAAATCGGTATTACAGCATTCAATTTTTTGTCTACTCTTTCCAGTTCTTTCATACTCGCATACTTCCTTTGAATTGCCCACCCTCACTTAAATAATTGCTATATTACAAAGTTCACACTTATTTCTTCTCTCCTACTTTTAAACATTCCCACATATTAATTCCTTTCTCTCTAATTCAACAACTTTTCACTTTTGAATCTCTTTCTTCCCTTATTTTCATCTACCAAACACCAACCAATTTAACCTTATACAGCACATAACTCTTTCACCCTCTTTCACCTTCTCCAACCCTGTCTCACCCTCTCAACTTCTCTCACCTTCTCTCATCCTCTCACACTCTCACCCTCTCTCACCCTCTTCCACCCCCTTTCATCCTCTCTCACCTTTTCAACCTCTCTCTGCCTCTCTCAAACTCTCACCATCTCTCACACTCTCACCCTCTCTCACCCTCTCCCACCCTCTCTCACTCACCATCTCTCACCCTCTCCCACCCACTTTCACTCTATCCCATCCTCTCGCACTCACACTCTCTCGCTCTCATTTGGTTTTCATTCTCTCAGTGTGTCCTTTATTCGTCCATTCACATCTCCCCCACTTTCTCAATCTCTCTTCTATCATTTCCGACTCCATACACGAGAGCGCAATTGCAGGCACTGGGGCCGCAAATGTGTGCCATTTTATATTTTCAGTTGTAGCAGCGACATTGTCCCTCCTGCACATGTTGGGTTTGTTTAATTTGAAATGAACTGTTGGTATGTGGATAATTTTGTAGATAGAGGAGAGTAGGAAAAGGGACAAATAAAAAATAATAGCATAGCTGAGTTGCGAACAGCTTCCCGCGTCGCTGAAACAACTGTTAGCCAGCGGCGAATCCACTAGGCCATCCTCAGCCTCAAAAAAGACTCATTCAAGCTAAGCTTTTAAGCCGCTCGCCTGCACTTCTCGTACGCTACAGAGCCTCCCTCATAGAAGCGGAGCGTATTTTGAAGGGCTAACGCTTCCCTCCCGGTCTGGGCACCATTATAGATAGAAGAGAGTAAGAAAAGGAGAAAATAAAAAATAATGGCGTAGGTGAGTTGGGAACCGCTTCCCGCGTCGCTGAACCACTGTTAGCCAGCGGCGAATCCACTCGGCCATCCTGAGTCTCAAAAAAGACTCATTTAAGCTAAGCTTTTAAGTCGCTCTTGTTTGTTAAAATTGAAAAGAAATGTTAGGATTTTTTACTTTGACAAGAACTGTTGGGTTTGTTTAATTTCACAAGAACTTTTGAGTTTGTTTAATTTGACGGAACTGTCTGATTTGTTTATATTGACAAGAACTGTTGGGTTTGTTTAAGTTAAAAAAAAATGTTGGGTTTGTTTAATTTTTAAAGAACTGTCATGTTTGCTTGATTTGAAAAGATGTTGTGTTTGTGTTTAATTTTATAATAGCTTTTGGGTTTGTTTAAATTGAAAAGAACTGTTAGGTGTTTTTACTTTGACAAGAACTGTTGGCTTTGTTTAATTTGACGTAACTGTTTGATTTGATTATTTTGACAAGATCTGTTGGGTTTGTTTAATTTGACATAAACTGTTATGTTTGTTTAATTTTTAAATAACTGTCATGTCATGTTGTGTTTCTGTAACTTGAAAAGAACTGTTTTTTTAAAATTTGGAAAGAACTGTTGGGTTTGTTAAATTTCATAAAAACCCTTTGGTTTGTTTAAATTGAAAAGAACTGTTAAGTTATTTAATTTGACTAGAGAAACATTGTATTTGTTTAATTTGACAAGAACTGTTAGGTTTGTTTAATTGTACTAAAACTTTGGGGTTTATTTACTTTGACAAGAACTTTTGGGTTTATTTACTTTTACAAAAAATATTGTGTTTGTTTAGGTTGACAAGAACTATTGGGGTTCTTTAATTTGTTAAATTTCATAAAAACCCTTTGGTTTGTTTAAATTGAAAAGAACTGTTAAGTTATTTAATTTGACTAGAGAAACATTGTATTTGTTTAATTTGACAAGAACTGTTAGGTTTGTTTAATTGTACTAGAACTTTGGGGTTTATTTACTTTGACAAGAACTTTTGGGTTTATTTACTTCTACAAAAAATATTGTGTTTGTTTAGGTTGACAAGAACTATTGGGGTTCTTTAATTTGAAAAAAACTTTAGGGTTTGTTTAATTTGATAAGAACCTTTAGGTCTGTTTATTTTCATAAGAATCCTTGGGTTTGTTTAATTTGAAATGAACTGTTGGTATGTATTTAATTTCACACGAGCTGTTGGGTTTGTTTATTTTGAAAATAACTGTTAAGTATTTTTACTTTGACAAGAACTGTTTGGTTTGTTTAATTTCACAAGAACTGTTGGGTTTGTTTAATTTGAAGAGAACTGTTAGGTTTGAATTAATTTGACAGGAACTGTTGGGTTTGTTTAATTTGTCAGGAACTGTATGGTTTGTTTAATTTGACAAGAGCTGTTGGGTTTGTTTACTTTGACAGAAACTTTTGGGTCCGCTCAATTTGAAAAGAACTGTCATGTTTGATTAATTTTAAAAGAACTGTTTTGTTTGATTATTTTGAAAAGAACTGTTGTGTGTGTTTAACTTGAAAAGAACTGTTTGTTTTTTAATTTGACAAGAACTGTTGAGTTTGTTTCATTTTACAGAAGCTGTTGGCTTTGTTTCACTTTAAAAGAACTGCTGGTTTGTTTAAGTTGATGAAAAATTTTGTGTTTGTTTAATTTGACAGGAACTTTTGGGTTTGTTTAATTTTAAAAGAACTGTTGTGTTTGTTTAATATGAAGAGAACTTTTGGGATTTGTTTAATTTGACAGGAACTGCTGGGTTTGTTTAATTTGGGAAGAACTGTTGTGTTTGTTTAATTTGACAAGAACTGTTGGGGTTTGTTTTATTTGACAAGAAGTGTCGGGTTTGTTCAATTTAAAATTAACTGTCGCATGTGTTTAATTTGACAGGGGCTATTAGGTTCGTTTATTTTAAAAATAACTCTTGGTTGTTTAAATTGAATAGAACTGTTAGGTGTTTTTACTTTGACAAGAACTGTGGGGTTGGTTTAATTTGACATGAACTGTCTGGTTTGTTTAATTTCACAATAACTGTTGGGTTTGTTTAATTTGATATGAACTGTTAGGTTTGTTTAATTTGAAAAGAACGGTCATGTTTATTTAATTTGAAAATAATTGTTCTGTTTGTTTAACTTGAAAATAACTGTAAGGTTTTTAATTTGAAAATAACTGTTGGGTTTGTTCATTTGATAAAACTCTTTGGTTTGTTTAATTTGACAATAACTGTTAGGTTATTTAATTTTAAAGAACTGTTGATTTATTAATTTCAAAAGAACCATTGGGTTTATTTACTTTGACAAGAATTGTTGGGGTTTGTTTAATTTGGCAAGAACTGTTAGGTTTGTTTAATTTGAAATTAATTTTTTGATAAGTGTTTAATTTGACAATAACTTTTGGGTTTGTATAATTTGAAAAGATCTCTTGTTTGTTTAAATTGAAAAGAACTGTAAGGTGTATTTACTTCGAGAAGAACTGTTGAGTGTATTTAATTTCACAAGAACTGGTGGGTTGGTTTAATTTGTCAAGAACTGTTCAGGTTTGTTTAATTTGATAGAAACTGTTGGGGTTTGTTTTATTTGAAAAGAATTGTTGGGTTTGTTTAATTTGGAATGAGCTGTTGGTATGTGTTTAATTTGACAGGAGCTGTTAGGTTTGTTTATTTTTTAAATAACTCTTGTTTGTTTATATTGAATAGAACTATTAGGTGTTTTTACTTTGACAAGAACTGTAGGGTTTGTTTAATTTGACAGGAACTGTCGGGTTTGTTCAATTTGACAGAAACTGTTGGGTTTGTTTAATTTGACGTAAGCTGTTAGGTTTGTTTAATTTTTTAAAGAACTGTCATGTTTGTTTAATTTGAAAAGAACTGTTGTATTTGTGTAACTTGAAAGGAAAAGAACGTTTTTTTTAAATTTGACCAGAACTGTTGGGTTTGTTTAATTTTATAAAAAACCTTTGGTTTGTTTAAATTGAGAAGAACTATTAGGTTATTTAATTTTACCAGAAATGTTGATTTATTAATATGACAAGAACCCTTGGGTTTGTTCAATTTGAGAAGAACTGTTAGGTTTGCTTTACTTAACCTCAACCGTTGGGTTTTTTCAATTTGACAGAACTGTTTGGTTTGTTTAATTTTGTATATACAAGGTGAAAACATGTATCTGATTTTTTATTATTTAAAAAAACACAATGAAGTATTACATAATACATTTATATTGATTCTGAAAGTATTTGTAAGAAAATTACTAATTAATGGGATATAAACATATTTAAAATAAATTTTAAAATCCGTCTACACTTTGCATTCCCCCCTCCGCCCCCCAAAATTATACTGGCCCCTCAACTTAATATTTTAAATAATTAAGAAATGAAGCCTATTGAAATTTTGCGGCCGTTTTTTTTGTTTTTTTTTTGGGGGGGGGGGAAGTCCAGTAATGGGATTCAGCCGGTTCGCACCGGTTCGTAAGAACCTGTTATTGCAATTTCATTAATCCCGAGAACCTGTTACTAGCTTAAATGAAGGATTCTCAATCTTTTTTTGAAGTTTGCAAAATAACTAAGGTTAATAATTTCTCTTGCTAGACTATAACACAGGAGTCAGCAAACCCTTTGGTCTTGCGTGCCAATTCCATTAAAAAAAAGGATTTCTGGTTTCGAGTGCCAAACAACTATAATATCCGAGGGACATAATCTAACATGTTCAACAGACCTAAGTCGATATGCCCAAGTTTGGCACGCGTGCCAGAGTTTGCCGACGCCTGCAGTATAGCATGTAACAACTCAAAGATCAACCTTTGACCATATATCGGGCCAGCTAGCATAGTTGCTGGTAAACTGTAGTGAGAGCACCTGTTCTTAAAAATAATTAATCCCATTCCCCTGGGTCACCCTGTATTTGGCTTTACCTCGGGCTCATATGACTAGTAGGAAAGTTTACTTGAAGTTCACCTTGTCAAGTCAAAGAAGCTTTTGGTAAACTAAATTTTCTTTGGTTTTTAAGAGTGGGTTATCAATCTTATCTGTAATGGTCTTCTTGTTTAATTCTTTTAAATATGTCTCATTACTTTTCTTTGCCATTTGTATAATTTACAGTGAAAAAAAACTGAGAATACAGGGTGATGCAAATAAATCTTACATGTGACTTCCACAGTGATTTTGAAAACAGTTCGTTAATGTTATTATACTGTATCGAGAGGTTTTATAAGGTCTTTTCATCAACCTGTATATTGAATCAAATTAGGATGAGGAAAACTGTAAAAAACTTAAAAACTAAAATTTTAAAATTCAAAAATTTAAAAATGAAAAAAACCCCTCAAATCAACATTAATAAATCACACCCTATAAGCTATTGATATGTTATTGTTATTCTGTTGTTTTCGTTGTTTACAATTTATTTTTCACAAAAAAGGACCTACCCCCATTTCATATAATTGCATCTAATTGGGATAAGGAAAACTTTAAAAAGTTAAAAATATAAAAACTAAAATTTGAAAATAAATATAAAATAAAATTTCCAAAATCAACGTTAATAATTCACACCCTATAAGCTATTGATATATTATTCTTATTTTGTTGTTTACAATTTATTCGCCCCGAAAGGGGACCTACCTCCATTACATCTAATTGTGACGAGAAAAACTTAAAAATTTAAAAGAATTAAAAACTAAAAATTTGAAAATATATATATTTTTTCAAAAATAAATATTAATATTTCACACCCGAGGAGCTATTGATATATTATTCCTGTTTTGTTGTTTACAATTTATTCACCTCGAAAGGGGACCTACCTCCATTACATTTAATTGGGACGAGAAAAACTTAAGAAGTTAAAAGTTTAAAACTAAAAATTTGAAAATAAAAAATAAAATAAAATTTCCAAAATCGACATTAATAATTAATTCACACCCTATGAGCGATTGATATATTATTCTTGTTTTGTTGTTTACAATTTATTCGCCCCGAAAGGAGACCTACATCCATTACATCTAATTAAGATGAGGAAAACTTAAAAAGTAAAAAAAAAAAATGGAGAAAAAAAAATCATTAATAATTCGCACCCTATAAGCTATTAATATGTTATTGTTATTCTGTTGTTTTCGTTGTTTACAAGTTATTTGCCCCGAAAGGGGCCCTACCTCCATTACATCCAATTGGGACGAGAAAAACTTAAAGAGTTAAAAAAATTAAAAACTAAAAATTGAAATAAAAATTTAAAAAATAAAAATCCAAAAATCAACATAAATAATTCACACCCTATGAGCTATTGTGTTGTCATTCTTGTTTTGTTGTTTTCATTATTTTACCTCGAAAGGGGGCCGACCTTCCCCCTATCAAATTGGCGACACTTCCGTGAGAGTTGCGTGCCTATCCTCTTCGGGGTGCACCGAGTAATTTCCTCCTTAAACCTCTCGAGTTATTCACCTTTTACGCATCTTCACCAACCAATGTCACCACTTTCTTTTCAAATCGTTATTTTTAGCCACTTTCCCCCAAATATGGTTGGTGCACATCAGTGCTACTGCACTTCTTTACGAATCACTTACAAAATCTTTCATTGTGAGATTCCCCATTATTCTTTGTTTTATTAAAAAAATAATGATAAAATTTATTCATATTTTTAGCTTAAATTTGCAGTAGGCTCCTCTTTAGAAGAAGCGAGTTGTTTACTCTCCCCACTTTTTCACAGTTTCTTTACGAACTACCGTCGTTGGTTTTCGTTTATCTTTATGCAAATAACAACAATCCACTTTATGCCACAATTCACGGTAAAGCATTACATTAGTCCCTTCAAAACAGTGCCTTTTAACCTATTTATGACCAAAGCCCACCTCTAATATCTTCGCGCCAAAGAAATTAACGAAAATCCCGCCAAAATTAAAGATCCGACAAAATTTAGAATTTATGTATGGCACAATACTTTGGGTCATGTATGGTACAATGCATATCATGCATAGCAAAATAACTATGTTACGCATGGCACAATGCAGTGTATTATGCATAACACAATACGTTGTATTATGCATAGCACAACCTATATATGTTATGTATGAAAGAATACTTTGCGCTATGTATGAGATAATATATATGTTATGTATGGCACAATAATTAGGTTAGGCATGACACAAAACCTTGTACTATATATAACACAATACGTTGTATTATATATTGCACAATACGTTGTATTGTGTATGTCAGAATACGTTCTATATGTGTGACAAATTACATTTTATTGTTTGGCACAATGCATATTAGGTATGACACAATAAATATGCTATGTATGGCACAATACGATGTATTATGTATGAAAATACATGTTATAAATTGCACAATACCTTGAATTTTGCATGGGAAAATACGTTGTATTATGTTTATGACAAATTACATATTATGTATGTAAAATACATATGTTATGTATGACACAATGCATATTATGTATGGCATAATATAGTGTTATGTCTGTCACGATACATATGTTATGCATGGCACAATACCTTGTATTATGTATCGTAAAATACATATCTTATTGTGTCACAATAGATATGTATAGCGCAATACTTTGTATTATGTATAACAATACTTATTATTTATGGTCAAATGCATATCTGATACATGGCATAATACGTTTATTATGTATGGCACAATACATATGTAGTGTATGGTACACTAAGTTGTATTATCTTTAGTACAATACATATATTATAATAAAAACGTGTAGAAGTTATTTTTGTTACAATACATAAATTATGTATACTTCAATTCATAAATATAATAAAACGCATCTAGAACTCAATTTAACTAGCAGATTTTTAACGGTTTTGGTATATTTTCTAAAGTTGTAAATTTGGTTGACATAATTTTATAAATTTTTTTACCCACAAACGTAAATCACCCAGTACTGTGGGATATCGCTTAGGTTGAAGACCTGCGCCATAAGGGCTTTTTACCTGCAGCGAAGCGCCAGGTCTAGGCGTCGCTAATTTTTCAAAGGGAGTAAAGTTCAATTGTACCCATTTAGCGCCATGAAATGACCCATATGACCATGGGTCATATGGTTATTCACACTGGAGATTTCAAATCTGCCATCGGATTTGGCGCTGGGTGCCGCCATCTAGTGGCAGAAGCCTCATTTAGCCATTCAAAGGCACTTGTAAGTGATTTGAACCATGGCAAACCATCATTGCAATAACCATTTATCATCTCATCACAAAACGCCGCAGGTCATTGGGGGACTTTCCCTCTTGTTTACTTTACAGTTTACAGTTGTATAGTCATGACCCAAAGTTTTGGGACTAATATATATTTTTATTTTTCTCTTTCGTTTTTAAAATTTACTTAATATGAATAATTATTCTAATATTTACGTTATTTCCGGTTAATTTAAAAGTCAGCTTTTCGAAAATACCAAGGAAAAACAGTGGAATCCTTGGCTGAATCCAAATTCGCGCTATGGTCCTGTTCCTAGAGGAGGTGAGTTTGAATCCTTCGAGATTTGTTATTCGATTAAAAGGGTAAAATGATGACCCGTATGGCTTAAATGAATCATGTTTTGTAATTATAATCTATTTCGTAATATTTTTAGTAAAAATAAATGTTTATATCTTTTTCAACCTAACCTAACCTAACCTAAACTAACCTAACTTAACCTAAACTAACCTAAACTCACTTAACCTAACCTAACCTAACCTAACCTAAAATACAGAAATGATTCTGTCTGAAGAAAAGTGTGCAATCATTGTTACTCTGCTCCAAAGAAGCCTGAAAGGCAAGCAGATAGTTGGTTTGAATGCTTCATCGCGCACAGAGAGACGGAGACGTTTCGACAAAGGTCTCAAGTCGAGAAGGGCTGCGAAGAAGCCTCATCTCACCAAGAAGAACCTTACCGAAAGGGATCAGTTTTGTAGGATATATAAAGAGTGGACTGTCGAAGATGGGGACAAAGTGATATTCTCTGATGAATCTTCCTTCCGCCCGTTTGGAGCTTCTGGAAGATCCTTCGTTAGGAGGAGAAAAGGAGAGCGCTTTCATGAGTCCTGTGTCGTACCCATGGTGGGTGAAGCATTCGGACACTCTCTCTGTCTGGAGCTGCTTCTCATCTAAGGGAACTTGAGCATTAACAATTTTGCCCAAGAACACTGCCATGAACTTAAAATGCTACCAGAACATGGTTCATCAGCAACTTTTCCCAACAGCTCAGGACTAATTTGGGGATGGTAACTGTATTTTTCCGCATGATGGCACAATTTGTGACAAAATAAAAGCAATAACAAAGTTTTGGGCTGAAATAACTTCGAACCTTTTGACCTTGGTACGGGATTTCTCCAAATTTTAACACAATAGATAAATTGTTGGCGATAATTAATCAAACTGGAAGTTGATAAACAAGCTATCCAATTGTAAACAGTTGAGGTTGCTCATTGAACAAAAGGGAGCAGGATCAGTTAAGATATCTTCACAAATTTGATCTCCAGCATGACAAAACGAATTGAAGCAGTCCTAAAGAACAAGATACATCATTCTAAATATTGACTCTGCGCATCAATTGACAATATCATCACTAACTGTGTAATTTAAGAAGGGGATTTTTTTGAGTATTAGAATAATAATTTCATCTTAGTTTGGTTATGACTTATGTTTTTTTATCGAAGTTATTTCTAATAATTCTTTTATAATATCAAAAAACAAAATGGCAAAGTTAAAAAATAAATATAAGTATCGAATATTTGTGAATATTTTCAAAACCACAAAGAATTACAAATGGTGAAGTTCAGAAAGTTTATTTTTATATATCCTCTATAACTCTATATTTTAGCAACGTGATATTTTGAAAAGGGAGAAATTTAGTTTAGAGTTACTTTTTAAAATTATCAGGCATTGGCTTCACCACTTTTCCCTACGGGGGGAGCTTGCGCTTCGCTACTAAGATTAAAATTTAAAATCTTAAACAACCCAGCCATGGTTAAATTTTTATAAATTTTCTGAACTTCGCCAATTATAATAATTTAAAAAAATGAACTCTAAACTAAATTTCCCCACTTTCAAAATATCACGTTGCTAAAATATAGTTAGAGATAGAAGAAGATATATAAAAATAAACTTTCTGAACTTCACCATTTGTAATTTTGGGGTTTTAAAAAAATCACAAAATTTCGATTCTTATATTTATTTCTGAACTTCACCATTTTGTTTATTATAGAATTAGTGATGTGTTTGTGCTCTAACTTTTGTATATTTCACCTTCAAATTATGATACAAACATACTGAAACAAAAAGCAACGTTTAATTAGTTCTTTAAATTTTCTTCTAGAAAAAATATAATAGTCTCAAAAATCTTAGGTTTGGCTCAAAATACCCAATTCTGAAGGTAAATCACCGAAAAATCTCGTAAACTTTCAAATATCTTTTCAATCCAAAAACGAGATATCTCGTGCTAATCCGGGAAAGGGATAAATTAAAATATAAGTTGGATATCACTTTTATATTAAAATAATGGTAGGGTAAGGTTGACAAAATTGTTTCTTATGCTAGAATTGAGTATTGGTAAATGACTATGCCCTAGGTAATGGACGTAAGACGACGAATGACCCTAATACGATAAACGTGAGCAGATTAGGAGCCCTTTCCCCCTCAAATTCCTCCCAACTCCAGCACCTCGGGTTATTGACATCGTCCCATGGCAGGATTTGACGAAATTAATGGAGTTTCGTTCCTACAAAGATTTATCACCGTTTTTATGGTATTAGAAAGGTGTGTGTGTGCGTACGTGTGAACGTATATGTGTGCGTCTATTTAATTCTCGATTCTTTTTTTCTCTTCTGGTTAAAATGGTTTATAGGATCAGACACTAATATACAGGGTGTCCCCAAAGTCTGGACACATAATAAATATCGTATTGGTATCCTCGTTCACCAGAGTTTACGCCCCCTTGACTTCTTTAGCCTGGATATGCTAAAGGAGAAGGTGTACTCAATGGTATCCTCGTTTACCAGACCTTGCGCCCTTGACTTCTTTTTCTGGGGTATGGTAAAGAAGGTATTCTTAATGGTTTCTTTGTTTACCATACCTTCCTTACCTACCTACCCTTGACCTTCGTTCTCTTAAAGGAGAAAATGTAAAACTTAATAAGCTTTAAGGTTACGACACACCTAATTGAACAGCGGATCATAAATGAAGGTGCTCAAATTGGCGCCAATTTGGACTTAATGCATCGCATTCATCGGGTGAATCTCTCTAAGCGCATCTAACTTTACATCCTAAATGTTGGAAATCATATCCAAGATGTTATTTATTAATATTTCAATTAAATAAAATGTATTTCGTATTAAATAAAAATATAGTTACATTTTTTATTGAAAATATGCATTTTTCCTGTGTGCAGACTTTAGTGACGTCTTTATAATGATCTAAATAAAAGACCAATTCAGGGTCTTATCTACTTGAGGCGATCATTTTTAGGATCCATTAAATGGCAAGCAAAGATTTAATAATATTCATGGTAGTTGCAAAGACGGAGAATTAATCGCATACTAATTGAGAGTGATTTTTCGAGGCAAAAGAGATTAACAATTAATAATCTCGCGAAAGACACGGAAAATAAGGGGGCAAGAAGAACAGGCGGTAATTATAAAGTACACACAGTCACTTATAAAGATTTTATACACGCGTAATTTATGTACACTGTCGATGAGACTAATGGTGGAATTGTGGCAATGGAGGGAAGTGGCACAGTGTTGGCCAGTTTATCCTTCGTAACGTTCTTCTTATTCACGTTCTCATTTGTAAATTCCTCTCGTATATTTTCTCTCTGTTTCCACTCGTTCTAACCACTCCGATCTTGGAAATTAGGTATATTACCCCCCCCCCCCCCCAAGTGGAGTATAGATGTCAGGCCCCATCAAATCACAAGGAAAGCATGGCACTTTGCTATTCACCACTCCAATTTTTAGTAGGAGTGTTTTAAGGGTAAAAACTTAAGGGGGATATTTTCAATGGTAAAATTTTAGGTGGGAAATTTCAAGGGAAAAATTTAAGGAGAAGATTTCAACGGAAATTTTTAAGAGGAAAATCTTATAATTCGTGTAATCGAACGGGGAATTGGAGAGAAGGACCGCGATAGCTAACTTGACCACCCATAGAATGTCGGGGTCAGATAAGAGTGAGCATAATGAACATGAAATCCAACCCTATTTCGGGGTAGTCCCTTATCCGGAACCCCCTTTGGAACAAGGGGTTAAAAACAGAGGGTCTCTAAATGGCACTCCGGAATGGTCGCCGAGGCACTGACATACGGAAGAATGGATGTTACAGTGCCACTGTGTCAAACACAACTGACTATGAGGCACCTTACAGTCATGGTTCCCCTTAAGTTATCTTCCTTGAGTAGCAAAGTTAAGGAGAGTTGCGAACCCTTCTTCTCCTCTGATTATTCGTGCTAGGGTTCTACAACACAATTTTACTCACCCTAATTTCCCCGCTTTCGATTAAATTAAGTGGTGCACAGTGGCATCGTATTGCGCACTAACTCTCTAAGGAGCATTTTGACTATAAAATGTCACTATAGCACAGAATTGTATCTGTTCGTATGTACGAGTTCTTTGGGAGACAAGTGGTTCGGACATGTTTGTTATCGCAGTTCTTAAATAACCTCGTCTTTTGTGGTAATTTTATATTATCTAATATTTTTAGTATGTGTTTTTTTACCACTCATTTTAAATAGTGCCAAGTCAATTAGTACCATGCCCTCGCCAGTTTGGCGTTGCCCAGCGGACCTCGCGCCTATGCTATGAGTGACACTCCTACAGAAGGGTGGGGGAGCCTCTGTCCCTGGTTACAACGTCGAGCCCAAAGAGTCTTCCGGATAGCTCCAAAGTAGGGGCCCTCTCCTACAAAATGCACCCCCCTCACGCTAGCAGGGTCATCGACCAGATGATGGCATATCGATCCCACAAGTCGATTCCTGGGTTTAATTTATCGAGAAGAGGAAGAAACCCTTCAAGCAAACGCGTGAGCGCATTTGTAAATAATTATATACACACTTTGGGCGTATGTCTAACAGGCTATTTTTTCAAGCATATGTACGTATGTATACGTACAAGAATGCGTGGTGTGCTTGTGAGGTGTCTACGAGGGGTGTCGTTGGTGCATGCACGAAGATGGCGTTGGATGAAGTGTGTGTACTGTTTGTGTTTTATATTTAGAAGATAATTTTTTTATGTGTGTGTATAGTAGTTGTATATATATATATGTGTGTGTGGAAGGATTTAAGCTTTTGATTTGTATGTTAGGACTTCCAATGAGTTTCGGAGGGATGAAACACTTGGGGTTCCAGTCGCGGCGCCTGCAGGGAGATATTCTTTAGTTGTGGATGTTAAGAGGGTTCAGGAGAGTTGTGCGTTTGCGGTCAAGTGCTCCCTGAATAGTCTCTTCTTTAGACAAGGAGCGTTATTTAAATTTCACACATTTTCAATTCTACAATTCCGAAATTTTCTCTATGAATCTCTCTTCAGAACATTTAGTGAGGAAATTTCCTCTTTAGATTTAACTTCATAGTTCTAAATAAACCAGGCGATGGCTTCGCCACTCCCCCCTACGACGGGGAGCTTAAATTTTAATAAATTTTCTGAACTTCACCAATTGTAATTCATTTTCTTTTAAAACATTATAAAAGAGCATTGGATAATCATATATTTTTCTGAACTTAACCATTTTGTATTTTCAAACTCTAAAGAAATTCATAGAAATTACCTTGATAAAAATTTAAAATATACTTACATCAGTCATAACCAAACTAAGATGAAATTATTATTCAAATACCCCCAAAATACCCTTTTTAAAATATAGAGTTAGTGGTGATGATGATGATGATGATGATGAAGTAATAAATCTAAGAATAATTTAAGTTCCACTTTGTTTGTTTGTTTCCAATACGTTGCGATGCATCGCTAATAGTGTCAATATGAGAAGCAACAGTTTTCTGGTTGGTGGCTTTTCAATATAGACCTAAGATATGGCTTGCGATATTCATAAATTGCCGACCACTTTATTTTCATACGTTGGGATTACTTATGGGCATAAAAAGCTGGGGGTTTTATATGGTTACTTTTGCGACACTGTATGAGGATGGCTAATTTCCTTATCTACATATGTAAATGCAGGAGATTCCTACTAAGGCAAGTTTTGTATGCCTAAGTGTGCTTGAGTTCTTTGGATATTGGTTGGTAATTTTGCTTTCACGCGATAGACTGACATAAACACGAAAGAAAAACGTAGAAAAAGAAAAGATGAGCCTCATTGCTTAATAAGAAATGAGTGAAAGTTATAATAAAAGAGAAACCTCAAAGTCCTTAAAGCATACTCTAGCAGGTTTTAATAAGTTTGAATGCCGATTTTAAACTGAGGTTGTTTTTTTTTAGTATAGGTAAGCACTTATCTATCTTGCCAGAAAGAGCAATATTGGGTAGGGAAACGGAACTTTTAAGACGTCGAACGCTTTCAATGAGAGGGCAGCGAGTGACTTTGAGCTCGCTGGCTTTAAACATTTTCTTCTTTTCCGCTAAAGTGATAGAGCAAAGTTGTCCAACGGACACGTGCTTCGTCACGATAGAGATCAAACTTCTTCCATTATTAGAGAACTAGAGGTTTCTTGGCTTTCAAATGGACGCCTTTTAGTCAATTTGGCCTTCCCTGCCCAAAGAGCCAAATTGAGCTATCATCAGACTCTCAATGATATACTTGTGCAGGAGACTCAACACTGTTCCATGAAATTTGGAAACGAGATAGACTATGCTTCAGGTTTGCTCGACTACTCCATAGAGAACGTTACTAAAGTGTTGCTCACCTTGGAAATGGTCAAAGTAGAGCTAGGGAGTAGTAGGGAGGCAATTGCCTCGAGGATCACCACGACACTCCCTCTCACTTGGACCTACCTGGGCAGGCTCCCTGAGTTGGCCTGTGCAGGATTGTATTGCTTCCGTCTCTAGGGAATGGTGGTGTCACCGCGAAGTGTATATCACTACCACTGCATTGGCCGTACAAGAATTATTTTGAGTAAAGTGAAAACGAACGAAGACATATCCCACACGGGGCACAAGGAGTACCCAAATAAGCCTTGATCGCCGAAAGAGTCAAGGCAGGATAAAGAAGGAAAGGCTTGCGTGTCGAGAATAACCTCCTTCAATAAGGCCTCGAAGGCGATCGCGCCAGCAGTGCGTTCCACGGTCATTATCCTTCAGAGGTCTGTCTCCAACATCTTAAGTCCATTCCAGCGATTTACTCTAAGAGGTCCCTGACACTTCATTCTAACTAGATCCCCACGGCGACTTCAGTGGGAATGCTGTTTACTCCGGATATGGAGGGGCTGCTGAGGATAGTTTCCTCTGGCTGTGTTCAGGAGAACATGTTTGGTGAGTGACTATTCCCACTCTCCCTGAGTACAACGGTTCAACTCCTGCACGCATGTAAAGGAGCTATGTTGTCGGTTACGCGCTATACACCCTATTGTTTATCTCCGTTGTTTCTTTGTTCATCTATATCTCCATTCAGATTGTAGCAATCCAGCTTCACCTGGCTATGCGGTATTGTTTAGATGTACCTTTCACCATCAGCCAGATTTGATGAAAGTGAGTTTAGCTCCTTCGTAAGCTGGTTGCCGAGGTCCTCCCTTCTTCTCTAGGGCCGTAACGGTAGACACCCTCACCGAAACTGGTTGAAGAGCTGGAAATTGGTGTCATTAATGTGGAAGAATTCATACATGTAATAAGCCTGCTGTATTCTCCTGACGCACAAGCCGACTTTTGTTGAAAGGTACTCGATGAATTCAAGGTAAGCGAACACTTGCCCATCCAAATCTCCTTTATATAGCTGCCACCGCTTGAGAGGGCGACTGGGTTCCTTGACGTGTTAGGGTTGCTGGAAACGAGTACTCTTATGAAGGGACCAGGCTGTCTATACAGATTGAGCATTGGACTGATGTTTCACTCTTTTCCACATGGAAGACCTGCTAGGGATTAGGACAGCCTCTTGGGTGTCATGGTATTGAAGAATGAAGACAGTGCCCTGTAATTTAAAATTACATGCCACATTGCGTCTCATCTATTTGTGTGGATTAGCTCACAATGCATTGATGATATTAAAACCTTCGTTTCCAAATCGATTACACCCACGGGACACAGTGTTATTTGTTAAAGTGCTTCCCTGAACACTTTTGCCAGGATTGTTTGGTACCTTAGAATGTGCGCCACTTTTTAATGGAATGCCATAGACTGGTGGAGCTTCGAAAGCAGAATTTATCCTGGTACTAGAACAAACAAAGTTGCTACCTATTGGCTCTGCTGCTTGGAGCGGGCTCTTGCGCAATAGTATGTAGTGTCATATAGTTCTTGGACGAGGTGGGACTCTAGGATACCATTTTTTTCTTTTTTAAATTCTTGAGTGCAGATTTGTATCCCTGAGGAAGCATCCCTTTGTTCACCTGGGCATGCCTCTATTTTTTCTGTTGATGATTTTCTATTTTCTATTGGTATCGCTTGTTTTAATTCTGATTATTATTGTAAATAAGTTGGGTGTTTGTTGAGTTCTTTTTTCAGTGACCATTCTCGTGTCGGTGGCCGTTAGAATGGCACACTAGAATAAAAAAAATTCAACCATTTTCGCGAGAATGATTATCAATAAAAAAAAATCTTTGAGAAAATACAAATTGCCAACACCATTTAAGATTTTGTAAACGGTGATTAGTTAGCCTCGTAGCCTTGTCCCCCCCCCCAAAAAAAAATAAGTTTTCATACTTGTTGTCGCCGCAAGAGTGGAACGTTGTAGACTGTTACATCTAGCACTTGGAATAGCGGCATGCTCTTCTGGCCCCAATACCCTTAGTAGCATCGAATTATGATAGATTGAAACTACCAAAGCAAAATTCCTTCTAGCCAATTCGCAACATCCCTTTCAACACCCTACTCACATTTTTCTTTCTGGCCGGTGGCTATTTTTGAAGGCTACTCGCCAACCAGCTTCCATCCCCTCACCCCAATTGGGTACTGATAAGAGAGTGGTTTCACACCCCTTTTTGACTCAGTGGAGGTGATGGTCTTTAATTCGCTTACACTCTTTCCAATCTTTTCCCATCGTAATGGCCCTTCTTTTTATGCCCAACTCCAGGCAGAGCTGGATTAAGTTTTTGTAGGCCCTCTGGGATACAAATACCTCGAGGCCCCTTGTGGTATTTTCCAAATAAGAGAGTTAAATAGAACAAAACTTTATTTATACAAGCTTGACTGCAACTAACATCAAAACATTTTATTTGTAAAATTCTTGGAAACAAATCTCTCCCAAACATAAGAAATTGTAAGTTGTCCAGCATCGCTTTAAATTGTTATGAGAGTTAGCACGTTAGTGCTAGTGCTCTTAATGGTAGGTGTACATTGTTTATTTTTTTCATTTTTGACTGTGAACACCAGCATATAATCTTAAAAAAAAATAAAATATATAAAGAATGCTTCGCAGGGAGACAATAACAGCGCTTTTCATATATAAAGGCTTAATAACGTCACTAACTGCC
Source organism: Ceratothoa steindachneri (assembly GCA_963969495.1). NCBI lineage: Eukaryota > Metazoa > Arthropoda > Malacostraca > Isopoda > Cymothoidae > Ceratothoa > Ceratothoa steindachneri. The sequence goes on from OZ018332.1 coordinate 46,895,159, forward strand.
ATACGATATAAACAGTCCTACTTATTTTTGCCTTATGATTACTACAAACGTATACAAGTATATTAAATGAGTCCATTATAATCATATAATTTAGATACTTTGATTATTCATTCACAAATTAAATAACTTTTCACTTAATCCCTGGACGCCCTTTAACTAATACCGGAACAAACAGAGTCGCTACCTAGTGGGGCTGCAGCCCCTAAAGCCTATGACTTATTCCAGCCATGGGTCTCATTGGCGCGTAACGCTCGTTGAGTATTTGGTTACTCTGCTGGAGAGGTGGCTCAAATGTTGTCAAGCCGGATGGCGCTCTAGGAATTGACTATAGCGCTTGCAATCAGGGAAATAAATGGTTCCCCATGCTCGATAATGAACTAAAACAAACTTACTACGCTGAATGGGGCTCCCCTTTACCTATTACTACCGCTAAATGGGTTTCTCCTTTATCTTTTTCTCTCATGGAGCTCCCCATCCATATGATTTCTCAGGGCGCCTCCAACCAAAAGAATAGAATTAGTTAGGTGAGTGTCATCTGCTCCAGAAGAGAACCTGGAACCAGAACAGATGGAGCCCTGGTAGCAAGCCACTCGGGGTTTACACCAGTTTTGAGATCACAGGCTGGTGATTTTCAATATATATATATATATATATATATATATATATATATATATATATATAAGCGAAAGAACTTAATAGCGAGTTATGGTATATGAGAGTGAAACCATTGTACAGGAGCATAGCAATTATTTACGAAACTAGTTTCGCTTTCTTCCGTCAAAAATTCGGTCTAAGCATGGGGAATCCCCTATCGCCTATATTATGTAACCTTTTTATGGAACATTTAGAAGTTAATTTACTCCCTTCTGTTATTCCACATTAAAATTTTGTATGGTTTAGGTATGTAGAAGATGTCATATCGATTTGGCCCATAAAAAGTTTAAATTCATTCGACAACTTCCTTAAAAATCTTAACGACCTCCACCCCACCATCAATTTTAAAGTAAAGTGGGAAAAAGATAATTGTACCGCCTTTCTCGATGTTAAAATTGTAAGAGTCATTGATCAAATTAGCTTTACTGTTTACCGTAAACCGACCTATTCTAACTCAGATCCATTTCTTTTCTCATCATGATGTTGATATTAAAAAGGCCGTTGCATCAGGTATGTTTTTGAGAGCACTTACAATATGTGACCCTTGCTTTCTAGAAGGCGAGATTTCATATATAACCTGCAGTTTCATTGAATAAAATTATTCCCTCATCGTCATCAATGAGAGTTTATCTAAAGATAAATCGACATACTACCAACCCAAACATAAAAACAAAGTGAGAAACACGAATTGTCTATCACTCCCGTTCGCTCCCCTGCTCAAAGGAGTAAACAGAGTTATTTCTCTAGGTCGAGCCTCGTTTAAATACCCTTGTTCCATCCTCAAATCTTTCCCTTCGACTAAGCCCATAGATCAGCCAAATGAGGAAGGTGTATATGTAATCCTGTGTGAATCCACTAACTGTCTCTCATTCTACATAGGAGAGACTGCGAGAACATTAAAAAAAACGAATATATGAACACAAAGGTGATGTCAGGCGAGGCAGTACTGCATCCAGTATTTTTAACCATATTAGCAATTACAACCACCAAATAAACTATACAAAGGCCCAAATTATATATAATTGTAAATATTTCCGTAAGAGAAAAATGTAGAATCAATAACAATAGGATAAATTCCCAATTTCAGTCTTTCAGAATGTCAATTTAAATGTAGCTCCTATTCCCAGAAATTGTAAAGAGTTTAGTTAATGATCTTAGAACCACACCCCCTCATTAATGACCCCTTTTATCCTGGTATATCTTTTTTTGCTGGGATTTTGAGATATTTTTATTGACTTTTGTTCATTCCTGTCTCATTTTACAACTGAAGAGGGTATGGTAAACTCCATACCGAAGCTAGTCTCGTAAATAAATTATATGCTCCTATACAGTGGTTTCACTATCATATCTATACATATATGTATGGACTTACCAGCCAATATGGTATCCCAGACACCTCGAAGGGAGATTTATCGATAGAAGATTTATCGATGGAAGCTCTCTTTGTTGTGAGCGGGAACCCCAATACTGAGATCAAGGAAGCCTCTACTTAATAGGTAGATTCATTTCTAGGATCAATCGTAGATTGGTGGGAACTACCCCAAGTTCGATATCACCCCTGACAGGAGCTTGCTAAGTGGACTGAGTCATTCAAATGAAAGAAAGAGCGGAAATACATGCAAGGGTTTATCCTCCTTACACAGTTGCTTCGCAAACGGGACGGTCCTTTGTCCTTTTGGTGTAGGTCTGCGCCGAGTCAAGAATATCTAGTATCGGTGGTATCTCGAAAAGGGAAGAGAAAGGGTGACGCTCATTCCACCCAAAGAGACAAAGATAGCGGAACTGGAAAGGCAGCTGGAATTGTTATTCAGAGGTTGCCTTTTGTCTCGAGCCCGCCATCCTTATAAGCTTTAAGTTTTTCCGCTAGATTTTCGGTTCAAGATTATCCGATGGACAGATAGTACGTCAACATTTGATTTTAGCTTTGTTTCTTGGTAAAGACCCCATAGTCTCGTTTTTGGAATAGAGCCTTCTGGTTAATCCAGCCGATCCTTCCCAGAGTGACAAATTGAGTCATCTTCAGATACTCAATCGAACATCTACATGAGTGACCAAATTTCACCTTGGGCTTTATAAAATGATAGTCTATGCCATGGAATTGCTTGAATACTTCCTTGAGGACAATGAAGATCCGGATACCCACCTACCTGAGTCGGTACATGCTGGCTGGTATCATTACCGCTACATTCAAGGAAGCTGCGAACCTCCTTCACCGAGTAGTTTGACTCGGAGTAGGCAAAGTCAAAGGAGGGTAGAAGTGAAGACACGTCTAAGAAGTTTTAATACTGCTACTTCTCAGAAAGGGTGTAGAGTTGAAGCGAGGTTCGACTCTCACACTCTTGACCAAAGCTGGATGTAGTGGAAAGAGCGGATGTGGTGGAAAGAGAGTGCTCCGGTAACTCATTTATGATATAACCAGATGGAAGTTTCATTATATGGAACTGCTGTAGACTACAGGCTAAGTGGGGAGAGCTGTGGAGACTGATTTCCTTCCATCCCCCTTTAGCTTTCCACAATCAGGGGAACATATGTATTGTGTAGTGAGTACCCCATGCCCACCCTACGGATATAGCTTTCATCGTCAGAGGAATTCAACGAGACGGAGTTTTGCCGTTTCATAGGGCCCCTTCCAATTTCTATGATTTACTACTAAATCGTAAGATCCGCGTATGGGTGGAGAAGCCATTTCGGCCGGTATGTCAAGAGGAGGGTATCCTACAAGGAACACCTTGGTGTTGACGAAAGATGTTCTAGATAACCTCTATGAAGCCAGTAGCCAATTGCTTAAGCTCTTTTGGCACGATTCAGATCTCTACCCTGAAATGCCGATTGCCATATACTCTAAATCCGCGTCTCTCTTTATGGATAAATGCAGATGTTTACGTTTTATTTGCGGGGTCAGCGTCTTCTCTAGTCGACAACGGCTCTTATTTAGTCCGCCAAACTCGATGTAGGATGTCATTTATGGGTCAAACCTTCCGAGTCATGGCTATAAAATTCTCGAGAGTTTGATGTAACTCTCTGGCCGGTGGCGCCGATTATTTTGACCATTACACCATCTTGGAGAATACCACCTTTGAATGATCCTCACCCCGCAACATCATATGTAGTTCTTTTATATTTTTTGGAGCATCCATCGTGTTATACTGGAAAGTTAGTTTCCGAAATACCTCTCCATTATTTTTTGAAACCGGCGTGGCTCTTTCTGGCCCTAGGTCTATCTTCAAGGCCGATCTGTTTGTAATATACCTCAGGTATGGAAGATTACCCATTGTGTCCGGTTCAGAGACCTTTTTTTTAATTTATAACGACACTCTCTGATGAAGTGCCATCAGATGGAGCGCTTCCCTGATTCTTTCTTGGAACACTTCTTGGTACCAGAAACTGTACGCTACTTATTGGTACTTATCTGGGGCGATTTGTGCAGGGTATTTGTTCTGGCACCTGAATGAGTGTCTCCTTATTGTTCGAGGTCGGTTCTTAGACTTGTGGTTGTGGTGTAAGTGTGTTAGAGGCGGCTCACGCCAGATTTGAACTCAATATAGAATTTCTGGGCGATATTCAAACTGGCGGTTGATAAACAGAAACAATCCAATTATGAGCAGTTGCGGCGGATGGTTATTGAACAAAAATGGAGTAATATCAGTGTTGATATTATCCAATATTTGGTCTCCAGCATGCCAAAACGAATTGAAGGAGCCCTGAAGAACAAGGAACATCGTCGTAAATATTACTTGTCCGCATCAATTGACTGTTTTGCTTTATCAATAAAATAAGTTTGGGCTCTAAATTTGTGTATATTTCACTTTAAAATTTTGCTACAACTTATATGAAAAAAAATTGTAAGGCTCAAAACTTTTGGCCATGCCTATTTATCAATTAATATATATTTTTGCTGAATACAAATCGGTCATGTACCTTAGTCTCCAATTTAAATTTGTGAAAGATTTTTTTCTTGTTGGTGGAGCACAATTATTTTGAAGTCGCCTTTCGAAGTCACTTTCCGCCATCACTCCTGGATCAATGCGGTATAAATTTCTCATAATTCTCGATCCACTTGACGCTATTTTCGTCAGCCTATAAATCTTCCCAATCCAAGTTTTTTCATCCTCTCATTTGCCCTCTATTCCCCGGTTATTTCCTCACTAAGCATTATATTCTCGTTGGCCACACTTTCATTTCTTTCCATACGTCATGTTAGCATGTGTGCGTAGTAGCACGCATATGTACATTCATCGTGGTACTCGTCTCCTCCTTTAAGTAATACTTGAAAGCGGAACTGACACAAATTAGTTTTCAAATACGCGTCGTAAAATTATGGATGTAAGTAGATGCATGTATATCCATACATATACATTCAAACGTATGTATGTCCAGGGTCACTCAAGGTCAGAACATGGCAAATTAATGACGGGGCGATCGAAGTCTCACCACAGAAGTCCCTCGAGTCTTTGTTTAAGTACCAGCGTGACGTGAAGGATCGCTGTATTATAAAGTTACGCCGTTTTGACAGTTTAGGGGCGCTACGTTGAATGCGCATCTTCATTGTATCATGGTATATATATATATATATATATATATATATATATATATATATATATATATATATATATATATATATATATATATATTATATATAGCGATGTTTCGACCACAATATGGTCATCTTCTTAGGCCTACAAAAAAAATAAATACACGAACAAATTATTTAGTAATGTTAAGCACAATTCTAAAGGTACAACTTTGATAACTAGTTTTAGCTTTGGTCAAACTTCAGAAAACCTACGCCGTATTTTTAATGTTATAAAAGTACTAATTTTTTCTTTAGGCATTTCAGTCACCATATATGGTTTAGGTTTGGCGCGGAAAGTACATATTTTTAAGATACTACACCTTGATGTGGTTAAAATTGACATTTTAAATACGCCAGCATTGTCTTCTCTTAATGAGAAAAAAACATTATTTTCACACACTAGCAACATTTAATTCACACTTAATTCACATATTGCCAACCTGCAATGCAAGTTTTTATAAGAGCGATGCTTTCGATTTTCGGGCCCAAAAACACTGTTTAACGTTCATAATGGAGTCATATGTTTTTTGCTTATTTCAATTTTTAATAAGACTTCTCATAATTCCTAGTTAACTTTAACATACTTTTGCGAAATTATAGTCTCACTTTGAAAGCGAAGCGTTGCGCCTGGTGCGACTTGATAATAATATCCCAAGCACGAAATAGTAAGTTTGTTGTGTCTTTGGATTCGAACCAATGCTAGGCTTTCAAATTGTCAATACTATTAGGTGTTTTAGATAAGGTTTTGTTGTACTAGTTGCTTGTTCCTGAGGCCCAAGCGGGGGGGGAGGTGCGGGGAGGCATGGGGATGAAGCGCTCCCCCATACTCGATAATGGCTTACAGTATCCAAACGCATATACGAATAATCTGAAAGTAAAGAGTAATACGTAAAAACAATACTAATAGGGTTTTTAGGCATTTTAATAATCATTTACGGCTTCGTTTTCGCGCGAAAATCAGTTATTTTTAAGTTATCCTCACTACAAATAGAGTTGTACTCAGAGTGCTACTATCTTAAAATTAAGTGCTTTCCGCGGCTAACCGAAGCCGTAAATGACGACTAGAATGCCTAAAAACACAATTAGTACAGATTTTACTTAAAAAAACCGTGTTATCTGAAATTTCACCTTAGTTTTGAATAGGAGACATAGTTAAATAATCTTTAGAGATGGAGTTTAAATTTACAGTAAATAACGCAGGATTTTAAAAAATTACTAATTTTTTTTACAAATTAGGAACGTTTTAATTTATGAACAATATTTACATAACTGTTTTAAAATTAATATTGAACGAAGAATTAGAGCACAAAAACTTTATGCAAAAGAGAATATTCAGTGCCGCTTTAGCGTGTGTCCTACCAAATTTTTGTGTCCTACTTTTGTTTATATCTCTACCAGGCAACGGCTTCGCCACCACCTCCCTACGGGGGGAGCCTGCGCTTCGCTACTAAGATTAAAATTTGAAATAAAAAAAAAGCAGCCATGGTTAAATTTTTATCAATTTTCTGAATTCGCCAATTATAATAATTTTAAAAAGGAACTCTAAACTAAATTTCTCCCCTTTCAAAATATCACGTTGCTAAAATATAGTTATAGAAGAAGAAGATGTATAAAAATAAATTTTATGAACTTCACCATTTGTAATTTTGGGGTTTTAAAAAATTCAAAAAATTTCTATACTTATATTTATTTCTGAACTTCACCATTTTGTTTTTTGGTATTATAAAAGAATTATTTGAAATAACTTTGATATTAAAACATGTCATAACCAAACTAAATGAAATTATTATTCAAATACTAAAAAAAAATCACCTTCTTAAATTATAGATTAGTTATTTTGGCTAAAGAAAAGTTTAGACTTTAAAATCTGCTTTAAAAATGATCTTTCTTCCCAAATGCTTTTGCTTCACTGAAATCATAATATAATAAAACAAGCCGCTGTTCTCTTCCTTAACAGGAAGAGCTTGGTTACACAGGCACTCCTGTGGGGTGTGGCCTACGGCATTATTTGCTAATCTTAACCGCCTTTTTTAATCCCCTTTATAGACTCTTTATTTTAACACCCTGAACACCTTCTTCTTCTTCTTCTTCTTCTTCTTCTTCTTCTTCTTCTTCTTCATTCGTCCCACCGACTCTCTACTGAAAAGACGTGCTCGCTCTGTGCTCCCGCTAATTTCACTGTGCTCAGAATTTATCGTGCCTCTGCTACTGAATACTTTTATATATATCTACTGTGCCTATTCAATATTCGTCGCCGTATTATAAAGTTCGATCTCATAATAACCGTATACAGTATATTAGCTTGTGCAGCTTGTTTTCTAAGTTAGTGTGAATTAAAAAAAAAAAAAAAAAAACCCCGACAATGCCCGTTATAAAGATCGAATGCTCAAGGTGCGCTGCTTCATTTAATAAGGAAATTTACGTTCCCTCGAACCTTGAGCAAATTAGAATATGTCGCTTTTGTATGTTGAACGAAGCGTTTGAACGCAAGTTGTCAAGTGCGATCAGCGAGATCAAACTTGAATTAAATACCGTTGCAAGGGATGTGATCTCGACTAACCGTAAAGTCGATGACTTAAATTCCAAACTAGATTCTGCTATTCACGACATGCGCGGGAGGGAAAATAGTAATAGAGATAGGCGGCCTGCAAATTCGAATCATCAGGTAATTGTTGACGAGCAACAACGAATTTTAAACTCGTTTAGGCCTCAGGATTCGCAATTTCGAAGTGTTAGAAATGGGGCTAGACCAACGAGGGATCAGAACTTCGTTTTACCCTGTTCGAACCCTTTTGCGTTGCTAACTCCTATCGAGGGGGAAGAGGAAACCGTTTTAATGGGGGACTCCTTAATTAGAAGGCAGGATCAGGAGTTTGCTGCGCGTAACCCTTCTAAGCGTAAGCGCTTTTGCTATCCCGGTGGCCGCATTAACAACGTGGCCGCCGAGATCGAGAAATTGGAAGATACGCGTGGTGAACGAACGATCATCACGATGGTAGGGGGCAACGACGTCCATAGGTATGACAGCACCCCGGAAGATATAGTTTATCGTGCCAGAACCATGATAGATACGGCGAAATCCAAAGCAACCAACGTGGGAATTATTGGTGTTCTCCCCCGACTTAAATCCACGTTGCGCCTCCAATCTAGAGCGATCTATACTAACGAATGTCTTAAGCGGTTGTGTCGAGAAACTGGTGTTAGCTTTTTTAACGTATGGGACTCATTCCAGGACCAACCGTCACTTTTCCAAAAGGACGGAATTCACCTAAGCGATGTGGGTAATAGTCGGCTGGGTAGGATCTTAGACGAGTCCGTACGTAGCATTTTAGGTAGGAGAGTTGCGCGGCCACGTGATGCCGATGCGCCGGGCCGGCCCGCGCGTGAAGGGGGCACTATCGACGGGGTGCAGGGAAACGGAACGGATCTGAGTGTTATAGAAGAGTTAACGTAAAGCGCAAACTGGGATGCATATATGCGAATGTTCGTAGCTTAAAAAATAAAATTGCCGAAATAAAAGCCGTTATTCTAGAGGGTGATTTCGACCTCGTATTCCTAAGTGAAACATGGTTAGACACTCATACGGGGATCAGTGTTTGCGAGTTCGATATAGCGGGGTACAAAATTCATTACAGAAATAGACAAACCGGTAGAGGAGGGGGCGTATTAATGTATATAAAAGTGGATCTAAACGCCATAACGATGGACTCGTCTAAGGATGATATGCGAAGTGATGCTTTATTAGTCCAGCTAAGTTTAGATGCTATAAATAAAATTAACTTAGTCGTAGTATATCGTCCGCCTTGCCAATTGGAAAGAGAAGATGCTGCACTCTTCGATACGCTTACGTCTTGGATTAGAAAAGGGACCACATTAGTCTGCGGCGATTTTAATTTACCTAATGTTAACTTTAGCAACCTTACTTCTGATAAACCGGGGGAGAGGCTATTAAACTTTATGTTGGAGAATTTTCTCGTACAAAAAGTGGAAGAGCCTACTCGTGATAGCAATATTCTTGATTTAATCATGGCAACCGATGAGTCATTGTTAGAAAACGTACGTGTGGGTGAACATTTAGCTTCCAGCGACCATAATGCGATTAGATTCGAACTAATCACCTGCGTAGAAGTTAGAATGAGTTCGCAGCTCATCCCTCGTTTTGGTAGCTGTGATTTCGATATTTTTCGCGAAAGGATTAAGGATATAGACTGGGGAATACGATTCGAGAACAGGTCGGTAGAGAGATGTACGCAGAACTTCGATGTACGCTGCTTCGTGTGAATTCTGATTTGGTTAAGTATGTGCGTAAGAGCGGGAAGTCGGTGAGAGCTCCGTGGCTTAGTCCGTTAATACTACGCTTAATCCGGGACCGAAATAGAAAATTTAAAATTCATAAAAACAATGGGTCAGTTATAAGTCGGCAAAATTACATAGATTCTCGTAGGGAAGTTAAACGTGCGGTCAGAGATGCGAAGAGGAAGTATGAAATAAACCTCGCAAAGGATTCGAAGAATGAACCGAAACGGTTTTATGGGTACGTAAATAATAGGAAACCCGTAAAAGGATCGATAGGGCCGATCAAAGATAAGGATGGTCGTTTGACTGAAATTCCGACAGAAATGTCCAAAATTTTAAATGAGCATTTTACGAGCGTGTTTACTGTGGAAGATTCTTCCGAATTGGAATCGTTAATTGGGGAAGTTCGTAGTGCTGATAATTGCATATCCGATGTAACTATAAATGACGAGGAAATCCTTAAATTTATTAAGCTAATGAAAAAGTCGAAATCTCCGGGCCCCGATGGGGTATATCCAATTCATTTAAAGGAGCTTCAAAATGAACTCGTTAAGTCATTGTGTGAAATTTTCAATCGCTCATTAGAGGATGGCGTAGTTCCGTTGGATTTCAAGCGAGCAAACGTTACACCTATATTTAAGAAGGGGAATAGATTTGAAGCAACTAATTTTCGGCCTATTAGTCTAACTTCGGTAGTTGGGAAGCTTTTAGAATCTGTAATTAAAGATAGAATAGTGAGCCACCTCGAGGCAAATAAGCTGATTAACGATACCCAACATGGATTTAGGCGTGCGAGATCGTGCTTGACTAACTTGTCGAATTCTTCCACAAAATGATTTGCGTGTACGACGAAAGCAAAGCTGTAGACGTAATATATTTAGACTTTAAAAAGGCGTTCGACACCGTCCCCCACCAAAGGTTATTAATGAAAGTTAAAGCGATTGGGGTGACTGGTAAGATTTTAAACTGGATTAGAAATTGGCTGAAAGATCGCTCGCAGCGGGTGGTAATAAATGGGGAATGTTCAGATTGGGCCAGCGTTAGTAGTGGGGTACCGCAGGGCTCTGTTTTAGGCCCTTTATTGTTTTTAATTTATATTAACGATTTAGATAAAGGCATACTTAGTCGGATTTCGAAATTTGCGGACGACACGAAGCTGGGCAATCGTGCCTATGTAAGATCGGATGTCGATAAATTGCAGGGGGACCTAAACTCGATTGCCAATTGGGCGGACAAGTGGCAAATGGAATTTAATTTAAGCAAATGCAAGGTAATGCACTTGGGTTGCCATAATTTAAGAGTAGAATATACCATGAAAGGCCAAGTCCTCGACGCGGTTAAATTAGAAAAAGACTTGGGAGTATTAGTCTCAGACGATTTTAAATTCTCGAAGCAATGCGCGGATGCGTGTAAAAAAGCAAATCGCGTTTTGGGTTATATCGCGCGTAATTTCACCTTCAAATCTAAGGATGTAATTTTACCTTTATATAAATCCCTTGTGCGGCCACTTCTCGAATACGCTGTTCAATTTTGGGCTCCATATTTAATGAAAGATATCGCGCAATTAGAAAGAGTGCAGCGTAGGGCTACGAAATTAATTCCAGAGCTGAGGAATAGATCATACGAGGAAAGGCTCAGGGCTTTAGATTTGCCATCGCTAGAACGCAGAAGATTACGTGGCCAGCTAATAGAAGTATTTAAAATACTAAAGGGTTTCTCAAACGTTGACTTTCGCAATCTGTTCGAACTGGATCATAGGGGAAATACTCGTCAGCACGGGTTAAAATTAGTGAACAAGCGTTTTAACACTAGTATAGCCCAAAACTATTTTACATTTAAAGTTACTCAAAATTGGAATCGGCTGCCCACCCACGTAGTAGATAGCACTTCGGTTAATATGTTCAAAAATCGTCTCGACGTGCATTTGAATAGTTTAAATATAACGTAGTTGAGCACTGTGAATTTAAACGTCCTTGCAGAGAGAGAGTTTGGAGCGGAGGTTTAAGGATATGAAATTATGATGACTAAAAATGATCCTGGCGATTCTCTGCATGTGTAGCTTAGATGTCCCATTTCTTTTCCGCCTATCCTATAAGTAGTCTCTATCCCTAAATTAGCTTTTCACCACTAGCAGTCGAGTGGCTGCGGAAGATGAGAAGAAAAACTTTCTATCTCCCCCGACCCCTAGTTTGATTAGTTAAAATTGCACGATAATGTACACATGTAGATAAGTGTGTACAGTAGATAGTATTAAAAAAAAAAAAAAAAAAAAATAGCATGTTAGAGATACACTCGTAGATAAGGGTGTATCGTAGTTTTTGATTTAGTGTAGCGGACTAGCCTCGAGCGGACCTTAGGGTCTTTGCTGGTCCTAGATTCTGTAGTTCTGTAGTTCTTCTTCTTCTTCTTCTTCTTCTTCTTCTTCTTTTTCTTCTTCTTCTTCTTCTTCTTCTTCGGTCTGTGTCCTACGGCCTATCATGATTCTTTTTTCTTTTCTCGATCTAAATTTGCTATAATAATTTCCATGCCAAAATTTTAATAAATTTTCTGAACTTGACCATTTGTAATTCTTTTAGTTTTAAAAAAGTCACAAAAATTCGATACTTATATTTATTTCTGAACTTTACCATTTTATTTTTTTTATATTATAAAGGAATTATTAGAAATAACTTCGATAAAAAATTAAATCTACTTAGGTGACAACTGAACTGAAAGAAAAAATCTTATTCAAACCTTAAAAAAATCTCGTTCTTAAAATATAGGGTTATGGATAATGAGATTGAAATTTAATTATGTTTAAATATTTACTCATTTTAACATTGATTTTTGAAGTGTTTGGTCGTATTCTTAAATATTATATATATTTTTTTTTGTTAGGTTAGGTTAGGTTATACTTTCAAGGTGAGTGCCAAAACCAAAACCAAACCTAACTAAAACCCAAACTTAACCAAAACCAAATCTACCAAAATCAAATTAAATCAAACCTAATCAAACCAAACTAACCTAAACCAAACTTAACCAAAAATAATTAACCAAAACCAAACGTAACAATATCCTGGTAGGTTACACGTTAAAACAGCATCGAATATTCTTCGGTGCTATTCAACTATGTGATCTTCTCCTCTCTAGATCTACCCTTTTATGCGATCTTCTCCGCTCTAGATCTACCCTTTTATGCGATCTTCTCCGCTCTAGATCTACCCTTTTATGCGATCTTCTCCGCTCTAGATCTACCCTTTTATGTGATCTACTCCACTCTGGATCTACCCTTGTATGCGATCTAATCCACTTTAGATCTACCCTTTTATGTGATCTACTCCGCTTTAGTTCTACCTTTTTATGTGATCTACCCGTCTATGCGATCTACTGCGCTCTAGATATACCATTTTATGTGATCTACTTCGCTCTAGATCTGCCATTTTATGCAATCTACTCCGCTCTAGACCTACCTTTTTATGTGATCTACTCCACTTTAGTTATACCTTTTTATGTGATCTACCCGTTTATGCGATCTACTCCGCTCTATATCTACCATTTTATGCGATCTACTTCGCTCTAGATCGACTCTTTTATGTGATATACTCCGCTCTAGATCTACCATTTTATGCGATCTACTTCGCTCTAGATCTGCCATTTTATGCGATCTACTCCGCTCTAGATCTGCTATTTTATGCGATCTACTCCGCTCTAGATCTACCTTTTTGTGTGATCTACTCCGCTCTAGTTCTACCCTTTCATGTGATCTACCTTTTTATGCAATCTACTCTGCTCTAGATCTACTCTTTATGTGATCTACTCCGCTCTAGATCTACCCTTTTATGTGATCTACTCCGCTCTAGATCTACCCTAGTATGTAATCTACTAGTTGAGAACGTGATCTCCATTGATATTTACGGAAACACATTGATACCTACGGGTTTTTTTTTTAGAATAGAATAATTATTTCTTCATAAATACACTAACGTCTCTAAACAATTTAAACATCATTAAGAATCGCTACAAATAAACTTGCCGTACTCGATCGCCTAATTTTCCCACGAATAAAATCTAATGTTACACCTAACCCAACCTAACCTGAACCACACGAAACCCCTTTTTATAAGAATAAAGGTTCTTTAATTCCATTGGTAAAATATTTTATTCCTATCACTGATTTTAGTTCACATTGAGGGAGCTGTCTTTGATTTCCTGTCCCACCCATCTTAATATATGGTTAAGACTCTAAATTTTGTTATATTTTCAAAATATTGATCACACACGTTTGATTACAATGATTCTTAACCAAAATATTCGCGTAAACGCGACTCTATAAGTTACTATATCGGTTCGTAGGTTGACGGTCGGTCGGTAACGATTTTTTTTCAATGAGTTTTTTGGTAATAACATCGTAACTATTCCGCCGATTTTAACAAAATTTGAAACCCTTACGTTCTTTTACATTCTCTTTCGAATGATATAATTAGCGAGGTCCTTTCAAAGTTAGTCCAAGAATTATTGAAAGTTTTGAAGGTCGTAAGGTCATAAGTCAGTATAATTGAGAGCGCGTGACTTAGGTCTGTTGACTTTGTTGCTATCATTGCCTGCTCTAGGAAATGTTCTTTCCCTCCATTGCATCAAAACAAGAGTCATAAACCTCTCAATATTACCCCCATGTTCTCGTTAAGAGAGGAACTAATACAAAGAAATTCCAGTTTTCCACCAAGGGATCGCCCCAGCACCCTGGTAATCCCCCATGCCCTCCCCCGTTAAGAGCCACTGCTTCAGAAGAATCATTTGTGTAAATCACACATAGTTGAGAAGAATCTATTCTTCCATCAGAAACCTGTCTCTTGAATGTAAGGTAGAAGTAATCCTAAATTATTTCACTTTTGTTAACATATATCAAAATTAAATAAAGCGGAGGCATTAAAGAATTTCTCTGTAATATCATAAACGCAATTTAGATGAAGACGGATCTTTTGCCTTTGTATTCAATGATTACAGGTTATTTATTTTTCCTTTGCTTCTGAGAACTGACTTTGTAAAGGGTAAATTTCATTTTATGTTCTTCTTTTCTTGTTTCTACTTTAGTTTTAATGTTTTACTAATATATTCTTAAATCGTTTATATTCGACTTACCAAATATAGTATTTCTATATTGTTTTTGTGATTTTAATTTCGTCGCATATTTTTTAATTTCATTTTTTGTTTGAAGAGTTCGTTAAGATTTAAATTCAGTACTTATTTTTATAATTTTAGTTTATTCATTGTATGATATATTTTTATTTTATTATAGTTCATGTAGGGGGTGAATACCCCAAATGGCGAAAAATTAAAAGATTGGATCAGCTTTTTGGCGGTTTTTTGTTAACTGTGTGATTGTAACTCTGTATGAGAAACCTTTATGAACTTGTGAACACACACACACACACACACACGCACATATAAAGGGTCTTTCAATAAGGTCGCTCAATTTTTAAATGTAAATAAAACAAGTTGTGTGTGATATATGCACTCAATTTATTTTAGATTTGAAAGTAAATTTTATGGCATTAAGTGTAGAATATGACGTCGTTCAAATATCCGCCGCAGCTTTGCTTGGTGGAACGTATTCGGGAGGCCCAATTTTCGATGACTTTGTCGCATAAATCTGGCTGAATTTGCTGGATGGTGTTCGTTATGTTGACTTTGATGGCATCAACTGTTTGCGGATTATTGGCATAGACCTGCAATTTAAGTCAGCCCAAAGAAAATAGTCTAATGGCGTTAAATCGCATGATCTCGGTGGCCAGTTGACGTCGCCGCCGCGCGAGATGACCCTGCCCTGAAATCGCTGGTGCAAAATGTCTATCGTGGCGTGCGCAGTATGGCACGTAGTGCCGTTCTGTTGGGACCATATGTCGTTAGTATCCATATCAGGCATATAATCCAGTTGAGGCCACAAGAAGTTGCTTATCATCGATCTGTAGGTCTCGCCGTTGACGGTTATGGCAATCCCATCTTCGTTCTCAAAAAAATACGGACCGATGATTCCGTTAGACGAAAATCCGCACCAAGCAGTGACTTTGTTGAGATGCAATTGGTGCTGGTGTATCTCATGTGGATTTTTTTGGTCCGAAATCCGACAATTTTGCTTGTTCACAAATCCATTCATCTAAAAATGGGCCTCGTCGCTGATGCGAGGATAGAAATCACATAATGCGCGGAACGTTTGTCGAATGGAGCACTGATTTTATAACATTTGATGAATTGCACCCACTGTTCAACGTTATAACCTTTTATCGTGACTTGCCAAGTACTACTGAACAGTTCACAGTGAGGGTGCCAGATGTCGCTGTAAAATATGGCCACTATCGTCTGACAAAGCTCAAGCGTCCTTGTTGAAAGACCCTTTATATATATATATATATATATATATATATATATATATATATATATATATCGTGGTATACGGCCGAATATGTATGTATGTACGTTTGTTCTGTATATGAATAACTCCGTTCCTTTTTTCCTTAAGAGTGCTATATTACTATTTATCTTTTGATTTGATTCTTTAACCAGGGAGGATTCGTAATATTATATATCTATTGTTATATGCAGCGTTTCGAGGATTTAGTTAAACAACTAGAGCAAAAATATACTTTTAATTTCATAAAAAAATGAAATATTAAAAACTTTAAATCTACTAAGGATATAATAAGAGGGTCTAAATAAAAGTTAATTCTACCAATGAGTACTACGCGATGATTGTCGCAAAAAATTCACTTTAGTACGGAATGTTAATTAAAGAACATAATTAAATGGGAATCCTTTTACCTTTAAACAAAGTGGAGTCAGACGGGAAATGACCTTGAACGAGAGCCTCGTTTAGGCAATGGTTTGAGGTGTGAGTTGTCGCAGATGGGAGGCTGAATCGGAAACACAGCTGTTTGTTTTGCAGAGTTAAACCCGAGATAGGTGGGGCGCGTTGATGCGAGGTGTGTGGTTGCTGAATCGGACGTACAGCGACTTCGAGGTGAGTGAGGAGGGGGCACTTGGCGATGTTTCTTGACTTGATATAAGCGAAGGGACAGTGGATGTATGATTATTCTAATCCTTGGGTTAAACTTGTGGGAGCTTCTTGATGATGAAACTTGATCAAGAGGTGAATCCTTTCTCGAGTGAAAATTCACTTTGGTATTCCTCAATGGTGAGGGATATCTCTGGTTTTATTCGAAAACCAGAAAAATAAATAAAGTAGCGAAGGAGAACATGCGCAACTTCTGCCATAACTCTTTATTTTTTTATGCGGCTTTTAATCGTTTAGTTAAGGCAAAGTTATAGGCTAAAGCGATAAAGAATATAATGAATTAAGATACGCCAACTGCGTAACATACTAGGAGAAATCTCTTAAGAAATACCTTGAAAGAATATAAATAAGCTACAGGCAAATCCTTAAAATCGTAATAGAATCCTATTTTAAATGTAATAATTTCCTCAAAGCACTCGACCCAACCCCAAACCAAACTTTTGTGGTTGCGACCCTAAATACAATCTTAGTCTGGTCTGGCGACCGTAAATGCGTGTACATTTAATGTTAATTACCAATCGTTAGATATATTACACTTATTTATACTTTTATATTTTTGTTATTCAATAAAATTATATTGCAAGCTTAACACACGGTGAATTAATAAATTTTAAATGGGCCCCCCCAAAAAAAAATCATGAAAATTCATTTATTTTATTGCTTCAATTTTATTAAAAATCTACTTTAATTAAAGTTATTTCAATTTAAAATACTGTAAGAAACAAGTGATATAATATAAAAAATAATGGAAAATATTTTTGAGGGTTTAAACCATCGACCATAAAAGATTAAATATAAATTTGACAAAGGAAAATTTATGTTTTCCGAAACTCATGATAGCTACCTGGTAACCCACGGAATTCGTGACATATTTATTCTATCACTGATTGCCACCATCGCTCCACGCCAAGTGCCAGCCTTCAAATCAGCCTCCTAGAAAACTCTCCATCCACGCGAGCTATAAGACCCCGACATGAAGCAACCAAAAAGAATTCCCACCACAGAACTTGTTAATAAAGACAAATTGTGAGCATGGTTAATTAACCATGTGATCGGAATCTTCTAAGTTGGGCTTATGTCGATTAATAGATCACAACGCAAGTCGTGCTGATGATCCATGCGTTCTTTTATGTTGTTTTAATCGTAACAAGACTTGAAAACCTTTGTTCACAAGGGTATGTTGCTGGAAAAGAGAGAATAGCTTTTTCAGCCTCCTGAGTCAGAATTGGCTTATCCTTAAGTTGGGTCCAATATTTTGAATACTGGAGTATTCAAAGCATTGTTTCTGCGTTTGATTTTCCTGTAGGTCTACAGTACCATCCAAAACGACCAGAGTGCCTTCATTTCTATCACAACATCTGGCAGAGAGAATCCAAGGTTTCCAAAATTGATTTAGTATAATCTAAACGTATAAACTACGTATGGGTTGAGGTTAAGTACTTTTGTATGAATAAAGCGAAAGTTATCAGCAGATAAGCAATTTAATAGAAAAAAGCAAGTGTCCAAAGTGATCGAACGACAGCAGAAACAAATTTAGATTGGAAAATAACAAGTATATAATCAGTAGAAAGCATTTATATAAGTTATAAGAAATTGATATTTAGTGTGAAGGACTTTATTCTCAATGATAGTTTGACATCTTCTGCTCGAAGGGTGAACCAGCTTTTGCGCAATAATTTTGCTTCATTCATCTTGAAGAATTTCCTAGAGTTCTTGAACTGTTTTCGAATTTCTCGCTTTAGACCTCTATCCGGTCGTTTGTTTGTTTTAAAGGGTTTTAAATGCACTTTCACTTTAATAGGTCTATTTGATCTTGGTTCTCTGGAAACGAGGGATGGGGGGGGGGCATTACGTGTTATATTTTGGTGTAAATGTTAGTTACCTTTATGTATTTTATAAGGTTTTCTATTTTAATGTTGTTGTCAGTGAGGTTCTTTTTGGTGGTAGGTTTAGTCCAAAGAAAAGGTGTCGTTGGTGATCATAAAGAGAGCATTCTAATAATGAGTGTTCGATGGTTAATTACCTATTGCAGTTGGTGCGTGGGCTGGGGGGAGCTCGAGAAGAAGTAGATCTGTGTTAATTTAGTGTATTGGATGTGTAATCTTCCGACTACCGCTTCTTTTTTTTATCCTTATCAACGACGACGGCGAGTGGCGAGGGTCTTGTTTGATGTTTCTCCGGTGAAGGTAGCAGTTTGCCTGTCAGATAGTTTTTCTATATTGAATGTATATGTATGTCCTGTCATAACTTGCGTAGTATTTGTAGTATGTGCAGTTGGAGTTGCTAACATTTTGGTTGGCCATTTCTGAAGCTGCTCTATCTGTCGCTTCGTTTTCGCTGATGGCCTGGGCACCAAAAACATTTGATGTCGTACCGAATGTTGTATATTTACTTAAAGTTGGTTGATGCCACGAGATGTTTGTTTGTTCTTTTTACCTTCTAGTTACCTTCGTTTTTATGTGGGAGAGTTTGTAATAATATAAGGATCGCCGTTAATTCTGCCGAGAGAACCGATTCTTGTGATGGTAATCTTGTTGTGAGGACTACAGATGTAGTATCGGAGTCCGTAGTCGTCTCTTCGAAATTTCAGAGGTGTTAGTCTTGTCTCCGCACATAATTAAATAACTGGAGAGCTTTTGAAGGCTCCCATGGATGCCCTCAAGACTGGGTGATAGACTAGATCTAGTTGTTTGAGTACGATGCCAGTTTCTGCTGCAGAGAAATGGTTTCCGCAATCTATTTTACATAGCGCTAACATTTGCTGGATATTAAGCAGTTTCTTTCGGTCTCCCCTCCCCACCCCCGCCCCCCAGTGCTGGTGAGACAATTTTGTGAGAAGGTTGAAGAAAGCTAACGAACGTCTGCGTAGGTCAGTCACGTGATAACTCTATGTTAATCATTGGTCAAAGGCTAGGCCGAGAACTTTGACATAATTATAGGATTGGATGAGATTTTTTCTGTGAACAATATGATTGTTGGAATTCGTCTTCTTTTAGTGAAGGTAACCTGTACTGTTTTAATTTTGAGAGATGGTGAAACCATTTTGGTTGATGTAGTTCAATAATTAGTTGATCGTACCTTGAAGTTGCTAGGTGGCTTCTTCCTGTTGTGTCTCTATGTACCATATTGCAAGGTCGTCTATGCAGAGCGAGCATCTGAGTGATGGTGGAATATTTAGAGATATATCATTTATTGTCAAGATTAAGAGGGTCGTGCTCAAAACCCTTCTTTGTAGAATACCTTCTTGTTGCGGGAGAATGTGAGAGCGAGCTCCTTAGAGGTCCACTGATAAGCGTGGTTGGAAAGGGTATTTTTAATGAGCATTGGTCTTCGGAATCCCATCTGGTGAACTTTTAGGGGAACTAGGCACTGCCATACAATATCATAGGCTTTAGTCAAGTCAAAAAAGATCACTGTGAGAAAGCCGCTTTACAAAAAGGGAACGGCCAATGTCATGTTCCAAGTTGGTGAGTGGATCTAGGAATCGATCTGTTTGTAGGGTATCCGTACTGGCTTGGTAATAAAAGCATTTTGAATTCAAGCTGCCATTTCAGTTTTTCGTTGATCATTTTCTCCAGAAGTTTACACATGCTGGGTGTGAGAGCGATGTGTCTATAACTCGTAGGAAGGGAGGGATCATTTCGGGGTTATAGGAAGATCAGTATAGTTTCTAGTCGCCATTATTCTGGAAAGTTTGTGGTTAGAAATAGATAATTGTACGGTTGTAGAATGTATTGCCGGCAATTTGGGTGCGCCAGGCGAAGAAGGGGGTATGTAATTCCGTCTTCCTCCGGTACAGTGTCAGATCAATTGGACAGCGAAGCTTGCAGTTCTGCCATGGAAAACGGAGTGTTATATGCTAGGTCATCAATGTTTTGAAATTTATTTCTGTTGTTTCCGCATATGTTTTGATATCTTTGGAAGATCAGGTTTGAAAAGCTTTTGGAAATGTGGCTTAAAGAGTTGCTATCGGCAAACGAAAGATCTTTTGGTCACTGATCAGATCACTATTTATCTTTAGAATTGGTCGGTGTATGCTGGCGTGGGGGGGGGGAGGCTCCTATCATTTTTTGGATCCGGTGCCACACTTACTCAATAGGATTAATTATGTTTTTTAGTTGAAACATAGCTCTGCCACAATCAATACCATGTATTTTTGAATACCCGTTTAGCAACGGCGCACAGTTTTTATATTATATATGCTTATTGTCGGATCTTGAAGCGCGAAAAAATTGTCGCCGCTATGTTTCTTTCCTGCTTAGCTATTTTACAGTTGTTGTCCCACCATTGGGTGGAGAAGCTACTTCGTTAAACTCCGAGGAATGTGTTCAACAGCGATAGATAGCATGGTTTGGGTGAAAATATTGAAGCATTCAAGTGATTTGGGATGTTCGTGATTGGCAGTTATTCTGGCAGCATATTGAGTGTAGTCTGAGCAGTTTGCTTGATTATAGCGCCAGTGTTCTTTAGGCATAGAAATAGTCCGTGAAATGATTTCTGTTATAATAGGATAATGATCACTTCCACATACTGAATATTGCAAAAGTCGTGTTAAAATCGTTACGACGCTCTCAACAAAGGAAACAATCATAGTTTTGATGCAGTTAGACATGTTTTGATTGTTTTAACATAAAATATGTGTTTGAATTATAATATTAATCGGCGGTGAGCACGCGCTCCAGTCGAGACCCGAAGGCCTTGCGCATGTTCCGGACACAGTCCTATCTTATGCTGGACCACACGCGTTTGAGGGAGGACTTCAACTCGTCGACCTTGCTGTGGTGGACCTCACAGGCCTTGCCCTGGACATACACATACACGTTGTAATCAATGGGTTTGAGATCGGGCGACTGCGGCGGCCAAAAGTCCTTCCGCCAGAAGCTCAAGTTTGACCCTAACAACCCTTTCGCGGACTTAGCAGTGTGGGTCTGGACACTGGTCTGCTGAAAGATTTAGTCTGCCTTCTTTGTGATCTTTCTCACCCAGGGCAGGACTTTTGTGGCAAAGATGTCCCTGTAATCGGCCGCCGTGAGCCTGTGACCGCTCGCGAACCACACCCGGCGCCTCTCCTCACCATTGAAGCCATTACAACACGCATCATCACGAAGGCCGAGTTCTTGGTCGTGGACACGTAGCGGACCTCTGAGACATCCTGGCTGAAACTTACCACGCAGTCATTTTTCATAAAAAAACCAATTCGATTGCCATGAGTATTCAAGTCGTCGATAAGGCGACAGAAGCGCTCTTGATATTATTCTTGCATACGGTCGATATATATTTTTTTTTTAAATTTTATAGAGCCCATCTGGCAACTACCCACTTGGGTATAAGTCGCCGAAGCATACGGTCGATAAGCAGAGGCCTTTCCACGCCCCTCAAGCTCTTGCCACATTCTTCCTTGACCTCCATAGACAATATGACACAGAGATCTTCTCCTTCGCGACCGCAGTCATTTTGAGCTGCGAACCACTTTCGAAAACTGTTCTCACAGCCATACGGTTGAGAACTTGAAGTATTGCTGAACGAGGTCATCTTTGAGGTCTTCCCCATTTTTGAGCGTCTCCGCGACTCTGAGGTCGGTCATCCGCCTGACGCCGAGCCACTGGGTGATGTCGGATTTGTTGTGACCCGCACGCAGGAGAGCAGAGATCTCGATTCTTTTCACTTTAATCTCGACACACATTCACACAATGGAAAGGACATTTTAATGACACATGCTTGAAAAGTAAAACATTAAATTTGTTTGACGGGACTTTTTCTATCTCACAAGTAAGCCTCACGAAAGATTAAAAAAAACGAGTCTAACAGAACTTTTTCAAAATCCGGTAATTTTACCAAAATGGTCTGCAAGTAGATTATGTGATCGGAGGGAGAGATCGAAAATGGAGATGTTGGTTTGCTTCTGCCATTGTTTAGAATTTATTGATTCTTATTTTCTATCAAATCTAGGAACATATGACCGCTGCTTGTTTCTTTCTCGTCACCCCAAGCAAGACTTCTTGTTTGGGGTATCTTTCTTTAGAGGTAGACCATTACTTTGGTTTTGAGTTCGATTGTCTCCACGCTTGAGGTGCCGTTTCTTCTGGTAGATTTTACCTCTGGGCTTTTGGTTTGTGACTAGTTTGAGCTGTGCTTGGAAGAATCTTGTCTTGTTCATTTTGGAGTGGGAGCGCTGGTGGTTTTGGTTCGGACTGTTTGGGCATTCTGTCTTGGGGTATACTAGATGGACTTATAGTTGCCCGAAGCTGGCTTTATCGTCACTATGTTTGTATAGCAAGGTGTAATTAGCTTTTTTCCTCCCTCTACCATGTCTGACAGAAGTTGGCGACTTCGGATACAGAACTGTATCATCTTTTAGTATATTTCTTAGTGAAAGAGGAAGTGTGAACACTTTTTGCGGAATGAGTGAATGGCGTTGCCACACTTTTTTCGGGATTGACATTCTATGTTGCTGTACCCTTCTCTCCACATTTTAAACATAGTTGTGATTTCTCTCTACAGTAATTCGCCGGATGTCCACAATTCAGAAAGGATCGGCAGTGTATTGGTGCAGATAACTCTTCCTGAAAATGCATGATAGTTTCTGCAAATCTGATGGTTTGTAGTATGCTCTGTTGGTTAAAGGTTATTTTTTGCAATTTTTCGGGGGACTGAACGAGCTGTAGATTTTTTTTCTAGCATGGTAACATATTCTACGCAATGACCGTTGTTGAGGTATGCCTGTGAAAACTCGCTCGGTGCAACGGCTCATACACAAGCACTGGTAGATAGCCGACCCTAAGCCGCCTGCGATATGCTTTGGGACAATTAAAGGAGTGACAGACCGCCTCCTTGATTTTTATACTGAGTGCGATTTACGATTGACCGGGATTTATCTAATGACTTGCCAAGTTGCAGTTCAAAGGATATATAAAGAACAAGACCCCCAAATATAATTTTAATATATGTATATAATAAATGGGACAAAATATATATATATATATATATATATATATATATATATATATATATATATATATATATATATATAAGAGAAAATAAGAATTGGACGCGAATGAGCAAATGAGACAAGAAACCAGAGTTTTTTTAAAGGCAAGAGAGAGGGACACTAGAAGAATCCCGAATCAAAGGGAGCAGAGGGCGGCACAGTGAAGGCGATCCTTTACCGAGAAGACAGAAATAACGCCAGGGGAAAAAAGTTTTGAATTGCTGGCCGAGAATATATATATATATATATATATATATATATATATATATATATATATATATATATATATATACAAAAAAAGGGGAACAAATTACTCGATAAAGATGTTAATTGTGACAATTTATAACATGACAGAGTTAGGCGGGAGGAGAAAAATTAACGTTAACTCGAACAAGAGATATTAATTACGTTTGAGCGGGAAGTCAATTCAAAAGTGGATGCGGGTGACGATTAACGAGGTAATCAGGGGATTACAACACAAGATCGCTTTACCTTGAAGCATGGTGGTGATCTGAGGGGAAGGGGGGAGACCAACAGCACAGGTCTTCGGGAAGATACTTCGGGGAGTCCTAACGAGGAGGACTCGTAGATGGGGGTTTTGAGTACTTGTTGTTGAAGAACGAGATTTTCTCTACCCTAGAGAGATGGAATCTCAAACACGAGACTGTTCTGCTGTTCGGCAGTGAGTCTCATACACGAAGGAATGGGAGTCTTGAAGGGGGTCCGAAATGAAGGGGGGGGGCGCACAGTTATCTGGGAAGAAGGTGGCTCGATAGCTTTCCTCTGAACAGGGGCCAAAGCTTCACGAAGGGAGATCTGCTGGTGAGATATACACGCCGAGGTATGACTCTAACAGGGGTTGCAGGACTTCGCGGGGGAACAGACAAAACGATCTGGACGGAGGAACTGGCAGACTCTCAATCTCCTCGAGGAATCGCGGCCTTAGGGTTAAATAGCCAGGTGGCTGGTCCGATAAATAGCCCCAGGGCATGGCCGTCCCTAGAGTATTCTTGACGTCAGTCTATGTAAACTTACTTCGAGATAACTAGTCGAATCGGACAGCAAAGTTTGCCTCGTGATATGAGGATAGAGTTAGTACGGTGCTCTCGTGGGGAAATAGACAGACCTGGAAAGCATAGGGTGAGAACTTGGCGTTATCACGGGGGAGGGGGGAGCGAGGAGCGTCCGAAAGCAAATACAGCTGGGTGGGGTTACTCAGCGCGTGACTACTTCCTTCTCGAAGATTCTAAACTTTCCACGCCAGGGAGCACGTGGTTTAGAGCGAAGGGGCTGAAAGGGGTATTCCGGGGGTGGCTTCCTTTCACACTGGTCCTTCGAGGGAATCCCCTTACAACCATCATCTTCGAATAATTTTTAATGCCTTGGCAGATATAGGTTTCCGAGCTTTTAGGGCCTGGCATGGAACCACTGAGCAGGACTGAGCTCACTCTCGTCTTTTTTTCGTTCTTGCCGGTCAAACTTAGTTCATGATCGCCTAAGGCGCAGAGGGCCATTAATATTTTAGAGATGCTCTCGTTTTTTGCTCAATGTAATTTCACTTTTTGATTCGTTTATTGGAAATTCTGTATGTGTTTCTTCTGTTACGATCTTTAATTGTTTTCAGAGTACCAGGGCGAAAAAAGCGATATTTGGAGATGTTTTTATGCTAATATAGCGTGACCAGCAATCTGGGCAGAACACTTGGTTAATTTTTTGTGTCTGTTCTTTCTATTTGATTGTTTTGTTTGGATGTGTGGGAGATTAATTGAAGTATTCATGGCCAAATATTTTTAGTTCTGCACCACTGCCCGTGGCGGCCAACACCGACCCCAACAAGGGATTGGCATTAAGGGGTCCTTCGTCTTTGTGCCCCTGCTGATGCCACTATGACTGGTGTTACACGCCATTTCAGCCACCTGTTGAGGAAACCTAGACCAAATCCTACACGTGGCGTGGCGTGGTGAATGGCTTAAGAGAGCTTAGGGTCATCATGCATAACAACAGCTCCGTCCAGAAATCGTATTCACTCCCCTCGGGTTGTGATCAAGAGAGTCCATGGGTAGTATAATAAGAGGCTAATGAAAGGGTAGAGAACGGGAGTCAAAATTAAAACGGTGCATAAAAAGACCGAAGGAACGCTATGACCCAGATCTACGTCGCGGTCACCCGGGCTGGGAAGACGTGCAACCCCTCCAGGTACACTGCGTAGTGAACTACACAAGGTAATCCCTATTGTGATAGAGAGGAGGTGAGTTGCTAGAGAAAGGGATAAAGTAGATGTTAGTGGAGGAACTAGGGGACGGACGGAAGCTAAGTCCCTTCAGCAAGGAGCCAGAAAAACATCGCCGTACACCTTACGGGGGTCTCTCCGGTTGTCTTCTAAACATTTTCAATGGGATTCAGGTTTTGACTCTGTACAGGCCAGTTCATAGCACTGATGCGCCCGTCATCCAGGAATGATCTTCATTGACTTGGCCGTAGAACAGGGGTTGTTATCCTGCAAAGTAAATGGAGATACAGCTCCGCAGATGGAGCAAATAATGGTGTTGTAGCAATTAATTGTCTATTGTGTACCTTAAGCGCACAATTAGCCTAGTTCCCTATACCTAAATCACCACCCCAAGCCTTGACACCTCTGTCAAACTTCCCATTCCTTTTGGTGCAATCGACATAAAATCTTTAGGCAATGAACGAACCTCTTTTGCCATCGGATCCGAAGTAATTGAACTTGGATTCGTTCATGTAACGTGCTCAATCTTGAATGCAGGACGAGCCTTCTTATTCTTCAGACTGATTAATGGTTTGAAGGCGGATGTGCGAGTGTGAATATTATAGCCCTCCAGCTAACTTGACAGCCTGCTTGAAGAGATGGCCAAAATCTCATTAATTTCTTGAGAAACTCCTTCACAATTTGGGGAATGGCTTGGTATTCCATTTTTTAGGTCATCCCTAGGCTATTGATTGATTTACCTTATATAAACATATTTTGTAATAGGTTGACAGAATATTATGGACTCCAATTTTGGAGCGCTTGACAGTCTCAGCAATAGATGCAATTAAAAGACCATCTTGGTGGCGGGTTTATGATCAGCTCGCGGTCAGAGAAAGAGAGAGAGAGAGAGATAGATAGATAGATAGATAGAGAGAGATAGATAGATATAGAGATAGATAGATGGAGAGAGAGAGAGTAGTGATAGATCTCTTAGGTATGTCACTTGGATGAAAGATGGCAAGAGAATGACAACGTACAGGAGAATGAACTGAGGTTGTTGCGTCGTTACTATGGAGACAATGCTGGTTCTCTCTACAGGAAACCTTAGCGTTTTGGTCATTTTGGACGCTTCAATTTTTCTAGTAAATTGCTTATTTGCTGCTAACTCTCGTTTTATTAACCTAAATTTGCCAAACTTTTCCCCTATACGTAGTTTATACCAATAGGTTATCGTACACTAATTTTTAAAACCTTTAATTTTCTTTGGTGAAGTTTATTGTTTACTTTTATTATAAATTCAGCGTAGGTTATGTAGAGTGGTTTGAGATGTTTGTTTCCTTACGTAAACTAAACTAACTACACGCACACATAACTAGAAACTAGAAGATACACCAGGAATTTTATTGCAAACTTATACAGAAAATTGAAGGTAGACTACATAACGAACCAACAGAATTTATTTGATAAATTGAGGACTAACCGGGAATCAATTATTCAATATTTAACCCATTTGGTGCTTGTCCTCTTCTCCATGATTAACCAACGGAGAAATAAATTTCAAAAGCCAATACTGAAATTAACCAATTTTACTGACCCGAAATGAGGACACACACAGGCCCACGGAAACACACACCCATAAGACATGTATAAAAGAAGGTAAGAGACGTAATGCACACCGCAAAATTATATGTGCACTGATCATTTAACAATAGGATAGAAATATAGTTTTAATATAAAAATTACTCACTTCATCTATACATGAACTCCAGTCATGAAGGAGTCGCCTACCTTCTCGAAGCCCCAACTGGCTTATTTTTTATATCTAGCACTATGTCTTTCTCCCTTTTTAAGTTAAAGGTAAAAATAAAGTAACCCTGCAAAACGCAACTTATCTTTACACACAGACGCACAGAATAACAGCAATCAAATAACGACAGCGGCGTGCACAACAAACATTAGCCAGAGACCGATCTAACTTTCGCCTGTACTGTTTAGAAGAAATACCAATTAGTTTTTTTATAGCTACCAAGGCTAGTTCATATTAGCCCGAGTTGGTGGATAATTTTTCATTCATTTAAGAATATTGTAGAGCAGAAACCTTTCATAGATTGAAATTTAAATCCTAATCTCTATAGAAATCTATTGTTTCAAGAAGACATTGAATTTTAATTACTTTTATTTTTACGATTATAGATAACAACTCGAGCTGTAACTTCTGAGCCCGAGTCAAGCGTGTGTGAACGATGGCGAGAGAACGTCTGCTACGATTGATATTTTTTGACACATGGCACCTCTAGGACGACCGCCAGACGCTGAACGAGAATATATGAACTGCGACCTGGCTTAATAAAAGGGGCCCCGAGTTATTGGCTGTAATTGCTTACTTGAAGTCAGTGTTGGCAGATATTAATCAGCTTGCAAATACACGTTCACTTTATTAAATTAATACTCGGGCTAAGCCCGAACAGCCCGAGTGCCGGATTCGCCACTTATATATACTAGCGGCCATAATATAAGGGTCAGTAGGAACAAATGTATTTAAATATTTATTATAAAAGCTTAACAAAACGTTGAGACTATATATTATAAACATATTTGGATATATCTAATATCTATCTTTCCTGAAAATTTCAAGTGAATGGATTAATATTTCGTAAGTTATGAGAAAATAAATAAACTATCTTCCAAATTGCAAAGGCCAAAAGTTAAGGGTCACTTAGAAAAAATTAACTCTTAAACGAGGTATTTGTGTTTAGGAGACAGTTGATGGATGGGCTAACAGTTACTTCTTATGATCGTACATTATTGGAACATTTAATTGTCAACATAGCAGTTTGTGAGAGACGACCGGTGTCCTGTGATGAAAAACAAAGTATTGTGTGCCTGCTCAAAGAGGGCAAGTCAAATTCTGTGATAGAAACTACTGTAGGGAGGTCTAGAAATGTTGTGTAAAGGAATTGTATCTCGTGTTTAGTCATCAGCATCGACAGATGCTAGACCCAAAACCGGTAGACCTCGTAAAACGTCACCAAGACACGATCGTATTATGGTTAGAATGTCACTGAAGGATAGGTATAAGAGTGTTGCTGAGATATCCCGCGAGTTTAGCTCGATCTACGATGTCAAAGTATCGTGCTAAACAGTTTCCTGGAGGTTACCAGGTTCTGGGTTGCTTGCTCAGGCACCGGCAAAGAAACCTCTGATCCCCAAGAAGAATCAAAGAGCCCGTCTTCGTTACGCTCACGAACATGTCGTTTGGACAGAAGAACGGTGGGCGCAGGTTCATTTTAGCGATGATTCGAAGTTTAATATGATTAGTTCATATGGCGGGATGTACGTCCGACGAAGATGTGGCGGAAGGTTATCTCGTGCATGTGTGAAGAAGACAGTGAAATATGGACTGCTGCTAGTCCTGGTCCACTTATTCGCCTACAAGGTACTGTCAATGTTTAAATCTACATGTAGATTCTTAGACAGCATGCCATTATACATCTCCGATCATTGTCAGTTCAACGTCCTATCTTCGTGCAGAACAGCGCTCCCTGCCACACTACGAAGAGAGTCAAAGTTTTTTGAGTGATAATGGGTTTGATTTCATGAACCTGCCACCTCAAAGTCCAGATCTCAACCGTATAGCAAACGTTTGGAAGATTATTGGAGATGGGGCGTGAAGGAGAAATCCAAAGAACCAAGATGAACTCAGGGAATTATTGAAAAATGAATGTAACAATATTGCCCCATCATTTTTTAAGTTATTTCGAGTAAAGGGATGTTCACAAAATATTAATAGTAAGGGTTTCGTTTTTGTTCTTGTTCCATTTTACATTGTTTTTCTAAGTGATCCTTAACTTTTGGCCGCTGCAATTTAGAAGATAGTTTGTTTATTTCCTCATGACTTAAGAAATATTTAATCAATTCACTTGAAGTTCTCACGAAAGATAGATATTAGATATATCTAAATATGTGTATAGTCTATATATTTGTATAGTCTCAACGTTCTGTTAAACTTCTATAATAAATATTTAAATACACTTGTTCTTACTGACCCTTATATTATGGCTGCTAATGTATATATGCGGTTTATATATATATATATATATATATATATATATATATATATATATTAGACTAGCCCAAAAGAAAAAAAAAGAAAAATCTTTGGTCTCACCCCTGGATATAGTGAGGCCTGAGGAAAAAATCCGCTATGCAAATTAGCAGCAGAATATAATAATATTTAGTAATGCCACAACGGATGTTAGTTTCACACATATTGATAATATGTGCAAAATATATAGTTAAATATTAGTGAAATTTTGTCTTTTTCGGATTAAATATTACCTAAAAATAAATTAATAGTTTTATTATGTTAACAGCTATATTAAGTGCATTCTAAGTTTCATTATCATCCTATAACCTGTGATGTTATAGAGTAGGTACAGAGGACAAATAAGCCTAACGTGTAGACTTGTAGGCGCTCTGGTGTCATGTTTCAATGTCTCAGCAGCACATCCATTACCAGTTGGCAATTAATAATGCACTACTCAGTGTTGTGTGAACCAGTGAAGAGTGAGCGTTGTTTCAGTATCCATCTGTGTTTAACAAAGTCTTTCTGGAATAAATTAGCATGTCAAGTTCAATTAAAACAAGAAGTAAAACAGAAGTATGGCTTATTGGAGAAACAATTGATGCAATTCAAACCACAAACCTTTCATCAAATGGCGATATATTAAGACAGCTTTTCTCCTTAACCCAATGTAAAAGAGGCCTTTAACATTGTATATTCAGAAATATATGAAATATGGGACAAAGCAAGAATACAAACTAGAGACAAGAAATATGAGCAGTTTAGAACCCTCCAAAAAACAAAGTCAAGGTGAGATCAAACTCAAATATCAAAGAAAACCTCATTCCAAGAATCTTTAAATGATTTGTTTGATATAGCTCATGATAACACATTATAAATGATAACCAATGAAGAAGATCGTTCATTTCTACAGGCTTAGATAGATAAAAGTAGACGAGACTATATATGTAGCGTTGACAAGCAAACAGTAAAGAATGAAGAGAAAAAACGCAAAAGAATTTAAGAAGAATCGCAATGAATTGAACGAGAATTGCATAGAAAAATTAAAAAAAATAAATTTGACAGTTGTTCAGCTAAAATTAGCTCAAACAGCGAAAAAAAAACCCAGGATTGATGAAGCAGAGCCTGGTCCATCTAATCCTCCAAAAAAGAGAATATTTAAAGGCGCAAAAACTATTTCACCTGAATTAGAGGCTACATTAGACAGAATAAAAATAAGTGATCGTCATGCGATGATGGTGATCTCAGCAAGAGCATTAGCCCTTAAAAGAGATATTGATCATATAACCATAAATAGAAGTAAACTGCAAAGAAAAATAAAAGAACTGCGTGAAGAAACAACAGATAGTTTGAAGCAAAAATTCACTACAGATGCACCTCTTACAGTCCATTGGGATGGCAAATTATTGCCTGATTTAATTGGCACTGAAGATATAGATAGACTACCTGTGTTAGTGTCTGGTGGGGGTAACTCTAAGCTTTTGGAAATACCGAAACTAACGTCAGGTACTGGTGCTGAAACAGCAAAAGCAGTTGTGGAATGTTTTCAAGATTGGAATATCGAGGACAGTGTCAACGCCATTGTTTTGATACCACTGCAAGTAACACTGGTCCTAAGAAAGGTGCACGTGTGGTAATAAAAACAAAACTAAAAAAATGATATTTTTGCTTGCAGGCATCATGTTCATGAAATAATTGTATCTGACGTATTTCAACAGTGTTTTGGTGCTTCATCCGTAATAGAAATTCAATTATTCAAGCGTTTCTGTGCTCCTCGCATGGAGCACACAATTCAGGTGTTTCTTGGAGAGAAGCTGAGCTTAGTTTTTATCAAAAACAGTTGAAATGTCATCAGCCTCGAGCAGATTACAAAGAACTTTTGCAACTATCAGTAGCATATTTAGGGGGTGACACATAAAGCTTTTCCTTCCAACAATCTGGGGCAGTGCATCGAGTAAGGTGGATGGCAAAGGTTATTTATTCAATTAAAATTTAGAATTGTACTCTTAAAGTCATAATTTAAAATAACCAAGAAAGAACAGGCATCAGTCGAGCGATTTGCGCAGTTCGTTGTACAGTACTACGTTTCCAACTGGTTTAAACCTTCAACTGCATCCACTGTTTCACGAAATGACTTAGAGTACTTGCAAAGTTTCCAAGTATTTGAAGATAAGAACTTGTCTCTGTCGTCAGCAAAGCACTTGGTCGTCACCTTTGGTATCTAAGCGAAGAACATGTGACCCTTGCATTCATGGATGAAGGTGTGACTCTAGATTTTAAGATGAAGATGGCTGCAGCATTGAATAAGCCTGGCTCACAGCATCCAGAGAAACGATATAAACTGGGAGTAAAAAGAGAGTATCTGAAGACAAAACTCTTGCTGACTTCGTAACTGAATCAAATCGACTTTTCTTCACAAAATTCTCGTTCAATTCCTCTTTTTTAGAAGTAGACCCTTCAGAATGGAGTGAAATAAATGACTATCAAACAGTAAAAAAATATACTCATACTATAAATGTCCTCAATGACAATGCAGAGAAAGCTGTAGCCTTGATTGAAAGCTACAATAATCATCTTACCAAAAATGAATAGCAGCGTCAGTACCTTCTACAGGTGGTCAAATTTCACTGAGAAAAAAAATCCAAAACCAACAAAATGAATTGAAGAAATGAATGAGCAATAAACAAAACGAGCTGAATTCATTGTAAAAGACTGTGGAATAGGCCTCCTTGGGATACCAAATTAAAAAAAAACGCGCTTATTACAGTTAATTCATGGGTGGTGTGGAAAAACTGTAAAACGTCAAACTTTGTAAGCTTTGTGGCACGACTAAAACTCGTTCAATTGAGCTAAAACTTTGTTAAAATTGTTCTTATAGGAAGCCTCACAATTTGCATGGGTGAGACTAAGAAGTTCTTAAGTATGAAAATCGCCTCCATAAACCTGAACCAGCCAGAGAGCGCCTCATCATCCAGGAATAAACAATGTTCTTTTTTAAGCTGATCATTTGATACAATGGTAGAAATTCCTCTTTAAGAATGAAAATCTATTTTCCGAGTTGAAATGACCAAACACTCTCAACCAACTCTCACATTCTATCATTCACTATTACTCCTCACTCCATAACAGAAAAAAGAACTAAGTTATGTCGTTGGTTGAAACCTGTTTATAAAAAAGTAGAGCATAGATTAATCCCCAACCATATCTTGGTATCCTCTGAAAATTGACCAAACCTTGATTCCTCAGAAATTTTATTATTCTGGGCCAAAAGTCCAAATGTTTCTCGTTCATTTCTTCACTCCACTCATTCGTCTTCTTAATATTTATAGTTAAAAGAGGCTTCCTCTTGGTCGTACGTCCATAATATGCAAGAAATTGGAAGTAATTTATTGCTCTTCCTGAACTAATTTAGAATCTTTTTGCTACTTCTGAAGCGTTCAACCTAGGATTGTTTCTTACTGAATCTTAGAACAGCACGAAAACAACTTTTAGAAGATTGCAGGAATAAAAATTCGTTTATCCCAATAAACTGTTTTACTTTTTATTATAAAGTAAATTAAAATTTTGTTAATGGAAAAAAAGGGGTATTCCAAAATTCCTAGCAATTTGTTTTTTGGACAGTCTACCCTCAGTTTGAACAAACATTCCATCCTCTTTAAAAACCCTAACATTCCTTGGAATTTTGCTTTCTAGGCATCTTTAATAATTGTAATATTAAATTTAGAAACTATTTCTAATCATAATAATGAAAAAGATCGGAATAAAGCCATTTTATCCTAAAAGTGTAGATTCCTATTTACTTCCTGTCTGCCTCTCTAGAATGATGATTTTTGTTATATCATCTTTTCATTCCAATTTCTTGACTTTCGCGTTCTTTTCCATTCCAGCTCATTTTGCTTCACATTATTTTTCGTTCCTGTTCTCTTTCATTCGCGTTCATTTTCATTCCAGTTCTTTCACATTCGTGTTCTTTTTCATTCCAGTTCATTTTCCTTCGCGTTTTTACCTATCCAGTTCTTTTGAATTTTCGTTCTTTTTCATTTCAGTTTCTTTTCGTTCGTGTCCTTTGACTTTTTCATTTGTTTTCTTTTTTATTCCAGTTCATTTTTATTTGTCTTATTTTTCTTTCCAGTTATTTTTCATTTTCATTCCAGTTTCTTTTTATTTCACTTTCTTTTTCATTTCCTTTAATTCCAGTTCATTTACTTTCGAGTTATTTTTCATTCTAGTTCTTTATTCATGTTCTTTTTCATTCCAGTTCCTTTAATTTCGCGTTCTTTTTCATTAGTGTTTTTTTCATTCTCATGCGTTTTCATTCGCGTTCTTTTTCATTCACTTTTATTTTCATTCGCATTCTTTTTCATTCCAGTTGTTTTTCGCTTTCGTTTCTTTTAATTCCAGTTCATTTACTTTCGAGTTATTTGTATTCTATTTCTTCATTATTCATATTCTTTTTCACTCCGGTTCCTTTACTTTCGGATTCTTTTACTTTCCAGTTTTATTTCATTCCAGTTTTTTTTAAATTATCGTTTCACTTCATCTGAGTTCTTTTACTTTCGCGTTATTTTTCATTCCAGTATTTTTAATTATCGTTTCACTTCATTTGAGTTTCTTTACTTTCGCGTTCTTTTTCATTCCAGTTTTTTTAATTATCGTTTCACTTCATTTGAGTTACTTTACTTTCGCGTTCTTTTTCATTCTAGTTCTTCTTCATTCGCGTGTTCATTCAATCCAGTTAAATTTCCTTCTTGCTCTTTTTCTTTCTAGTGGTTTCTTTTCTCTTTCCAGGTCTTTTTGATAATCATTTTTTATATTCCAGTTTTTCAATTATTTTAAATTTTCCTTCCTTTTCATTTCAGTTCCTTTACTTTGTAGTTCTTCTGCATCCTGTTCTTTATTCGCGTTCATATTCCTTCGTGTTCTTTTTCATTCGTCTTCTTTTTCATTCCAGCCGATTTTCCTTCACGTTCTTTTTCTTTCCATTTCTTTTTCATTCCTATTGACTTTGACTTTGACTTTGTGTAAGTGCGGGTGCATGTGAGGGGAGACGATAGGGTGTGGGGGGGACAGAGAAAATAGACAAGTGGAGAAGAGAGAAAGAAGTGTGGAAGAGGTGCAAAGAGATGCCTAGGGTCTGGTGATCAGACTTATCACTTTTATTTATTTTCTTGGTTGTGTGAGTTCATTTTTGTTGTTTTGGGTTTTTGGTAATAATTATAAAGTTATAAAATTATAAAATTATAACTATTATGGCGTTCAAGCCATTTGTCTTAGCAACTTTAGTTTTTTGGTTTGTGTTGTGCATTGCCTGTTTTGTATATGTTTTTAATATATTTAAGTGCGTGCTTGTTGTATTGTTTTTATTGTGTGTGTATTTTAGTAGTAATATTGTTTCTTCTTTCTTCTTGGTAGATTACTTCTTTCCAAGTTCTCGTCGTAAACGTTGGGTTCTTCAATTTTTGGTAGGGTTGTCTTCATCGGTATCTTGTCGTAGTAGGGTTTCGAGTTTTTTCCAATGTTCTTGTGATTGTTCTTGTATCACAGGTTTCTTCATTCTCATTTTACGCATAGAACGGCACTTCGTCTCCGCCAGCCACTCGGTTGGCGGAGCTGGGGAATCTGGGGCGACATTCAGCTCTTCTGTTCTGGTTAATCATCTGGGTGATTTCATCACTCAGTTCACGATTAACCAGATCCTGCATTTTCCGGGTCCGTTCTTCTATGACTTTGTTAATGGGAATTATCCCCGCCTCTCTGTGCAGGTCTTCTTGCCGTCTTCTTTCATGCCTGCGTGTACCCGTTATTAGGTACATGCATTTATTTTGCACTACTTGAAGACGCCTCTTTTGTGTTTTTGAGACACATGAGAGGGTGGAGGCGGGGTAAAGCAACGTAGATCTTACAAGGGCATTGTAGATCTTCTTTTGTTGCTTTCACGTAGATTTCTGAAGCTGTATAGAGTTCTGACAGCGGACGAGGCTCGAGAAATTCTTTCTTCGACGTGCTTTTTGTACCCGGTAGAGGTGATTTTCATACCGAGTACATTGCATTCGTTGGTGTAGGGGTATCGCGTATCCCCCACACGCACGTCTGCCCTTAAGGTGCGTCCGATGGGGACCACCTTGAATTTCTCTTGGTTTGTTCTTATTTTCCACTGAGCCTCGTAGTTGTTAAGGTTCGCGATTTCCATCGCTGTCATGCGAGCTTGCCACGGCGCATGCCTCCATGGAGATACGATTATCTGGCTGAAATCATCGGCGTATTGAATATTGAGGGAATTGGGGTACACAGGGTCTGGGACGTCCGCGGTGTATATCGAGTAAAGGGTGGGGGACAGACACCCCCCCTGCGGGAGGCCCGCAGTGAGCGAAAACTTTGGTCCGTCCGTGCACCCTAGACTGACATACGCCGCTCTCTCCATGACATAGTCACAGAGAGTTCTTTCTAAGTTTTCACTTAGACCCAGCCTTAAGATCTTATACTGCATGCCCCGCTGCCACACCTTATCAAACGCCTTTGACACATCCCGACAAACGATATCCACATAACTCCTGTCCCGTTTGGCTTGGGAAAGCTTTTCCGTTATGACATTAATTGCCATTTCCGTACTTCGCTTCTTTCTAAACCCGAATTGGCAAGGGTTGTAGAGGGAGTTTTCCTCCAGGTGAGACACCAGTCTTCCGTTGAGGATCTTCTCAAAGAGTTTCCCGCCAAATTCCAGGAGTGAAATTGGGCGGTAGCTCTCTCTCAACGTAGGGTCCTTTCCATGCTTGGGCAAAAAGATCATTTTTGCCGTTTTGTAAGCATCTGGAAAGTACCCTGTATTCAGACATGCGTTAAAAATTCGTCTCATTCCTTCGATGATGTTGGCTGGTGCCTTTTCGAAGTTAAGCTTCGTAAGCCCCGATTGGCCTGGGGCTTTCTGTCGGAATGAGCGGAGTGCGCCAAGGATCTCTTCTTCTGTGATCTCGGCGTCTCCGTCACGCAGTCTATCCACCTGGTGATGAGGATGCGTTCGATGTATTACCGTGTTAAGCTCGTCTACGATGTTATTTTCGAACTCTATATCGAAATCTTCGTTTTCATCTTCCGATATGCTGAAGATTTTTTCCCAATAACGCCGGAATATCACTTCGATGATATTATCTGCAGTTTCAATGGATCCATCTTCTTTTTGGATTTCCATTTTCTTCTTTTTTCCAGATGATCCTCTGAGACTTTTGACTTTCTTCCAAAAGTCCTTGGGAGATGCATCTTGATCGAGGCTCTCGATCGCATCGTCCCATTGTCTCTGTTGTTGTTCGAGGATCAGCTGGTTGAGCTCTTCCTTGATCTCTCTACTTCGTTGTAGCGAGTCAAATGTTGCATTTGTTATATTTAACTCGTACATAACTCTCAATTCTCTATATAGATCTTTCATATACCCAGTCCACCTGTATGAGGAGATGGTTTTAAACTGGGTTTTGGGGATGCAAGCCCTATCTGCAATAATTAGATGTTCGTTGAGGTCGTCGAGTGCCTCGTCTATCTCCTCGAGAATTGCCTCGTCCAGATCTGGTGGGCGATAGGCCTCGAGGAGACCAGCGTACCGTGCCCAGTCGGCTCTCCTGTAGTCTTTTCTGACTGGAGCTGGGACTTGTATAGGGTTCCTATTGATGGTGAGTAGGATCCCTATATGATCACTACATGGTACCTGGACTGGTTCCATGTAGTAATTGAACGGCAGCTGACGATTAGCCAGACAAATGTCTGGTTTTGTGGCACTTCTTCCTCGAGTATAGGTTGGGAAGTCCGGGCCTATTATATGGACCATGTTTCGGTCCATCATAGTATCCAGGCACCTTCCAATTCCATTGAAGGTCCTGTACCCAGAATCCCGACATCTGGCATTAAGGTCCCCCATTAATATGGTGGGGGTCCTTCTGCCAAATAGGCCAGAGAGAGAATGGATTGGTAAATATTCTCGTCTCGGCGGCTGGTACCCGGTGGCGATGACCAGCTTTCCTATATCGAGTTCGACCTCTATTGCAAGATAGGATTCTTCCAAGTTCCTTATGGGTCTATACTTGATCCCTCTTTTGATGGCGATGGCGGCACCGTCGTACCGCTCTTGAGAGTAATTCGTGATTAACACGTCGTAGTTCCAGATCTTAATTTCAGAACTACGAGTGTCAATCCCATGTTCAGAAATCAAGATGACATCTGCATCTATTTCCCTGAACACATTTCCGTAGAGAGTTCTTTTGGTTGTCCAGCCATTGGTGTTTATTTCCAGAATTCTTAGTGAGTTCCGCTCCATGGTAAGATGAGTTACCTGTGTTTCTTCTTTTTCTTACTCTTGGGGGCCTGTGGGGCGGGTCTGGGGTGCCCAGGCTTTACCTTCTTCGGGGGAGGGCTGGGAATCTTTGACTGACTCTTTGTTGCCCTAGTGCGAGTGCATGGGCCCTCGTCACTATCCGAAGAAGTGGTATCATCTTCTTCATTCGCTTCATCTTCTTCTTCTGAATCTTCCGACGAGGGAGATTCAATTACATCCTTTAGTCCCGTGGCTTTTGCTTCGGCGCTATTGTTCTTGATGACACTATCCTTGAATGCCTTAGAGCATTCCGGGTCATCAGGAACGATGATAGAAGGAAGGTTGTTTGCCTTTAGCAGCGCGTTCAATACCCGGTTGTAGCATCCGGGTTTGACCGCGTTTGCCACATTTGCATGAGTAATGCAAATTAGGATCTTCGCACTGAGGTCACTTGTAAAGATCACAGGTGAGGGGGTTGCCAATGTTGAGGCCATCCCTTCACTTTTCTTTAAAGTGCTCGCGTAGGTTTGAGTCTTTTTCTTCTTTTCTTCCTCTTCCTTTTTTTTTAATTATGTCCTTTCTCCTTGGGCAGTTCAGGGCCATCGTTCGATGGGGCCCCTTGCAGTTCATACATTTCTTTTCCAGGTTCTTACAGGCGTCATAGCGATGACCCTGCGTGGCACATTCACTGCACCAGGTTGTGCCTTTTTGGGGACAATTTGCGGTTGTGTGTTCTTCGAGGGCATAACATACGAAGCACATCTGAATATTGACATATTTTTCGTGCTCGATGTTTGATCCTGGGATCCTCATATTGAAAATGAGGAGTCCCTCGGTTGCCGCCTTGTGGGTCATTTCGGTCGTGTTGAAGGTCACTTTGAAAACATGGGTGTGATCTCTAAATTTGATCACCTCCCTTATTTTCGCCCAATTGTGGTTTCTCTCGATTTCCTTTTTTATATCTGCGGGGGAGTTTTCGCCAACCCAGCTCTCTACTTTACGGCAAATAATACTTCTATTTGCAGAGATTGCTGGGGGGGTTTTGGCCTCCAGGTCCATTTCCTTGAGGACTTCGGCCCCTTCGTCAGAAAGGAGCCGGTCGATGTCCTTGGTTTCACCGCACATGGCGATGAAACCGTTGGGAATGTCGATGAGTTTAATGAGAGCAATCCTTAAGTTTGCGAATAAGGATTCGCAAAGGTCTTTTTTTCGGGGGTCTTTTTTCCGGGCAAGGTCCGTAGGGGGACCCTCTTAGGGAGGGCCTCCATCGTCGCCGACGTCTTCTCTCTTCACTCTTCTTTCTTGGGTTATTTTTTTATGTGTGAAAATTATATGTGAAAATTTTGTATGTGAAAAAAGTGATATGTGAAAAAGGAGGTAAAGTCAAGGGTTTGGTTTGAAACGACGTGAGAAAAGTGCTCCCATCCAGTTTCCTGTTGTTTCCCCGCTCGGATGGTGCCGGGATGAGGGGGGATGATGGATGGGGGATGGTTCTCGAGTGGGGACCTCAGAGGGTTGAGCTTGGTGGACTTAATGCATAGCGGCCGAATCAACGACCGCTAAGTTTGTGCCACCCCCTCACGGGTACGTACGCCAAAACTGCATCCAACTACATAGAGACGGGTGTAACTCCCTCTATGATTCTGGCCGGGTCCCCCGGGCGATGAGGATTTCTCCTCCGTCCGGGACTCGCAGTTTTGCCCCAAATTCGAGAGAATTTCTGACTTGTGCTTCTGCTGTGGGATAGGCCTCAAACCAGTTTCCACGCAAGCCCTTAATTATGCCAGTCCAAGTGGCCGACATAGTTAAGACGAAATTAATGAAGGGCAGTTATCCGAGCAGGTTCCCACGCAGGTCGTTGGACGGGAGCAACGAGGGTATTTAGCCCATCATTTTTCTCCTACTTCGCAGCGAAAAGATATGTTAAATCTTTGCAGATCGACTGGGCTCCTAAAGACACCCAGGACAGAGTCGCGTTCTTAGATGGCGAAGGCTCAAAAGTCTTTCTTTCTATAAGCACGCGTGAATAAACAACGCTCTTCAGGAGGTAGTAAGGCAGTGCTACATCGTACGAAAAATTCGCCCAGCTTCATTCCTATTGATTTTCCTTCGCGTTCTTTTTCATTCCAGATTACTTGCCTTCGTGTTCATTTTCCTTGAAGTTAATATTCCCTTCATTTCTTTTTATTCCAGTTCCTTTTCATTTTCGTTCCTTTTCGTTCCAGTTCTTTTACTTTCATACTCTTCTTCATTTGCATTTTTTCAGTCCATTTTTTTCGCTCCTTTTATTTTCAGTCTTTTTCATTTGTTTATTTTTATTCCAGTTCCTTTGTTTTTGCGTTCTTCTTCATTTCAATTTTTCCTAATTTGTGTTTTTATTCATTCCAGTTCATTTTCCTTCGTGTCCTTTCTTTTCAGTTCTTTTTCATTCAGTTCCATTTCTTTTGGCTTCTTTTTTATTCCAGTTCCTTCTCATTATCCTATTATTTTTTTCGCTTTCATTTACATTCATTCCATGAAAAATGTAGCCATAACTTCCTCTATTACATTTTTTACACCATTTTCACGTTTTTTACATAAAATTCTATGTGGGTGTAATTTTCTGGCGGATTCTCTGGAACACCATTTTGTTCTGTTTCCATGTTGATTATTTTGGGGGGTGTTCTGTCCTTGTTCTTCCAGATCGCTCATTAAGTACCAATTTAGGGTTAAATGGGGTTTTAAATCTCTAAAAAAATATAAAAATCCCCCACCAAACGGTAGTTATTTAGGTAATGACTACTGAGTACTAGTCAGCTGAATGCTCAGTTTTGTACTCTTGAGTTCGTGTGCTCTATGATCGTATTCCTGTTGGTTTATAAAAGAACCCACCCAACCACATTATTTGTGATCGATGAATTCTGCCTCCTGAGTCTTTGTAATCCTTGTAGTCCCTGTGTCTGTTCTTTTTCTTCCTCCATGTCTTTTGTTCATCTTTTTTTGTTTTTCCCTTATTATTTAACCACTGGGCGATAATGCAATATATATATATATATATATATATATATATATATATATATATATATATATATATATATATATATATAACAGCATTTCCCTTTTATTAACTATTGATGCATTGAGTGGTTCGTTAACGTGCCCTCCTAGCCCACATACCTGCAAGTGGATCTCCGGCTATATATCCTCTACATATTTCCAATTCCTCTAACTTCACCATTTTCTGTACAGATTTTCCCTTACAAACTTTATGTCAAAGGTGACCTCATTGTTTTAGGCTTTTTAGTTTTAAGCAATTAAAAATAAACAGGGTGGTTGTTCGAATTCGATTCAATTCGATATCTGGAACCTCAGTCTTAAAGTCTACTAGGTTATGGTTTACCTGGGATAGTAGAATATAGATTATTGTGCATCAAAAGCCGTGCTCATTTATTTTCTCTCTTGGCGTTATAGCTTTTGCTCATTGGGGGTAAGTTCCTTTATTTTTGGAGTCTCAAAGGTAAATAATTCATTTTTTTCTAAGCGATAAATATTTTATTTAAATTCTCTTTTTTCTACAGATTCCCCAATAAAATATGCACGTCACATATATAAACACAAAATCACTTCCAGAGTGACTCAATAACAGTCGAGTTAAGTGTAGCTTAATCATAAACTAACATGGGGACAACTACCATAAATGTAGAACCACCTATGCACTTAGGTTTGAACGACCTAGAACCATGGAAAGTTGGTCCGAACATACCGGATGTCCCACTTTCCACGTCCACAGAAGCCTTGAACGATGGGGTGATAGTTCATTCAGTATCCGCCTCTCGATTCCTCAACTATTTGGAAAATCGTCAACGCAATGAGAAAGTATCCGGGCGATCAAATAGCTTAGTGGAGGCTTCAAAACCCTCATTGTTAAAGAAGTTGCTTATGCGAAGATGCAAATCAGATAGTTATTTGAGATTAAACTACAACGATAAGATAAATCTCCGAAAGGAAGAAGGAGCAGAAGCTAGAGATGGCGAAGTGGTGTCACCGGAGGAACCAGTTGAACAGGGTTTGAAGCTGTTTTCTTGCTTGAAGAAGGAAGTTGGGGAAAGCATCCAGAGATCGGAGCGTCCAGATATCACCAAAGTACTACCGCGACTCACAACTCTTCTCAAATACGGTGGTAGCAAAGTCAAGTTTGAGACCACGATTTTCGTCAGCGACCTCCTCCCTCACTTAGGCCTCGATGTTGATGCATTTTTCGTCAAGTTGATGCCGATTGTGATTAACAACCTCGCTCACTCTAAAGACTCTATCAGCAAGGTATCGATGGAGTTGCTGAAGACATTCGCAGAGACGACCAACTACAAAAACTCGTTCGTGGACAAGTTTATTTCGTTCGGTCTCTTGAACAAGAACGCTGATATTAAAGATGCATCAGTTCGCTTCATTCCACGGCTATTTAGCGAAGAGTTCACCCACCTGGACCTCTTTCACGTATTCCATGCACTAGTAAAGGATCTTCGGGTGGCGGAGGATAGTTCCTCCAAGAAAGAAGACATCCTCAACGCGCTGAAGCACATTCGCTACGTGGAAGGTCCGAGGGAATTTCGACGCTATGAATCAATGCTCTCTCCTAAGAGTGGGCACGTACTACGGGGAACCGCGCTCTTCGACGAAGAGGAAGAGGAAGCAGGGGAAGCTTCTCAACCACAGACGGACAATGAAGAGGAGGAGGAGGAAGATGAAGATGCTGCTACGAGTAGTGACGATGAAGATAAACTCTTCGAAGTGGTTCCGAGGGAGGTGCTATACAAAATAGGCGATGTGGTATGTTTTTAAACTTTCAGTTTTATTTAATGGGAACTAAAAATTGTGTAATCCAACTGAAGCACATTCAGATAGGAAAGAATAAGTGATGAAATATAGAAGAAAAAAAATAAATGAATGAATGAAATGGAAGTAATATTTGGGCTAAAAAAGGCTGACAAAGCAACTATAATTACCATTAATAATAATGTTACTATTATATTTGGCAGGGCGCACCCCATTTGCGCAGGGAAGGATGCGAGGAACTCTTGTCCTTCGTGGAGTGGAAGCCTTCCTTGGAAGACCTTCTTCCGCGGATGGGGACTCTCCTCACCCTCCTGAATGCCTTCAGGGAGGACCCAGACTTCACCGTGGCAACGATGAGCCTCCGAGTGATATCCGTCCTTCTGATGAGGATGTCCTCCAAGGAGATCGGCGAATACCTCTTCCCGTTCGTCCTTTCCACCGTCCTCCTCTTCAGCGACGGGCGATTCGTGGTCAGGTCGGAGGCCAACAAGATCTATTTCGCCCTCCTGCAGAAGTTCTCGGCGAGGAGGATTTGTCGGAACGTGGTGTTTACCCTGAATCATCGCAGCAGTCTCGTGCGGGAGACGGCCGTGAACCTCATCACGTCTGCGCTGCTCACCTTTCCCAGGGGGTCCTTCGACCTGGTCTTCCTGTGCCGGGAAATTGTGCCTGCCTTGAAGGACCCCAAAAGACGGGTCAGGCAGGCCGCCATGGAGTGCGTGGCTACTCTTGCACAGGCGCTGGGGGAGAGGAAAAACAAAGTACTCATGACGGAGGTGTCGCATCTAGAGGTAATGAAAGCTTATCGTTCTTAATGTTTACGAAAGGTCTTCTAAAAGTTCCTAAAAATTAGAACTTCCCTGACACTAAGCCTTGAGGTTCAATTTTTCTCCTAGAGAAATAAACCTCTACAAGTTCCGAAAAATGAGAACTTTTATGACACTAAGCCTCAAAATTCAATTTTCTCCCAGAGAGATAAACCTCGACAAGTTCTAAAAAATGAGAACTTCCATGACACTAAGCCTCGAGGTTCAATTTTTCTCCCAGAGAGATAAACCTCTACAAGTTCCGA
This sequence comes from Ceratothoa steindachneri, assembly GCA_963969495.1. Lineage (NCBI taxonomy): Eukaryota > Metazoa > Arthropoda > Malacostraca > Isopoda > Cymothoidae > Ceratothoa > Ceratothoa steindachneri. The sequence goes on from OZ018332.1 coordinate 46,939,194, forward strand.
AAAATGAGAACTTTTATGACACTAAGCCTCAAAATTCAATTTTCTCCCAGAGAGATAAACCTCGACAAGTTCTAAAAAATGAGAACTTCCATGACACTAAGCCTCGAGGTTCAATTTTTCTCCCAGAGAGATAAACCTCTACAAGTTCCGAAAAATGAGAACTTTCATGACACTAAGCCTCAAAATTCAATTTTCTCCCAGAGAGATAAACCTCGACAAGTTCTAAAAAATGAGAACTTCCATGACACTAAGCCTCGAGGTTCAATTCTTCTCAAACAGAGTTAAACCTCTACAAGTATGTTATGATATTTAAAAGTAACAATTAATTTTATGAATTACCAAGGAAGAAACACTACTTAAAATGATTTTTTTATTGCGTCCATCTGGTGACTACCACAATATTACTATTAGTGCTATTTTAGGAAGAAGGACGCGCAACATAACTGAACAACATGACTTCTGCTAAAATGGAAGCAAGGACATTGAATTCTCGGAGTCGTGATGGTAGATTTTTTGAGGGCCTATCTGGCGACTTCTCACAAGGGTATGCTCACCGAAATCAATGGTAGAAGAGTAGAATCAATGGTGTTATGGTGCAGTTCCCAGAAACCTTTCCTAAATCATCGATTAGTCCAATCTTCTTTACAAACTCCCCTGAAAAATTATGTTCTTGCTTCAATTTAGTATCATCAATTCCATTCTTTCAGCATTTCTCCCTACCAAATTGGTTGCTGATTCTTCCTCCACTTTTGACAGAACCTATCTTAAATGTGGGTTCTTTTTAAAACCCTCGTTTCTTCCTAGGTAATCCATCAAATCACTTTCCTTTCTTCAAAACATATCATATTCAGCGGTTTATCTTGTTAGAAGATTTTTTTTAAGTGTCTTTCCTAGCGACTGTCAACATAAGATAAGTTATCGCAATCAAACCTAAAAACTACGTTAAAAAAAGAAGTAAACGAACAACAAAAAGAGTAAATAAACCCCAAATAACAGGAACCTGTAATAAAATCAAAAGGAAAAGGGAGGGAGGTCCGCCCCCGGGCCGCTGGAGCATGGAGGAGGCTAGCCTCCTTCAAGAAGTCCACTAAGCCACAGGTACATGAACCTGTCCCGAGTACAAGGGACAAGCGATAGCTACTTCTCCTGGGACAAAAACTGAAACTTGAGGATTTGCATTATTTATCAATTCACAATTTATACGAACTTTTTGAATATCTCTTGTAAAGAACATTTGGTTTTCAAATGGTTTTAAAATGGTTTTCAACCTAAGAGGCGCTTCAGTATCATAAGGAAGAGGGAAGGGAACAACCAAATACATTTTCTGTATGGTACAGCCGTTCCGGTTACTTGGAGAGTTGATGGATGAAGCTAATTAGTTTTTGCTTTCATGCGTTTAATATTTGGTATTTTACTTTTAACATTTTTAGTATGGCTGTTTTTTTTATAATTACATTCGTAAATTACAATAAATATTATTTTTAATTATGAAAAACTATTTATCGGTAGTTTAAAGGTTAAATCAAGTAATTAGGAGCGATGTTTTAAATAGAATTGAGAGAGTTATTAGAACAGTGCTATCCAATTATAATTGATACCCGTATAATTATAATTGATAACTATAAAATTATAATTGATAGTTATATAATTATACGTGATAGCTATATAATTATAAATGATAGCTATATTATTATAATTGATAGCTATATAGGTATAAATAAAAGCTATAAATGTACATATATAATTGATATCTATATAATTATTAGTGATAGCTATATAATTAAAAATTATAGGTATATAATTATAAATGACAGCTATAAAATTATAAATGATAGCTATATATTTATACTTGATAGCTATATTATTAGAAATGATAGCTATATAATTATAATTGATAGACATAATTGTAAATGATAGTTATATAATTATAAATGATAGCTATATATTTATAAATGGTTATATAATTATAATTGATAGCTATAAAATTATAAATAATAGCTATATAATTATACATGCTAGCTATATAATGATAATTGGTAGCTATATAATGATCCATGATACCTATATAATTATAAATGATAGCTATATAATTATAATTGATAGCTATAAAATTCTAAATAATAACAATATAATTCTAGTCGATAGCTATAAAATTCTAAATGATAACTATATAATTCTAATTTATAACTATATATTTATAATTGATCACTATATAATTATAATTGATAGTTATAGAGTTATAATTGATGGGAGGTTGGGTGCATCAGCGCTCAGGAAAGGGAGACCTTGTCCAAAAATTTCGGAGACCACTGCGATACAGCAAGTTGCGTCATCCACTCCTCCGTGGTGAACGAGACTCCTGACGATATTATTAAATTCACATAAAGATTAGAATGACAATCCCTGGTAAACTCGGAGGCTCCAGGTGGTCGTCCTCGTGTGTCTGAGAGGGGCATTATCTTTTACACCAATTTACTCGCCCCATTTAGCGCCTCGAGCTACATAGCTTCCACTCATTTTCACTCCGCCTTAACTCCATTCTTCCACAAACCTTTCGGAATGCCCTCGTTGGTCGCGTTTTTTTACGTGCCTAAATGAGGGTCATTTGCTTGCAGAAATCCGATAGGGGGAAAGGGGTGAGTCGGGCGGTGACGTCACGCCTCGCCCGACGCGCCCTCCCACGCCTCACCAGCGACGGCCTCGTCGAACACTGGCTGCCGGCGAAGGGCGCCGCCCGCAAGACCTTCAGCGGGGTCCCTCTCGGTGAGTACATCCCCCCCAGCTCCTCCCAACCCCCACCCCTACCCCTACCATGCCCCACAGGTTGCCCTGAGGGATCATTCGACAGGGCGATATGGCGATGGAATATTGAAGAGAAAAGATGGCGAATGGATAAATTGTGGTTGTGGTTGTGAATATTAAATGATAAGATTATGAACGAAAAAGAACGAGAGGTTAGGTTAGGTTAGGTTAGGTTAGGTTAGGTTACGGTAAATTTGATTAGGCCAGGTTAGGTTAGGTTAGGTTAGATTTGGTTCGTTATGTTCAGTTACGGTAGATTTAGATTATGGTAAATTTGGTTAGGTCAAGTTGGGTAAGTTTAGATTTGGTTCGTTTGGTTCGGTTACTGTTGATTTAGATTGCGGTAAATTGGGTTAGGTGAGGTTAGGTTACGTTACGTTAAATTTGGTTCGTTAGGTTCGGTTACGGTAGATTTAGGTTACGGTAAATTTGGTTAGGTCAGGTCAGGTTAGGTTAGATCTGGTTCGCTAGGTTCGGTTTCGGTAGATTTAGGTTACGGCAAATTTGGTTAGGTCAGGTTATGTGAGTTTAGATTTGGTTTGTTTGGTTCGGTTTCGGTAGGTTTAGGTTACAGTAAATTTGGTTAGGTTAGGTTAGGTTAGGTTAGGTTAGGCTACGTTAAATTTGGTTCGTTAGGTTCGGTTACGGTAGATTTAGGTTATGGTAAATTTGGTTAGGTCAGGTGAGGTTAGGTCAGGTTAGATCTGGTTCGTTAGGTTCGGTTACGGTAGATTTAGGTTACGGTAAATTTGGTTAGGTCAGGTTAGGCTACGTTAAATTTGGTTCGCTAGGTTCGGTTACGGTAGATTTAGGTTACGGTAGATTTAGGTTACGGTAAATTTGGTTAAGTCAGGTCACGTTAGGTTAGATCTGGTTCGTTAGGTTCGGTTACAGTAGATTTAGGTTACGGTAAATTTGGTTAGGTCAGGTTAGGCTACGTTGAATTTGGTTCGTTAGGTTCGGTTACGGTAGATTTAGGTTACGGTAAATTTGGTTAGGTCAGGTCAGGTTAGGTTAGATCTGGTTCGTTAGGTTTGGTTTCGGTAGATTTAGGTTACAGTAAATTTGGTTAGGTTAGGTTAATTTACTCAATATTTGGTTAGGTCAGGTTAGGTTAGGTTAGATTTGGTTCGTTTGGTTAGTTTACGGTATATTCAGGTTAGAGTAAATTTATTTACGTTCGTTTATGTTAGTTATGTTCATTAAGTTACCTTATGATAAATTCAGTTTCGGGTAACTTTGGATAGGTTAGGTTAGGTCAGATTTGATTCTTTAATTTAGTTTATGTTAGATTCAGGTTAATTTGAATATAGTTGTTAGGGTATGTTTGGTACGTTTTTTCCTGGCCTGATTCATATGTTTAGTTAAGGTACAATAAATCTGGTTAGGTTAGGTTAGGATAGGTTAGGATAGATTCAAGTTAGGTTAGAGTGTGTTAGGCGTGCCTCAATGCTGCTAGCAATACCACTTCCTTTCACCCCACTTTATGTCCCTTTAAACATGAAGCCTCCCATCTACTACTACTGATGCTATTGCTACTACTATTACTAGTCTAGTTATCACCAATCATTTTAATCATTTAATTGCAAAATCATAGCCATTTTCAAGAACTCATTTACTCTTTTCAATCACCCTCATGTTGCTTCGAGTATGACCTTGAGGAATATTCCTCCGAGCCTGATCCGGTTGCCATAGAGATAGTTATAAATAGCTCGTCAATAGAGCAAAAAAAGATCCGGGTATTAATTTCCGCTTCAAGTCCTCCTGAGTCGTGACGGGTGTGACCGATTGGAGTGGCTAATTACGACGCTTCATTGGATTATTTCCAGCCCGGGGTGATGGCAGCGCAGATAGTCAATGTTTGATGGCAGCATAGATAGTCAATATTTGACGGCAGCAAAGATAGCCATTGCTTGATCGAAGCACATCTAGTCACTGTCTGATGAGAGCACAGATAGTCACTGTCTGATGACAACAGAGATAATCAATGTCTGCCAGCAGCACAAATAGTCACTGTCTGATGGCAACACAGATGATCACTATATGATGCCAGCAAAAATAGTTACTTTATGATGGCAGCACATATAATCAATGTTTTATGGCAACAAATATTTTCAATTTCTGGTGGCAACATACTCGTAGATTGTCACTGTCTGATGTCAGCAAATATAGTCACTGTATCATGCCAGCACATATAGTCAGTGTGATGGCAGCAGAGGTGGTCATTGCTTGGTGGCAGAATATATAGTCACTGACTGATGGCACAACAGATAGTCAATGTCTGATTTCAGCACATATAGTCAATGTCGGATGGCAGCACATATAGTCACTGACTGAGGGGGGCACAGATAGTCACTGTCTGATGACAACACAGATAGTCAATGTTTGATAGCAGCAGAGATAGTCATTGTCTGATGACAACACAGATAGTCAATGTTTGATAGCAGCAGAGATAGTCAGTGTATGATGACTGCACTGCTAATCATTGTTTGATGGCAGTAGAGAGTCAACGTTTGATTGCAGCAGATAGAATCAATGTTTTATCGCAGCAAATATAGTCAATGTTTGGTGACAGAACAGATAGTCACTCTCTAATAGCTGCACATATAGTCACAGTCTGATGACTTCACAGATAGTCACTTTCTGATATCAACATAGATCGTGACTATCTGACGAAAACACAGATAGTCAGTGTTTGATGGCAACATATATACTCAATGTTTTATGGTAGTACATATAGTCACAGTTTGATGGCAGTATATATCGTCATTGTTTGATGGCAGAAAAAATAGTCACTGTCCGATGAAAACACAGATACTCAATGTTTGATAGCAGCACATATAGTCAATGTTTGATTGAGAAAGATATAGTCAATCTCTTATAACAGCAGAGATAGTCAATGTTTAATGGCAGCACAAATAGTCACTCTCTAATGTCTGCAAATATAGTCACAGTCAGATGACTGCACATATATTCACTATCTGATGTCAGCACAGATAGTCACTGTCTGACGGCAGCACATAAAAACACTATGTGCTGGCAGTACATATAGTAAATGTTTGATGGCAACAGATATAGTCACTCTTTGGTGACAACAATGAGTCACCGTCTGATGACAGCAAGGATAGTCAATGTTTGTGGCAGAACATATAGTCACTGTCTGGTGGCAGCAATGATAGTCACTGTCTGATGACAGCAAGGATAGTCACTGTCTGATGATAGCACATATAGTCACTGTCTGATGTCAGCAATGATAATCATTGTCTAATGCCAGCACAGATAGTCAATATTTGATACCAGTACATATAGTCACTGTCTGGTAGCAGTAATGGTAGTTACTGTCTGGTGGCAGCAATGATAGTCAATGTTTGATGCCAGCACATATAGTCACTGTCTGGTGGCAGCAATGATAGTCACTGTCTGATGACAGCAAGGATAGTCAATGTTTGATGCCTGCAACGTATAGTCACTGTCTGGTGGCAGCAATGATAGTCACTATCTGATGCCAGCAAGGATAGTCACTGTATGATGATAGCACATATAGTCACTGTCTGATGTCAGCAATGATAGTCATTGTCTGATGCCCGCACAGATAGTCAATGTTTGATACCAGCACATATAGTCACTGTCTGGTAGCAGTAATGGTAGTCACTGTCTGGTGGCAGCAATGATAGTCATTGTCTAATAAAAGCAAGAATAGTCAATGTTTGATGCCAGCATATATAGTCACTGTCTGTAGCAGCAATGAAATTTACTGTCTGATGCCAGCACGGATAGTCAATGTTTGATATCAGCACATATAGTCACTGCCTGGTGGCAGCAATGATAGTCACTGTCTGATGACAGCAACGATAGCCAATGTTTGATGAGACAACATATAGTCACTGTCTGGTGGCAGCCATGATAGTCACTCTCTGGTGACAGCAAGGATAGTCAATGTTTGATGCCAGCACATATAGTTACTGTCTGATGCCAGCAATGATATTCACTGTCTGAGTTTAGTTGAAGGGAAAATTCCACGTGGCAGCTGCCCAATCCTAATGGATTCTTAATGGCAGCACTGTTAAAACGTGGTCGCCCGAAAAAAGTCAGAAGAGGTGTGGGAGACACTCAATAAAATTGGGGAAAAGCAAAGGATTAGAAAAAAAAAACAGTACAACACACAGAGACGCACAATTAAATTACGGGCATACGTCACGATTCTAAAAACAAGGGCGGCTAGGGCAATAAACAAATGACATGCGCCAGCCACAGGGGAGGGCACAGGATAAAAGATAAAACAATAACCCTAAACACAAAAATAGAAAGAATTTATAAAAAGGAAAAAACACCACTTCGTGGTAGAAATGCAATGAGGGAGGACAACTGAAGGGAGTCCTCTGATTTTTTTTTTTAAGGGGCTATCTGGCGACTGCCCACATAGGCATAAGTCACCGTAAACAAACAGCCTAGTTCTAAGCTACTTTGAAAAGTTTGAAAAGAAAATAACAATTATGAAACAATAACAATAACAAAATAATAACAAAAACAACAACTAAACCTAGTTAAATGAAAGGGAGAAGGCCAGCCTCCCCCCAAAAGTCAACAAGTCCACAGTCAATGTGCTCGCACTCGTCCCGAAGACAAAGGACAGGCGGTAGCGAACCCGCCCATCCCGCTACCGGGACAGGTAATGTGCGCGAAGATCACCCAGACTGGGACATTCAAAAAGAATGTGCCGAACAGTCTGGGGAACGACGCATTCGTCGCAATAGGGTGCAGGCGAGCGCTCCATAAAATAGCGATGCGTTACACGAGTGTGTCCGATTCGGAGACGACAGAAAGCGACATGCAGCCGTCGCGGCATTGGCGTATGGGTCCATGGGAACAGTCGCGGCGCAATGACACGCAACTTTAAGTTCCCTTCGACCGTCTCCCATCTTCTTTGCCAAGCAGTCTGAATAGCGGCCCATATTCCTGCCATGTAGTCGGTGTGAGGAAGAGCGAAACGCTGGTCCGGTCGCAGAGTCCTCATCGGCGCGCTCATTCGCCGCAATTCCTACATGTCCAGGAACCCAGCAGAAGATAATCTCGACATCCACCCGGCTCGCCAAAACCGTGGCGTCACGGATATCGCGAACCAGGGGATGCGGAGATTCCAATGCCCCGAGAGCACTCAGGGCACTTTGAGTCGCTATACATCACAATCCGGTCTCCGAACCGGGCACGTCGCGTAATCTCCCGTGCCGAGTGGTGTATTGCAACCAGTTCGGCCGTGAAGACAGACGCAGTGCCTGGCAGATCCCCGCTGACTTCAAACAGAGGGGATACGGAGTGGAAGCCAACGCTCTCTTCGGACTTGGAGCCATCCGTATACATTGGCACGGTTCCAGCGTGACACGAGGTGTGCTCCAAAAAGGTTAAACGCAATACTCCCGGCGTCGTACAAGCTTTGGGAGCAGAGTCGTGGGGACAAATAGCTAAATGTGGTACCGTCCAGGGTGGCGTCCTGGCCAGAACCAGGGGCGCCACCGGCCCGAGAGCTATACCTAGCTCTCAAAGGAGTTTCTTGGCACTAAACCAAAAGGACTTAGGTTATGACTGGCGTTTGTCGGCGGCATAGGCACCGTCGAGATCAGCTGCGGATGCAGTGAGAGCTGTTGGCGACTGAGGGAGGCACCGGGCTCACGCGTACAGGCGAGTGATTTACTGCACGCGGCGTAGAGCGAGTGGCATCTCCCCAGCATCGACCAACAGGCTCTCAATGGGGGAAGTGCGGAAGGCACCGGTCGCAAGCCGAAGGCCGGTGTGGTGGATCAAATCCACCTTCCGCAATAAACGCTTAGTTGCAGATGCATAAAATTCGCATCCGTAGTCGAGCTTCAAACGAACAAAGGATCGATAAAATAGTAAGGCACTAGCCCTATCAGCGCCCCAAGCGCTGAACGTGTGGAAGCGGAGAATATCCATAGTGAAAGGTACAAGAGACCCTAAGGCTGCAAATATGAGCCTCCCAGGTGAGGCGTTGGTCGAATACAAGACCAAGGAAACGGTGCGACTCAACCACATCCAGGCGCACCCCATTAAGAAACAAATCTGGGTCGGGGTGAAGTAGTGGATGGTGGCAGAAGTGCACCACCTTAGTCTGGCCAAAGAAAACCGAAACCTGTGCGCTTCGGCAGAGCAAGAGACGCGTTTCAATGCCTGTTGGAGTCGACGCTCCAGAATTGGCATCTGGGCCGCGCCAAAAGAGATCGAAAGGTCATCCACGTAGAGCGTAGCGAGAGCACCTTTCGGCAGCACTGAGGTGTTGCAGTTAATGCTCAGTTCAAAGAGTGTAACACTGAGGGCACTTCCTTGCGGGACACCCTCTTCCTACTCCTTTGGGCCGAAGAGGGCTCCTCCACCCGTACGCGGAATCAACAATCTCGGAAAAATTCAGATATAAACATTGGGAGGCGTCCCGTCGCTCCCATCGTGTGGAGAGTCTTGATGATACTGTATCGCCATGCGGTATCATAAGCCATCTCCAAATATAAAAACACTATGGCGTAGTGCTGTCTACGGAGGAAGGCCTCGCAGACGGCATTTTCTAGTCGGAGCAGAGCATCCGACGTGGAGTGGAACTTGCAGAAGCCGCACTGTGCAGAAGACAGATAGCCTCTGCTGTCCAGGGAATAGGCTAATCTAACATTTACAATTTCTCCATCAACTTACACACGACAGAGGTTAGAGAGATTAGGCGGAAACCAATCGGAGTAGAGTGATCTCTTCCCGGTTTGCGAAAGGCGAGCATAGTAGCGATTCGCCAGGAATCTGGGAGAAGACCCTCCACCCAGATCCTGTTGAACAAATCTAACAAAAAGGCCATGCCTCGCTCACCCAAGTGTCGAAGCATGGCGTACGGAACATCGTCTGGACCATGGGAGGTTTCCGCGCACAAAGCGAGAGCGCAGCGCAACTCACTCACAGTAAACCTGTCGTTGAAGGGTTCTAGGCATCTAGGGGTGAAGTCCAGCCGGTGTCCTTCCGTGACATCACGACGTGCATTGAATGCTGGTGGAGCAGCATCCCGGCTAGAGAATGTGGAGAGGCGGTCGCGAAGGATTCCGCCACGGAATCGGAGTCCAAGATTGCGCTCCCATTCTCCTGGAGAACGGGTGGGTGTCCTGCGAGAACTTTCCCCCAATCCTTTTAACTCGCTTCCACACCTCTGCTAAAGGGGTCTTGTCGTTAAGTGAAGACACGTATGCCCGCCAAGAAGAGCAGTGGGCGTGCTTCGAAATATACCGGAACCTAGCCCTAGCCCCACGAAATTCAGCGACAGTGAAATCGTTCGGGCGGCGCTTATAGCGCATGTAGGCATAACGTTTGTGTTTGAGGGCCGTCTCACACTCGGCCGACCACCATGGGAGTGGTCGGCGTGAAAAACTGCAAGACGTCCTAGGAATAGTGTTAGGCTCGCGGCGATGAGGTTCCCGGAGAAGAACTCAACGGCCTCATCTACCGACCTAAACTCCTCGACTGAGATAGAGAATTCAGTCATTTCCTGAAATGCAGGCCACCGCGCACGCGCCAAGCACCACCGAGGTGGGTTCTCAGGCAGCAGTTGCACTGAAAAGGATATTTGAATGGAAAAGTGGTTACTACCATCGAGGTCATCGACCACTCCCCAATCAAAATCAGGCGGTGCATCCAAAGAGCACAAAGATAGGTCAAGGCAATAAAATAAATCGGTTCTCGGACAGTGATACGCAAACTCATCCACGTTTAGGACACCTATCTCAAGCTCTTCTATCAGAACGGCAAGGACTTGTCCCTGGGATTTATTGAGTAATCTCCCTAGAGAGGATACCTGCCGTTCAGATCTCTAAGCAAGAGAAAGGGCCTGGGCAACCGTGCCACGACGCGGCGGAAGTCCCCAGCGTCGAAGTCAGCTGACGGTGGAATGTACGCAGAAATGATAGTATACCTCCTATTTAGGTAAAGCTGCACAGCCACGGCCTGAAAGGAGGTATCTTAAGTAAAAGAAACAACGGAGACATCATGCTAGGTGTAAACCGCGCATCCCCCAGCCCGGCCATCCCACGGTGGTATGGTCGCAAGACCCTTATACCCCGGGAGGGAGGGCAGGGGGCATGCGCCTAGCATGGTCTGCTGCAGAAAAATAGCTAACGGAGATCGGGACGAGACGAGCTTCCGCAGCTCCTCTCAGTTGGCCTGGAGTCCACGGCAATTCCTTTGAAGGAATATGCCCTCCAGGCCTAGCTCGGAGGAGACGCGGCGGCCCTCCTCGAACAGAAGACCCTCACGGGAATTGCCGTACGCTTCCTGGAGGCAGAACCCAGGGCGCTATTGGCCGGACAAAGCGCTGAAGGCGCTTTCGCCTTCGAGGACTTATTAGGGGAGGTTGGGCTCACAATGCCAGTCTTTTCCTCCCTCCGCCTCGAAACCTTAGGCAGGCGTTGCGGCTCCGGAGACGGGGGGGCCCTCTTTTCAAAGAACCACCGTCTCCGAGCAACTCAGCCTACCACTAGGCGTGGGCGAAGGAGCCTAAGCTCCTTTATTGCTGTACTTTTTTCGGGGACAGCTTTAGGAACCCCGGAAGATGGCCTGGCGACCAAATTCAGGGGTGTTGCCTCCTGTGAGTCTAACGACTCGGTGGAGGCGCGTGGCCGTTTCGCCTTACGGGAAACGGTCACGCAGGGGAAAGAAAGGGGTTACCTGGTTTTAGCCGGGGCTGGGTAGGAACCCTTTTTTCCGCCAGCTTTACCACGGGGGCCCCGGGGTTGAGTAGAGCCCGCAGAAGGGCTCCGAATGGGCGCGGAAACACCCGTGCTCGTTTGCCTGGATGGGCCAGGAGCAGAGGGTGCCTTTCTAACTATTGAGGCATATGACGTTCCAGGCAGAGCCGGGCGCGCCAGGACCAAGTCCTTAGCCTCATGGAATAAGAGTCGATCCTGGCCCTGAACAGCCAGGATTTCTTTCTCAAGGAGATATGCACCACATTTCTTCGAAGAAGCGGGGTGCGGCTAGGCGCAATTGACACACTTGGCCACACACGATTTAGATTTATCGTGTGCGGCCTTGGAACAATTTACACAGACTTTGGGTGACAAAGACTTTGCACGTCTACAAGAACAATTCGTATAGCCGAAGCGGTGACAGTAATAGCACCGCCGCGGCAGTGGCACGAATGCCTTTACGCAGTAGCGGTACCAACCGGCACCCACCGGCTCGGGGAGCTTGTCACAGTCGAACGTGACGAAGAGTGTAGGGGTGGGTCTCGAGGCCCCTCCCTGTTTTCTCATCACACGTTCGACCTTGACCGCCCCATGATCGTCCAGCTCTAAGGTGATGTCCTCTATGGAGTAGTCAACAAGTTTCCTCGCATAAACTACTGCTTTCACAAAGTTCATGATAGAGTGCGGCGTCACACTCACCGGAGGGCCATGAAGTGTCCGAAGAGCACTTATCTTGGCCTCCTCGGCGGGATTCCCCGCATTCGCCAGAAGGCTCGTGTTCGAGAAACGGGTCACCTTCGGCTCTCTACCAATTATACTAGCTAATCCTTTCCTCTGATGGATCATGTTGCCCTTGGCCAACATGGTGCCATCAGTGGAGCGGATTACGAGTAAGCGTTTGAAGCCAGCGGGCTCGAAAACGCGTGGTAACCTCTGAATCAGGGGCCCCGATGTTATCGAGGCTCCGCCCTGTGCACTTATGGTCTTAGTGTTAGTCGGGGGCTCCGGACCCGGTAGAGCAGAGGGGCCGGATGTGCCGATCGTGGCTTGGTCGCCTACTAAAGTGGCGACCTGCAGCTCCCGCGGATGGAGAGGAGCCCCGAGTATTTTTAGTCTTTTTAGTCTTTATCTTTTTTGGAGAGTAGGGCGGGGAATGAACCCGCTTCTCACCTCCGCCGGCAGAAACACCTAGGCCTGATGGACCGGCCTCAGCCAGGTCCTTCTCTTAAATGGAGAAGGTCCTAGTGGTCGCAGGGGCACCGGTTGGAAGAGATCCTCCCCTTCTTGTACTGCCTCGGAGGGGCCAGCCGTTTGGGGAGGACCTTGCATAGGGGCGGATTCGGGTTCGGTGCTTGGCGCCGAGCCCGGATTCATCCCCCATGGAAGGCCCTACCGTCTGAGGCTAGGTTTCCTCAAGGACTATGTCGGTCACAGGAGGGGCCTCCAGTTGGCCATCCCCTTCCAGCCTCAGACGGTAGGACCTTGCATAGGGGCGGATTCGGGTTCGGTGCTTGGCGCCGAGCCCGGATTCATCCCCCATGGAAGGCCCTACCGTCTGAGGCTAGGTTTCCTCAAGGACTATGTCGGTCACAGGAGGGGCCTCCAGTTGGCCATCCCCTTCCAGGACATCGCAGGTCCCCTTGGCAGCGTCACCATTCTTGTGTGGGGAGGCACAGGCCTTGACCCCGGCAAGGTTTAATATTCTTGCCAGCAAGTCTTTTGAGGGAAGCGACCAAAGGGGCCTGGCTTCCCTTTCCCACTTAAGGGGGTTTGCCCTACCGAGCCGCTTCGATGGGGAGCGGTTGGCTATTGGCTGCCTGCTGGCTTTCTTGGCCTTCCCCTTGGAAAGCAAAGGAGGGACTGTCGCAAGAAGCAGGGAGGTGCCCGAAAGCACCTCCAGAGAAGGGGGTGAGGGGGAGTCCCCTACACCCGTAGGCTTGGAAGAAGAGTAAGCCTCCTCTCGGGCTAAAGAAATATGGAGGGTCTCTTGTGCAAGCACAGGGGGGAGATCTCCATTTTTTTGTGGTGCTGCCCGAGAGCGGCTCCATCGATGTAGAAGGGGAAATTAAGGGGATATTTTTATTTTTCTAATCATTGGGCATGGTGACCCTAAATTTTCTACGGGAAGCAATAGCTCATCAGCCCTCGAAGTAGCCCACACTGCAAGGGGTGTGTACAGGCCTGGCAGAGCCAGGTGTCGCGATTCACGATCACGCCTCCGGCTTAATGGCCTGGCAGTCCATCGGCATGGCAGCTCCACCTTAGATAAGGCGTAAAACTGTAGAGTCTGAAGAGGAAAGGAAAATGGATGTGAGAAATTATGGGTTGGGATGAAGCAGGTTGATAAAAACCCCCATCCCGAACCAGAGCTCAGGGGTTAGGGAACATTGTTCACTCCCCCCTCATCTTCGATCGGGGACGGTTGGCTTGAGAAGAAGGTCAGCATCTACCTTGTAAAATTAGATGCTGACCAGAGAAAGTTGTGGGAGAGGTTGTATGAAAAGCGACAAAGTAGGGGAGAAATACAGGCTATCTGAAGGAAGGAAGAGAGGCTAAGCTGGGGCGGGACGGGGCGCTGGATCCCGTCAGCACGGCGGCCAGGATGGCAAATCTTCGTGATCTTTATAGGGGACCAGCCAGGTACGAATCCGTAAAACCAAAGGGTGTGTGGACGTAAAAGAACGAACTGCCTTCAAAGCAGGCAGGCAATCGCTAAAAAAAAATAAAATCAGAAGCATCCGGTAAAAACGGATGCTACAAGATGGAGGGCCGACAGAAGAGACTTCGTAGAGGACACCACGGCTGCGCCAGCACTGAGGTCCGACTTCGAGCCCTCAGTATAGATGGAACGCTGGTGAGAATGAGAACATGCATGTTCAAGAAATAGGCAATTTAATAGACGAGGGTCAGTAGACCCTTTCTCGAAATGCCAAAAAGCAGTACAGACCTCAGGAAGGCGGATGCCCCAACACGGAGACGGCGAGAATGGGAGGGCGAACACCCCGGGAGAACCCAGGGAGGAGAGATTGTCCCCAACCCGGAGTCTCAGAGGCTGGGGTAGAGATGGTCGCCGATCAAAATGCCGAAGAGGACGGGGCAAAAAGGCACTCATGGACTGGGGATGAAAAGTATTGCTGAAAACGAAACAGGAATCGTAGGCACACCTGCAGCCGGTGATATCGCAGGGAAGGCACGCCACCCTTAACAAAGAGGCTAGGGATAAGCGAGGTGCGAAAGGCTCCACTAATAAGACGGACCTAAAGCGAATGAACAGGGTCAAGTATCTTCAAGGCTGAAGGAGACGCTGAAGAATACACCTGGCAACCGTAGTCCAGCCGGGATTGGACCAGTCCCGAATAAAGTGACTACAAGATGCTCCTATCACTACCCCAAGTGGTGTGGAATAAACCCTAAGCAAATCCATACCCTTCGAACAGGACGTTCCCAAGCGACGCAAATAGGGTACCCAAGTGAGCTTGCTATCAAGCGTTAAACCCAAGAACTTAAAAACTGGGACATATTCAATCGCTGTGCCATCCAAGAAGAGGGGAGAGGGACCAATGACACCACGGCCCCGATAAAAATGCATGGCCCTTGTTTTGGTGCCTGAAAAACGGAAACCCTTTTAAACAGCACAACCAGACACGGCATCAATTGCAGGCTGTAATCG
Organism: Ceratothoa steindachneri; assembly: GCA_963969495.1. Taxonomy (NCBI): domain Eukaryota; kingdom Metazoa; phylum Arthropoda; class Malacostraca; order Isopoda; family Cymothoidae; genus Ceratothoa; species Ceratothoa steindachneri. The sequence continues at coordinate 46,954,389 of OZ018332.1, forward strand.
ACGGGCAGCAGAAGGCAAGCAGAGAGATGAACAAAACAACGTCAAGTCATCCACGAAGAGGGAAGCCAAAACCCCCTCCGGAAGAGTGGACACCAGACTATTGATGGCAATGGCGAAACATGTCACACTTCAAAACACACCCTTGGGGAACACCCTCCCCTTGAATCCGCAAGCCTGAGAAAGCATCCCCAATACAGACCTTAAAATTACGGAACGATAAATTTTTTTGAATAAAAACCGGTAAAAAGTCCCTCATACCCTAATCATATAACTTACGTAAAACACCATATCTACAGGTGGTATCGTAGGCCTTCTGAATGTCTAAGAACACCGCTAACACCTGATGCCTGGAAGAAAAGGCCCGTAAAACGGAATCTTCCAAACGAATTAGGTGGTCAAGAGTACTATAACTCCTACGAAAACCGCACTGAAATGGAGAAAGGAGCGAGTTGGACTCCAAAAACCAAGTTCAGCGAACTTGGACCATCTTCTCGAAAAACTTACTGAGGCAGCCTGTAAGAGCTATCGAGTGATAGTGAACGAGGGCCAAACCGTCCCTACCGGTCTTGAGAAAGGATAGAACAACCCTACCACGCCAGGAGGACGGATATATTCTTTTGACCCAAAGCAGGTTGTAGAGGTCAACCAAAAATAACTCCTAGTGTGGATGAAGACAACGGAGAAAGTCGTAGTGGATGCAATCATCGCTGGGAGAGGTGGAGCCACAGTGAGACAAAGCATCTTGCAGTTCGTAAACGAAGAAGAGACCATTATAAGAGTAGGTGGCACACGTGGTAAAATATTAAAGGCGAAATTCTATGGCGACCTTATGATCGAGAAACCGTCGAGGATAGCTACAAGCGCTACTCACCGAAGAAAAATGGCCAGCCAGAGCTTCGCTGACCAACTGGCCATCGGACACAAGCGAGCCTCCGATGTCTAGAGTGGATGGCATGACCAGCGTAGTGACCACAGATCTTATTGACCCGCTTTCAAACCCAAGTCAGTGGCGTGGACGAAAAAATGGAAGATACGTACCGACGCCTAGACTCCCGACGGGCACGATGGAGGGGCCTTTGGCGGATGGCACAAGCCCGGTTCCGATTGACCCTATTCGAGACGGTCGGGTTCCGCTTTTAACGAGAATGGGACAACTAATAGGCAGAAATAGCCGACGCGCAATCTTTGACAACCAGAGGACGGTGGAGCGCCCCGCAACAGGGCACATCCGTGGAACGAATCGCTCAGCAGCCTCTAAATATGGCTAGTAAAATATGAGCCCGCTAAACCTACGGTATCGAAGGAAACCCAGGAGGCATCAATAAAGGAAGCCTCCCGGAACCCAACCCAAGTTGCTTGCCGCAGATCCCAACGAGGATGGAGGGAAAGGCACGGGCCAGAAAGGGCGGCCGACAGGACTATCCAGAAGTGATCACTCCCCAAAAGGTCGTCCCGAATCGACCACCGGAAGTTGAGGAAACAGTCGGGCTAACATAAGGACAAGTCTACAGTACTAAACGAATCCTTTTGAACATGGTAAGAAGTAAGGTCGCCGCAATTTAAAAGAAAGGGAATCAGATAATAAGAGGGACTCAACCACTCTTACCCAGGGATTACGGGCATTATCCCCCCAAGATGGGTGACAAGCATTAAAGTCACCAAGTAATAAAATCGGGTTAGGTAATTGACTTGTGAGCTCTAAAAGCTAAGACCGACTCAAACTAAAATCCGGGGAGATGTATACAGAACAAACAGTTGGAAGTAAAAACAGCCTGCGAGGTAGTACGGAGGGGAAGTGGCGCAGAGAATAGAGAAGAGCAAGTTCAAAGCAAAGCACCACCATTGGACATGCCCCCGGCCAGGGGGGGATGGGATTAAACACCCGGAAGTGCGGAAGTGGGGAAGTGCCGGAAAGGGGCGAGCCCAAAGCTTATTTTCTTACAAACAGACCACCGAGGGCCGAACGCTAGAAAGCAAGAGCTGTAGTTCCTCCCACTTCGGGAGAAGCCCTTGACAATTCCACTGTAGGATGACAGACATTACTGACGTCTCGACACCAACGTCGGGATTCTAGTGACGGAGACCTTCAAAGGTTCCCGACTACTAGAAGGCCCAGAAGGGTCAAGCCACAAATTGCGATGAGCCGGGTACGCACCCGGCACGGACTTGGCAGCGTGAACGGCGGGAAGCGACAGCTGAGAGCCAAACCGAACTCCCAACGTGGAGGGCTCATTGCTCGGAGGGAAAGGGAGATCGAGCAAAGACGGACGAGAACTAAGATGCGAAGAAGATGGAACAGAAGGTGTAACATAGACAGAGGGTAAGAAGGGAACAGGGTCAGATGGTAAGGAGGTAACTGGATCAGATGAAGAGGAAGAAAGGAGCAGGGTCAGAGGGTGAGGAAGGAACAGGTTCAAAAGTAGATGAAGGGACAGGGGTAGGAGGCAAGGGAGAAGAAACTGGGATAGGAGACATAGAAAACTGCACAGAGGTAAGGGACAAGGAAGAAGGGACAGGGGTAGGAAGCAAAGAAGACAAAACCGGGTGAACTTCCGCCCGGACAATGACATTGGTGATGCCAAAGGGGGAGGCCAGCGAAGACCTGAGAGGAGAAGATATCAAAACAGAGGACGCCTCAACAACCGACTCACGGGGCCAAATTAGCTTCAGCAGAGGCAGCGCGCTTGGACTCCGAACGGGGTGAGGAGGAACCCTTCCGTGTGCGCTGAGGCAAAGGAACGTGAGGAACAGCATGGGCAGACGCCCTCCAGCGTCTCAGCTTGGTGTGTCTCACGGTCCGCGACAGAGGGAGGAACATGAGAAGAGGCCAATGACAAAGGAGAGGGCGCAACGGAACAACCGTGAGGAGGGACCAAAGGCAGGGGAGAAGGAACAACAGAGGGACCGCGAGAAGACAAAGGAGGAGTGGGGCGACCGGCAGGAGGACGGCGGAACCTCGCCTCTCGGAGGACGTCACAGAAGAGACGGCCGGAGGGGGCGAGCTGCACCCGCGCCCTGCGGTGAGCCTCACGGAAGTCCCGCCTGAGGGAGTCCCGAAGAGCCAGGACCTCCTCAAAAAGGAATATGGGACAAGAACGCAAAGCCGCGCTATGGGAACCTCCACAATTGGCGCAACATTCATGATTCCCACAAGAGGAGCCATGGTACGCCAACGAACAGGCCACACAGCGACGAGCATCCCTACAATTGCTGCACATATGGCTAAACTGGTGGCAATTAAAACAACGTCTGGGGAGCTCGACACAACGGGACACAGGGACACGAAGATAACCAGCACGAATAAACTGTGGTAGATCCTGACGCTCAAAGGTAACGATGAGCGTACTCGTAGGAACCTTGTCGGGACCAGCAGACATAGAAACCCTATAAACGTCCGTAACCCTCTGGGGCGAAAGTTTATCCTTTAGTCTCGAAACATCATACTGCAATAATTCGTTGGAGCGAATCACTCCCTTAACAAAATTAAAGGGAGGGTGGGGCACAACCAAAACCGGGACCTCTGAAAGGGAGGACAAATCTCGCACGGCACCACACTGCTCTCGCGAAGATACCTCAACCAGTAAATCGACACTACCATGGGCCCACATACGGTGGGGCGCACCACAGCGGGACTCAAACTCCTCATTCAAATCAAACACGTCCCATTTAGAAAGCAGAGACCCGGAACTAGAATTCAGCACCAGAAAACGAGGATAATCCAAATCAGGATCTATCTCTTCTGCGAAGGGATCTAACAAACGCGGAAAAGAGCACTTATTGACAAGCGTAGTACGAGAATCAGAAGTCTGCGACTTCGAGAATTTTTTTATTATTACCCATATAAAGTATAAAAGGGGGTGCGAACTCGCGCAGCGCAGTCACTGGCTACCGTCGAGACACCTACTCGGAGCGCCGGCCCAACCAGGAGGGTAAGCCCGTCGACCCCTGACCCAACCATCGTTTAAAAAATGGCCGGCCAGCCTCGGAAATTTACCGGTTGGTAAAGTAAAGACCCCCAAGAGCGCCACGACGGCTCAGGCACCCACCTACCAACACAAGCAGGACAAGCTAAAGGGTCGCGCCCTCTGACGGACAGCTCTGATACACCGAGATCGACAAACAAACGTAGATGAAAGGACGATGCAGGGTGAAAGAGAATTGGTACAGAAGACGAAGTAGGGGTTAGCAGAAGTAGAAAAAGGATGCAAAGCTGGAGGCGGACGGGGCGCTGAATGCCGTCAGCATGGACGCCAGGAGAGCAAATCACCGTGCCCCTTACGGGGTTCAATGTCTAATGCCAGCAGGGATAGTGAATGTTTAATACCAGCACATATAGTCACTGTGTGCTGGAGGCAATGATATTCACTGTCTGATGACAGCACATATTGTCACTGTATGATAGCAGAAATAATAGTCATTTTCTGATGAGAGCAAGGATAGTCAATGTCTGATGTGAGCACATATAGTCACTGTTTGGTGGCAGCAGGGAAAGTCACTGTCTGATGAGAGCGACGATAGTCAATGTTTGATGCCAGCACATATAGCCAATGTCTGATGGTAGCAATAATAGTCACCGTCTGATGAGAGCAAGGATAGTCAATGTTTGATACCAGCACATATAGTCACTATCTGGTGACAGCAATTATATTCGCTGTCTTTTTTTTTTAAAGGGCTATCTGGCGACTGCCCACTTGGGCATAAATCGCCGCAAACAAACAGCCTAGTTCTAGGCTACTTTAAAATAAAAATTTGAAAAGAAAACAACAATAAAAAGAGATAACAATTAGGAAGCAAGCTCCGGCGTCGGGGAGAGGTCGCCCTCCACCCGGCTTTGGAGCGTGTGACCTAGAAAGAAAACAATAACCATAACAAAACAACAACAACAAAACCTAGTAATAAAAGGGAGAAGGCCGGCCTCCCCCATTTTTTTTTAAGAGCTCATCTGGCGACTGCTTACTTGGGCATTAGTCGCCGTATTAAAACTGGCCTAGTTCTAGGCTACTTCAAAATAAAATTAAAGAGACGACCCCCCCCCCGCCCAAAAAAGCGGGGGAAAGGAATCGAGCAGTAAGCAAGCTCCTGCGTCAGGGGGAGGTCCCCCCAGCGCAGGAGCGTGCAACCTATAACGAAAAAAAAACAAAACCAAAATAAACCCTGCTTAAATAATAGGGAGAAGGCCGGCCTCCCCCCAAAATCAACAAGTCCACCAGTCAATGTGCACACACTCGTCCCGAGTACAAGGGACAGGCGGTAGCGACCTCACCCATCCCGGTACCGAGACAGGTAACGTGCGCGAAGATCACCTAGAATGGGACATTCGACAAGAATGTGCCGAACAGTCTAAGGGAAGACGCACGCGAGCGCTCCATCAAATAGCGATGCGTCACACGAGTGTGTCTGATTTGGAGACGACAGAAAGCAACCTGAAGCCGCCGCGGCATTGGGGGATAGGTCCATGGGAACAGTCGCGGCGCAATGGCACGCAACTTTAAGTTCCCTTTAACCGTCTCCCATCTTCTTTGCCAAGCAGTCCGAAGAGCTGTCCGTATTCGTGACATGTAGTCGGTGGTCCGGTCTAAGAGTCCTCGCGGATTCTTTGGCACCCTCATCGGCACGCTCATTCCCCGCAATTCCTACATGTCCAGGAACCCAGCAGAAGATAATCTCGACATCTGCCCGGCTCGCCAAAACCGTGGCGTCACGGATATCGCGAACCAAGGAAGGCGGAGATTCCAATGCCCCGAGAGCACTCAGGACGCTTTGTGAGTCGCGATACATCACAATCCGGTCTCCGAACCGGGCACGTCGCGTAATCTCCCGTACCGAGTGGTGTATTGCAACCAGTTCGGCCGTGAAGACAGACGCAGCACCTAGGCAGATCCTCGCTGACTTCAAACAGAGGGGAAACAGGGTGGAAGCCGACCCCCTCTTCGGACTTTGAGCTATCCGTATACACTGGCACGGCTCCAGCGTGACACGAGGTGTGCTCCAAAAAGGTTGAACGCAATACATCCGGCGCCGTACAAGATTTGGGAGCATAGGCGTGGCGACAAATAGCCAAATGTGGTACCCACCAGGGCGGCGTCCTGGGCAGAACTAGAGGCACCACCGGTCCGTTTTTTTTTTTTTAATTAAGGGGCTATCTGGTGACTGCCGACTTAGGCATAAGTCACCGTAAACAAACAGCCTAGTTCTAGGCTACTTTAAAAAATTGAACAGGAAACAACAATAAAAAGAAATAACAATAACAATAACAAAGCAATAACAAAAACAATAACAAAAACAACAAAAACAATTGAACTTGGTTAAATGAAAGGGAGAAGGCCGGCCTCCCCCCAAATGTCAACAAGTCCACATGTCAAAGTGCACGCACTCGTCCCGAGTGCAAGGGACAGGCGGTAGCGACCCCGCCCATCCCGGTACCGGGACAGGTGTCGTGCGCGAAGATCACCTAGACTGGGACATTCGACAAGAATGTGCCGAGTGTGCCCGATTCGGAGACGACAGAAAACAACCTGAAGCCGCCGCGGCATTGGGGGATAGGTCCATGGGAACAGTCGTGGCGCAATGGCACGCAATTTTAAGTTCCCTTCGACCGTCTCCCATCTTCTTTGCCAAGCAGTCCGAAGAGCTGCCTATATTCCTGCCATGTAGTCAGTGTGAGGAAGAGCGAAACGCTGGTCCGGTCGCAGAGTCCTCGCGGACTCTTTGGCGCCCTCATCGGTGCGCTCATTCCCCGCAATTCCTACATGTCAAGGAACCCAGCATAAGATAATCTCGACATCTGCCCGGCTCGCCAAAACCGTGGCGTCACGGATTTCGCGAACCAGGGGATGCGGAGATTCCAATGCCCCGAGAGCACTCAGGGCGCTTTGTGAGTCGCTATAGATCACAATCCAGTCTTCGAACCGGGCACGTCGCGTAATCTCCCGTACCGAGTGGTGTATTGCAACCAGTTCGGCCGTGAAGACAGGCGCAGCGCCTGGTAGAGCCTCGCTTACTTCAAACAGAGAGGATACGGCGTGAAAGCCAACCCCCTCTTGGGACTTGTAGCCATCCGTATACACTGGCACGGTACCAGCGTGACACGATGTGTGCTCCAAAAAGGTCGAACGCAATACTCCCGGCGCAGTAAAAGCTTTAGGAGCAGAGGCGTGGCGATAAATAGCCAAATGTGGTACCTTCCAGGGTAGCGTCCTGGGCAGAACCAGGGACGCCACCGGCCCGAGAGCTATATCTACCTCTCGAAGGAGTTTCCTGGCCCTAAACCCAAAAGGCTTAGAGTATGACTGGCGTCTCTCATTGGCATAGGCACCGTCGAGATCAGTTGCGGATGCAGTGAGAGCCGTTGGCGACTGAGGGAGGCGCCGGGCTCGCGCGTACAGGCGAGTAAAGCACTGCACGCGGCGCAGAGCGAGTGGCATCTCGCCAGCATCGAACAACAGGCTCTCAATGGGGAAAGTGCAGAAGGCACCGGTCGCAAGGCGAAGGCCGGTGTGGTGGATCAAATCCACCTTCCGCAATAAACGCTCGGCTGCGGATGCATAAAACTCGCATCCGTAGTCGAGCTTCGAGCGAATAAAGGATCGATAAAAAAGTAAGGCAGGAGCCCTATCAGCGCCCCAAGCGCTGAACGTCGCGGAAAAGAGAATATCCATAGCGCGGGTACAAGAGACCCTAAGGCTGCAAATATGAGCCTCCCAGGTGAGGCGTCGGTCGAATACAAGACCAAGGAAAGGGTGCGACTCAACCACATCCAGGCGCACCACATTAAGAAACAAATCTGGATCGGGGTGATGTAGTGGATGGCGGCAGAAGTGCACCACCTTAGTCTGGCCAAAGAAAACCGAAACCTGTGCGCTTCGGCATAGCGAGAGGCGCGGTTCAATGCCTGTTGGAGTCGACGCTCCAGAGTTGGCATCTGGGCCGCGCCAAAAGAGATCGAAAGGTCGTCCACGTAGAGCGTAGCGAGAACATCTTCCGGCAGCACCGAGGTGATGCCGTTGATGCTCAGGGCAAAGAGTGTGACACTGAGGACACTTCCCTGCGGGACACCCTCTTCCTGCTCCTTTGGGCCGGAGAGGGCTCCCCCCACCCGTACGCGGAATCGACGATCTCGCAAAAATTCAGATATAAAAATTGGGAGGCGTCCCCTCGCCCCCATCGTGTGGAGAGTCTCCATGATACTGTATCGCCATGTGGTATCATAGGCATTCTCCAGATCATAAAACACCGTGGCGTAGTGCTGTCTACGAAGGAAAGCCTTGCAGACGGCATTTTCCAGTCGGAGCAGAGCATCCGACGTGGAGTGGAACTTGCGGAAGCCGCACTGTGCGAAAGACAGATGGCCTCAGCTGTCCATGAAAAAGGCTAATCTAACATTTACCAATTTATCCATCAACTTGCATACGCAAGGTGTTAGAGAGAATGGGCGGAAACCAGTCGGTGTAGAGTGATCTCTCCCAAGTTTGCGAAAGGCGAGCACAGTAGCGATTCGCCAGGAATCTGGGAGAAGACCCTCCACCCAGATACTGTTGAACAAATTTAACAGAAAGGCCAGGCCTCGCTCACCCAGGTGTCGAAGCATGGCATACGGGACATCATGCGGACCATAGAAGGTGTCCGTGCACGGAGCAAGAGCGGAGCGCAACTCACTCACAGTAAACCTGTCTTTGAAGGGTTCTCCGCCTCTGGAGGTAAAGTACAGCCGGCGGCCTTTCGCGACATCATGACGTACATTGAATGCTAGCGGAGCAGCATCCGAACTAGGGAATGCGATAAAAGCGATCGCGAAGGATTCCGCCACGGACGCGGGGTCCGAGATTGCGGTCCCATTCTCCTGGAGAACGGGAGGGAGGTCCTGCGAGAACTTGCCCCGGATCCTTTTGACTCGCTTCCACACCTCTGCTAAAGGGGTCCTTCCGTCAAGTGAAGACACGTCTGCCCGCAAAAACGAACGGCGGGCGTGCTTCGAAATTTACCGGAACATAGCCCTAGCCCCACGAAATTCAGCGACAGTGAAATCGTTCGGGCGGCGCTTATAGCGCATGTAGGCATAACGCTTGTGTTTGAGGGCTGTCTCACACTCGGCTGACCACCATGGGAGTAGGCGGCGTGCAAAACTGCCAGACGTTTTAGGAATAGTAGTCAGGCCCACGGCGATGAGGTTGCCGGAGAAGAACTCAACGGCCTCATCTACCGACCTAAACTCCTCGACTGAGATAGAGAATTCAGTCATTTCCTGAAATGCAGGCCACCGCGCCCGTGCCAAGCATCACGGAGGTGGGTTCTCAGGCGGCAGTTGCCCTGAAAATAATATTTGAATGGGAAAGTGATCCCTACCATGGAGGTCATCGACTACCCCCCAATCAAAATCAGGCTGTGCATCCGAAGAGCACAAAAATAGGTCAAGGCAATAAAATAAATCGGTTCTCGGACAGTGATGCCTAAACTCATCCACATTTATGACACCCATCTCAAGCTCCTCGATCAGATTGGCAAGGACTTGTCCCCTGGGATTTATTGAGTAATCTCACCAGAGAGGATACCTGCCGTTCAGATCTCCAGGCAAGAGAAAGTGCCTCGGCAACCGTGCCACGACGCGGCGGAAGTCCCCCGCGTCGAAGTCAGCTGACGATAGAATGTACGCAGAAATAATAGTATAACTGCTATCCAGGTTCAGCTGCATAGCCACTGCCTGAAAAGAGGTATCTGAAGAGAAAGGAAGAACGGAGACATCATACCGGGTGTAAACCGCGCATCCTCCAGCCCGGCAATCCCGTGGTGGTGGGGTCGCAAGACCCTTATGCCTCGGGAAGGCTGGCAGGGGGCATGCGCCTAGCATGGTCTCCTGCAGAAAAATAGCTAACGGAGATCGGGACGAGACGAGCTTGCGCAGCTCCTCCCAGTTGGCCCGGAGTCCACGGCAATTCCATTAAAGGAATATGCCCTCCAGGCCTTTGCTTGGAGGAGACGCGGGGGCCCTCCTCGAATTGAAGACCCTCACGGGAATGGCCGTACGATTCCCGGAGGCAGAACCCCGGGCGCTGTTGGCCGGACAAAGCGCTGAAGGCGCTGTCGCCTTCGAGGACTTATTGGGGGAGGTTGGGCTCGCCATGCGAGTCTTTTCCTCCCTCTGCCTCGAAACCTTAGGCGGGCGTTGCGGCTTCGGAGTCGGGGGGCCCTCTTTTCGAGGAACCACCGTCTCCGAGCCACTCGCACCACCACTAGGCGTGGGCGAAGAAGACGAAGCTCCTTTGTTGCTATCCTCCTTTCGGAGGACAGCTTTATGAACCCCCGGAAGATGGCCTGGCGACCAAATTCAGGGGCGTTGCCTCCTGCGAGTCTAACCACTCGGTGGAGGCGCCTGGCCGTTTCCCCTTACGGAAAACGGTCACGCGGGGGAAAGAGGGGGGTTACCTGGTTTTAGCCGGGGCTTGGAAGGAACCCTCTTTGCCGCTAGCTTTACCAGAGGAGAGCCCGGGTTGAGTAGAGCCCGCAGAAGGGCTCCGAATGGGCGCGGAAACAACCGTGCTTGTCGGCCTGGATGGGTCAGGAGCAGAGGGTGCCTTTCTAACTATTGAGGCATATGACGTTCCAGGCAGAGCCGGGCACGCCAGGACCAAGTCCTTAGCCTCGTGGAATGAGAGTCGATCCTGGCCCTGAACAGCCAGGATTTCTTGCTCAAGGAGATATGCACCACATTTCTTCGAAGAAGCGGGGTGCTGCTCTGCGCAATTGACACACTTGGTCACGCACGATTTGGACTTATCGTGTGTGGCCTTGGAGCAATTTACACAGACTTCGGATGACAAAGACTTTGCACGTCTACAAGAACAATTCGTATGGCCGAAGCGGTGACAGTAATAGCATCGTCGCGGCAGTGGCACGAATCCCTTTACGCGGTAGCGGTACCAACCGGCACGCATCAGCTCAGGGAGCTTGTCACCTTCGAACGTGACGAAGAGTGTAGGCCTCTCCCTGTTTTCTCATCACACGTTCGACCTTGACCGCCCCATGATCGACCAGCTCTAAGGTGATGTCCTCTATGGAGTAGTCAACAAGTTCCCTCGCATAAACTACTCCTTTCACAAAGTTCATGATAGAGTGCGGCGTCACACTCTCCTGAGTGCCATGAAGTGTCCGAAGAGCACTTATTTTGGCCGCCTTGGCGGGATTCGCCGCATTTGCCAGAAGGCTCGTGTCCGAGAAACGGGTCACCTTCGGCTCTCTACCAATTATACTAGCTAATCCTTTCCTCTGATGGATAATGTTGCCAACATGCTGCCATCAGTGGAGCAAATAACGAGGAAGCGTTTGAATCCAGCGGGCTCGAAAACGCGTGGTAACCTCTGAATCAGGGGCCCCGATGTTATCGAGGCTCCGCCCTGTACACTTATAGTCTTAGTGTTATTCAGGGGCTCTGGACCCGGTAGAGCAGAGGGGCCGGATGTGCCGATCTTGGCTTGGTCGCTTCCCAAAGTGGCATCAGACCCATCCGTCCCCGAAGCCCCCGCGGATGGAGAGGAGCCCAGAGTCTTCTTTGTCTTTTTAGTCTTTTTCTTTTTAGGAGAGAAGGGCGAGGAATGAACCCGCTTCTCACCTCCGCCGGAAGGAACCCCCAGGCCACTTGGACCAACCTCAGCCAGGTCCTTCTCCGAAATGGAGAAGGTCCTGGTAGTCCTAGGGGCACCGCTCGGAGATCCCTGCCCTCCTTGTACTGCCTCAGAAACCCTAGCCGTTTGAGGAGGACCTTGTATAGGGGCGGATTCGGGTTCGGTGCTTGGCGCCGAGCCCGGATTCCCCCCAATGGAAGGCCCCACCGACTAAGGCTGGGTTTTCTCAAGGACCATGTCTATCCCAGGAGGCGCCTCCAGTTGGCTATCCCCTCCAAAGACATCGCTAGTCCCGTTGGCAGCGTCACCAGTCTTGTGTGGGGAGGCACAGGCCTTGACCCCAGCAAGGTTTAATATTCTTGCCAGCAGGTCTTTCGAGGGAAGCGACCGAAGGGGCCTGGCTTCCCTCTCCCCCCTAAGGGTGTTTGCCCTACGGAGCCGCTTCGATGGGGAGCGGTTGGCAATTGACTGCCTGCTGGCTTTCTTGGCAGTCCCCTTGGAAAGAAAAGGAGGGACAGCCGCTGGAAGCAGCGAGGTGCCCGGAAGCACCTACAGAGAAGGGGGTGAGGAGGAGTCCCCTACACCGTAGGTGTAGTAGATGAGTAAGCCTCCTCTCCGGTTAAAGAAATATGGAGGGTCCCCTGTGCAAGCACAGGGGGGGCGGACCTCCATTTTTTATGTGGTGCTGCCCGAGAGCGGCTCCGTTGTTGTTACAGTGGAAGTTGAGGGTTGGCTTTTTTTTAGGTGTTCATACATGGGCATGGTTACCCTATTTTTTTTCACGGGAAGCAATAGCTCATCACCTCTCGCAGTAGCCCGCACTGCAAGAGGTGCTTACAGGCCTGGCAGAACCAGGTGCCGCCATTTGGGACCACCCCTCCTGCCTGGTGGCCTGGCAGTCCATTGGCATGCCGGCTCCACCTTGAACACGGCGTAAAATCAAGGATGGACAGTGAATTGAGAAGGAAAAGAGATGTGAGGAAAAGGGAGTCAATGTTTGAAACCAGCAGATATAGTCACTTTCTGGTGGCATTAATGATATTCACTGTCTGATGAGAGCAAGGATAGTCAATGTTTGATACCAGCACATATATTCACTGTCTGATGAGAGCAAGGATACTCAATGTTTGATGAAAGCACCTAGAGTCACTGTCTGGTATCAGCCTTAATAGTCTTTGTCTGATGATAGCAAGGATAGTCAATGTTTGATGCCAGCACATATAGTCACTGTCTGGTTGAAGCAATGATTTTCACTGTCTGATGACAGCAAGGCTAGTTAATGTTTGATGCCAGTACATATAGTCACTGTCTGGTGGCAATAATGATCGTCACTATCTGCTGACAGCAAGGATAGTCAATGTTTGATGCCAGCACATATAGTCACTGTCTGGTGGCAACAATGATAGTCGCTGTCTGAAGCCAGCAAGGATAGTCAATATTTGATGCCAGCACATATAGTCACTGTCTGGTGGCAGCAATGATATTCACCGTCTAATGACAGCAAGGATAGTGAATGCTTGATGCCAGCACATATAGTCACTGCCTGGTGGCAGCAATGATAGTCACTGTTTGATGCCAGCACATATAGTCACTGTCTGGTAGAAGCAATGATAGTCTTTTTCTGATGACAGTAAGGATAATCACTGTTTAATGCCAGTACATATAGTCACTGCCTGGTGGCAGTAATGATAGTCACTATCTGATGACAGCAAGGATAGCCAATGTTTGATGCCAGCGCATATAGTCACTGTCTGATGAAAGCAAGGATAGTCAATGTTTGATACCAGCACATATAACCACTCTCTGGTGGCAGCAATGATATTTAGTGTCTGATGACAGCAAGGATAGTCAATGTTTGATGCCAGCATATATAGATATAGTCACTGTCTGGCGGCAGTAATGATAGTCACTGTCTGATTACAGCAAGGATAGTCAAGGTTCGATGCTAACACATATAGTCACTGCCTGGTGTCAGCACTGATAGTCACTGTCCGATGACATCACAGATATTCACTGTCTGATAGAACGCACACCATTCTCGTTCACGATTTGAACAAGCACTGTCTCGAGGCTTGCTGTCACGTTTTGTCCGGCCCAGCTTCAATTATGCCTCTTTTTCCATCCTCATCTTGGTCATGAGAATCTGCCCCATTGCGTTATGAGGTCAAGCTCAGGAGGTCATCGTGTTCTTCGGGGCCTCACTTCGTCTTCTCCAGTCTGGCTGCTTTGCCTCTCCACACTCCATATATTTTCGCTTCCCCGAATTTCACAAACTTTCTTTAGGAACTTCTTGGGCAAATAAATAAACTAACCATTCTGTATTATAATCAAACTTAAGTATAAACGCAATGGACTTATAACTAATAATAATAAAATTTTAATATATTATAAGCTATAATAGAATTAAATCAACATATATTTATAATCAAAGTATAATATGTAAACAATTGCAATAAAATTCCCATTTACTAATAATTAATTGTAATTAAATTTTAATCAAAATTTAATTTAATTATAATAGAGTTATATCAAAGTGTAATCTCATTTTAATAAAACTTCAATGAAATTATAATCCATGATGATTAAATTATAATCAATTTAATAAAATTGCAATCAATGATGAATAAATATTAAACAAATTTAAATTAACAATAATCAATTATAACTAAATTTAAATCAAATTTTAAGCTAATTAAATAAGATACAATCAAATTTCAAACAAATTATAATAAATTTACAATCAGCTTAAAACTATAATAAAAAACTGATAAATTTTAATCAAATTTTAATTAACTTATATTCAATTTTCAATCAAATTATAATAAAGAATAATTTAATTTCAGCCAACTTATAAATATAATCAAAGTATAATAAATTTAATCAAATTTCAATTAACCCCTATTCAATTTAATTAAATTTCATTCTAATTGTAATCTAATTATCAAAAATAATCAAATTTTAATCAAAGCGTAGTCTATTTCTAACCAAATATAATCTAATCTCACTCAAATTCTAATCAATTATAAATAAATTATAATATATTTATTATAATATATTATAATAATTTACAATCAATTTGATATTATAATAAAAGTACAATTAATTGTAAGAACAAATTTAAATTAACTCGATATATTTTATTATGATTATGATTATTATTATTATTACGATTATTTTTGAGGGTTCCTAGTGCCTTGCTAATTGTTTCGAGGATTGAATAAAAAAATTGTTTCTAAGAAAAGTAGAACATTAATTAAAAATATGAACCAATGAAATTTAACCAACTAAATACACAGAAATGGATTAAACAAATTTTTAATTGAGGCTTTCTAAATTACATACTTGAATTTATAGTAATGGTTGACCCACAGCTCACTTTAATATTAAATGCAACTGACTTCAACGAAACAGATACCAGAGGTTTAAATACCTTACGAGATTCCACGAGAATCGGATTTAAGTCTGATTTTGAACTCAATTGTTGTTACCTCAAGAATGTTATTTCCGGGCCGACGCGTGGATCAGCGTCCAGATGGGTAGAAGGAGGAATGCTTTACAGCCGCAGAGGACCTCGAGCGTGTGGCAGATGGAGAGACGCACGCCTTCTGGAGGAAATGATCTCACCACGGGACAGGGAAAGAATGTTTCTTCTACTCTTCGGGTTACTCTGGGAATAATTTGCACTGGAGAGCGATGAGCCAATGCGTGAATCCTTTGACTCAAGGGAGTGCTTGAAGTAGTTCACTTAGGGGTATTCCTTAAGGGCAAGGACTATCTCTGTGTTTTGGGATACATCAGGATATGAGGTTTCTCTGACGAGAGTTAGTTAAACTTGCTTCTTAAATCAAGTTAACTTAAAGTTCGGTGTGATCACCAGGAATTGGCTCGAAGAGGAGCTTCTTCTTAGTTCCTCTCGTTGGTTTGCCGGGCTCTTTGCCGGTCTTCGCTGTCTAGATCTCTCTCACGATCTACCACTGACAGGCTTCTAAATTCGGTGTGACCACCAGGAACTGGCTCCGGATGAGCTTCTTAAGCGTCCCTCATGTTGGTAGCCGGGCCTCTTGCCGGCTTCGTCGCCTTGATGACTAACGCAATCTATCTCGTTTATCCAAGGTTATTTGATTTTATACTTCGCCACCTCACTGGGGGTAGGGGAAGAAGGATGGTGCATGGACAGGCTGCATTACATCTCCTCCTCTAACGGTTTTTCTCAGACCGTCATTCAGTTATCCCTAAAGGGGACCTTCTGGCTTTAGGACGACGCTCCTCTAATTTCGCCTATGCGGTGAAATTGAATATCAACTCTTAGGGGAAATCTTGCTGTTTTAACCCATGTTAGGGTCACGGGTCCGACCTGAGATGATTAGTGCATTATGTGGTCCGGGGCGGCCGTTCAGCTTCTCTTCAAGACGATGGGCGAGAAGGGAGGAGGTTAAGTGATCGGGCTATCCCGCCTCCACTGCCAGAACGTTGTAGCTACAGACCAGTGGCTCAATTGTGAGAGGGGAGTATCGATTCCCTTACAGTTATTTCTAGAAAATTCTAATCAATTTACAATCAATTATTTGTAATCAAATTTCAATTAACTTTTAATCAATTATATTTGCATTTCAATATAGTTGTAATCTGATTATGTATAATCAAATATAAAAAAATTCTAATCAATATAAAGTAACTTATATCATAATCAAAGTATAATTAATTGTCATTAAATTTCACAAAATTTATAATACATTTTCCATTAATTATAATAAACTATGCTTCAATTAAGTTAACTTATAATTATCATTTAATTAAATTTCAAGCAAATTATATTCAATTTTAAATAAAGTAAGATTAATTACATTCAACTAAAAATTCTAATCAAGCTATAATCATTTGTAATCAGATTTCAATTAACTTATTATCAATTTTCATCGAATTATAATCAACTTTGATTGAATTGCATTCAAATTATAAGAATAAATAGTTGCAATAAAATTTAAATCAAATTGAATCAACCCATTATAATTAAATTTCAATCGTAGTGTAATCAAATATAATCAAGTTTCAATCAAATTCTAATCAATTATAAATAAATTACAATCATATTAAAAAAAAACTGTAAATGATCATTAAAGTATATTAATTGTAATCAAATTTCGATTAACATAACCAATTTTCACTAAAATTAAAATCATGTATTATTGAATTACAATCAACTTAGTATTCTAATTAAAGCATAAGCAATTGTAAAGCAAATTATAGTGACATTCCAATCAAGTTGTAATCAATCAAAGTGTAATCAAATTAAATTAAATAGTTTTCGAAAAATTGTAAGAATTAGTGGTTCGTACGAAAAATACAGGGTGGATCAAAAGTATTTCTATTATTTTCTTTTCTTATTAATTCATTAATTTTTATATTAGAGAATAATATTTTTTTTAAATGAATAAATAAATAAACAGACAAACAAATAAATAAATAAATAAATAAATAAATAAAACAAATAAATACATAAAATAAATAAACAAATTATAAATAAATAACAAACAAATAAAAATAAACAAATAAACAAGCAAACAAATAAATAAATAAATACACAAATAAATAAATACATAAATAAATACTGTATACTTAATTTAGTATTTTTTTATCAGTCAGAAAAACTGTATGGTTGCGATTACTTATTAAAAAAACAGGAACCGAGAACCAACGAGGGCATCTTTACCTGAAATGCTTGACGACAAGTAAGCATAGAAAGTGGTGAGATAAGGGCAGAGATCGCGCAGCTCTCCTAAACATTGCATGTGCGTATACACACAAATCTGAAAATAAACACATAAATACACATCAGGTATACAAATTGATGTATACGAATACCCCGTTTAACGAATCTCACGCACATGTAGGTGCGCATTCAAACAGATATACACAGTCAGTAGCCCACAATCTGAGAGATAGACATAGATTGCGCATACATGATCGCGGATAAACATGTCGATCTAGTGGATAAATGCACTAGATATCCCTAACTGAGGTGTTGCATTAGATGCTGTGGGGAGTTAGTAGCATAATAACGCCACGCAGCGTCTGACTCATCAGCGCATGAACCATCCACATACGTCACAACACCTAGAGCCACTCTCAACACAGCTGTCTACCATCCATACTTTTTCCGCACACACAACACATTACTCTTCCTTATGCCGAGCTAGCCCAAAGCTTCCTCAGTCTATACTCCTCTTAAGTAGAATGGTTGGATCTCCATTGGGCCACGGAGGGTTCTAAACGGTCGTTAGTTGATAGTAAGACAGTACATGCCATTATTCGTGCCCTTCCCACCCCAACCAGAACCAGCCGGTGATGCCCTCATCCTTGTTCCGGCTTGCTCCGACATACCAGTGATTGTCATTTTAATTCATATATAAATTTCATCAGGTATGGGGCAGGAGAGGATTGGCTCAACTAAGTAGCACGTTTGCCCTGACCCTACCCTCTCTCTCTCTCTCTCTCTCTCTCTCTCTTTCTGCCCCCGCCCCTGCCCCCAAATGGGTCGGGGTCTCAATTAATTGGCACTCGTTAGTGACGGTCGATGGCCGATTAGGATCGCGTTGGACTGGCAATTTAGTGCCTCTGGGTCGAAGAAGGAGGGCCAGGTGGGAAGAAAGGGGAAGAGGGGTACATGCAAACGAGGTCAAGGGGAAAGGTGGGGGGGGAAGGAGGTGGAGTGGAAAAGGGATGTAAAGGAATGATAATTAGAATAATATATTGGTATTTTTGTATAGTGACGTGACATCCTTGTTACGAGTGCACCAAGTAATCGCTTCTTTTCACGATTCGAGCCGTGTCTCTTTCTCACATCTTCACTTCTATCATTTGGTGGGGATGGGGGGGGGGGATTTAACTATTTTCCTGCATGACGCATTTCGTGTTCAGATCGAAAAAGCCTTTACCAACACCCCGTTTCCGGGTCTCTTGCCTCCTTTACTTGACCACTCCGGAGTATCGGGAGTAACATGGGCTGACTCTGCAGTAGCTCTCGCCTAGAATATCGCGTGCCTTCCCTACCCCAAGATCCAGAGGGGGCACCTACTTTAATTAATGAGATTTAAGTTAACTTAACTTAACCTAACCTAACCTAACCTAAGTTAACCCTAGCCTAACCTAACCTAAGCTAACCCTAAACTAAATTAACCCTAACCTAACCAAACCCGGACCAAACCTAACCCTAATCTAAACCTAACCTAAATTAACCCTAACCTAACCTAAACCTAACTTAAAGTAACCCTATCCTAACCCTAACATAACTTAAACCTAACCTAACCTAACCCCTTGTTAGTTTTTATTTTCAAAAATAAAATCCACTAGAGTTCAGTTTGTATTCCAGCTCGAACTGAAACTCCTGGAGCCGCATTGACTCCCAGTCTCGCTTCTTTCCCGGCCACGTATAAATGTACCCTTTATGTCTTTTGACATGATGTCCCTATGTGGCCGCCTAAATGAACGCTAGCCTTCCATTCATATAGAGTTTTAATGTACACATGTACGCATCAATTTTCATATCATTAATCAAGAAAATTCAGAAACCGCCAAGAAAATGTAGCCAATAATTTTGCTTTCGCACGAATGAGGCTTCCTTTGACGGCTCCTTTGTATTACCAGGGGCGGACGTGGAATGGATCTTGTCCGGGAGCGGCGCTATGTCATTGGGGTCTGTGTGCGACCCCACTCCTGCTCTCCTCAACAGCTCATGCCTCAGTTTGGAGTCGCACCTGCAGGAGTCGAGGCAGGATCTCAATCTTAGCGCCTCGCTGCCGCACCATTTCCTGCTTTCTACGATGATGAGGTGAGGGTCTCGGTTTGAGAGAGGGCGCGGGGGGGGGGGAGGGTCTTGTGAGGGTGAGGTTCTGGGTGGTGGGTGTAGTCCGGAGGGCGTCTCTTAACCATCCTTGTAAAGTGCGAAAACCCTAGGCCTCAATATGCGCAATGTTTACTTTTGATTGAGGGGGAAGATGCTTTCAGGGGACTCCCATAGGTTTCTGAAGATGTGGACATGAGGCCCTCTAGGGGCATTAACGTCCCCCATAGTTTGGATCATTGGGGTATGTGGGATTTATTCCGAGGGTCCTTGTTATCCTTTGTTCTGGAGAAGGATTTTTGTCTTTTCTTCCCCCTAGGTGGATCTACGGTATCTTGGTTGTGGAATTGGATCGAATCATTTGAACAGTATTGGTCAAAGTTTCGCCTACTTGAAGAATAGGATACTAGTGTGTGCCCATTTGAAGAAAATAGGCCAATAAAACAAAAATTATGAATCTAAACGTTGGATCAAGTAAAGATAAGCCATCTCACCAACCTCTTGTAAAGATAAGCCATTCCGAAATTTACCTCATAAAGATAAGCCATCCTGAAACCCACTTGTTAAAGATAAGCCATCATCTGTTTTTTTATATGGGTGGCTTATCTTTACTTAATCCTAAACGTCCGTGTAAAATCATTTATTTATACGTTTGATTGGAGACGCGAGAGAATCGGGTTTATACGGAGGTATCTGTTGGCATCCTTCTGTCTCGGAAGACAATGGAGATTGCGCCATGGACGCAGGCATGGGCGAAGTGTATGGAGATCCTATGTTGCCCGTCGTCAAGATCCCCCTTTAGGCCCAGCCAGTGCTATCCAAAGGAATGCGGAGCAGTATGTTTGGCACCAGGTTGACTGCAGGAGCTGCCGGATTCATTGAGCACAGCGGACTGGTCCGCCTTCGGGGCTCCACTCCTGATTTGGAAGGTTTACTCCCCTACACTTGGCCGTTGGATCAGTGGGGGATCTCCTACGCCCCGCTAGCCGTTCGCTTCTAGAGACACCTCCTCCATATAGCTTGGTGGCGCACTGTAAATACCACCCCCTCACGTGGTTTAGCCTGCCGGCTGAGGTGGTAACAGGGGTGTGGCGCTTTTTAGCCAGCAGAGGATAGTTTAGAAGATGTGTGAGGACCCTTGGTGTCCGTCTACCCTACCAGATAGGCTGCAACCATCAGAGAACAAAGGTACCACCTCCATCCAGAGCCTTCTACACCCCTTCGGAGGTATAAACAAAAAACTTAACTTAAACAAGGGAAATTACAACCAACAATGCTATTGCTGAAATAGCCTATTCTTAACTTCTGAAGAGTCGTTCCGCGACACCAGACCTAACTATTTTAACCATCGTATTTTAAAATTTGCCCAGTTAAACAATAGGGGCCTCAATATACTCCATTTGAAGAATAACATTTCTTGGGTGAATTGGGATAACTATTCTTCCAAACCTACCAAACCTCTTTGAAGCCAACATGGTCCGATTTGTTGGATATTTAAGAACAGAGAGAGAGAGAGAAGTATCGAAAATTATAATTTCAGAACTTGTTAATTCTATAGTGTTCGTTTCTAAGGCAGCTGAAGTTGATTAAAAAAAAGAATATTACTCACTAAATATTAATTATTAAAAAAATTCTTTTGTACTCTAAATTTAAATATAGTTCTTAGGAGAAACTCCAAGAGTTTATTTTTTGCGTAAACCAGACGGTTATGCCTGGTTTACCATTGGGAAAAATCACCTTTAACGTGTCAGATTTTGCTAGAGTTTATCGTTTTCAACTAAAATAGCCCCTCATAAGCTACTTTCATCCTCCTCAACCATTTCTAGCCTACTACAAACGGGTTATGAATAGATTAAATGGGATTTCTAGCGTAGGGTAAAATAGAGTCACCCCATTGTATGAGAAATAGGCAGGAGAGTGTTTTTAAAGAATAAAAGAGGAGCTAGAATGAGTATAGCTTCAACAACAGCATTTCAAGAAACCCTTGGATGCTACTAATCCCGAGAGGAAATCACTCGGATAAATGACCCTTTCTCATTAAACCCACCATTTTATCGATCGCTTGAGTTTCACGCCATATTCGGTCGATTTTCACCTTTTCAGCAAAATCTGACATTTTACGTGTGCGGAGAATCTCTCTCACATCACTTTGTGTTTTTATGAAGTTTCTCTTCCCATGTGTTATAATTTATGCAGCTGCGTACGTTTCTGCGTTTGAGTAAGGGTGTGCGCGCGAGAATTTTACCGTTCTCATACATGTACATCGCACTACTTTTCATTTAGCCACATCTTAACTCTGTAATGTTCGTTCAGTGTCTCTCAGTGTTTGTGTATATAAAACGCCTGTATATGCGTGTATAAATACATTTTCGATCAGTTGACTTTTAGGTGTTTGTATTTAAAATAATTAGTTTAGGCTCGGTTAGGCTTTTGTATTTAGGCCTTAAACATAGCAATCTAGTCTAACCATAGCCTAAACCGATCCTGCGATATGTGCGTATTTTCTTTGTCCATATTTTGATTCAATCGTATGTGTATATAAAATGTATTTCTGTTTCTTAGGTTATATTGAGAGGTGAGTAGGCCTGTGTACCTGAGTGCAATTATGAGCGCATATATTTCCAGGAGAATGTTTTATGTACGTCAGAACCTCAATAACCGAAGAGATAAAGGGAGCTAGTTTAGGGAGTGCATTTTACTTCCATTTCTACCTCTATAATATAGTGTAAAAAATCATAAACAACTATTCATAGACATTTTAAATAAATAAGACCTCGTATCTAGTCCAAATTATTGTAAGACTGTAGGTGAAAGTCGATTTAATTCCAAAACAAGTTTCTATCAAGCTGTTTCAAAGAAGAGTAAAGTAGGCTTCTTGCGTTTAATGCGTATTAATGACTATATCAATGCGTACTCTGAGTTTTTGTATAATTGATTTTTGTGTTACTAGTCATGAAACAGGTAGACCCAGGGGGCTAAAGATGCAATAGGTAAAGGGGGAAATTGAATTAGCTTTTTTTTTACCTTTGATTATTTTGCTTCAATTGAAGATTTCTAAAATTGATCAAGGTCGTATAGAAAGGATGGGTGTTTACAGATACGAGCAGTAAATCGGGCGAGAGGTGTTGTTTGTGACAGAATATTTTTATTCGGTCTTATATTTAAATGAAGTTCAAAGGAAACGGAATTGGGTAGAAAAGAAGGAAAAATCCACTCCACTACTTAACAGATCCATGAGTCGGTCTGGACAATGAAAAAGAGAGAACGAGAGGGAGAGACACACACATACAAGGAATAAGAGTATATCAAAAGAGATTGTTTTCCATAGTAATGAGTTAGTACTCGTATTTATGTAAAACCTGACATACAACTTAAGAAACGGCTTAGTACAGATGAAAGCTCTTCTCTCTCTACTCTTCCGCCTGCCCATACCCGGGTACGGGTAAACGAAAAAGATACTGGACTCAACTGAGAAAAGAACATCTAGAAATTTCAGCTGCTATATTTTGTCAATACTGGTTTAAAATCCTTCAACGATGCAACTGTTTACAATGTCGACAGGAAGTTTGACCCAGGTTGTGCCTATTTGTGTAAATTACCCACTAGGGTAGTTCAATATGTAGGTAACTCCAGCTTTTCCGATAGATTTTATATATTTCTATCGACTGACCGCACTGTAGTGTGATCAGGGATATATCAAGCTCATAAAATTGAATCTGATAGCTTCTGTGCCGAATCAGATGAATTAGCTTTGTGTCTTTGGTTTGCAACTGTGTCAGCCAATGTCTTTGTGAAGGTATGGAGACCAAAAGTGAATCGCATAACCTAAGTACGAGTGTATTAGCGAGTTATATAACGGCAAAACAATCTCCTTAATTTAGTAACTGAGCTGCATTATTATGTAACCCAAACGTTTATGCGCTTTCTTCAACTTAATACACTGTTGGGAGAAGTTGAAGTCCCTGCTAATCAACATGGCCAAATCTTTCACTACGTCAGCAGTGCCCAAACCTTTTGCCATGCAGTCAGTAATAGATAGGATTGGGATTAGTATACATGACGTGTATTATAATATAATTCCCCAAGTTGAAGGTCATCAGCTACTTGATCGAACGCTCACATATCCGTTTAACGTCACTCCTTACCCTTTAGACTGCTTCGACTGACGACGTATTACCAACCAGTTTAATGTCGTCAGCGAATCTAGAAATGCGATTCACAATTCCGTCATCTTCAGTCATGGCCAAAAGTTTTGAGACTATTATATATATATAAATATATAAATATATATATATATATATATATATATATATATATATATATATATATATATATATATATATATATATATATATATATATTTAATTGTTTTTAAAATTTACCTAATAGGAAAAATTATTCTAATATTAAAATTATTGCAGGATTATTAAAAATCAGCATTTCAAAAATAATAAAAAAAAACTACATTCTATGGCTGAATCAAAAATCGTGATCTGGTCTTATTCGTGTAGGAGGCGAGTTTTAGTCTGGAGCTTTGCTATTTGATCAAAAGGGAAAATGATGACAAATATAGATTAAATGAATGATTTTGTGTAATTATAATCTATTTCACAATAATTTGGGAAAAATAAATATTTGAATCTTTTACAATTCCAAAAATGATTCTTTCCAAAGAAAAGCGTGCAACCATTGATGCTCTGCACAAAAGTGACCTGAAATACAAGGAGATACGAGTAGTTGCCAAGGATCTTTATCTTTAGGATCATTAATGAGTTTAAAAAGACTGGTTACACCCCTGTGAAGAAGTCTTCTGGGCGCCAAAGAGCTTCAAATGAACGTCAAGATCGCCTTCAGGTAAGATTCTAGCTAAAAGATCCTGTTGCCTTTGGTGCCAAACTTGCTCCCGATTGGAAAGAAGTGGGTGCGAAAGCTTCAGCACACACTTTGAGGCGGAGACTTTTCGACAAATGTCTCACGTCGAGGAGAGCTTAGAAGAAGCTTCATCTCGCCAAGAAGAACCTCACTGATATGATCCACTTTTGTGGGAAATATAAAAGATGGAGTATTGTAGACAAGGGCAAAGGGATATTCTCTGATGAAGCTCCTTTGCGCTTGTTTGGAGCTTCCCGAAGATCCCTCGTTAGGTAGAGGAAAGGGGGGCGCTTTCATGACCCATGTATCGTGCTCACAGTGAAGAATCCGGAAACTCTCCATTTCTGCAGCTGCTTCTCATTTAAAGGAAGTGTAGCACTAACAATTTTCCCAAGAACACCGACATGAACTTAAAATGGTACCAAAAGGGCTTCATCAGCACCTTATCACAACAAATCAGGACCAATTTAGCGATACTAATTGTATTTTTCAGCACGATTGCTCTCTTTGACACAAAGCAAAAGCAATAAGAAAGTTCTTGGCTGAAAATAACATCGAACTTTTGGGACCTTTGACCGCGCATTCTCAAGATTTGCACTCAAAAAATAATTTGTGGGCACTAATCAAACTGCAGGTTGATAAACAGAAGCCACCCAACTGTGAGCAGTTGCGTGTTCTTATTGAACAAAAATGGGGCAATATCAGTCTAGATAACATGAGAAATCTGGTCTTCAGCATGCCAAAACTAATTGAAGTACTACTGAAGAACAAGGGACATCATTGTAAATATTGACTGCATCTATAAATTGACTTTTTTTATTAATAAAATGGGTTTGGACTCTAAATTTTTGTATATTTCATCTTCAAATTATAAAGTAAACATAAACAAAATTCAATGTTTGATTAATTCTATTAATTTTTTGTATTGAAAATATTGTAGTCTCAAAACATTTGGCCATGAGTGTATACAGTCAATATCGATGGCAAACAATAGAAGGCTAAACACAGATTGTTAAGTAACTACGGTTTTAATCGACTATCAGCAAGATGGCGAACAAGAGAAGGCCTATTAACCGACTACCGGCGAGAGTTTAATCCTTTGATTACAACCTTCTGCCGTCTGCTATACCACTAAACTTGTCGAATGCCTTATGGAAGTCCGTGTACAGTATGTATGTTCACTTCCCGGCTTGGATCCTACTCGCTCATCGTGTCATGAAAAAAATCGAGCAAGTTCTTCAGGTACGACCGTTTTCTGCCGAACCACAGTTGGTGTCCTTGAAACTATTTATTGATATCTAAGTGTTTCATAATTTTGTTCATTATTATACTCTTTAATATTTATTGACCGATAATTACATTCAAAACCACGAGTCCCGTTCTTGTGAATGGGAGTTGCATCAACCATCCGACAGTCGAGTGGCACTTCTACGTCCAGGGATGCATTGAAGATCACGGAAAGCAGATTCCACCTCGTCTTTGACCTAACGCAGGATATACTGCAGGAAAACCTATTTGGTGTAACCATCATTGTTTTTAAAATTACTCCGTAATTTTTAAAATTGTACTTCTGCACTGATGTTATATGGTACTTTCACTCAGTTACTCGTGTTATATGGTACTTTCTCTCAGGCATCCTTTTACTGCATAGATAGTTAAATTTAGACATCTCTTCATTCCTTTTTCCCCACCTACAATTCTTTCCCTTACTTAGATCCGTACAGCGTACGGTGGTGACACCATTTCTTTTCTTTCCATTTGAATGGGTCTCACAAACAATCGCCTTCCTATACATTTAAGAAGATTGGTTATCTCAGGTACGTCCCTTTTTGAGCGGTGGGTTCAAGTTTGCTCCTATCGACGTTTTTGCTGAAAGGGAATTCTGAAACCAATAGTAAAATGAAAATTAGTTACCCGTTGGGGATTTGGGAGAAAAAGGGAAGGAAGTGTGAGTTTTGAATCTGGTTATTGTTGTTGAGCACATGCCATCGTTAAACGATACTGTTTATTTAGGTCGTGAATTTGCAGAGATGCGTTGGTAGGAGAAGAGTATAAATAAATCGGTGGATAAGAAATAAATGAGTTGGGAAAAGAGGGGGGTTGGAGTGAGAAAGTTTAGGATAAGTTCAGGTTAAGGAAGATTAGTGTTGCAAAAATCCCTGGAGTCTCCCAGATCCCTCTTATAACTAAATAGGAACCTCCCCTAGGATCACTCGCCGCTCCTCCCCGTAACCAGACGAGCAACCAAAACACCAATCTGGTTCGAAAGTTGATTCAGGGTTTTCGTGATTAAATAAACGACAATAGACACAATATCTCCAAGGAGAGATAGAAAATAAACTGATCGCACCTTCGCCACCTGACAGCTCTGGTACAATACGGATTTAAGTACGTTAATCAATCGGTTAGTAAAATTAATATATCTTAAAATAGACTCAATTCCTATCATAGGTTACCAGAAAAGTTCGTCTAGATTATCAAATGAAAAGGAGTGATTTAAGGAACCTAGTACGATTCACCCAATGTACAAGGAAACGTATGTTTATACAGGTGGAATCTAATGTCCGGGCTTACGTGTCTTAATTACGTTCTCAAAATATTCACAGGATCAAAACGATCTTGAACGACTATTACATATGAGACTATTAAGCAGATAAACAAAATTGTAAAACTGCTCAGCCCTAATCAGGTAGTAAATTATGTCCCCCCCTGGGATTAGCCCGAGCAGGGGAGTGGGTCAGGTAACATGATATTTGTCTATCAGGACAGAGGTGTATATGGAATTTTCTGTAATTTTCTACTCAGTTGCGAGCACAAAGGTGTGTGATACACCGAAGCTGTTCTGTAATAAATATGTCTTCAGGAAGTGTGGTTTAATTCCTCATTAGCCTTGCGATAGTGCATCAACTTTTATCATATATATATATATATATATATATATATATATATATATATATATAAATGGCAGCAAAATCAAAGATGACTCCGTGGAATGAGAACCTCCTGCTATCCCAGTCGAACCAACAAAAACAAACATCTTCGCATCGGTGTCTAGCCACCGACCTGTTAACTCTCACTATACTCTCTTAAATATATTTTGAAACTTTCCTACACCACTACTTGTTCTTCTGTGACATCCACAATGATCCCCGTCTGTTCTTTCTATACACATTGATTGAATGATTGATTGATATGTCGTAAGGAGACCACCGTCTACACCTTGCAGAACTAAGAGATCCGGGAAGGGCATAGACGAGTTCCCTTCTTGTATCTCGGGTGAGACGTCACCTCACCCAAATGGTGGACGTGTTTGCTCTAGTTAGAGCATGCGATTCCAATCACTGCATCACTAGTTCAGCACTGTAAACTAAGACAGGACAACCCTTTGTGGTTCCCTTCCCGTGGTTAACCCTTTTGTTATAGGAAAAAAGTTGTTGGGCTCAACCTTTTTTTATCTTACAACAACAGGGCTAAAAATACTCAGCTGTATATGTATTATTCTGCTTTTTAAGAGTTTCATACAAATATAAATACATACTCAGAAGTACGAGAGGAACCGTTCCTTTGAGATGGGAAGCGTTGATTTGGAAGATAGTGCGGGCACACACTCTATGTAGTAAGATAAAAAGTCAATAGAAATGTTTGATCAAACTTAAAAAAAAGGTGATTAATTTGAGGAAAATACTGGTGAAACTTATAAAAAGTAGACTAGAAAAACCTTTCCTACTCAAAGAATGCAAAATTTTAGCAATTAATTAACTTCTTCACAACCAAACCACAATACATGCCTTACACATTTAATCATGCGATACAGGAATCCGTGTAAACACACGTACAGAGGATGAAGTATAGGGGGGATAATTTATCGTTATTATCACGACAATCGAAAACATGTTACATATTTGCAACATTACGCAGGTTTCGCAAAATCAATACCCATTATCTTGGTTGGTAAAAACACTCGTGCTTTGAGTGAAGTAACGGCGTAATTTCAGAGGCCATTCCATGTTGTATGTGAGCAGCTTGGGACTTGGCTAATGAGTTTTTCGGGCTTAAGTAGAATGAAGCCTTAAATCAGATAATATTTGAGTATCGGATATGGAGATTTGGAGGAAAGGTGAGAATGAGACCTTGAAATTTAGAGTATACTGTATGTATGTGCGCCTGAGGAGAGTAATAGTGAGAGGGGAAAAAAAAGTTAGGGGTCTAAATTTTCAGATATCAATTATTAATTTTATGAAATTATATATGCATATATATATATATATATATATATATATATATATATATATATATATATATATATACAGTGCGTGCAATAAATATCCGATATGTGGTAGAAAGTTTATTTACCATAGTTACACAACAGCAAATTGAGCATCTTATGTATTTTGTACGTTGAATACAAATTGTTTGCATATTGCAAAAAATAGTAAAACATTACTATGATTACGGCAAAAATATCAAACGAACGTTTCAAAAAGTATCCGATGCATCTATGAAAACCAGTAAATATTTGGTGATATGACCTTTCGTCGCTAGTACAGCTTTCAACCTTTCAGGATATTTATTTATGAGGTTCTTACAAATATTTGTAGGTATCTTGGCCCATTATTCTTGGCATATTTTTTAAAAATCTGTTCGATTTCTTGGGTCCCTTTTCTGAATCTTTAGTTTTAATTTTTGCTACAGGTTCTCGATAGGATTTAGGTCTGGCGACTGACTTGGTCATCCCATAACCTTTATTTTTTCTGCTGAAACCACGCTGCAGTGCCCTTGGCTGTATATTTTGGATCGTTGTCCTACTGGAATGTCCATCCTCTTGGCAACTTCAAGTCGTCTGCAGACTGTAAGAGATTATCATCCAGAATCCTGCAATACATCTGAGCATTCATTTTCCCTTTATTAATATGGAGTCTTCCTGGACCTTCAGAGGAGCAGCAGCCCCATACTATTATGCTGCCTCCTCTAAACTTCATTGTTGGGATTGTATTTTTAGGATCATGCGCTGAGTTTTTCTGCCTTCAAACATCACTAACACTATTCCACCCAAATAACTAATCTTCGTCTCGTCAGACCATAATACAGCGTCTGGCATAATTCAGACGATTTCTAGCATGAATTGGTTTCAACAAAGGTGTCTTTCTTGGTGTGCGAGAATGGAATCCCCTCGTTCCTAAGAACTGCTTTAATTGTATTTTTTGCATACACTGGTCTCAGCTGCTTCCAAATCTTTCTGAAGTTTAGATCGAGTCACTTGAGGATTCTTCTTTACTTTACGAACTCTATGTTTAGCCGCACGGTTTGAAGTTTTAGATGGACGCCCTGAACGTGGTAGACTTGCAGTGGACTGATATTACTTGAATTGGCGAATCGTGTCACCAATGTTTGAAATTGGTATTTTTAGCATAGATGAAATTTTTCTATAGCCCAAACCACTTTTATGTAACTGAACAATTAGTTCTCTGCTCCTTTTCGGCAATTCTTTAGTCTTCGCCATATTAGAATTAGAGTGTTGAACGATGACCTCCTTCTCATGCAGCTCTCAGACACTGACTGAGGTCCGCTGTTTCACGTGGACGAAGTAGATTATTTTTCTGGAAAGTTCTACAGCATTACTGTCACGTAAACCACTGTGGAATGTTCGAGAACTATTTATTATTGCTTTAAAACTAATTTTGTGGGTGTTGGATACTTTATGAGGCGATAATCTAACACTTTTGTGGATATAATATCAATGCTTTACTATTTGTGTATTCTAATACCGAATTTATATTCAACGTACAAAATACATAAGATGTTCAATTTTCGATTACTTTGCTGTTGTGTAACTATGGTAAATAAACCGAATATTTATTTCACCCACTGTATATATAATAATAATAATAAATATAATAATAATAATAGTAATCGAAAATCACATGACACCGTGATATATAATAGATGTATTTTTAAGGCTCAATGAAATGAAAACTGGTAACACAGGAGGGAAAAAAGCTTAAGAAAGAAAATGGAAGATATGGAAACGGACTTATAGGGCAAAATATTTTAACCGTTATATTAAAATTAATAAAGGAGTTAGATTTGAACCTGTGTCATAAAGCGCTCTTCGCTAAAATGACTACGACGCTCATCGCCAGAGCTACCATCCTCAACCCCAAAAAAGGTTGATTCAAGAAGCCTTTTGAATAACGAAGTGTAGGTTTTTATTCAGTGAGAGACAAGACAAGTGTTTTACTAGTAGGAAGGGGCACGGGCTTTTTTGTTTATAATAATCGAAAAATCACATGACACTATGATATATAATAGATGCTTTTTAAGGCCCAAGGAAATGAAAACTGGTAACAAAACCCGGAAAAACGCTAAGGAAATGATTACGTGTACAATTGAAGCTTAAGAAACAAAGTGGAAGATATGGAAATGGACTTATAGGGCAAACTATTTTAACCGTTATATGAAAATGAATAAAGGGGTTGGATAAATACATTAAGTTTAACTTAATGTATTCAATTATGGTTCCCAGTAAAGGAGCCAAAGGTCTCTGATCTTAAAATCATGACTACTCTTATTTCTTTAAAAGTAATTTAGCGTCAGAGCCTCTCTTAGCTCTAACTGAAGGTGAAATGTTTACTTCTTAAAAACTACTCCCCAGAAAATAATTACTCAAACAGGTGGTATTTTTTATTATTATTAGCTGTCGCTCTCTGTAATAAAGTAGTTGTTCTACTGATCGGTAAGATTATTTATATCACGAAATCAGATTACATAACCTGTAATTTGCCTGCGAATTTCATTTTCACCTTTAATGCGAAGTATATTACCATTATTTTTATCTTTATGACTTTTTTGTAATAAAAACATGGCACTTTGTAATATCAGGACTCGATTTATCTTGTAAATGACCCACATTATCATGTTTCCGAAGCTTTAATAACACCGTAAAACGTAAAATATAAAAGTCTCCTTTATATCTTTCCAGAGAAAACGTTACTTCAAGCCTTCCAAGAAAACGATCAATTTCAGCAGAGACAATTAACATAGAAGAGGCAAGTGCCCCTTTTTCATTAAGTTAATTATAAGAATTCATAATAATATTACAAAAGTTGAATTGAATTGCATTAACTTTTTATTGGGTTATTATTTACTTTAGCATAATAATTATTTTGTACATTTTATCACTTCTATCTATTTTTTTGTTTTGTCCATATCAGTTCTTTTTTTTTGTGACGTTCGGAAAACGAAATTTGGCAACCAGAGATTGATTCCGATTCCGTAGAAATTGGATTAAACCTAGATTTTGCCATATTTTGCTTTATGATCGCCAAAAATGCAGAATAGATTTGGATAAATAACTTAAATTAATTCAAGACAATATAACTTCACCTAACCTACCCTAACTTACCCTAACCTGTGAATAGATTTAATCTTTTCTTTTTTACTGCAATTATCAAACTTCCAGTTTCTGAAACTATACAAACCTTTTGTCTCTAACAATGTGCGCTTCACTCACATACCACCTTTTATGGTGGGAATTCTAACTTCCTCGACGAATTTTTCAATCAACTCGTAGTATCGTAGTATACATAACTCGAAAGCACGAAAAAAGTCACTTAGATAAGTATGCTTGGTATTGTTGATTGTCGTTGTAATTGTATCAAAAAACAACACTAGTCTATTTATACTTTGCGCCTTTGACCACCAATAGAGTCCTGTTTAGCGAGCCAATGGGCAAACACTTCACAACAAATGCTCTTCCAATCCACACATGTTTCTCGAAGAAATTCTTAGATTTACACCGTGTTAAAAAATATCCCAGGCACGATTAGTGTCACTGCGAACCTCTTTTACGAGGCGTTCGAAATACATTTCACAGCCACCACGAGCCATAGCTGAAAGCAATCGAAACCCAAACAGAGACAAACAGGCGGAAAAGGGGACGAAATAAGCTTGGTCCAAAATATGTAGTCAATGTGACGTCAGAGTAACAATTATTTTGCAAAATTGCTTTTCTGTTGTGACGTAATCACAGTTAAGGATGAGAAAATAATATTGAAATTCCTACTGTTATTATAATAATAGTAACATAGGCTGTTCATTAAATTCTATAGAGATGGATTCGCCAAAATATGCTTGAATTAATAGGAGTGATTAAGTTTGTTTTCAAGCGATTACGATTTTATAAATATTAACATTTTCTTAAATTATTGTTTGTGTATTTTTTAATAGGACGGAGCAAGAGTTATGTTGAGATTTTTACCCCAAAACAATGAAAGAACTCTCACTGTTTCACCCTCATATCATTTCCAACTCGTGCTACTATGATAAACCAGTTAAAGGGAGGCTTCTTCCTTATCCCAATTAAAATATAACAATTCGTTGGCGATTTTTTGCCATTTTTTAAACTCTTAAACAGCAAAAAAACATTCACTGGCACTTATACTTACTTATTAACTTCATTATTGAATAAATAAAGAACCAAATAAATTATACGGTTGAAAATATTAAATAACTTGTTAAATCATTAATTATCTGCTACAAGTCAAAGCTTTGGCCTCGTTTACCTAGTTTAGCATTCAAGGCCAAGTTCAAAATGGCAGAGCAGAAAGTGTTTTTTCGTTGTATTTGAAGGAAAAAAGCCCCGCATAAAATCGCATACAAATCTGGTTGCTCCAATTATGAGGAACGGTAGGAGGCAGAGCCCCCTTTAAATTAGTTTAGTATTATACGAGGACGATTTCAAAATAGCATAAGGAAAAATCGGGAGGGGTTTTTATATAGGGGTGGAGAAAACCCCCCAAAAGGTTGTGCCCATCCTTTCAAAATTACAGTTCTTTGATGAGGTGATAATTCTTCTTTAGGCACACTGAAAAATTATGTAAATTGTTATTATTGACCTTACTGCCTAATATGAACCTCTATTAATATCTTTTTAGCAAGGTAGCATTAACTTAACCTTGCAACCTTCTCAAATTATTAAAATATCTTGTGTTCTACGTGAAAATAATGGAAATTGAAAGATTTTTCGTTATTCCATTTGTCCTAGATGTGCTTGAAAGCGAATTGATTGATAAGTTAATGCGGCGTCGGGAATCCGAAGAGTTTTCCCATTTTCTGATTTCAACTCAGTGGGATTGAACCAAGTTAACCAACCTGGGTGGTAAACGTTTGTTTGAAAGGGAAATTGACATGATAATAAATGCAGGGGGAGGAGCAACCAAAATACTCATAGATATGACCAGTGAGGTTTTCATTTGGGGTCGCTCTAAGGTTTCCATAATAGGGGCGAGTAAAAGCTTTTGCACCTTCATTGGAACTCTGTGCAAACGTTGCCCTCACCACGCCCGTTGCACATTCAGTAGCTGCTGTTTTTCGACCCCTTCTCTGCTGCTGTTTTTCGACCCATTATCTGCTGATCTGCAACATTTCCTGTATTTCCAAACTGTCCAATGAGTGTGTTTGGCTCAATTCTTTCCTCCTTTCTAGTGTAGTCCCCCTTCCTACAGAATTTCCCATTTCGACTGAATTCCCTCTTTTACTGGATTGCAACGTTCTACTGAATTCTCCCTTTTTACCAAATTCCCTCTTTATAATGAATTCCCCCTTTCTATTGGATTTCCCATTCCTACTGAAGTTACCTTTTCTACTGAAGTTCCCATTTCTACTTAATTCCCCGTTTCTACTTAATATACACTTTATACTGGATTCCCCCTTTACTTAATTCCAAATTTCTACGGAATTCCCAATTTATACTAAATTCTACCTTTCCATTGAATTTCTCTTTCTACTGAATCCCGCATTTCTATTAGATTCCAAATTTCTATTGAATTTACCATTTCTACTTAACTTCACATTTCTACTGAGTCTCGCCTTTCTATTGAATTTCCCTCTTTACTGAATTCCCAATTTCTACTGGTCTTAATTTAAACTGAATTTCCCCTTTCTACTGAATCCCCCTTCTCTATTGAATTTTCCATTTTTACTGACGTGCAACTTTCTAGTGAATTCTCCCTTTTACTGAATCTCAAATTTCTACTGAATTCTCCTTTTCTACTTAATTTCCCTTTTCTACAGAATTCCATTCTTACCTCGCGACTGTTTACGGCCTCAAGTAATATTTCAAATCTTTCTTTTCTCGTCAAAAAACATTTTAAAATGTTGAAGGAAAACAAAATTAAAATCACATCGATTTATCCTATGTATGATCCCCCATCCCCTCCCTCACTTCAACATCCACCAGCCTCCCACAAAGTTGGGTCAGTGCTCAGCAGCTTTACCCAAACAACCTGTCCTTCCCTCTTTATGAACTCATGAGCACAAGGGCGCCCAGCATTTTATCCATGACAGTGCTATGTACTGTAGCATCTCAACCATTCAGGGTCTATTCCCGGGCAGGAGACCCAAAGAAAGCCCCCTCAGAGAAACTTCTCCCAGTACACCTATCATAAGTAATAACACCCAGTTCCTCCTCGTTCAAACTTTTCTCTCTCAAACACTCATCCACAACATCAAACTAAACATTAGGAGCTCTTCTGGACCCTTTTCACACAGTAGCACTCTCGTATACTCTCTTTACAGGTTTATTTTCAACCATACTTCTTACACGTCTATATCACGTCAGAACACGTTCAGTCGCAACTACTTACGAGCCCTGTTTCACGGCATATAATGAGGGAATTGCACACTCTTTTCACATTTCGTACATCAAACATCCCTGTTAAGTTGACCGTTCACGAAGTTCTTCATCGTAATCTTTGCGTCTCCTTCTATTCCATAGTCTTATTCCCATAGATAAGAAAATGATTCTGCAAACAGCTAATTAATAGCCTATACGAGGCAGCGCCTGTTCCTATCAAACAGGTCACTTCTACCTAGCATTTTCATCGATAAATTGATCCCCAAGTTAAGTCCCACCTAGCATCCTCATCCATAACTCTATCCCAAAGTTCCAACTCACTTAGCATCCTTAGACATACATCTATCAATTCTATTCTTAAAAGTCGTCAAGGTGGAGGCTCCATTATATGACAAGTGAGCCTTTTCCATTCATCTAGCACTCAATTTGTACACCAATTCCTAGCAATCTCTCTCCTAAACCTAAACTTTTCCAGCTTAAACGCAGTACTGCATGCCCTATCCTGTTCATTAAAAATAAGAACTTTACTTATGTTTCTCCTATAATAACCTTTTGCCCGCTTGAAGACCTTCAATCAAGTCCCCTCGTACTCTTCTCCTTTCTAGTGTATGAAGATGTAGCCTTTCCCCATAAGGTAATCTCGTCAACAGACTCAGGCAAAGCAATATCCAAACTAAAACATGGTGAACTTACTTGCACCGCAAATTCAAGTTGAGGCCTAACTAATAGCAGAAGCAGTTTCAGAATAATATCAGCACTCGTA
Source organism: Ceratothoa steindachneri (assembly GCA_963969495.1). NCBI lineage: Eukaryota > Metazoa > Arthropoda > Malacostraca > Isopoda > Cymothoidae > Ceratothoa > Ceratothoa steindachneri. The sequence goes on from OZ018332.1 coordinate 46,990,112, forward strand.
TTTCTTAAAGTCCTCCTAAAAAAACGCAATACTCTATTAAATCGATTTCTAATAATTATGTACATAAGTTTCTTTCGCATACTAACTTTCTTAAAACTTTCCAATTAATTTGATAATTATTCCGTGGATTATACCTACCTATAATGAGTACAATACACTCGCTTATGTTAAATTCCAATGCCATTTTTTTGTCCATTGGGATAGTGTGGTCAATTGATTTTGTAATATCTCAGCATCAAAGTCAGACCTTATAATTCTACCTAACTTAGTATCATCGGCAAACTTGCTTAGGTTGCTACTTATAGGTAAATTAAGATTATTTACTATAAATCAAGAATAACAACTGCCTCAACACTTACCTCTGAGGAACTCCACTCAAATTTAATCCCATCTATACTAACTCTTTGCAGTGCGTCACTAAGCCACGACTGAATCCACCTAAACATACTTCTATCAATCTCATGCACTTTAACTTTATTCATAACTCGTAAGTGTGGCACCCTCAAAATTCTTACTAAAACACAAATAAAGAATATCCTAATTTACATCTCTATCCTCATCATTCAACAACTTTCTCTAAAAAGACTGTAAATTAGTAAACACGATTTGCCTCTAGTAATGGCGTGCTGAGAATCCTTAATCAACTTATGTTAATCTAAGTGATGCCTAATAGATTTTGCTAGTATAGATTGCATCGTTTTCTCCACCACTGTTGTCAAACTCACTGGCCGGTAATTAGACATAATCATTTTATCCCTTTTCTTAAATATATGTATCAAATCAGCTTTCTTCCATGCCATTGGTATAATGCTAGTCTCTAACGATTTTCTGAATAGGCCTGCTAGGGGCTCACCTAACATATCTTTACATTCCTTCAAAATCTTGGTAAAACTTCATTAGGGACTGGAGCTTTACTGAATTTGAATTTTATTTGCTTTGATACTATCATCTTTGTAACTAAAATATCATCTATTTTCTACTCTTCATTTCCCCTGAAGATCAAGGGCCCCTTAGGGTCAATATCATTGAGTTAAATACTTATTTAACTTCCTAGCCATTGCATCGCTATCACTCACTAACTCCTCATTTGTAGTTTTAAGTGGGTCTATTTTACCTCTAGTCTTAGTTCTGCATAAGAGAAAGAAACTTTAGGGGATCTTTCTTTGTCTTATTTGCCACTTGAATTTCATTATTTATTTTTACTATCCTAATTAACTTTTTAATGTCGCGAGTTGGTTCATTATATCTCTGCCTTAAATGCCCATCACCATTTTTATTTTCTTATTAACGCCCCTTTTAATGCCAATATAATGGTTAATTTTGTCTGGCATCTATTTAGGGTCGACACCCCTGGCTCTAATTTCCCTATATGGAATGTTTATATTCTGTCCAGCAATTAACTTCTTAATCATTGTCTCATATTCCTGATCAACACCAATCCTCTCTACCTGGGGGTTATCTCCTCCGTGACTGCTCTCATTAAAATCACATTTCCTGACCTGACCTCACTCGCTAGCCCCCAAACAACCATCTACAGATACCTTCTCAGACCAAGAATATCTGATCTTCACAAACTCTTGGATTTTAACTTTATTTATTAAACTGATAAATCCGTTTCATTTTAACTTACATCTAATTTCGCAATTGTCGCTATTTTCCAAAGTGCCCCAATATCTGTATCGCTAAAACTCTCTTCCCTATTAGTTAGAACTAAATCCAATATATTATCACCCTTAATGGATTGGTTTACAACCTGCCTAAGAAAATTATCCTGAACCATATTAAAAAATTCTTCATGCTCCCGATCACCTACAAGAGCTTCCCAGTCTATATTTCTATAATTAAATTCACCCATTATACGTACATGCTTACCTGTACATGCACGTTTTATCTCCTAACATAGAGGACACGAAGCCTCCTTACTAAGATTTGGTGGTTTATATAATAATCCTATGACAAGTTTATCCTTTCCCTCCTTAAGATCTAGCCATAATGTGTCATTGTTTGTTCTAATTGTAGTGTGTGTAAGTTAGTCAATCCCAATCCTTCCATGAAACATATTACAACCACCAATTTTGACTTCAGTTCTAAAGTTCTTTTTTACCAAATTAAGCCATCACTATGTGAATAACATGAAAAGTTTATACACTCACTGGCCTTTTTAACAAATCCATTTCATTCCTTATGCTCTTATATTTGTGTAATATATTTTAAATGTATCATTATTTATTGTTTTATCATTACTACACTCTTTATTCATTCTCTGCTACTTATTTCTCCGCCCGTTGCTTTCTAAATTAATCTGAATGCCTTCACCGCTACCTGCCTCATCCTACTTACCATAACAGTCTATAATTATACTCCCCTTGAGACAGTTACTCAACTCTTTTCACCCTGGTGACTCAAGTGCAACCCATCCTCCATTCCAAAACCACATCAATGTATTCAAAAACACTAGTCCCATATTATCAAACAATACTTTCACGCTCTCATTTATCTCAACTGCGCCCGACATCCACTCACTGCCTACTCTATGCCTAAGTAACATTCCTGACACTGCACACCTCCTACTACTATCCGGAAACTTTCCTAACAAATTTCTATACCTAGACACTAGCTCTTCCAACCTAGTTTTTCCTATGTCATTCACTCCAACATGGCAAAAATCAACAACTGCATCCCTTCCAGTTCCATGCACTATCCTTTCAATTCTCTCACTCACATCCGCTACAGGTGCACCTGGCAAACAACTACTCATCCTCCTCTTACACTCACGTTCACAAAGAATCCTGTCTAAATACCTAACCAGTGAATCACCCACCACAAGCAGTTCAGGTACATCATTTACTCCACATGCATCTAAAACCCCTGCTTTTTCCTAGATCTCCTAGGACACTGCCTATTACTACATGTAATAGGCGCAAACCTACACTTTCTACCTAGGCCTACTATTCACAGCTCCTTAACACGGCATCTCTAATTCGATCTGGAACATGAGATACCTTACTAGCAGCCTGTTCTCTTCTTCCCTTTACCACCATCCAGTAGCTACTATTTCCACTAGTCCCCCTCATAGCTAATGCAAATGGGCTAACCTTACGGTTCCCCGAATTCCCCTTGGGCCTAGTGCTGATATCACTCCTAAGCTCAGTTTCTAACTTCTCTAACATAGCTATTCTTTCCACTTCCTGATCTCTTTCCTCCTCTTACTCCGCCACACGCTCCCGCAGCACAAAAACAACATATGCAGTTCCCACTCCTACCATTCCACATCCAAAACAAACATCACAAGACTTACGCTCCCCCTTTCTCTCAACTCAATGCACTCAGCCATTTTTCCCCAATTAATATTTAAAAAATAGAAAATGTCCTTTACTTATATAAAAAAAAGGAATAAATACGCTCACGAAAGTGAAAGAGCAGCATACGAAATCACACATGAAAGATCACTAATTCACTATATGAATTAACTTAATTAAAAAAAAAACTTGCATAGTATCACAACCAAACAACAGGAAACGCTTTTATATTACCAACAAAGAACGAGTACTATACACAAATGTATTATCTATAGACAACCAAATTCAACCATTGCTTCAAACTGACAATGAATATCAAATCGGTCAGAGAGCTTCTTCCAATGCAACCTTCTCGGAGAAAGCCAGGAAGCCAAGCATACTTCCCTGCAACTTCCTGGTACATTCCACACTTAAACCTTTTTCGCATTCAATAATGCTTCAGACATTGCCGTACCATTTAATACCTTGTCATTACAATCTGCTTCATTTGTACCACTATCGTTTACAATGTACCCTAGATACTTCAAACCTCGAAACCTGGAACTTGTTCAAGAGTGAGTCCACGAACTTTGTTATCACCCCCATCCATTGACGGATCCTGGATAAAAATTTGTGGTTCTAACCTAAATTCCTCCTCTGGGTGGTTTGAAAAAAGGTTATTGATGATTAATATTAATTATCTTACACGGAATTGACAATAAATAATAGCATCTCATAAGGGAGGGAACATTAACTCTCTCAGATCCGATTTATTTCCATACGTCAGAAAATTATGAATTGTTCCTTTTGTATCTTTTGGACCTCAACTAAGGTATAATACTGAATTTAATCATTATTTTTGAGATTTAGCTGTAATTTCAATATGTATCAAATAAGGTAAATTCGATCACAACGGTTTTTTTTTATATATTCTATATTATTACATAACTCTTTCTGAATAGCAGAATACAAGTATAGCTTAAAATATAAATATAAACATAAAGGGGTCTGAAATTTGGGGGGGAGGGGGGGGCTTCAGCCCTATAGTTTCCATGGATCCGCACCTGCACGCACCCCATTTTTATGCACAAATACCATTTTTTTTTACCACACACTCTGTCATAATCTTCGATCAAAATTTCCAATTCTCACTTTTAAACACTAAAATTAATTCAACATACGAGTAGGTAGAACCCATCCCTCACCAACCTCATACTCCTTTCTTCTCTCATTTACAAAAAGGATACCAGAGGCCGCTAATTAGCGCCGGATCAGACAGAAATGTACCTTTATCGATTTATGAATTATATTTAAGAATATATATATATATATATATATATATATATATATATATATATATATATATATATATATATATATATCTATATATATATATATATTCGTCATTAGTTTTCGGATACACATTTAATTAATGCAGAGATAAATATAGATCAAACAAGATAATTACTATCGAAAATAATAGTTAAATTATTCGTTTAACGGCATATTTAGCCTCAGCACAGCCTTGTGCATGTCTTAGCCAAAATATATTAATTATCCTTAGAATATAATAAAAAAAATGCAATATGATAAGTCAAAAATAATTTAAATTGTCGATTATTTTTCATCAGCGAATAGCTAAACGGCTGTTATTTCTAGTATAATATTGTATTTGTCTATATTAGTTAAGGATGGTGAAATGGACTCTTTTTTTTTTAATGGTAATTAGAAAAAAAGCAATAGAAAGAAATTATATGACTTAAAATTATTGGCGCGTACTCACAAAAATAACTTCCTGTACCTTCGGGAAAAAATTACAAGACTATTATTTGGCGTCAATATGTATCGCAGCCTTGAAACGCAGCCGATAATTTGGGCGACAAAATTATCCTGCAAATTGCGGATAATTTTACAGGTTAAATGAGCATTATTTTATATGTGGCACTGTATATTGATTATATTCTTGTTTCAAATTGTCTTTTTTATTATTCCTGCAGTAAGAAATAAAAGGTTTTCGCGGTAAATTTACAAAACATACCCACCAAGATTTTTTGCCTATAAAATGTATTTTTTTGACGCCAGGAATGTGATTATTGTCATAATTTCCTACACAATTTACTTCCTTTCTGGATAAAAGGTTTGGCTTCAGTTTTATTTCATTAAATTAATTAAATTTTAAGGACATTTTCCCCACGAATTTGGGATCAAAATATATTTTTCTGACCTATTTAGTAGAGGTCAGGACGCGAATATGATGTTCATTGCGACCGCAAATGGTTTACTTTCAAGTTAGCTTCACATTTATGTGCGCACAGCTACCTCGAAAATAGGCAATTTTAGGCGAAAATAGACAATTTGAGGAGACAACGACAATCATAAATCGCTAAACTACCTAATCTAACCTAACCAACCTATCCTAATCTAGACTATCCTAATCTTTTTAGGACGAGGTATGTTAGGTTAGGTTAAAGTAGGTTATGTTAAGTTAGGTTAGGTTAGCTTTGCGACAAAATTGCTTTCAACAATTATACACATCCCACCTTATTTTTTCCGCATCTTCCCACAATAATAAATTGCGACCTCCCGAGCCAAACTACACCAGTCGATAACTGTTTGATGTGACAACACTTGTTTGTTGATTTCTTGTTGCGTGGTTCTGTTAAATACAAACCAATCTACAAAATGAAAAACTTTATCTGTTTTATTCCAGAGCTTTAAAAAAAAGGTTTCGTGCAACGCAGACCTATAGAAGCAGCAATAGGGTTTTAAAATATTTTTTTAACTTTTTTGTTCTACCGCATATATAACTTTGTCGCAGCGGGAAGCTAGATTTTCGTTGACCTTCAGGTCACTACCACCCCCCGAACACACATAGTTCACTTTCATCATTTTATCGGATAGAATCGATCTCAAATTTATGAACGAGAGCAAACAACCAGCAGAGACTTGAGACATAATGGAACACTTAAATGGTCGCGATTTTAAATTGTCAGCTCTCTTTGGACTATTTTAGGCGAGGATTTGGTAGCCCTAATTATCGCTTGTATCTCAAGTTATCGCTAAATATTGGCATTTTTAGCCATAGATATATAAAAACAATATTTAAAAAACAACAGGGAAGCATAATTTTTTTTTTAGTTTGCGCTAATGTTTTTTGATCATATATTTTTGTAGTGCTTTTTATTATTATTACCATTTTAAAAAGTGTACATTTCACATTCGTCCCTAATATAGACAATTACCTCTACACGATTCCACAACTATATCTAGTGTATCCTAAGGATTCCAAGAAACCACTTAGAGGAAAGTTGTCTGTGTTCAATTAATTATAAAATCATCCACGCCAATCCTTGACATTTTAATAGTAAGAAAAATGTTTACCATAAAGTCCTGTTTTCTCTTGTTCTCTTATAGGGATAACTATGTTATTAGGGAACGTCACCTTGCTACAGTTCTTTTAATATTTGTATAAAACCCGGATGATTTTGGAAATTGTCTAATTTGGGGTAGGGTACTAGTTATGAAGTTCAACCACTTATTCAATCCTAAGATGATTGAAGATGTGGTAGTTAGTTCTACAGATTAATGACTACCGATTTAGCAGAAAAAACACTTTCAATCTATTCTATAGGCATATCTGAATTGTCTGTTACTATTTATTCGCCATAGAAAACACTATTTCCGAGTTATTTGGACATGCGAGTAGTATTTTCTGAGTCATAGAGCTATTATTTGCCACTGCTAGCTTCGTTGGTATGACATCAGAGACATAACCATTCCTCATATGATGATATGATTGGCATCACATTTAAGTAAGACGCTAATTTATCTACAATGTAGAAAGTTAAGGGTAGTATATTATTATATTATTTAAACAGGTTTAGTTTTAGTAATGATAAAGAATAACGACCACTGTTTTTTCATTTTCGATTGTGATGGAGTCGTTAATCTGTCGAATCGCTCAAAGTGGAAAAGGTCATATTTTATTTATCCCAGGGGAATTGTCAGCGAAAATTAGTGACTCGGATTGTACAAGGTCCCCGACAGGAAAAAAAATGGTTAGAACGCGTGTTCAGATTCTTATAATGGAGCATAAACATGTTTTTTTCTAAATAGCCTGATAATATTCTTGGTAGAGTGCAAGTACCATTGTATTACAACCGTCACATAGATCAGCCATTTTGAACTAAGTACCATGTTACGGCAGATTTTGTTAGAATAGAATTCTTGTTTGTTTCCTTTCAGGGTATAAAGACCGTACATAACCTACTAAAATCTAACCATACACGCTCACAAAACCTAACTAAGCCTAAACACAAACTAAAAAAACTAACTAATCCCTAAATCCTACCTAACCCAAGCTTAATATTTATGATTCAAAATAATCTACGAATGACAAGACGGCTGACTGCCAATCTATCTTTATTTAATAACAACATAAGAAGAAATTTACGATGTATAACAAGTAAAAGTGATATATATATATATATATATATATATATATATATATATATATATATATATATATATATATATACGAAGTGCTGTAAATTATATTGTTGTTGTTCTTGATTTATATTAATGATCTCGACATAGGTATAAGTAGCGACATGAACAAGTTTGTTAATCATACTAAGTAGGTAGGATTATAAAATTTGACTCTGATGCTGAGGCATTACAAGGTAACAAGATGAAGTAACTAACATATTGCAATGGACGGAGAAATGGCAAATAGAATTTAACATAAGTAACTGTAGTATACTTAGTATAGGTACTCGTATGTAATCCACTGAATAATTATAAATTGAATGTAAGAGTTTTAGGAAGGTCAGAATGCGAGAGACTTAGGTGTCTTTGTAAATTCTGTCTTCGGCCTAGAAAGCAGTGCTTAAGTGCTAGGAATAGAGCTAATAGGGCATTAGGCTTTTCCGAGAGAAGCGTAAGAAATAGGAGTGCCGATGTTATTCTGAAACTGTATCTAGCATTAGTTAGGCTTTAACCTGACTATGCGGTGCGATTTTGGTCCACCATAGGATGAATATTGTTTTGCTTGACTCTGTGTAAAGAAGGATGACTAAGATGAGTCATGCATTGAGGAGGTTACCTTATGGTGAAAGGCTTAAGGAACTAAATTTACATAAGTTAAAAAGGAGAAGAGTTCGAGTGTCAAAAGGTTATATATAGGAGAAACATAAGTAAAGTTCATATTTTTAATGAACAGGATAGGGCACATAGCAGTGCGTTTAAGCTGGACAGGTTTAGTTTTAGGAGAAAGATTGGTAGAAATTGGTTTATATATCCCGAACAACCATCTCAATTCTGGCTAAGCCAGATGAGGGGGCACCATAACTCCAAATTGTGGTGTTGAGCAATGCCAGCTTCATTACAAGATCGACAAGAAGAGAAGGAGCACCATCAAGTGTGCTACTCGTATATCAAGATATGACTAAAAATACGAGATAACTTCCTAAACGAAATCCTAGGAAAAATCCAACTCGCAACAGATACAATACTAAAACAAAGGCTCGAATACTAAATTAAACGAATCCAAAGATAAACGAAAAAGAAAATACCAATAAAAACAAAAATCCAAGAGAAAAAAGGCTCCTATGCTGAAAATAAAAATAATCTAACCAAAGGCAAAACGAAAGCATTTGCCAGCCAACCTGGCACAAATCACCATCACTCTCATCGTACCACATCCATCTCTATTTTTAATCATAACCTTCTCGTCAACACTCATATCATATACAATATTTTCTGACTATATCTTTCTCCCATCATCATCATATTCCCCACTTATATTATCCCAATCCCCCAATTCAGGATATGTTCGTCAGATCTGCAGCAATTCTAAAGTCTACTCAATGGTAAACAACCTTTGATTTCGCATTGATATCAGAGGGCTCTTTGATGCTCTTGAATTGAGCTACAACCCAAGCCACTGGATGTGGTTTATTGATACATAAGTTACAGCATTAAAGCTACCTAGTCACTGAAGGGGAGGGGAGGCAAGCGAGCCAAACTCAGTGCCGGTTCCACCCGTATAAATAGAGAGGGTTGGAGTCAGGAAGTGCAGCCGTCCGTAAAGTCTCTGCCAAAACCTTAATGGATGAGTCTTTTACCGAGAAACGACTTATCAAGAACGGCGACCCGTGGTAGAGAAAAGTTGAGAAGAGAAAAAAGAAGATGGATAAAAAAAAGGAGTTCTGAGGATTGTTTTTTCTGTTAATCAAAAGAATTCTTGCCCTTATACCTAGAACCTAATCATGGATCTGAAAGAAATAACAAATACCAAGAGTAAATTATTAGGACACAAGAGAAGCGGTCTCGCCACTCCTCCCTCCTTACAGGAGGAGCTTGCGCTTCGCAGACAGACTTTTGCTCTGTGGCCTACGACATATCCGGCTTTGCTAACGACCTTTTGGTCTAAGGATTTTAAAAAAATTTCCAGTACATATTTCCTAAAAATTTACTCGGTTGCTTATTTTCTAGGCCTAAAGTCCAGAATTTTTTTTAGCGGAAATCTTTAAACACTATAGTGTTTAAAGGTGTAAAGTAAGAAGTTATTCGAAACCAACAAAAACTTTTAATAATAACAACAAAATGTATAGAAACCAAAACTTAAATGAATATTTTATTTTTTAACAATCATTAAAAAAAATCATAATTCTAAAATATAAAACTGTAAATTTTCAACTTTAAATATGTATATATTAGAATTACTATCATATAATATTTAAATAGCTGATTTCCACTGACTCCCGGAGGTTTAATACTCCTACCTCGACTCATAGCTTTCTCTTATCCATACAATTTCCCTTTTCCCCACTATTAACTATCCTTATATTTTGCAATTGATCATGTATTTGGTAATTAATTACGTGATTAATGTAAAATGTACTTTTTGTATTTTCATTACTTAATAAATCTTATCTTATCTTACCTAGGTTATAACCGAACTCAGAGAAAAAAAAATCTATTATCATCCAAACCCTCAAAAAAATCCCTTTCTTAAAATAGTGTTATGAAGGATATGTACTGAAAACCTTTTTAAATTTCTTTAGACCAAAAGCTCGTTGCCAGACCCGGATAGGTCTTAAGCCACATACCGAAAGTATGCATGCGAAGTGCAAGCTCCTCTTGTAAGGAGGAGTGGTGAAGCCGCTCCTCTTGTTTTCTAAAATAGCATTTGCTTATTTTTTCCAAATATAAATATTTCTAATAGATCACTTTTAATTGAGATGTTCTCAGTGTGTAAAATTACCGCGGAAAATTCTTACTAATAAGTTTGCATTCAAAGAACCCATGTTTTTAAAATTAATAAATAGCGGCAAACTGCCACTATAATTTGACTTGTGGAGAGTGAAACTACTCACTGCTTTAGTAGAGGTAGCGATAAACAATTGTTTGGGGGGGAGGTTTAATTCTAACAAGGTATATTAAGAATTGACAAGGATTGAATTATACGCGAATAAGAAAGAGCAAAAAAGATGTTTAGAATACCACGAATTAAAAATTGATATTAAGTGAAGAAATAATTTTCAGTTACTCTGCATCGAATTAATTACACTGCGATTTATAACAAACTAAATGGAGTTCACTTCCCTAGACTGAATTCATTTATTATTTGTGACTTCATTTAAATCGACTTTGATTTACGCGGAAAGTAATACGTTGCCGTCTATAGCACAAACGGTTGTCTTGCTAAGGAGAAATAAGAGGAGACTACGTGGCGAGTTCTCTTATAATGAAGGAATCATAGCGAAGCGAGAGATACTGGTCTTGTTGAGACATGTGAAGTCTAGATTACGTGAAGAATTGACGAGTTATCAAGGAGTCATTGCGGATCACGAAATACTCGTCTTGCCCAGAAGTGCGAATGAGTCTGAGGTTCATTATTGAGATTTTCAGTGCCCTAGAGCCAAGGAGGAACGAGCGTAGCGGAATATGCGAAGGAGGAAGGGGGAGGGTACCACCCGAATGCGACCGACGCGCGTTGTGAAGATGATGTCAGAGCTCCCCTGATATTGTGTGAAAGGCTTATAAGGAAGAGTTGTTATCAGCAAAGCCTTTTGTATGCTTCCACGTAGGGCTTTAGGGGCTGAGAAACCACATGCTAGAGCTCAGCGACGATTAATAACGATGTACCCGGAAACCAATTGACTTCATGTGGTCTCCTCACATGCTGAAGGTGCCATGTTAGGCCTTCCCTCCGTAAAGAGTCTGCGCCCCCACAAATATAATCTTATTATTTCAAACGCGTCAACATCCATATGTTAATATTAGATAGGGAGGATCATTTCACTCGATTCGCATTAATCTCTGCGAGGGCTTTTCAAACTTTCTTTGACCGGAAGGCTCCTCTAGCCTCGATCAAAGGTCGTTCCACGGGTGCTGACTGCCGCGAACTAAACTTCAACTTGAGACCCGTTATGCTCTCATATGCTATGCTTCGGCACTTGGGTCAACGAGGCTTGTCCTATCATTTAGTTTTGTTTCACAAAATCTGATGATAAAGCTATCTTGCCAGATTCCTAGCGAATTCCTACCACGCTAGCTTTTCCTAAGCTGGAAAGGGATCACTTTCCTATGGCAATTTTCCTCCAAATTCTCAGCACTCTTGCATATTTAAGTTGATAGAAAATACGATAAATGTTAGACTAGTTTATTTCTTGGACATCTTACTTGTCGATATTTAGTTCAATGTGGCTTCAATAAATTCTACTCTAACTCAGTTGTTCTGCATCGGACGGAAACTACTATATGTAAAGCCTTCCTTCGTAGGCAGCATTCTGCCCCTATATTTGGTGGAGATGCTATATGATAGCGAATGGTAGTACAGCAACATGGAATCTCTTTCTTCTTTACTTTTCGTTGTAATGAGATTTATCCCACAAAAACTCTCTGAATTAACACAAGATAGTCAATTCCATGTCTGGTAAAGGGTTGCTGTTTACATACAGGTAAGCCAAGAACATTGTGCTCTCTAGGGCGATTGTTCTCAGTATAACTCTTCTTATTGCCGGAATATTTTCTTACTACACTGTACGTGAACGACTTATCGATCTTTTATGGCGTGGTCCAAATTCTATTTTGTAGTGACGTCCCCAGTGCGTTCTGAACCTCATCTCTCTCTTTATACCAAAGTAAACAGGTGTTGGATTTCCATGTCCAAGGCCAAGGTGGTGCATTTCTGCTGCTATTGTTTTTAATTTGCAGCTTAGAGTCTTTTTTACCCACACCATGAAAATTCTTCGCTCTGTAGCGTTCACCATGGAGTTCTGACTGGATTAGCTTTTTATTATTTTACCGATCTTTTGTTCAGTTTAAATTTGACAATGATTGTGAAGTGTAGTCCTTTGCATCTGTTAGTCTACTTCGGAAAGTAGAGGCTCTAGTTTGCGAGTAGTGATTTCAGCACGGCTACGAGTGAGAGTGTACTGACTGACGCTAGGGTGATGCCTCTCGCATTATTTCGTACGACGACTCTCATTTCATTTGCGCTGACTTTGACGATGCCTATCTCGAAAAGGGATACCAAGGAAACTCCAAACCTTTTCAGCTCTAGGGTTACGAAAATCCTTCGAAAGTTTGACCTAGCTCCGGTCAGTCTGGTGGCAAATATGATTCTGCCCAAGTTATCAACCATGGAGGAGAATGTAGGGAAATCAATATCCCACCCTCACAACTGTGGCCCTGTTCCTTAACCACAACGTCCTGGCATTTTGGCGGCGTAATCCTATTACTTAGCTTCCCACTCTCTCCCCTCATCTCGAGGATAACCAGAGGGGCCACCTAAAACTACATAATGCACTCATCATCAGATGTCGGACCATGGTGAGTCTAACATTGGTTAAACCGGCCATATTTCCCCTAAGAGTTGATATTTAATTTCACTTCATAAACGAAATTAGAGGAGCGTCGGCATAAAGCCAGAAGGCTCCATTTAGACTAGAGGAAAGACGCTCTGAGAAAAACCGTTAGAAGAGGAGACTTAAGGCCGCCGTCCTTCCCCTAACCCCAGTGGGGTGGCGAAGTATATAATCTAATCACTGCAAAAGAACGAGGAAGTTAGAGAGAGTCATCGAGACAGCGAAGTCCGGCATAAGTGCCCGGCAAACCAAGGAAAGGGACACAGAAGAAGCTCATCCTGAGCCAGTTCCTGATGGTCACACCGAAAATTAAGCATCTTGTCTCAGAAAGATCGAGTTTTCAACCGAGACAACGAAGTCTGGAGAGTGCCCAGGACCCCTATGAAAGGAACACAGAAGAATCCCATGCTGAGCCAGTTCTTGGTGACCACACCGAACTTTAAGTTAACTTGTATTGAGAAGCAAGCTTAACTAGTTCTCGTCAGATAAACCCCCTATCCTGGTGTATCCCAAAACACAGAGATAGTCCTCGCCATTGAGGAATACCCCAAAGTGAACTCCCTCAAGCACTCCCCTTCGTCAAAGGATACCCTCGTGTGCTAATCGTTCGTCAGGGCAAATTATTCCCAGATTAATCCGAAGAGTGGAAGAAGCATTCTTTCCCTGTTCCGCTGGTGAAATCATCTTACCAAGACAACGTGCTTAAGGCCATCCGTCGCACGCTCCGAATTCATTTGTGTCTTTCAAGCTATCCTCGCTCCAGCCAGCCATCTGGGGTGGCCATAAAAACGTCTACGCGCCTCTCCAAAACCACATTCTTAAGGTTACATAAAAATTGAGGCCAAGGTCAGTCTCAAACCCGATTCTCGTGTGAATCTCTAAAGGTAATTAGATCCCATTATCTGTTTCTTTGAAGGTCAATTAGCGTTCAATATTAAAGTGAGCTTTGGCTCAACCAGCACTGTATATTCAATTGTATAATTTAGTAAGCCTCACTTAAACTTGTTTAATTCAAAACTGTGTAGTTTGTTTGTTAGAGTTCAATCTTTTGTTCAAGTTGCAATTAAAGTTCTATTTTTCTTAGAATCATTTAATTCAATCCTTGAAACGCTGAGCAATGGCACTAGAAACCCTCAAAGATTAAAAATAACGTAATAATAATAATTTTTAATCAAATATAGCACTCTTAGAGAGAAAACTTAATTACGGAGTTTTGAAGTACGTACCAAACCTATACGTACCTACACTATCACTCGGTCCTTGTTATACCACGACAGAGACAATCATTTGATATTTTTCAGAGCGCCTCTGCTATCAGGGCTTCTATATCAACGAGAATACTACATTTGTCTTTCTTGGAGTACATATTGTTAGACTGGAGTTGTGCCGGTGTACAATGTCGGCTCATATTCTGAGAGGGAAGTTAGCTTCTCTCCTGTCTTCCACGAGTTTGGAGTTGGCGGTGCTCTTTCGGGAACTGCCTACATCGTGACTTCCAAGTTAGTTGTAATATACTATTCGCTACAGGGGATTTTCCGTCATGACTAGACTGGTGACCGTTTTTTTCATTTATGGCAAGTCATTGAGTGCCACAAGTTCTCTCTAGGGCATTGGAATCTCCCCATCTCCTCTTGAAGTGACATGTGCAGTGGCTTGGGGAGGGGGGGGGGATTTTCCTCTATAAGTTTCACAGAAATTCAAGTGTGGTATGAAATGAGTACGCTGATTAAATGGTCAGGCTGATTTCCCCATATGCGCCACTGAACCAACGCTTTTGGCTTCTATACATTGCCTATATGGTGGGTATCAGAGAACCACTTCACGCTGAGTGTCAAATAACATGGGAGAAACCGAGCAGTGTATGGAGATACGTACTATCACTCTTCAATTATTCTTTTGGACTTATCACACAATAACTCAAGGACTTTAGGTAATATTTTGTTGTTTCTGTGCTGTACACTCCAGCAGAAGGCAGCTTCATCGAATGGAGCGGTCCCCAAATTCCTTCTGTGCGTTCTAAACGAAGTGATTAGTACTTCAGCTCCTATGCTAGTCTTTTTTAAAGGACTAATTCGGGGATAGCTGTGTGCGGTATCTATTCCACTACTAGGATGAATATACACATCTTGCAGGCCAACTGCAATATATCTAAGCTTACCTTGAAGTCAAGTGCTATATTTTCGCTGATTTACTCCAGCTTTCTCATTATATATTAGGTCATCCGGAAAGTTTGTTCCCATTTGGAAAACTAAACAAATATTTTAAAATAAAATTAATTAATTATATAGTTATCATTTTGTTCTACAACCTTTCCCAATTTTATTAATTTGAAGAAAATAACGAAAGAATATTGTTTGAAAAAACAAGAATTGCTTGAGCAAATATGCACCTTTCCCTTATGAGCGTTCAAGGACTAGGCTAGCCTAGTTAAGCTATAAACTAGCACAATGATAGTCTAATAGCGGAAAGAGACGTTGTTAAACAGAATAATAATTTCATAATTAAGGTAGCTTAGTCCTAATTTATCCTTCATTAGAGAGATGCGCGCTGTTAGCTCAAAATATAAAGCCTAGCAAATCTTATATTAAAAAAAATATTGTTTCTTTTTGTTCAAATCAATAAAGTTGGAGAAGGTTTTAGAAAAAGTTGTAGCTATAAATGGATTAAACAAGAGGAGAGGTTTCTCCACTTCTTCTTACAGGAGGAGCTTGCACTTTGCAGGCAGACCTTCGTTCTGTGGCCTATGGTCACTAACTCTATAATTTAAGAAGGGGAATGTTTTTAGTATTTGAATAATAATTTCATCTTAGTTTGGTTATGACTTATGTTTTTTAATCAAAGTTATTTCTAATAATTCTTTTATAATATCAAAAAACAAAATGGTGAAGTTTAGAAATAAATATAAGTATCGAAATTTTGTCAATTTTTTAAAACCTAAAGAATTACAAATGGTGAAGTTCATAAAGTCTATTTTTATATATCTTCTTCTATAACTATATTTTAGCAACGTGATATTTTGAAAGGGGGGAAATTTAGTTTAGAGTTCCTTTTTAAAATTATTATAATTGGCAAAGTTCAAAAATGTATTAAAATTTAACCATGGCTGCTTTTTTTTAGATTTTAAATTTTAATCTTAGTAGCCGAGCGTAAGCTCCTTCCGTAGGGGGAAGTGGCGAAGCCATTTCCTGGTCTTCTAATAATTTACTCTTGGTTTAGGGTTTTTTTCAGATCTATGCTTATGTTCCAGGTTTAAAGTCAAGAAAATCTTTAAGGGAATTCTTTTGATTTTCGGAAAAAAATCAATCCTCAGAGTTCTTTTTTTCACATGTAAATTTGATTTTATATAAGAAAAAATATAAGAGAAAAAAGCCATTCCTTAATTTGAATACATTTTTTGAATTTATCGATTTGTAATTATTCTTGTTTTAAAAACTTCTAAAACAATTCGATAAACTTTTTTTACTAAACTAAGAAATAACATTAATAAAAGCTTCAAAAATACGAAAAACCAGACCTGTGGCTGTTTTTCGAACTGTAAAAAAAATCTTAGCAAGAAACTAATAAAAACTTTAAACATACGTAGGGGATTTACAAACAAAAATTCAAACTATTCAAAAAAAATTGTAATCCTAAAGTATACTCATGGATTAAATTAATTTTGAAAATATCTTTGTATATTTTTTTCAATTCAGAACGAACATTCCGGATGACCTAAGAATTGACTTTATGCTATTATTGTCCTCTTTTTTTTTGTATTTCTTTTGCTTTACTTTGTTCGGAGAGGGGGGGGGGTTGCTTACCACCATGATAATATCTTAATAAAAACAAAGTTGAAGGTTTTAGGATAGGTGAAATTAAAAGAGGGGAATTGCTTGTCATCGTTTTCCCCGATAGTTATAATTACTTTTGATCTTTTGGATCGATCCTAGAAAACGACGCGCGAGAAGACCATTCCAAATTAAGGACGCCCCAGAAATTTCCATCCTATATGATGTTACCCCCAAAATATTAATCATAAGTGATGACCCCCAAGTAACTTATTGGTATAATTAAAAAAATAATTGGTAAAATAACATTTATTAAAGAACAGAAAAAAAGGCACAAACAAATTAAACAAAAACCAAGTAACCCCAAAATAAAAGATTAATCCAAGGGTAAAAAAAAAGCAAAATATATTGGCAGAAATGATCAAATCCACTCAAGCCGAATCAATTCTGTTAATAGGGTGGGTTAGGATAGGTTATATGAAACTAACCTAACCTAACTTAACTTTCCTTAACTTAATTTAACCTAACCTTACTTAACCTGACCTAACCCAACTTAACTTTACTTAACCTAACTTAAACAAACTTAACTTAATTTAACTTAACTTACCTAACATAACCTAATGTAACTTAACATAACGTAACCTAACCTAACCTAACCTAACATAAAATAATCTAACCTAACCTAACATAAAATAACATAACATATTCGTAACATAACTTAACTTAACCTAACCTAACATAACGTAATAACATAACATAACATAACTTAACTTAACTTAACTTAACTTAACCTAAGCTAACTAATATTATCTTAATCAAATTCAATGCTAAGTAGCATTTTTACTGTATTTTTTAAACTCACTATCAATTATTATTACTTATTTAAAAAAGGAATCAAATCTAATTAATGAGCCTCCCCCAAAAAGATAATTCCTAGATAATGACCCCTCCCCCCTAAAAAAGCTCTATCGTAACATAGGCTAGGGGTAGTTGTCTATGATTGACCCAATATTTTTTGTGACAAACATCTTAACTGATTTTTGTAAGTCCTTGTCACGTTCCTTGTGTCTGTTATTGTCATTTTCCAGTGTGGGCAAAGGACATTGATAATGGTTACCTTACACACTAATCATAATAAATAACAGCAACTCAGAAAGGAGTGCGCACTAACTCTCTCAGATCCCTTTATTGTCGCTTTTGGACGTCGACTAAGGTATAATACTGAATTTAATCATTATTTTTTGATATTTACCTGCATTTTAGACGTATAATATATGATACCTTCGATCGTAATGGTTTTAAAAAAATATATTTATTCTATATTATTACATTACTCTTTCTGAATATAGCAGAATACAAGTATGGCTTAAAAAAGAAGGGGGGGGGAGGTCTTCAGGCCTCTAGCACCCCACCTTGACCCGCGCTTGTTTCTATTCTCTATTCGCTTTGGATAGCTCGTGACCTCGATAGTTCTATCCTTTTGAAGTACTTCCCCGCCATCAATTGTAGCTAATTTAGTCCAAGTTCCTATGTTTGCTTTCATTTTCATGGACATCTGCTACATTAGGAGAGTAACTCTTGACTTGGCCAGTGGACGCCCCGGATGTATTGCAAGAGGGTCATTCGTAACCATTCCCTGGCCCAGTAACCTTTCGTAAGATGTTGAGTGAAGGTCAGAGTGTTAAAATGCTGAGGTGCATGTGTTGCGGAAGATGATGCAACATCTCGTGGTCATCTCCTTCACTCTTAGCAGTTCCACTTTTGTTTTGATTAAACCCAACTATTAATTGTAATTAGTTTGATTAAATACGGTTTAGTACAGAAATGAGTAGCTACGTTCATACTGCATCTGGCTCACCTGGGGGACTCTCTTTACCTATGCCAAGCAAGTGTATACAACTTGCTGAAACTACAACTATAGCTTAATTGTCCTATTTTAAAGATTCTTATTACTTTATAAACTTTGTAAACACCTTTATTACGTCTAATGTAGTTTACCGTGTTTAAAACAGTGTTTTTATATTTTATCTGTTTCCATAAGACTCTCGATCTGTTTCTGCGGCCACAAATTTGTTTGCTCATAACGAAAGGTCAATCACGCAAGCGCGTAAACTGCCGGGCGCACGATGTGAAAAAGTTTACTCAATGTAAGTATATTATATGATATAACTATGATATTGAATGTTATCATATTATATGATAGGGAGACTGCGTAACTCTCCTAAATATGCCTTCACCCCACATATAATAATAATAATAATAATCAGCAAGTGTAGATATTTTTGTACTACGAGATAAGAATATCAGTATCTATTTGCGACAGGACTTTTTATCTCAGGCAAAGCCACGAACCTATGCTACCATATACTAATAACCTACCTATCGCGGTCTACCTACCAGCGTATGTGGAATATAAACAATAAATTCGACAGCAATAATTCATAATGTCATGTAGACAACCACATAGGTCTCAATTAAGAATGATATTTGTCCTTTAATGGTGAATTACCACAGTGACAACTAGTAATTATAGGACCACATACCCGACCCGGCGCCCACTAAGTGCCATATATCAGGCACTGTGTTCATTGAGTGCCACACAAATGACCCGGTGCCTACTAAGTTCCACATACCCGTCCCGGTACCACTAAGTGATAGTATCATATACCAGGCCCTGTGCTCACTAAGTGCCATATAGCCTGACTAGCCTGCACTAAGTGCCACATACATAATCCGGGCACCCACTAAGTGCCATATACCATGTCTGGCTTCCACAAAGTGCAACATGCCAGGCCCGATGACCACTAAGTGCCATATCCCCCGCATGGCGTCCAAAAGTTTCCAAATGCCCGGCCCAACGCCCACTAGGTTCCACATACCCGTCCCGGAACCAAATGAACGTCATATACAATACCCTATGCCCACAAAGTGCCATATACCTTTCCTGGCGTCCACAAAGTGTCAGATGCCCGGCTCGGCGGTCACCTACCATGTCCCATTAAATGACACATAGCTGCCCATGTGCCTACTAAGTACCACATACCCGGCCCAGCGCCTACTAAGTGCCACATACACTGCCTGACGCCCACTAAGTGCCACATACTCGTACTGGCGTCCACTAAGTACAACATACCAGGCTCGGTGCCCACTAAGTGCCACATGCCCGGCTCTGTGGCAATTTATAGAGTGGTACAAGAGGCCCGCGGCACACTAGTGGGCCACTAAGAGGGAGTGGTGCGGGAGATGTCTTAAAACTACTATGTTTTAAAGGCTTTTGAAGGGCAAAAAAATCAATATGAGGGATCACTGATCAGTAATTCTCTTTTGTTGGTACATGATTTTTTTGTGTTAAATTTTCCGACCATTAACAAGTATTGGTCGAGACCTAAACCAGAGTTTGATATTTGCAGACTAAATCATAACACAATGGCGTATTCAATAGTTTAGGAAAGGGTTTGTTCTAATGGACGCTCAGACTTTACTTAGTTTCAGAAACAGCAACATGATCAGAATTAGTGAATGTTCTTCTTCGACAATAGTTCAAGCTACAATTACACGATTCGTGGAGGTGGGGGTTGCATCTAAAACAATGAGTAAAGCTCTACAAACTAGAGACAAGTGGTGTGGTTAGTATATAGCAAAAATTGACAACCGACACTGCTTCAAATGCCCTGGTGCCGGGCACTTGAATATACTTTAAATATCTTCCCTGGCGAGGACGATGCCCTGCAACTGTGTCGGTAGTCATTTTTTGAAATATACTAACCGCTCTAAAACAATCAAGGAAACTAAAACCATTTATACCCAAATTTCCAAAGTTTAAATGGAAACTCAAAAGAAATGGGGTTCAAAGTAGAAACTCTAAATATTATTAACTAATTATTTATGGGTTTAAAGTAAACTCAGAAGGATTAAATATTCATGGCTCAAAAGTAAAGTTAAACCATTAATATTTAAATATTTATGGTTTTAAGATGAAGCTTGAAGTATCAGGTTGTAACGAAAGTAATGTTCTTTTTTATAATAGAGTTTTTAGATAGTATTAATTGAAGTAATGCCTCTTGTTATCGTATAGGAATGCTATGATGAATAATTTCGACTTTTTTTTCATTCAGATTATAAAAATAGTGTTCTTAATCTTCGGTATTCACTTGCATATTCATCTCATCTAAAGATCGCATTAGACATGTTTTATTCTATGAATTTCATAAAGGTGTCAATGAAAGTTCAGAGGAAAAATCCATTCAGAACACAAGGAATGATGCAGTAAATGAAAAAAGTTGCAGGACGTATTTGTTCTCATTTCCGATGTGGGGATTTCAGGCTAAAAGATTGACCAACAGAAGGTCGTCTAAAAGAACTTGATTCCGAAGAGTTGGAAGTTGTTGTCCTAGCAAATCCTGCTAGAACTTTTAGGGAACTGGCAGAACAATTTAACGTAAGCCAGACGACTGCCCTACACCAACTGAAATGGATTGGAAATGTTCGAGTGATTGAAAAATGGTCTCTGCACGAACTATCCACGGTGAATCTGCCACAGCGTGTTGCTCGCTGTGAGTCATTGCTTTCACGAGACCTCCAGGCACCATTTTTGGTCAGGCTGGTACTGGTGATGAGAAGTGGATCCTCTATGAGTAACAGAGAGAAATTCATACAAAAAAAAGTCATGTTGTGTGTACAGTGGGATATTGAAGGAATTATCCATTACGAACTCTTAGACAACAATTAAACAATTAATACCATCCACTTTGGGCAGTTTAAAAGGGAAACCACGCATACGCACACACACAATGTGAACAGGAGAAAGGGTCTATTTCTAGTATGTACACATTTATGTAAGGGGGGGAGGTATTGTGCCTATGCCTTCGTCAGCCTGAACAGCCGATGGTCGCGTGTGGCACCATCGATTAGAGTCGGAATGGCACCACCAGGCGGTCAGGTGATGCGGACGGTCCTTTGCAGATGTACGCGGTGGTAGTCTGTGGTGTAATGGCGCAGGCACCCACCCTCCTTCTCATCTTCGCTTCTTCCTCGCTCCACACGTGCCTCCCAGGCCCCCTCCCCACCCCCTGCGCGGGTGCAAGAGTCAGTGCCGAGTTGAGAGCCATTCAGTCGCCCGTTAGCCGCCGTCTCTGGTACAGGTGTGTCCCTCTTACGTCATCCGGTGCCGCCTCACATCACACGCGTGTAAGTGCCTCCCCCCTGCCCCACACCCCCCGTATTACCCAAGCTCCCTGGAGCCCCCGGTCACCCCCTCCCCCCCATCAGAGGAGGGAGGTTACCTCCTGCTCGGGGTTAACGAGAGGGGACCAGGCTCTCTCCTGCCCTCGAACCGGTCCCGTTCGCTACCGGGGCTGCCGTTCGGCCCCCGCCGAGTGCCGCCGGTCCCACCCCTCTCTCCCACCCCTACCACCCACTTCGCACCAATCGGTGGGGTCATATCCGCCCTGGAGGGCCCCCTCGTGGGGCCCGCTCCCCCTCCTACTCCGGTTCCTCTCCCCCTTAGTGCCCCGCCCGTGCACCGAGGACGGTCTTCGAGTGCCACTCGGAAGGTGGGCGCCGGTCAGGGCATGTGGCACCTTGTGGGTGGAGGTCAGTCGTGGGAGGTACCAGCGAAAAAGATGTGGAGTCCGATCCCCGTGGGGCGGAAGGAACCCGTCAAGCTACCCTTCCTCGAGGTTACGCCGTCCACCGTCCTCGAGAGGCTCCGAGGACAGAAGGAGTCTGTCGAGGTCAGCATCCATCAGGGAGGTCATGGGGTCGAGGCGCTTGGCTGTAATGAGCGTCTGTACCCCCAAAGAAGCTCGTGTGTGTGCGTGTGTGTGGCTGCCTAATTATGTGTGCACGGTGGTTCGCTGTTTCCGGTTCACCGTTGGTCACCACTGTTTCTCATCTCAAAGGATGGCGCCCTAGACACAAGCTAGTTGAGGAGAGTTGCGCGCATGTCTGGTCAAAACTACCATCATCCTCCGATCCCTATCTTAATCTAGTCTTGAACTACATAACATCCACACTTTTCCTCTTCCTCAACTTCGGCACTTTGCAAAGAGCATTTTAAAACCTCTTCGACTAGGATGCCCTCGTTGGTTTATGCCCAGTGTGACCCGTGCCCCGTGCTCATTTTGTAGAGTTGTTGATATCTTTGTTCTATTTTTAGGGATCTTTGTCATTCTAGTTTCATTTTGTAGAGTCCTTGTCATCTTTGTTTTATTGGTAGGGGTTCTTGGCATCATTGTCCCATTTTTAGGATACTTCGTCACCTTTGCTCTATTTTAGGAGTCCTTGCCTTCAGTCCATTTGTAAGAATCCTTCTAATTTATTTTCATTTTTGTTGAGCTCTTGTCATTCTTGTTATATATGTATGGGTTCTTGTCATCGTTGTCCTATTTTTAGAATAACTTATCATTCTTTATAAGTCTTTGCCTTCCTCGTTCTATTTGTAGGAGTCTTTGTCATTCCAGTTTCATTTTGTAGATTCCATGTCTTCCTTGTTCAATTTTTAGTGGTTCTTGTCATCCTTGTTCTATTCTAAGATACATTATCATCATTGTTCTATTTTAGGAATCTTTGCTTTCGTCGTTCTATTTTAGGAGTCTTTGTCATTCTTGTTCTATTTGTAATAGTCCTTGTCATCCACATTCAATGAGTATCGGTCCTATTCATTTACGAGCCATAAAGATCAGTTAGTTTTATGTACCAATTTTGCAAGTCCCTTGGATTATAATCTATTTGTAGCAGTGTGTATCACCCACGGTTTACTTGTTGGGCTCTTTGTCTCAGAGGACCATGTAATATCAGTTCTTGTCAGTTACGATTCCGTTGTAAACCTGATTATTATAGATGCACACAGTTTTAGGAGCATTTGTAATATACAATTTCTTTGTAGCAGTCCTTATCTTCCATTATACATCATCCACAACGGCTTTTTTAAGAGTTCTTGTCAACCAAGATGTCTTTTGAGGTGTCAAGACTTCTTTTGGGAAGTCTTTGTCACCCAAGATTTCTTTGTAGAAGTTATTCATCCTCCACAACTCCATAGGAGTTTTTGTCATCCAGACATTTGTATGAGCCCTTGCTACACACGAGGTCCTTTCTACCAAACCTTGTAATCCAAGACTTCCTTTCTAGCAGTCCTTGTTATCCATGATTTCCTTTCTACCAGTCCTTGTCATACACGACTTTCTTCAATCATTCTTATTATCTTATCCATGACCTCATTCATATATGCGAGTCCTTGTCATCCAAGACTTGCTTTGTCTAGCAGTCTTCGTTATCCACAATTTCCTTTGCACGAGACCTTATATTTATTACGTTTGTGGTAGTCCCTGTCATTCTAATTCCTTACCATTTTCCCACCTTTGCCTATCCTTTCCTTTTCTCAGTTTTACTCTTTTCCTCCTTATCTCTTATCTCTTGTGCCATTTTAACGTTCTTTTTTCCTAAATTTGAAGGTATGAATTTCCTGGTCGCAAATGCGAGCGCCTCTAATTTTCAGGTTAGTATCTCCGAGCACCTATGATTTATTTTACTAACCCGTTCGTAACCTTGGATCACGGATGTCTGTCCTCCAATAAATTTCATAGTCGTGAGTACGAGCGACTATAATTTGCAGATTCGTACCTTTGAGCACTGGTGATTTATTTTACGAACTCGTTCCTAACCTTAGATTATGGAGGTCTGTCCTCCGAGGAGTTTCATGTTTGTAAATAAGAGCGCCTCTATTTTTTTATGTTCGTATATTTAAGCACCTGTGATTTAATTTAAGAACACGGTCGTAACCTTGAATTATGGAGCTCTGTCCTACGATGAGTTTAATGTTCGTAAATACGATCACCTATAATTTCCAGGTTCGTGCCTTCAGGCACATGTGATTTATTTTACGAACATGTTCGTGACCTTGGATTATGGATGTCTGTTCTCTAATGAATTTCATGGTCGTAAATGCGACCACCTCTAAATATCAGGTTCGTACCTTCGAGGACTTGTGATTTATTTTAGGACCCGTTCGTAACATTGGATTATGTAGGTCTGTCCTCCAAGGAATTTTATGGTCGTAAATGAGACCACCTCTAAATATCAGTTTCGTACCTTTGAACACTTGTGATTTATTTTAGAACCCGTTCATAGCCTTAGATTCTGTAGGTATGTCATCTAATAAATTTCATGGTCGTAAATGCGACCACCTCTAAATTTTAGGTTCGTACCTTCGAACACTTGTGATTTATTTTACGAACATGTTCGTACCCACAGTTATAATATATTTACTTCACTTTCTTTCTTCTCCGCTAGAAATCCCCTCCCGTGCCGCGATGCAGTCCCTTATATCTGAAAGATTGCTTACCCTACGACTCCTAAGGCATATATTCGGCAGAATCTGCGTTTATCTCTCCTTCACACATTTTCAATTTCTCGTCTTTATCGCCTTTATCAGGATCTCTTCTCATAGCTAATCGGTGTGAGATGCTCAAGTTGGTTTCGCTATTTTAAAATAAAAGATAAACTTCCTTACTTAATGACCTCATTGGATTACCCCACTTTCCTCTTTTTCATCCCTTTTCACTCATTGTTGTTATTATTTTCCTCCTTACCTTCGTTCTTTCGCATTTAGTCGCATGTTCCCTCTCCCCACCCCCTCTCACTTAGCCCCTTTTGCCTTCTGTCCCCTTTCCCCTCGAACCGGGAGCGGGGCTGCCTTTGTCTCGCTCGTGTGGCGGAGTCGTTATCAGTAGCTTCTAATAAGCGGGATACTCTCTCTCTCTTTCTCTCTCTCTCTCTCTCTTTCTCTCTCTCTCCCCTCTCTCTATCTCTCCCTCTTTATCTCTTCATTTCATTCTGTATTTTTCTTTCTCTCTGCTACGGCAACGTAGCAGGTTGGATAGAGAGCTGGCTAAGTGACAGACGGCAACGAGTAGTGGTGAATGGACGGGCCTTTGAATGGGCGCCCGTATCTAGCGGTGTCCCTCAAGGTTCCGTCCTGGGACCACAACTGTTTATTATCTATGTCAACGACATGGACAGAGACATGGTTGCCAAAATCTCCAAATTTGCTGACGACACCAAGCTTGGTATCAATGTGGCAAAGGAGGGGAACACTGCCCGCCTCCAAGAGGACCTTCAAAGGATTGGGGAGTGGTCGGACACGTGGCAAATGCCTTTCAACGTGGGGAAATGCAAAGTAATGCATATCGGCCACCGAAACCCCAAATCTCAGTACATCCTTAAGGGCACTGATCTTGAATCGAGTGACACTGAGAAGGACTTGGGTGTTACTATCACTAGCGACCTTAAGTTCTCCAAACAGTGCATTGAGTCAGAGAAGAAAGCCCAAAGTATGTTAGGCTACATAAAGCGCCAGTTTGGATACCGTAACAAGGAGATAGTACTTTGGCTGTACAACTCCCTCGTTCGGCCGCACCTGGAGTATGCCGTAGAATTTTGGAGTCCTTCGTTTCGAAAGGACATCGCAAGGTTGGAACGCGTACAAGCTAGGGCAACCAAACTGATTCCCTCTATCCGACATAAAAGTTATGAGGATAGACTAAGGGAATTAGATCTATTCTCGCTGGAAACCCGTAGACTGCGTGGTCAGCTCATCGAAGTTTTCAAAATACTTCGAGGGTTCGACAATGTTGACTACAGGGATATTTTCACACTGAGTGAGAACAGAACGCGCAATCACGGCTTCAAACTTGAACTGAAGCGTTACAACCGCAATCTCTGTGGAAATTTTTTCACCTACAGTATCTGCGGTAAGTGGAAGTTGTCAACAGTGAATCTGTTGACCAGTTCAAGTCAAGACTAGACAAAGTCTTGAAAAGTGGCCGTTTAGGGACGCAAAACAATTGAGCAACCATGTTCCTACTCGATTGCTAGTCCAAAGGTACCCTCTTTGAATGGACCGTAAGGTCTCCTAGGGTACTTTCTTTCCTTGTAACTCCTTGTAACTTCTCTCTCTCTGTCCGTATGTTTGTCTCCCCCCTTCTTTCTCCGTCTGTTTCCCCCTCTCTCACTATATCTCTCCGTCTTTTTGTCTCTCTCTCTCACTCACTCTCTCTCTCACTCACTCTCTCTCTTTCTCTCTGTTCTTCTTTTTATGTTTCTATCTCACCATGGCGCTTTCTCTCTCCATTTCTCTTTTTGTTTGACTCTATATCTCTCAATTTCTCTATCCGTCTCTTTGTCTCCATCTTTCTCATTTATCTCTATTTGTTTGTCTCTATCTCTCTCACTCTTTATATATCTGTCTTTTGTCTCTTCCTTATTCTTTATATTTCTATCTGTTTGTCTCTTTCTCCATATTCTCTCTTTCTCTCTCTGTCTGCGTTCTCATATTTTAGCCTACTTCATATTCTTTCTTTCTTTAATTGTCTCTTTCTATCTCCATCTCTTTTTATATTTATCTCCCTCTTTCTCTCTGTCTTTTTCTATATATTTCCTTATCTCACTTTCTTACTGTATTTCTATTTGTCTGCGTGTCTCTACCTCTCTCTCACTCTTTGTATTTCTCTTATTATTTCTATCTCTCTGTCTGTTAGTCTTTATCTGTCTTTCACTCTATCTCTATGTCTGTTTGTCTCTATATCCCTCCCTCTCTCTCTTTCTCCCTTTATTTCTGTCTTTTTTCTCTCTCTCTCCCTCTTTCTCTCTCTATTTCTCACTTTTTTCTCTGCCTGTTTGTCTCTATCTCTTACCATTTCTGCCGGCCTTTTTGTTTGTATCTGTCTCACCTTCTCTTTCTCTCTCTCACTATGTTTTTCCTTATCTCTCTCACTCTTTCTGTCTGTCTGACTTTCTTTATCTCTACCTAACACTATCGATTTGTCTGTTTGTTTCTCTCTCACTCTTCTGTCTGTCAATATCACTATATATCTATCTCTTCCTTTGTCTCCTTACGTGTGTGTCTGTCTTCCTGCTTGTATGTAGGCGTGTATGTGTCATGTCTCTCTCGTATGACTACCTGTATATGTGTATTCCTCTAATTATATCCATTTGCTTGCTTCCCTGCCTGTGCGTCCGACTGTTTGTCTGTTCTTGATCACTCTGTCAGTTACGTTGTATTTATTTGTGCCTCTGTTTGTCTGTCTGTTTACCCGTTTATTTATCTGTTCAAGTATCTCTCTCTCTATTTCTCTGTCTCTGTCTCTGTCTGTCTGTCTGTCTCTCTCTCTCTCTCTCTCTCTCTCTCTCTCTCTCTCTCTCCCTCTCTCTGTAGCTCTTTCAGAGCTTTTGTCAGTTTTATTTTTCGACCTTCTTTGCGAGAGGATTTCTTGGTATGGCGACCCCTCGCGAAGTGTTTGGTCAGATCAAAGTGGTCGTTTCACTTGCGTGACACCAACTCACCAACCCAGGTTTCCACACCTTTCTTTCCTCCGGGAGTGAACCCCCGCAAGAGTTGGTGCGTGAATTGTTAGAAAGGAGATGCTTTAGCCGAGGGAATTTCCTGTAAGTGGCTAAAGATGGAAAAATGAAAGAAAGAGACAGATAGAAGAAAAAGGAAGATGTTAAAGAGTCCGCGAGCAAGTCTCGACTACACTAAATAATGGTGTGAAAAAGCATATAATAAACCTCTACGAACAAGTTCATACAGAAAAAGCAAAGGTGCTCATATATACGAACTGAGCTCTCTTACTCAATTTAGAACGTATGAAGTTCTTACTTTAAGAACTTGTGGAAATCCTTTCTACGAACTTCTGTAGACGGATGGTCATCCGTCTCTTCATATCTTTATATTTCTATTATTTCCCTTTCCCTTTTGTACCCCCTTTATCCCTTTATTTTCTTTACTCGACGCAATTTTTCTTTCCGCTTCTGTGAATCAATCGGGTGGAGGAAATTGATGGCTGTGTGGAATGTATAATGAGACAGACAATGGCTCGTTCGCTCTTATCTACCGGCCATCAATTTCTGGCCCTCTCCTGTCCTACATACGGAAGAGCCTCCTAAATTTCGGCCATTCCCCTCCAACTCCCTACTCCTTTCTTCAGGGGTAGGCAAGCCTACCCCAGACGCCGGAGCGCACTTCCATCGTGTTGCTTTTTGCTTATCTTGTTGTCCTGTTTTTAGCTTGTTTCTTACCTTTGTTTCTGTTTGTATCTTTGTTATGTTTACATGTTGCTACTATTTTTTTAATTTAGCCTAGTATTAGGCTGTAACGTGAATTTCGGCGAATTAATGTTAATAATTAATGCAATTTTCAAAAAAACAAAATAAACAAAACAATAAATGTATTGTGTCCAAAATACCCAATTTCAATAGATATACTTTATGTTTAGAGTAGTTTACCCTCAAAGAAAATGGGAATGCTTAACGACTTTTCTATTTTCTTTTGATGCTAAACTAGACTAAACATAAAAGGTATTTATTAAATGTATTAAATATTAATTTTAATCAATAATATAATTACTCTTAGGGGATGGATGCGTTTAAAATACAGTTATGAAATTTAGTCTTCGATATCACTTTCCTCCTCTTTAATACTTTCTCCATTGATACGATGTAGTGATCTAAATAAGTGATATAACCAGATGATGCACGCAAGATATGTAGGATGAGGTCAATTATCGTTTCCATGGTAACACGATGTGTAGCCATTGCCATGGGGAATTCATCGCATTCACAGTCATTATTGATAAAGGGTTCTGGCAATTGCAAGCTTAAATTTACTTTATTTCACTGCTTTACTCTGCTCTCAATGGTTTAAAATTTGGGTTGGATCAGTTTATATTATTCAAGCTCTTTTCCTCCTTACTTCAACATTTTAGTCAGGAACCTCTCTTGAAATAAATATATATATATATATATATATATATATATATATATATATATATATATATATATATATATATATATATATATATCTTTTACTGACTTATATACACTTTTATTATATTACTTTTGTCTTGTAATTATCCTTGAGAATGAACTGAATAAAGTTCGGAAGTACTTGGAAGCACCTTTTTATTTTTCCTGCGGAACATTGCATTCTTATATATATATATATATATATATGCAAAATATAATGTATTTGTGAGTACCATTTGTAATTCTTTGAAGCGGTTGTTAAGACCGTGTAAGCTCACATAAGTGCACCACACGTACACATTTACACGGAAGTAGGAGTAACAAAATAAGATCTCCATTTGATATGTAATTGGGGGATGTTGGAAGACATGGGAGGGGGGAGAGACCAGGGGACTTGGAAACTGGGAATGGAGAGGGGGCAATATTGGAGGCCTTTAGAAAAGAAGAGGCTCTGTTGAGGTCTGTAACAAAAACTAAATCGCATTAATTGTGCCCTCTGACCGAATAATGAAATTTACATAAAGATCAGAAGGACAATCGATGCCAAAACCCGACAGCACAATGGGAAGCTCTCATCGAGGCTGGAAGATGCCGAAAGTTCAGTAGTACTGCATTTTTGGATCAACAAAAGAGCACAGGGTCATTTGTGGCCCAAGGAAGAGGCAACCGTTCCGCGTCAAGAGTTTGAAGAATGTAAATATGCAACCTCTTCCCACAGTCTCGGGATGGAACTGATAGGCTGTGTGTGTGTGTGAAGAGAGGTGGAGGGCAAGGATGTTGTGATGGCAGTCGTGGCCGTGGATCCTCCGACTCGACGCACCACCGTATTAAAGTCTCATCCCCGCGAGCCTCGCTTCTGCTCTCGCCTGGATTCGAACCCTGTACCTGGGCATGGAATCCCAACGCTTTATCCACTAGGGAAACAAAGGAAACAACCCAGCCTTTTTATTTTACTGAAATAGTAAGCCACATGGATCCAAATTATCGCCGTTACCAACCACGCCAAATAGAAACGTAGTCTCCGATAAGAAAATAATTGTTAATCTCCTCAATTTACCACCACGTTAGTTGAGATCGATTTCCATGCTCGATTTACTACTACTGCATTCATACATCTGAAGAAGAGCTGTAAATTAAAAATGTTGCCTAGACGGACTGAAAGCAAAGAAGCTGACGACTTTTAGGGTGTAATTATCGATATAAACATCGATCTTTTTATTTGGTTCCTCATAATATATGCATTTTTACGTGTTTTTAAATATATTTAACTATATTTTTGCTTATTTTGGCCAAGTTACGTTGAGGAACATTTAGTATTTAGGATTAACAACGCCATACACTAGCAATTATAAGAAAGAACTCTAGAAACTAGAATTGAATTATTACGCGCTGGATCCGTTACTACAAGAAAGGGTAATTGTGAAGACTATGGGCAGATGCGACTCTAGTTTATTTTGGGGGCTACTTTTCATTGTTTTTCGGCTGTCTGGCGTAAGTATTAACGCTTATTTTGAGTGTCGGCTCGTTGTTGGGTACGGCTCGCCGCGGGGATAACACTGCGATGACCCTGAGTTTCAATCCTTTGGGGGGGTCTGGGGGGCACAGCCCCCCAGTATAAAAATGAAAATAGCCATAAAATTTTTCAATTTCATCTCTAAAAAAGTAACACCGGAAAGTAGCCCAAAATAGCCCCCAAAAAATAGACCTACGATCTGCCCATAGTCTTCACAATTACCCAAGAAAGAATGCCCAAGCTGTTACCAGGGAACGAATACATCAGATTGTCACAGAATTTTTGACTAGAGCTAAAAAAAGCTCCCTTCCTGGTATAGCGCATTGTTCTGCATATAAGTAATTAGTCAGTTTGCGATATAATCCTTTTTACATTAACATACAATAGTTTATTGTTAGTTTGTACTCTTATGACATCCATTACAATTTTAATTGTTAATTTAAAGCTTTTAACTGCATTTTTTTTTCCTTTTACTTTTAACATTTGAATATAATTGCAGAAGAATGTGAATATTAGATGTAATTAGTTCGAATGGATAGCGTGTCTCATTCATGTACAAGTTTCTCATTCATGTACAAGTTTCTCATTCATGTACAAGTTTCTCATTCGGCTAAAAATGTTTTTAGTCGTGACTGCTTTTTACTCCAATGCTTCAGATGAGAGTTCTTTTAGGACTAAGTGCGTTCGAGCGAGGGCTTCTGGTTGGAGTGATTGCAGATACGAGTGGTTTCCACATGATGGTTTCCTGTGAAAGTGCTTTTAGGTGTGAGGCTTTAGACTTTAGTGTTTTTAGAGATAGGTGCTTCATATGAAAATGCCTCTAGTCGTGAGGTCTTTAAAAGTTAATGTTTCAGATAAGGGTGATTATAGACCTCAATGGTTCATGTGAATGTGCTCTTAGATGTATGTGCTTTCGACGCAAGAGTTTCTGGTTAAAGTGAGGACGTTTTCAACGTAAGAGCTTCTGGTGAAAGTGCTTTTAGGTGTGAGGATTTAGACTGGAGTGCTTTGAGAGATTAGTGTTTCATATAAAACAGCCTCGAGCTGTGAGGGCTTCAGGTATGAGGCCTTTAGATGTAGTACTTTTAGTGGTCAATACATAATGTGAAAGTGCTTCTTGACGTGTGTTTGAGAAATAAGTACTTTAGATGAAAGTGTTTTTAGATCTAAGTGCTCCAGAAGTGAATGCTTTAGATATGAGTACTTTAGATCAAAGTGCTTATGGATTTAAGCGCTTTAGGCTAAAATATGCCGGATGAAAGAGATTTTTGATGTTTTAAACATGAGTGCATTTGAGAAAAGAGATTTAATTTAAAGTGCTTTTGCACATAAATGCTCAAGACGAAAGTGCTTTCAAACCCGAATGATTTAGGCCATAATGCCTTGCATTAGTGTACTTGCAGACATGAGTTCTTTTAAAAGCGATTGACTTAGATTATAGTGCTATTTTGACCAGTGTGCTTCAAAGCAAAGTGCTTCACAGGGCAAATATTTTAACTGGAAGTATTTTATACGTGATTTTGCCAATAGTAATGTTTAGAGGTGGTTTAGACGAAGCTACGTAACACAAACAATTTATTGGCACCTACAGGGACCTATATCAGTTCATACAAAGTTGGCCATATTCAAGAATACGTCTATTTAATTAACATATTTGTATTCTATATTTGTTATATTATATAATATTTAGGCGCTATTCTTTTATAAATATATGAAAAAAAATCAGAATTTCGGTGCTTGAAGCATTGACTACTTCTTGGGTTAGATTATTCTGGATTTAAATGATGCGATTGTTGAAGCCAATCACCAATCCATTCATCCATTTTGCTCCTTAGTGTAGATGCCTGTGTAATCTCTATGAAATTTACATCCTTATTGAGTATTGAGAATTGGCTTATTTCCTTTATTATTTCTTCAGATAAAAAGACTTTCCCTGTTGTGAAGGCAAATTTTTACTTCGATGTTATGAATTTCTATTTCATCCTTTTGTCGTGTCCTCTAGTGGCCACCATGCCTGAAAAACCAAACCGATTTTCTGTAGTATCGGGCATATAACTCAATAATTTGATTCTCTTTGTTTTTCCCTTTTTCTCCTCAGTTTAAGGGAAGAGAGATTCAGTGCGCTAAGCGTCTCTTCGTAGCTGTTTCATTCCCCTATCCTTTTGTTATAGCGGCCCTAACCTTGGTCTATTATGTCAATATCTCTAGTTAATTGTGGATTTATATAAAAGGAAGCCTAATCAAATATAGGTCTGACTATCCACGTGTATCTTTTTAACATTGTGTCTGCTTTTCGCGTTGAGACGGAATGGCTGACAAATGATGCGAATTGTTGCTTTGTTTGTAATTGTTATGCACTGACTGGAGAAATTTAATTTATTATCTATTTTTACTCTTAGATATACTTGTTCTTTTACTTCTATAAGTTCAGTATCTTGGATATACTATTTACATTTAGAATAATTTTTGGGAAGTGTAAAACGCCGAATTTGTTAACATGCCCATATTGTCGCACCATTTTATTAACCTATTTAAGCAATTTTTTAAACTACGTCTACCTTTTTTGAAGATAGGAACAACATTTGCTACTTTCCAGTCCATGAGAACCAAATTTGCAGAACATAATGACTGGTCGCCTTTTAGCCATTATAGAGTGGCCTTTTCTGTCCTATTTTAGTTTTGAGAAATTGGTTAATCCAAAGTTTGTCCCTTCCATATTTTAAAGCGTCTTTATGAGGGATACATCTTGTTTGAAGATCTTTAATACATTTAAAGATGCTGAGACCCTAAACCGATGTCTTATTATTAAGGTCTCTATGTCAATCCCACTCTTTTTATTCATCAATTATAGCTTCGAAGTTTGCTAATTTATATATATATAAGAACATGAGAAAATAATGAGTCTGAAAAGCACTATGTATATAATAGCCTATACAATGCAGATCCTGTTCCCATCACCCAGTTCAGTCCCACCAAGCATTCTCATCCATAAATCTATCCAATCTATTCTTAAAACATCGCAGGGAGGCCACTTCTATCACAGGATTAGTGAGCCTATTCCATTCATCTAGCACTCGATTTGTAAACCAATATATACCAATCCCTTTCCTAAACCTAAACTTGCCCAGCCTAAATAAATTGCAACGTATCCTATCCTGTTCACTAAAAATATGAACCTTGCCTATGTCTCCCCTATTACCAATTTGAAGTCCCCTCGGACCCTTCTCCTTTCTAATGTATAAAAATTTCACCATAAGGCTCACTCAAGCAAAGTAATAGCCATCTTATAATATGGTAACCAAAGTTGCACTGCATAGCCAAAGTGAGGCGTAACTAATGCCTTGTAGAGTTTCAAAATGACATCAGTACTCCTCGTACTTACACTCCTCTCAATAAACCCCAATACCCTATTAGCTTTATTCATAGCACTTAAACACTGCTTTCTAGGCCGGAGGTCAGAATTTACAAGGACACATAAGTCTCTTTCGCATTCTGATCTTCCTAAAAACTTTCCCATTCAGTTTATAATTATTCAGTGGATCACACCTACCTATAATAAATACGTTACACTTGCTTGTGTTAAATTCCATTTACTATTTATCTGCCCATTTGGAAGGTTTGGTCAATTCATCTTGTAATACCTCAGCATCAGAGTCAGACCGTATAATCCTACCTAACTTAGTATCATTAGCAAGCTTGCTCAAGTCGCTTCTTATACCCAAGTCAAGATGATTAACATGAATCAAGAATAACAACGGCCCCAACACTGACCCCTGAAGAGCAAAACTGGTAACATTTCCACATTCTGATTTAACCCCACCAATACTAACTATCTGCTATATGTCATTAAGCCACGATTAAATCCACATAAAAATACTTCCATCAATCTCATGAGCTTTAGCTTTATTCAAAAGTCGAAAATCTTATTAAAATCCAAATAAACAATATAATAATTCTCAACTCTATCGGCCTCATCATACACCTTTCTATAAAAAGACAGTAAAATAATCGCACACCATTTACCCCTAGTAAAACCTTATTGAGATTAATTAATCAACTTAAGTTTATCTAAGTGATCCCTAATAGATTTCTATATTTTAGATTCCATCCTTTTCCCCACCACTGAAGTCAAACTTACTGGTCGGTAATTAAACAATTGTTTTATCCCCCTTCTTAAACATAGATACCACTTTAACTTTCTCCCATGCTGTTGGTACAGTGCTAGTCTCTAAAGACTTTGTAAATAGGAAGGATAGAGTCTCAGCTAATACAACTTTACATTCCTTCCAAATCCTAGGAAAAACCTCATCAGGACCCGGTGCTTTCCTAAATTTTATTATACCTACTTCTAAAGGCACTTCCTTTGTCAATATAATATCCTTTAATTTCTCCCTGTCAATACGCCTGAAGATCAATGCCCCCTCAGGTACATTTAAAATATCCTCT
Source organism: Ceratothoa steindachneri (assembly GCA_963969495.1). Classification (NCBI taxonomy): domain Eukaryota; kingdom Metazoa; phylum Arthropoda; class Malacostraca; order Isopoda; family Cymothoidae; genus Ceratothoa; species Ceratothoa steindachneri. The sequence continues at coordinate 47,025,792 of OZ018332.1, forward strand.
AGTATAATTGCTGAAAGAAAATACTTATTTAACATCTCACCCATTGCAACGATATCACTCACTGACTCCATTTTTAGCTTTATGTAGGCCTATTTTATGTCTAATCTTTGTTCTTCTCTAATTAAAAGAAACCTCTGCGATCTTTTTTTTCCTTAGTGCCACTTTAATTTCATAATTTCTCGTTGCTACCCTATTAAACTTTGTTAATGTCTCGAAATAACTCATTATATCTCTGCCTTAACTGACTAGCACATTTTTTTTTATTTACATATAAATGCCCCTTGTAATGACAATATAATTCTTAATTTTATCTGACATCCATTTAAGATCCACAATCTTGGCTTTTATCTTACTATATGGAATGTTCATATTCTGTCCAGCAATTAAGTGTTTAATCATTTTTTCATATTCTGGGTCAACAGCATTCCTCTGTACATGGGGGTTATCTTCCTCCTCGACTGCTCTCATTGACATCACACTTCCTGACCTGACGTCACTCGATAGTCCACAAACAACCGTTTCCCGGTACCCCCTCTGACCACTCTACCTAATCTGCTTTTCTAAAGTCCAGAATTTAACCTTATTTATCCTACTGAGAACCCTGTTCCATTTAACGTAACTCTAATTTCGCAGTGATCGCTATTTTCCAAAGTCCCCTATAAACAAGTGTAGTCTACTTAATATAGGTCCGTGTCATCCACAGAATAAATATAAACTGAATTGTAGAGTTTTCGGAAAGTTGGAATGCGAAAGAGGGGTTTGCTAATTTCAGACCTCGGCCTAGAACCCAGTATATAATTATTATGAATAGAGCTAATAAAGTATTGTGGTTTATTAGGAGGAGTATAAGTAATAGGAGTGATGATGTCATTATGAAAATGAGCATTAGTTAGCCTCATCTTGACTATGTGGTGAAATTTTGTTCACTATATTATAGGATGGATATGGGTTTGCTTGAGTCTGTGCAAAGAAGGATGACTAAGGTGAGTCATGGATTGAGAAGGTTACCTTATGGTGAAAGGATTAAGAGACTAAATCTCCATACAGTAGAAAGGAAAAGAGATTGAGGGGACTTGATTGAAGTCTTCAAGTAGGTAAAGGGTTATAATAGGAGAGACATAGGTAAGGTTATTAATTTTAGTGAACAGGAAAGGACCGGTAGCAATATGTTTAACCTGCACAAGTTTAGGAAAGAGATTGGTAGAAATTAGTTTTCAAATCGAGTGGTAGATGAATGGAATAAGCTTACTAGTCATGTGATATAAGCGTCCTCTTGAGGAGTTTGAAGAATAGATTGGATAGATTTATGGATGATTATCCCAGCGGGCACTGAATTGAGTGATGAGAACAGGATCTGGCTCGTATAGGCTATTAACTAGCCTCTTGCAGACTCCTTTTCTTATGTTATTATGTTTGTAGGTTCCTGGTGTCTGTCTATATTGGTGCACACACTGTAATTTGTGTTGATCTATGCTCTTGTGTATCACATGTACATGTGAGTAGCGTATATACATATGTACTTCTATTTGTTTTAATCTGTAACGTGTATGTGTCAATATATTCCTATGAATACCGTATGTGCATCAATCCATCTATGCGAGTGTGTATCCGCTGTACATATGTACATTTATGTGAGTACGTACATTTTGTTCATTTGTTCATCTACGAGTATATGAGTGCGTATCATGTATGTATTTGTCAATCTACGCGGATGCGTATGGTATGTGCATTAGTATATCTTTGCGTATGCGCATCGTGTGTGTCTATGATTGTGAGCTACGTACAGGATTTCCATATTTGATTTGGATTAAACTTTTATTTCATCAGCGAGTTAACACAAACTACAGCTTTAGCAAGTCCATAATTATACACATATTTATCATACTGCCGTTTAATACGATAGTTGTAAATCAGGATCACCGAGGATTAAAATGTTAGGTCAAGGTCATCCCTATTTGATAAAATTCCATTCAAGTGTTTTGACCTAGCGCGAGAAATATCTTAAAATGGCACATCATATCAACGCTACACATTAACTCATGTTTCCCACCTACCGCAATTGTTGCTAAATTCCACCAAAATAGGAACAAATGATGCACAAAAAATCCTTACATAGTGGAACAATTGGCTAAAATGATCTTTGGATGTTGTCCATACAATCCACTCAACATCAAACCTTTTCTCTCATATATCATCTTAACCACATCATTATTACGGCACTACTGTTCACAAATATAAATAAATTTTCTTATACTAAAAAAAATCTAGGCATTAAATTGTCTTTTTTAAACAATCCTCCCCCCCCCCCCACACACAAATAAATTGGCCCCAAAATCCATATGAGTTTTAGCGATAGAAAAATTAGTGATTAGTGATATTTGCTGCTTATGTTATTGTGATAATCAGATAACCATTTTAAGACAGGGTAAATCTTTTTATCTGAAGAAATAATAAACGAAAAAATCCAATACTCAATATTCCAATACTCAATAATGATGTAAATATGATACCAGGCCTGAACGGCATGGCGCTGATCTGTGCTCTCAATGAAATTGATGTTAGATTAGACAGCGTAATCAATGTATTTGCCCAAAGGAACCAGAGGTTGATGTTCGTGTGAAATACCATGACTATGTGTATTAGATGTTGCCATAAGCATTTTCAGACCCGTTTGTGTTTATATTTCTTTTTTCTAGCCATACTTGTTTCTAATATTGAGAGTTATGTAATAATATAGAATATATACAAAACAGTTTTTTAAACCTTTGCGATCGAATGTATCTTGTACGATACATGTCCAAAATAGAGGAAAATCTCAAAAATAATTATTAGATTCAGTATTATTCCTTAGCTGACGTCCAAAAACTACAATTCATAATTTTCTGATGTGTGGAAAAGAAATTCTGATCTGAGATAGTTAGTGCTCACTCCTTTTTGAGATTGTGCTATTCATTATCAATACTGTCTATTATAACCCTTATTAATCATTAATGCCCCTTTTTTCAGACTAATCATAGGGAGGAATTCGGGTCAGGTCTCCTCCAACTTTTTTATCCTGGATCCGCCACTGTATCATACCACTTTCAAAAGCATACATATTAAAGAGCAAGATGGATTAATGGATGGCTAAGTAATGGATCGATAAAGATGGACGGATATTTAAATAAGAAATGAAAATTTTTTGTGAAAGCCAAAGGAGTATTTTCGTTCACTGGATAAAAAATAAGAGAAAACACACATAGGTAAAGGGAAAGATAGAGATAAAAAAGACAATTAAAATATAATTGGCAGAGACTCCAGTAACAGACATCTTCAATCTTAAATACTAAGCCTGAGGTTATATTCAAACTTCCAGCAACAAGCGTCTACTAACAAGGTCAAAAGACCTAAGTCGCATGCTCTCAATTATTTTGAATTATGACCTTTACCACCTTCAAAACTTTCAATAATTTCGGGACTAACCTTGGGAGGACCTTGGAAATTATATCATTCCTAAGAGAATGTAAAACAACATGATGGATCTCAAATTTCGTTAGAATCGGCCGAATAGTTACAATGTTATTGCCAAAAAACTCATTGAAAAGTAAAATGGTTACCTTCCGACCGACCGAACGACGACCGACATAGTAACATATAAAATCACGTCCACGCTACTAAAAACTGTAGTCAATTTTAGAAAGCTATTTCGGAGAAGGTGGAGATATTTCAGTTAACTCTGTTATTAAACCAGATATCCTTTATAGTTTGCATATTTCGCTTAGTAATTATCAATAAAATAGGAGTTATGCCTTGCAACATAGGTACCTGAGAGAATCGTACAAAATAATCCTAAAGAGGTATATTAAATAAGGGTTTAACGAGCTGGAATCAGTTTTACTCCATCTTTTGTTAACATTTCAGAACTACCTATTTTAGTCCCCCTTTGTATAAAACTTTTCCTGATTGCTTAATCAAAGGGTTTTGAACAATTTTCTCCGTTCATTTTAATTGGAATTACGAAAAAGGGGTCTAAGGTCTGTTATGTTTTGTTGTTTTTATTTTGCTTTAATTAGTTTTTTTCTTTACAGTTGTGTTTTTGCGCGAAAGAAATGGCCGACTGCACGGAGTTGCTGTATAAGCGAAGGGGTGTTCTGGTAGAGTTCGGAAATAACAGTCAGCATGAATTTGTGCGTTTGCAATGTTTGTGCTTCAGGAAGAGGAGGGCTGATTCGTCTCTATACCAATGCTCGTAGTCTTAGAAATAAGAAAGATGAGTTATTTAGTTATGTTATTGATGGAGATATACACAGTGTGTGTAAGAGAATCATGGGTTAGTTTAATTATATTTAATGACACTGTGGGTGAATTTGATCTACAGGTTATGGTGGTGGGTTGATTATTTATATAAAAGATAACATTACTTAAAATCTAAATAATTTGATAAAGCAAGAAGAAGTTGTCACTGTAGATAGATATTAGAGTAATTAAAAGTAGGATACTATAGTTAGTAGCCTTTTACAGACCTACTGGATAGACTGATGATATAGATCAGCTAATTATAAGGGAAATCAATATACGATGGGAAGGGATAGAGCAGGTCGCAAGTTTATAGAATGTTTTCGGATAATTTGTTGAGTCAATTTGTTAATATACCAACAAAGGGTACCAATATATTAGATCTAGTACTTTCAAATGATGATAATTTACTTCAGAAATTGACTGTTGGGGAAGCATTAGGAAATAGTGGTCATCAGATGGTTCATTTTGACTTGTGAATAGGGAAAGGTAGGACCTTAAACATCAACAAACACTAAAAAAAAACTCTAAATTTTCTTACGAGGGAATAATGAAATAGTTAGAAACTTGCCGCATCAGATTAACTGAGGTGTAGAATTCAATGGGAAGAATACTTGAAAGATGTGGAATACTTTTGAGACTATATTAAACGTCTTCCATGAGAAGTTTATCGCAACGAAGGTCATTAGGAAGAAATGTAGGAAGCCATTATGGGGGAATCATGAGAGAGCTAGGAAAATTTATAACAAGAAAAGAGCATACCAAAGATTGTAGGGGAAAGGTAGTGCTCAAAATCTCAATCATAGTAGTTTGACTAGGAATGAGCTAAATAAGATAATTAAGAAAAGCAAAAAGGCAGCAGAAATTAATTTAGCTCAAACTAATAGTAAATATCCAAGAAAATTCTTTAGCTATTATAAAATCAATAACAAATCTAGTAGAGATATTTTATGGCCTAATAAATATGAATGGGTTGTGAAATAATCTGATGAGAAAATAGTATAGGTATTTAATAATCCAAACAGTTTGATTTATTATAGTTCTGGATTTGAGAATGAGGTGTTGGATACTATTAATGAGTTAAATACTAGTAGGGTTCTTGACCCGGATGACATTTATTCTAGGTTACGTAAATATATAGAAAGTATTGCAGTAGATCTTGAGAAAATGCATATATACTAGATCACTGGAATTTGGAAAGAAATACCTAATTCTTGGAAAATAGCAAATATAGTGCCAATTTTTATGAAAGAAGTAAAGAGGAATCCAAATAATTGTAGACCCTTAAGCTTAACATCTCTAGTTTGTAAAATTCTTATGAAGGTAGTTAAGATGGGTATTCGTCAGCAACTAGAAAGGAGTAGGTTAAAAAATTATGTTTATCATGGGTTTAAAGGTGGTAGATTACGAGTATGTTTAACAAACTTAGTGAAATTTATGGATTATGTAAGTAAATAATTAGATAAGGGAGAAAATGTTGTTGTAATTTACATAGATTTTTGCCGAAGGTTTTGACAATTTCCACATAAAGTAGTAATGCATAAATTAAAAGTGCATGGATGGGATATATGGGAAAGTTTTAAATTGGATAACTGAATGGCTGAAAGACAGGAAACAGAGGGGGATACTGAATAGGGTGAGGTCACAGTGGAGAAACGTTATCAGTAGCGTACCTCACGGATCAGTTCTTGGACCTTTATTATTCATAGTTTATAATAATGATCTTGGGAAAGGCGTAAATAGCAGTGTCAATTTTTGCTGATGACACAAAATTATAAGATGTAGTAAATGAAGTTGAGGCTAACTTTAAAGTGTAGAGTGACTTAAATAAGTTATTAACTTGGGCTCAGAAGTAGATGATGACTTTTAACCTTAAAATATGCAAAGTTATTAGCATAGGAAGGGATAATAGAGAATTTAGCTATGAAATGGATGAGCATTGGCTGAACAGTAGAGGATGAGAAGGCCTTAAGAGGAGTAGTAGATAGGTGACTGAGGTTTTCTAAGCAGTGTATTGAGGCAAAAAATAGAACAAATAGAGTGTTGGGCTTCATTAAAGAGGATTTTTAGTTATAAAAGTACAGAGGTTGTCCTTAAATTATATATCTCGTATATCAGGCCACATTTAGAGTACTGTATATAAGCATGGTCACTATATTTTAAAGACATGATATATCAACCTGCTAGAGTCAGGACAAAGGAAGGCAACAAAAATAATACCTTCCCTGAAGCACCTAAATTTATATCGATGTTCTCAGTTGAAAGGTGTGTGAGAAAGGATATGATTGACCTCTTTAAAATTTCTTCTGGGATACAGAAGTTGGATTTGAGTCAGTTCTTTGATTAGAAAAAGGTAGCGATAGGATTAGGGCTCCCCTTACCACTTGAAAGTATTTTTTTAACTAACAGAGTGGTAGATTACAAGAATTATTTGTAACCTGAGACAAATAGACTCCAAACTTAAATATTTCCAGCGCAGGCTAGATGAATATATGAGGAGGGTTGGTTATCATGGTTTTTAGGTTGTATTGGGGCAAAGTACACATTGTAACAGCAATTTGTGCATATTAGTGATATGTGTATTTTAACTTCACGATTTGGCTTTCGACAGCCATGATGGTGATGCTTTTTTAAGCAGTTTAGATGCAATCTTGTAGTGGAGGTTTATGGGGTGGGTGTTGACTCGGATGACCTCTGATATGCCCTTGTGGCGTTTTATCAGTTGAATTATGTTATGTTATGTTATGTCATGTCATGTTACGTTACGTTACGTTACGTTACGTTATGTTATGTTACATTACGTTATGTTACGTTACGTTACGTTATGTTATGTTACGTTACATTATCTTATTATGTTATGTTACGTTATGTTATGTTATGTTATGTTATGTTAAATTATGTTATGTTACGTTATGTTGTTATTCTGAACACTTGAGAGAGTGAGCGAGAGAAAGAGTAAGAGCAATATGTGTCTAGGTGAAGCCTCCGGGTCGAGACACCTTTTAAACATGGATGCCCCGAAGGGATGGGGGATGAGGCCCCCCCCCCCGCCCTTATCTAGGGCAGAAGGGGTTGCCAAGGAAGCCTTCGACTTCATCGACCCAACGCACTATTCGACATTTAGTCCCCTCTCCCCCATTTTTCGCTTTTCTTCTCGTTCTTTCTTATTTTTCTTCTTGTTCTTATCTTTGATTTTGTTTTGGCATTGTTCTTGCCCGTTGATTAGTGCCAGATTACCCCATCCCTTAAGAGCACACAAGGGGACGGGGATCAAAGACATTAAATTTTCTTTGTTCGGGTTTTATTCGCGGGTTAAAAGTGCCCCTCTAGCCCCAGGATTTGAGGGTGAATTCGTTTATTATGTAATTCCTAGCCCCTTCATTTATTTCTCCTCGGTCGATCTGCCCGTCCTTTCCTACTTCGAAGTATTGCGCCCCCGTTAGATTACACTATTTCCCTATCTCACCCTTGTTTTCGAAGGGGATTGGTACCCCAATCTTCTAGTCGTTTATCCCAGTACAATACACAAGTAACGCTGCTCGACTCTAGTGGCGAGATTCGCGATAGCCGAAACGAGGAACTTTTGCACCACCCTGTAGTTAGCAAGCGTAGTTGTTTATCGTTTTTAAATTTGGGGTCTTTATTTGCTGTAGATAATAAAGATAGGGTCATTATTTCGTGTAAATGATAAAGATTATGGTCTTTATTTCCTGCAGATGATAAAGATGGGGGTATTTATTTCCTGTAGATGATAAATATGCGGTATTTATTCCAGGGGCTGAGAAAGATTTTTTAATTTCAGGTAGATGATAAAGATAAGGTCTTTATTTCCTATCAATGCTAAAGATGCTGGTTTTTATTTCCTGTGGATGATGAAGATGGGGTCTTTATTTCCTGTATATGATAAAGATTAGGGTCTTTATTTCATGTAGATGATGGGTCTTTAGTTCCTGTAGATGATAAAGATTGGATCTTCATTTCAGGTAGATGATAAAGATGGTGGTTTTATGTCATGTAGATGATAAAGATAAGGTCTTTATTTCCTATAGATGATAAAGCTGCTGGTCTTTATTTCCTGTAGATGATGAAAATTTGGTCTTTATTTCGTCAAATGATAAAGATGGGGTCTTTATTTCCTGTAGATGTTAAAGATGGCGTTTTATTTTAGGTATATGATAAAGCTAAGGTCTTTATTTACAATAGCTGATAAAGATGGTGGTCTTTATTTCCTGTAGATGATGAATATAGGGTCTTTATTTCAGGTAGATAATCAATTAGGTTTTTATATTTCAGTTAGATGATAAAGATAGGGTATTTTTTTAGATAGATGATAAAGATAATGGCCTTCATTTATTGTAGATAATGAAGATGAGATGTTAATTACCTGTAAATGATAAATGTTAGGGTCATTATTTCATGTAGATGGTTAAAATGGGTATTTATTTCCTGTATATGTTAAATATGGGTCTTTATTTCCTGTAGATGACATTATGGGATTTTATTTTCAGTAGATGATAAAGATGGGGTCTTTATTTCTTGTAGATGATATACATGGGGTCTTTATTTCAGGTATATGATATTTTTTTGGTAGATGATAAAGATAAGGTCTTTATTTCCTATAGATGATAAAGATGGTGGTCTTTTATTTTATGTAGATGATGAAGATGGGGTCTTTATTTCCTGTATATGATAAAGATGGCGTCTTGATTTCCTGTATATGGTAAAGGTGTGGTCTTTATTTCCTGTAGATGATAAATATGGGGATTTTAGTTCCTGCATATGATAAAGATGGGTATTTATTTTCTGTAGATGATAAAGATAGGGTCTTAGTTTCCTGTAGATGATAAAGATGGGTTCTTTATTTCATGTAGATGATAAAATGGGGTCTTTATATCCTGGAGATGATAAAAAATAGAAGCTGTACTTCCTGTAGATGATAAAGATTGGTCTTTTTTTGTAGATGATAAAGTTAGGGTCTTAACTTCCAGTAGATGATAAAGATGGGATCTTTATATCCTGTAGATTATAAAGATGGGGTCTTAATTTCCTGCCGATGATAAAGATGGAGTCTTTATTTCCTGTAGATGATCAAGATGCGGTCTTTATCTAAAATTCTGATCTTCCCTTCACACATCAGTGGGGGAGGGGGGTTCGAACTCGAGCATTCCGGGGGATTGGAATTACCCATGGGCCACTTATTACCGATCCATTTTGAAACTCTTCTCAGCTTTTATTGATTTATTTTCCAAATTTTCTTCTTATTTCCATTCAATTTCGTTTTCCTTATTACTTCCGTTTCTTCAATTACTTTTATTCAATTTTCTTTCTTTTTTATCTTCCCCTTCCGTTTTTTTTTATTTTATCCATTTGTTTTTGTTATTTTTCTCCTACATTTCTAGACTTCGTTTGGTCAGTGTATCAGTCAATTCAGTGAATTGAATCAAGGCAGTAAATAAATTGAACAGTTCATTTACTGAGTTGATTCTCAGTCAATTTAGGTTGTGATTTAGCGATCCACTTTAGTCAGTCACTTCAACTGAATCATTTTAAAGAGTGTATTTAGCGAGTCAATTTAGTCACTTCAACTGAGTCAATTTAGGGAGTGATTCAGGGATCCACTTCAGTCAGTCACTTCAACTGAATCAATTTAAGAGTGTATTTAGCGAGTCAATTTAGTCACTTCAACTGAGTCAATTTAGGGAGTGATTTAGCGATCCACTTTAGTCAGTCACTTCAACTGAATCTTTTCAGAGAGTGTATTTAGCGAGTCAATTTAGTCACTTCCACTGAGTCAATTTAGGGAGTGTATTTATCTAGTCAATTTAGTTACTTCAACTGAGTCATTTTAAGGAGTGTATTTAGCGAGTCAATGTACTTCCACTGACTCGTTTTAAGAGACTGGCTGGGATAAGATTGACTAACGAGGGCTTCGAAGGCGAAAGGAGCGCAGTGATGCGGGTTAAAATCGATCGAAGATGCGAAGGCCAGTGATTATTTGGGGGGTAGGGGGACACCACCTATCTCAGAACTCCGTCGCACCTCCAAATCCCGACTCTAAAATACGAACTTCTACCCCATTCGGTCCAACCCAGGAACTAAGGAAAGTAATGAGCTCACTCACCTCTGGGTAACTCCTACCCCTCCTAGTAACTGGCTGGCGACACACCAGCGACTCCCCGGGCCGCCCATGGTTACTAAAGGGTGAGTTACCAGGTAACCAAGCGATGCTCCCATAACCCCCATGATCACCCCGATGGAAGGGGGGAGATTCATTGAACACTCACGTGACAGATGAACCTCGGGAGGAGAGGGGGTGGGAGCACGGCCATTTTCTTTTTATTTCAGCCCCTTTTGTAATGATCTTTTCATCATTGATTCCCGAAACTGTCGGGGAGGGTGGGGGGGGGGTATAGAAAGGGGAATGGGGATAAAAAGAACGGGGGGGGGGGAGAAGTAGGGACTGGGGAAGGTAGTTTAATGTTGATTTCCCGGAGGATTTTCTGACACAGTTGCATTTCTAGGTGATATTGCAACACACCATAGGGGAATTGTCCTCCTCATTAATCCCCCCTCACCTCTAACCTATAAATTAACTTCTTCTCATGGAGATGGTAGGGAGACGGGGGGATTTTCTCCCTGTATCTGATAACCGGGGTGTATGAGAGACCCCACTGCAAATGGTTAAGGGGATGTTATGTTTTCAGTGGGGAATTCGTCCAAGTTATCTTTGCCCCAATTCTTCCTTCCCATTTTTTTTCTAACCTTTCGTTTCTTTTTGTCCTTTCACTAAACGAAAATTCCTCTCCCCCTTCCAACTCCCACTCCTTGCAGGGAAGGGAGAAGGACTCTATAAATTGCACCATTGCACCTCCCCCCCCCCCCCCACACACACCATTTGTCTCTATTTTCCGTCTCCTGCCTGCATTTAATCTCGCCCATTTGGTTCATGGAGGAGAGAAAATGGGTAAAGCATACTGCGTGCGTGTTCGTAGGTTGGAGCCAATGTAACTCTGAAGTACGAATAATAACTCTCTTTGTGGTTATCTTCCCGTGATCAGGGCATTCGGAAGTATATGCGAGATGTTCGTAAGAGAAATCAGTGACTCAGAGGTGCAAACTATAAATAGGGTTCAGGAAGAAAAGGAAATGGGTAAATCATCATGCGCGGGGTGTTCGTAGGTGAGAGCTGAGGTGCACCGGAAGATAGATTATCTTCCTGCTATCAGATCAGGGCGTTTGTCAGTATATGCAAGATGTTCGTAAGAGAAATCAGTGACTCAGAAATGCACACTATAAATTGGTTCAGGGAGGAAAGGAATTGAGAAAAGCATCCTGCGTGTGGTGTTCGTAGGTGGGAGCCGAGGTGCCCCCAGAAGTAAGAACAATAACACTTCTTGATTATCTTCCTGCGATCAGATCAGGAGGTTCGGCAGTATATGCGAGATGTTCACAAGATAGAAATCAATGATTCATAAGTTCGAACTATAAATAGGGTTAGCTTGTCATGACCAAATTCTGAGTTTAAGAACCCTATAAGATGTTCCTATGTGAGATATCCATGTGCCTTGGAAGTACGGTCTAAACCATCCAGGGTTGTCTCTATGACCCAAATGGGGAAGCTCTGAGAGATGTTCGTAAGAGAGAAACCTGTATGATTTCGACGTAAGAACGATAACTTTGGATAGATCGTGACCTTATTAAAGGCTTAGTAACCTTCGCGAGATGTTCGTAGGCGAAAGAACACCAAGTTGGCTCAGAAGCACTAACAATACACTCGCTGTGCTTATCCTATCGTCTATGTTATACTTCTTAGCCCAGATTTAAGGTTCACTTACCCCTGCGATGTGTTTGTAGGAATGAATCCCACGTGACCTAGAAGTACGAACCTCATCCCTTGTCAGAGTTATACCACCATGAGATTCGCGTGATTCTGTTGGTTCACTCGCTGAAAGACGTTTGTTTTTAGCGGTATGCATGTAAGTGTGTGTGCAGAATTCTTATTTGAGAAGAAGTATGTGCAATTTCCATCTTCCATAACGCCCCTCCCCCTCCCCACAAACCCATCTCCGCCTGTATATATATATATATATATATATATATATATATATATATATATATATATATATATATATATATCAGAAGGAGCAAATGTTTTTTCTGCGGGTGATAACAACCACCACAGGGCTTTCGCCATATTTATTTTCTGCCTTTCAAAACAATTTTGAAGACAGAAATAAAGGTGCAGAAACCTTGCATTGTGAGCAGGTAAGAAGATGTGGTATAAAAATTCCTTGGAGGTTCCTAGCTTAGAGAGATACTGGATTTGATGGGGTAACGCTTTGGGCGAAGTAGAGTCACTGTGCCTGGTAGCTCAGCGGTAGAGCATCTTACCGGCAATCAGCAGACCCGGGTTCGAGTCCCGGCCAGGAATTTCAAACTTTTTCCCCTGGCGTTATCTCTGTCTTCTCGGTAAAGGATTGCCTTCATTATGCCGCCCTCTGCTCTTTTTGATTCTAGTCTTCTTCTAATGTCCCTTTCTCTTACCTCTAAAAAACTCCCGTTTCTTGTCTCATTGCTCATTTGCATCCAATTTCTCTCTTTTGTGGGGAGAGAGCTTGCGTGTACCATATATTTTTCGAGCTATGTCGTAGGGGATGAGGTTCCAGACAAAGTGCGTCCATCCTCTACTCTTCTATCCTCTATCCCTTCGACTGATTAAAAAAACCAAAAAAAAACAGCCTACTACTATCCTTTCAGCTTTATCCTTCACCTGTCTAAATTTAAGGACCTGACAACTACTTCATGGGTCAGAAGAGAGGCTTTGGAACCTCTAAAAATAACGCGCGCGTCAGCTTTGCCATCTTCATGAAGGATCGCCGAGTTGTCCTCAAGACTAGAAGTCCAGTCGGCTCACGATGGATCCGCCGACGAGACCCTCGCCCAAAAAGCGAGCACTGCATCGGCAGTGCCACGCCAGCTTTCCAACGTCCCGGAGCTGGAGTCAGCTGCTGCGGAGCTGGCTCAACGGGCCAAAAAGAAGAAGAGGAAGAGGAAAGAAAAAAGAAGAGAAAATAGAAAGAGAAGAAGAAAAGGCAGTAACAGAAGTGAAACCAGAGAAAGATTGGAAAAAATGAAAGAATAAAAATATGGAGAAGAAAGAGGAAACAGAGAAGTCGCTTCCAAAAAGGAAGACTCTGTCCTCTGCAGACAAATGTGCGAGGGTCATCCTTATCGGTGATTCTCAATCAAGGGATCTGCAGCCCATGCTAGCGGCCCAACCTCGCACCAGTGTGAAGGTAAGCTGCCAACCAGGGCGTGGGAATCACCAGATAAGAGTAGAGGCTGAGAAATTTCAGATTTCTGAGAGTTCAGTCGTTGCCCTGATGGTAAGTGGCAACGACCTCTACCTCAGAGGAGGTAGGGTAGGCCCTACAGGTGAGATTCTCTAGACGGTCATAGGGGCTCACTCGAGAAATGTCTCATTTACCAACGAATAGCAGATTTATGTACGGCGGAGGGGGTGATTTTGTCGACCCCTACCGCATATTTTAAGGTAGGAACGATCTTAACCAAAGGAATGATATGCACATTTCCTTTAAATGAAAGGCTGTACTCTCAAACCTGATACAAGATTTCGTGGAGCGGACTCAAAGGACGGTCCGGCCAGAGTGAGGGCGGACGTGCGTCTGTACACCAAAGTCACCTCTGGAACGACCTTTGCGGAGGTGGATAGAAAGGGTGTCACCACACCACCAAAAGGGAATAGAGAAAAAAGTAAGACGGAAAACGGAAAAGCGTAGGGAGTCCTACATTTTGGGACTCCGTTAAAGTTTTTGTTTAATGCGAGGTCAATCAAAAACAAGTTTATTGAACTTCCTGGTTTCGTGGCCACAGAACGACTTGAAATGTTGGCCATAAAAAGTCGTGAGTAGAAACTTCAAACTGATATTTTGAAAGTGAATTCACGATTCCCGGTTAACAACTCTTCCAAAAAGATAGGCCAGACAAGCTTAGTATGAACGTCGCAAAAGAAGGAAATACTGCCCGCCTTCAAGATGTTCTTGGAAGATTGGGGAGTGCTCGGACACTTGGCAAATGTCTTTTAGCGTGAACAAATCTAAAGTGATGCATATCGGCCACCGAAACCCCCAATCTCAGTATATCCTTAAGGGCACTGCTCTTGGATCCACCGACATTAAGAAGGACTCGGGTGTAACTATCACTAGTGATCTCAAGTTCTCCAGGCAGTGTATTGAGGCGGAGAAGAAAGCCAAAGGATGTTAGGTTATATAGAGCGAAAGTTTGGATTTTAGAACAAGGAGATTGTACTGTGTTTGTATAACTCCCTTGTCCGACCGCACACTGGAGTATGTCGTACAATTTTGGAGTCCCTCGTTTCTAAAGGACATTACGAGATTGGAACATGTGAAGCGGGCAACCAAATGATTCCCTCTATCAGACACAAGAGTTATGAAGATAGGTTAGGGAATTAGATTTACTCTCATTGGAGGCCCGGAGGCTGCGTGGTCAGCCTATCGAAGTGTTTAAAGTGCTTTGAAGCTTCAACAATGTAGACTACAGGAATATTTTCCACCTTGGCGAGAACAGAACCAGAAACCATGGCTACAAACTTGAGCTGAAGCGCTACCACCGTGATCTGTGTGGGAAATTTTTCACATACAGCATCTGTGGTACATGGAACGCACTTTCACTGAAAGTTGTCAACAGCAATTCTGTTGAGCAGTTCAAGTCGCGTCTAGACAAAGTCTGAAAAGTAGCCATTTGGGCACTTGAACCATTGGTCGAGTGTTCTTTGAGGGCGTCAATTGACACTTTTGAAGACTGCAACTCTTATGCCAAAGGTACCCTCTTTGAATGGACCGTAAGGTCTACTAGGGTACTTCTTTTCCTTGTACCTCCTTGTAGCTCTCTCTCTCTCTCTCTCTCTCTCGCGCGCGCGCTCCAATGAGATAGTGTTCTAGCATTCGTGGCCGAGAACCCGCTCTCGCAGGTTTCCCAGCCGTGGGTGGATTAGGGGCAAGGGGAGAAGGAGAGAGGCATAGAGGGATAAAGGAGGATCGAGGACTAGAAGCGTTTGAGCATAAGGGCTAGAGGGGTCAGGGGGGGAGGAGAGAGGCATTGAGGGATAAAGGAGGATCCGGAAGTAGAAGCGTATGACTAGAGAGGAGAGGGAGTTGCTCCTGAGGATTTCAGAATTGTAGTGGAAGGAGGTGGGAGTAAACTACATAAAAAAATGTGTCATTGTCGTAGAATTCTTTCTGATAAGAACCCTACTTACCTGACACCACTTTTATTTAGTGTCGTAGAATGCCCCTCCTTTTTGTTCCATCTCTAAGAGTGCTAAGAGTGTCTAATATATATTGATATTATAAGAATATCTTAAAGAATAGAGCCGTTACCAAACACGTAAGGATATAAAAGAAACGCCCACTAATTCACAAAATAAACTTATATTTTATCTTTAACCATTGAATACACAACCTTTATACATTAACTACAGCAATACTCTGAATATTAGACTAAACAAGCATTAATTAAATTAGTTTCCCCACAAAAATTGGTTAACGTTTTCTCTAGACAAAACAATAATATAAGAATTAGGCTTACGGACTCATGTGGAGTTTAAAGGGCCTCAGAAATGTTATTGACTCACGACGCGTGCCGTGTGTCCAGTTGTAGATGGGAGAAATTCCACGGTCGTTTTGGCGAGGGTAGCAGCTGGGGGGTCCACACGTTCTTCCGGGGGGGAAGGGTTCTTTAAGGACGAGAACCAAGACGGTGCTTTATGCAACACCTAGGCAGTCGTGGTCTCTCTGGCGAGAGTGAGTCGAACTTGTTTCTTAAATCAAGTTAACTTGGAGTGCGGTGTGATGACCGAGTAACGAGCTCGAGGAGGAGCTTTTCTCTTTCGTTACTTATTTCTTTATGGATGAGGACTGAACTCGGGGAGGGTCTTCTTCACGGGCGAGGATAACGGAGGGGGGTTTCTCTGGCGAGAATAAGTTACTTAAAGTTTGGTGTGGCCACCGAATAACGGGCTTGAGGGGGAGCCTTTTCCTTCTTATTTTCTTAATTCCTCAAGGACGAGGAATATCCCTGGTGTTTAAGGTGCACCAGGATATAAGGAGTCTCTCTGGCGAGAGTAAATCGAACTTACCAAAGTTCACTTATCGTTTGGTTTGATAACCAGGGACTTAGCTCAAGGATGAGCTTTTTCTTAGCCCCTTAAGGTAGGTAGCCCTGCCTCTCTTGCAGGGTACTTCTTGGTCTGGCGACCCAAGTAAACTACCTCTCCAGTCTCGGTAGCTCGCTTGTGGATCCGAGGACTTCGTCACCTAGAGACTGACGTATACTACCAATCCAGTCTAGGTAGCTCGGTTTTAATCGAGGACTTCGTCACCTGGCCTGACGTATACTACCAATCCAGTCTAGGTAGCTCGGTTTTGGATCCGAGGACTTCGTCACCTGGCCTGACGTATACTACCAATCCAGTCTAGGTAGCTCGGTTTTGGATCCGAGGACTTCGTCACCTGGCCTGACGTATACTACCTCGATTTTCCTCAGAGTTCCTCATTTATACCTCGCACCCCCACTGGGGGAGTGGTAAGGGGGAGAGGGGCTTGAGGACGGCCCCAGGAGAGTTCTTTTTCCTAACGGTCTTTTCCACGAAGTCAAACATCGGCTCCTCGTTAGCCATCGAGATTGGGAGAAACCCGTCTCCAATTTCTTGTTCGACGTGAAACTGGATCTCACTCTCCTGGGGGAGATCTTACCTTTTTGACCTTTAGGGTCTTTCATGGCACTGGGTTGAGCCACGTTGTGGTTACGCTTTCGACTCGCCGATGCCTGGGGCGGATGTCCTTGCGGTAACCGCCTTGGAACTACACCAAGAGTGGTCGAGGGGGGGGGGGGGGGAAGTGACCATTCCCTTACAGTCATTATGTCGTTTGTTTTCCTATGGTGACTCCCCCTCCCACCTAACAAAACAGTCCCAGTATATGCAATATGTTCGTAAGAGAAATAAGTGACTCAGAAGTGCGCACTAATTAAAGATTATGATTTTAGCGAAGATTTTGTGTTTATCAATTGGAATTTTTCCATAAAATGATTTTCATTAATGATGAGCAGAAGACATTGTTATCATCATCATCACCATCATCATCATCATCATCAATAACTCTATAATTTAAGAAGGGGATTTTTTTTTAGTTTTGAATAATGATTTCGTCTTAGTTTGGTTATGACTTATGTTTTTATCAGTTATTTGTTATAATTCTTTTAAAATATCAAAAAACAAAATGGTGAAGTTCAGAAATAAATATAAGTATCGAAATTTTGTGAATTTTTTAAAACCCAAAGAAGTACAAATGGTGAAGTTCAGAAAATTTATTTTTATATATCATCTATAACTATATTTTAGCAACGTGATACTTTGAAAGGGGATACATTTAGTTTAGAGTTCCTTTTTAAAATTATTATTATCGGCTAAGTTCAGAAAATTTCAAAAATTTAACCCTGCTGCTTTTTTTTAGATTTTAAATTTTAATCTTAGTAGCGAAGCCGTTGCCTGGTTTATTTATAATTTGAAAAATCCATCAATACTGTTCTAACATACAAAAGCTGTCTTTAATTAAAATTGAAGCGAACGGAATTAAGAAAAGTTTTTAATTTGATATAAAATTGCATCCCAAATCATTTAGAGCTGGCTGTTGTAAACATGATGGATCTGAATTCGGCCCCAGTTTTTGGCAGAGTAGTCAAGGATCTGCACTTGGCCTACTTTATCGTATAGTATCCATAAATGACCTTGATAACTAATCCCTTAGGAAAACCTTCAAATTCATTAATGCCATGAATCTAGGAAACAGGAGTTTTCCCATCCAATGTGCTGAACTTACAGGTGGACCTAGATAAAATTGTTGAGTGGACAAATAAATGCCCGATCAATATTAACAAAAGTAACGGCAAGGTCATTCATGCACTTAACATGTCGAATTCTACCAAATGAACGGACACAATCTATTCAGTTATCTTAAAAGGGAAATCAGGGCCTGATAGAGCCAAACCGAGGTGAAATTCGTTTTCAGCGCACAAAAGATCTCAAAATGTTCAAACCATACGTCGAAGTATCGAAGAAAGTTACCAGGATGCTGGGATATATTGACCAGAACTTCACGTTTGTTAAAAAATATCTTCTCACTATATGGAAATCCTACGTTCGTTCTCATTTCGAGTAGGCATTTTTTGCCTTCCTTCCTGAATGAAGACGTAAGATTTATGGAGAGGATTACACGTAGGACAATTAAACTAATCCCCAGCTTAGGAATACACAGCATAAAGAAAGACTTCAATCCTTACACCTGCTTGCAAGTACGCGATTGCGTGGGTAACTGATTGAAATCTTTAAAATACTAAAAGGATCCATTAATATTGATTATAAATTACTGTTCGATATTGGTGGTAGAGCAACCATTCTTCAAAATGGTTTTACATTGGTAAACAAATGCTACAAATCGGTCACAGCTAAAAATTTTCTTTAGTTATAAAATGACACAAACGTGGAATACTCTAGCTACTCGAGTAGGTAAACGCACACATCAGTTAATATGTGAAAATCGTCTTGAATATTTTTTAAATGTAAATATTACTTTAAATTAAGTACAGTTGAGAACGTCTATTTAACGACCAAGAAAAGTAGCGAAGGTAATATAGTAATAATAATAATAATAAGTCTTTTGTAATGCGCTCTTCAAGGCCTGAGGCCTTCCCAGAGCACACGTTGTGCTGAGATGAGAATGGAAATTCAATGGAAATTCAAGAGGGGGGAAAAGGCAATACTGAAAAGATGCGTTTTCAGAAGACGCTTAAATTAAGCAGTACCAGTATTAATCACTTGAAAAGCGTATGTATAAATGCGTTTCCAAGATTCCTTCCGATGGCCGTGAGAGGAACTTTTAATCCCTCTATCGTGAATGTGACTTTG
The DNA here is from genome assembly GCA_963969495.1 of Ceratothoa steindachneri. Classification (NCBI taxonomy): domain Eukaryota; kingdom Metazoa; phylum Arthropoda; class Malacostraca; order Isopoda; family Cymothoidae; genus Ceratothoa; species Ceratothoa steindachneri. Next base: position 47,045,071 of record OZ018332.1, read on the forward strand.
AGTTCCATTAAACCTACACGAATCATAGGTGCACACGTAGATAGTGTGAATCCTGAGTCTTAGACCTAGCATTAAAAAGGTCAAAAAGAAAAATCAGGTACTGTGTAGATATGTCTATCGGTAGACCTAAACAGAACAATCTGTAATTATTGTGTCATCAGAGAAGAGAAAATCAATAGAGGCGTATCCATCATCGGTGGAAAGGGATCTCTCTTGAAAGCGGGGTAACTGGCACCCATCAGCAAAGGAATAGGATGGTTTACAACGGGGTGGGGACGGAGTGAGGCATAAGTATGCTACAGCAAAGATTATTACACAGAATGTATTGAGAATTGTGTATTTTTTTGTGTCGCTTGTTGATTTATTGCAGGAGTACGCGAGTGACTGTAGATGTGTCTACATAAACGTGTGCGAATATGCCTGCACGCGCGTATGTGCGTGACTACGATAATAAGACGCATGCACTTCGTTCGTGACACATGATTGCGCAACACGACCCCTCCCCCCAGAAGGGGGACAGGGGGATTATCTAAGTGGAAGAGGACATGTTACCTGGCCTTCTAGTTACCTCCCCCCCCCCTTCTTGGTAGATGGTAGCTTTAGGTAGCAAGTAGAGTGGGAGACGTAAACAAAGGGCTATGTGCGTGTCTCGGTTTCGGTCGAAGCAGAAGCCATCCATCCCAGATCCTGGAACAGGCGACAGCAAAAGAATGGCAAAAATCTAAGCTTCACTCGCCAAAATGGCGACATTTTTGGGGAAAATATTTTTTAAATCCCTTTTCCTTGATTCATTGACTGTGTGTCTGTATGTGCGTTTGCTCTCTCACTCCCTTTGGTTCTTTCAAGGGCTGTAGCTTTGCTCCCACATTAAACTACGGGTTTCCACTGATATAAACAGCAGACGGGGACAATCGGTGGTAAATCCCAAACAAACAAACAATTATTTTTGTATGTGAATGATTTTTCGCTACGGAATTTACCGCACACATTGTCAGTGGGAATGTTTTTTTGCTACTGATGTTGCCATTGGTGCGCCCCTTCTGATGCCTATCTCAGTGGTAATCTACGGCTTAACGTGGGATCCCACTCAGCGACTAATCACGTCCCGTGTGGCTTAACTTTCCGCATTGTGAAAAAAGTGAGTTTACTCAGACGTGGTCCCAAACAGGGCTTCTATTTTAATGTTCCTTCCATTATTTCCCTTATTTCTACCCTTTTCTGCTCCGCATTTTTTTTGTTCTATTTATCGTTTCCTCGTCCATATCATATATTATTTTCATTTTTATTGTTTTTCCCTCAGCCTTTCCTCCCTTTTTATTGTTTTCCCCTCCATTATTTCCATTCTCACATTTTTCTCTTCAATGATTTCACCTTCCGCTCTTCTTCATTCATTTCTCTTTTTTGTTTACATGTCTCCTATCATTTTTCCCTGTCTGTTTTCCCCTCGTTTTTACATCAAATGTCTTGACTCTCTAGCCTAATTTCTCTTCTGTTTCCCTATTTCCGTCCTATTAGGTGGCTGTTACTTGGTTCATGGGTGCTTGTTTTCCCACTTCCTTCTCGGAGCCTGGCATTTTCCCTTTTTTATTTGTCCCTAATTTATTGGTTTCTCATCTGCCTCGATTTATTTTTCTTGTGTCCTTAGCCCCACCATCTTCAGCTAGGATATTTTGCCCTCTCTATTTAATGCAAAGTTCCAGGTTCTTGGAAAGTACAAGGACTTTTCCCCTCAAGATTATACAAAGGGGATGGCTCCCTCTACGAAGAACCGCCCCCTTTGCGTGTTATCCGGTCTTTTAAGACGGGCCAAATTTCTCTCGCGTTTTCCTTTAAATAATAACACGTAGGTGACCTTGATTTCTCCTTGTTGACTGGTCATTGGCCGTCTTTAGGGGCCTTGGAGAGAATCCCGGGGTGGCTTGTTTTATTGACGCAGAATTGCATTCACACGTGTAGTTATAGTGTCAATAACACCTACACAACGTCTGCGTTTCTCCTTTCTAATACGACCTCACCATATATCACTTCTCCCGTGGTGCCGTCACAATCCCGAGGTGTAGTTTTGTTCTTTTATCGGACGGAATCGAAGGTATTTAGGACAAAGAAAATTAGCCATGTTTTAAAGTAACAAAACTTAGCTATGGAAATAAGAACATAAGAAAAAAAGGAGTCTGCAAAAAAGCTAATCAATAGTCTATCCGAGGCAGCTCGTGTAAAAAGAAAGTAGATAGAAAGGAAATAATAAACTCAAACTGTATGCCGATTTTCAGGAGTTTCCAGGAACGAGTTCGTATTTAGGCGGTCTGAGGGGACACACAATTGCGAATTAATGGCGCATGGAGTGAAGTGGTGAGGGTTTAGACATTGTATAGATTTTCGGGTCGATTTATTTGGGCCTTGTCACTTTATTAAAGATCTAACTGTCACTTGCTTTGTTTTCAAGGTGAATTAAACCGGCAAACGACACTGAATATTTTACTAGTTTTATCATTCATCATCATATGCATCATATGAGGTGGCTGAAACACAAAGATCGCTCGATGGCTTAGGTTCCATCCCAACAAATTATTTCACTTTCCTTAAAAAGTAAAAAAAAATATATATTTTATTTCGTTTGCTATCACTCTCTCTTCCTTCTTTCCTGTATGATCATTATTTGGTCTTATACAAAGACGAAACCGTTGTGTATCATCTTTTCGTATTTCCTATGGGTTATTGAGCATAGTTATGTACATAAATATGTACTAGAATATATGATGTGTATATATTATTTTAAAATTTTATGTATACATGGATACTACAGCCATATTTTGTTAGCTATGGGAATGAACCTACATGACTATGGATGCTATGGATTATAAATATGAGATAGTCTGGGGTGTATACTCATGTATGAGTATAGGTGCATATATATATATATATATATATATATATATATATATATATATATATATATATATATATATATATATATATATATATATACAGGGGTTGGACAAAATAATAGAAACATTAACTACTGCACCCATTCACACCAAAAAAGATTTTAAAACTTGTTTAAAATGCCTGAAAATGACGTTGGACACATATTGGTCTCCATAATTCACAGATCTTGCCATAAGCAAGTTTTTTGTGTAAATTGGAGCAAAAACTAGGGGATAGATTCTCTCTAAAAAGCGTCTACGAAGGAGCTAGAGCAAGTTTCACCCGAAACCAGTTAAATTCTTATAGATACAGCACAAAACTGTATGAATCGATTGGTCAGCGTATTGAATCTAATTATACTGATAAGGAGGAGGGGACTCAATGTCAGTAATTTAATTAATGTTTCCATTATTTTTTCCAACCCCTGTATATATATATATATATATATATATATATATATATATATATATATATATATATATATATATATATATATATATATATATATATATATATATATATATATATATATATATACATATATATATCCAACAAACCGCAAGAAACAGAAAACGGGAAAATTTGGAAATATTATTTTCCTAATTCTCAAAAATTACATACTAGCGTGGGATTCGAACCGTGTACACTGAGGCAGTGATCATCCATTCGGTTTGCAAGTGGCTTAAGAGACGATTTAATTGAGATCAAAGGGGATGTTCCCTGCTTCAGTGTACACGGTTCGAATCCCACCCTAGTACGTAAATTTTGCGAATTAGGAAATAATATTTCCGAAGAAATATTTTCCCGTTTTCTGTTTCTTGCGGTTTGTTAGATTCATTTTCATCATTCTTTCGCGTCCATGAAAGATTAATACATTGTATATTCGTCGCGTGTTTACCTCAATTCTCCTTTGTCCTTTGAATTCCATATTAATTTCTCTCTCTTTTTCGTAGTTCCGATCGACCTTGCGAATCGTAGCTTAAAAGCTTGTTTATTCGGAAGATTTTTTGGTCTTCCGCGTAGCCAAGTGGCCTAAGAGACGATTTAATTGAGATCAAAGCAGATGCTCACTGCCTCAGTGTCCACGGTTCGAATCCCACCCCTGTACGGAATTTTTGCGAATTAGGAAATACTATTAACCAAGAAAAATTTCCCGTTTTTTGTTTCTTATATATATATATATATATATATATATATATATATATATATATATATATATACATGTAAGTATACTCATCATATATAACATATTTTGATTTTTTATTCAGGTAAGTTAAAAAAAGCGTGACCAACGAAAACTAATATAAGCCACCGAGAGCAAGATCGTATACACTCATACAAACTTACACCGCTTTCTAAGACTATGGGTTACGTACATACGAGGGGCGGTCAATAAGTTTTGCGAATCAGTAGGGCAAAAGAGAGGAAGGGGGATGGATGCTTGTGGGGGTGTTAGGACAAGTTATGACAAGTCAGGACCTGCAGCCGCACGCTCCTTCCTCGTCTACTTAAGAAGCAGTAGCTGATCGCAGATCGTTAGTCACAAATTTTTCAACAATGGAGAAGGTTGAACACCACGCAGTGATCAAATTTTTGACCAAGGAAGGCAAGAATGCAAAGGAGATCCATGAACGCATGGTTGCAGTGTACACCGACCCCGCCCCTTCTTATGCAACCCTTGCTTGCTGAAATAGGGAGTTCCGCCATGGTCGTCAGCCACTTGTCCTTGAGGCTTCGAATTCCCGACAACCAGAAATCTTTCGACTGCTGTTCAATCCACTCCTGGACGGCGAGCTGGACATCTTCATCGTTCCCAAACCGGCGTCCACGCAGTGCAGCCTTGAGCTGGCGGAATAAAAAGTAGTCGCTAGGGGCCAGATCTGGACTGTACGGGGGATGGGAGATGGTTGATCTCCTCGAATCCGCACTCGCGCAGGGCAGCTTGTGCAACTCTGGCCTTGTGGACTTTGACGACGTTGAAGTCGATCATGGGGCGCGAGGTTTCTAGGGACCCAACGGGCAGAGACCTTGGTCATGACGAAATTGTCGTGGATGATGTTGATAACACTTCCATGTGATATTCCAAGTTCTCGCTCGATTTCTTCGACCTTCACCCGTCGATTTTCGAGGATCATCCTCTCTACACGGGTCACATTGTTCCCGTTGGTCACCTCTGATGGGCGTCCTGGACGGGGGTCATCTTCAAGGGACTCACGACCATGGCGGAACTCCCTATTCCAGCGAGCAATGGTTGCATAGGAAGGGGCAGTGTTGGTGTACCCTGCAACCATGCGTTCATGGATCTCCTCTGCATTCTTGCCTTCCTTGGTCAAAAATTTGATCACTGAGCGGTGCTCAACCTTCTCCATTGTTGAAAAATTTGTGACTGACGATCTGCGATCAGCTACTGCTTCTTAAATAGACGAGGCAGGAGCGTGCAGCTGCAGGTCCTGACTTGTCATAACTTGTCCTAACACCCCCACAAACAGGCATCCTCTTCCTCTCTTTTGCCCTACCGATTCGCAAAACTTATTGACCGCCCCTCGTATAAATAAAATACAATATTTATAAAATATATTTGGAAATAACTTCTAAATTTTTCAAGTTAATCTGTTAGTTTAATTTTATACTTCGAAATGTAGCACAAAATCTTCTTAAATAGTTCTGTATTTTGGTATTTTCTTTACGCCATACAAATTCACACAATGCAGATATGGATTCCACAAATTCAAAGAATACATCTTTCTTAAACGACAGTTTTAAATCAATTGAAACTTTATTCTAGAAGGGTTTCTGGGTTTTGGGGGTTCGGTGCACGCTCTCCGATCTTTTTGCCAATAATAATTTCTTCAAATACATATTTGGAATCAGCGTAAGAAACTGCATTAGTGGTGAAATGTACACAAAGATTGGAGAACGTACACCAACCACCCAAACTTACCTAACCTAACTTTAATAATTTATGAATATACATATTGAGAATCAGCGTAAGAAACTGCATTCGGGCTGTAATTTACAAAAGACCGGAGAAAATTCACCTGACCCAAAAGAACTCGGCTTTCTCTACCTTCCCCAAAGTAGCTTGTTAAAACTCATTAATGAATGCATTGTGTTCACAAAAGAGGACAGTCAGATATTTAGGCAATCCGCAATGATTATAATTTTCTCCTTTTTACTTAACCTGAAAGATGTTTTCTATTTATCGATACCATTTTTTTTTTTTGGGGGGGGGGGGGAACTATGATATTTAATTATTACTGTATGCAGGAATGAAAGCTTCGAAAGTAAACACAGATATATTAATGGGTTGAGAGGTACTGACACTCTGAGTACGAAGTAAGAACACAAATGAATGACGTCACAGCATTTCTCGGAATCACCCACCATGTACGTTAATGGATAGGAAATACGTTCGCGTCTATGTCGACGTTGTGTGTGTAAGTGTGACTTTAATATGCAAGAGTAGATGTCAATCGTTAAACCAGAATTTACTTGGTTTAGTCCGTGTAATAGAGATGTGACACGAGTCGTATTTACATAAATTAAGGGACCATTTTACCTTGGGAAAAAAATTCAAGGTCACTGTCGCTTCTATGGAAACGCGCAGGACGCGTAAGTAAGCTATTTCATTCGCTGTTGCGTTGTTCTGTTCTTTTGTAAACTCTGTTCTGGGAAGTAAATTAAGGCTGGTTATAGGCGGCTCAGATTTTATATCCCCACTAACTAAATGGCATAAATTTAAGCGTGAATACTCATTTAGATGCTGCACTTAGGAGAAATTAGTTTAAATCTATGTGTGTATTAAAATGTATTTTATTTTTCTGCTTAATGTGTTTGAAGCCATAGGGGCATAAGTACACAAGATGACTTGTTTGTGAATGGTAAGAAGGAATATGCTAACCCGATTTACACCTAACGTACTGAACTTCACAATGTGAAGAATTTCCCTTGTGCACCTACATGAGACCCTAAGACAGCAAATGTGCGTCTCTCAGGAAATGAACCAGTCATAAAGATGACAAAGAACAAGTGCGTCTTGACCACGTCTATGCAAACCCCATTTAATAAAAGTATATATATATATATATATATATATATATGTGTGTGTGTGTGTGTGTGATGCCCATAGAGGCAGTTTAAGTACACCATTTTGGTATTGGTTCGAGAAATCCGAAACTCATTCATTTTTGTGTAGCAAGAACATTTTTCGGTCATAACGGGTGATACACTGATGTGGAAAGCAAAGGAAGAGAGAGAGAGGGGACGAGGACTCTCCCATTCTTTACATCAATCATTTTGATCTACAGGGCTGGAGTGGACACTCCCTCTCTGTACGCGCAATCGAAAATCTAGCAAGAGAGAGACATCCCATCGCCCCCTATACGATAATGAGTAGCCATGATGACGTATCACCATGCAGGGTCCTACGCATTTTCCATTCAAAAAGAGCAACACAAAAATAGTACCTGCGAAAAAAAGCTTAGCAGATAGTATTCTGCAGCTGTGTGATATGATGCAGAGTCCTAGCACCGCACGTACGGCCTTCTAACTGCCACGTTCTGGATCCAGGGCAACACCAACTCTTCCATGTACTTGAAGTAGCTACCCGAGAAGATTAACGAGGGAAATAACGTGGCACTCGCTACTGACTACCCTAAATACCATGATGGAGACCGTAAACTTTGTCTTCTCGCATGAGAAGAGCCAAAGCATGCCAGGCTTGAGGGGGTGTTTCACTTTGTTCACAAACTACGCAGAAACTTCCTTCAGCTTGTCCTTCATCTTATGCGACAGAAGTTGGCCCTTTTTCCTCCTTATGAGTATCAGCAGGTGTCTTTATGCACTGCTTTATTAGAGACTATGATACTTCCTTATCAGTTTATGTGGACCTCATTGGCTTGCTGAGATCATTGGCAATGATGTCCTGGATCTTCACGACAATGAAAGACCACGAGATAAATTCACTTTCACTTCCCTGAGCATGGCATCCTCCGAGTAAATTGACTCGGTAGACGAGCGTAGCCAATTCTTTTCTAGCCTTATCTCGCTTTCGGCCAGGAAACGGCTTGAATCATTCTAGCCAACAGACGGACATGGGTGGCGCCCTTGTGGGTAACCCACCACTAAAGGGTTCCTGTTAAACACGAGGCCCCATTCGCTGGTCACATTTGAAAGGCCATGAACGCGGAGTGCTGCTTGTATTAGCAGAGAGGTTTAGAAGTTGTCTGGTATTGTAAACCGCAACAAGGCTAGCTCCACAGGTCTTAGCCTTATGATAAATAATTTAGTATGCACCTGAAGTGCTCATCCCTCTTTTCCGAAAATTAGGAATTGCAGTGCTTAGATGGATCATGATGTGATACCTCATAATTTACACACTTGGCTGAACACGACCTATTAATCGTGTCCGGCCTTAAACCAGTCCTAAATTATTGTAGTTTGCCCCTTATTTGCGCATCAAAATGATTTATTTGCATGGCATAAGGGGTGGCATTGATAACACTTTCGCAGTAAGGCTATTATTGACTCCACACGCAGCCAATACCAATCAGCACGCACCTACTCGTAGAGTCTACGTCAAACGTGACGAAGAGTATCATGGCGAGTCTCGAGCCTCCTTCCTTTTTTATAATAAAAACCTAATTTTGGGAGGAGGGGAGGGGAACTATGATATTTAATTATTACTGTATGCAGGAATTAAAGCTTCGAAAGCAAACACAGATATATTAATGGGTTGAGAGGTACTGACACTCTGAGTAAAATATCATCAAGGTGTGTCATCCAGTGCTCGAAGAGCACTGGATGACACACCTTGATGATATTTTTGAAAGCGTGTTGTGTGGCTTACACGACTTGGTGAATGATGGGTTAATTGTAAATCTGCCAGAGACAACGAATATCGGTAGTGAACTCAGAATAAAGTCAAAATTACGTGCATCAACTGCAGAATGCACTGAATTTGTGCCTAGGACAGAAAGGGCACCAACCAAAGGATTAAGTTTGGTCATGACAATAAACTCACGCCCTTCTAAATACTGACGGAAGCGACGGCCTGCGAGATCAATTCTAGGGAGTTCTCGAGAGAATGTACTATACTTCTTTTGGTTTTAAAAAAAGACCGAGAGAAAAGGCGAGCAGTTTTTAAGATTCATACACATTTTACTGTAGGGTTGCACCGACCTGGGTGAAAGACACATCCGAGGCAACGCTGATAGAAGCACCAATATAAGGATGGGCTAAAAAAGCAGCGATGGCAATAGTCTCTACGTTGGTGGAAAACGATTCGTACGAATTGGAGAAAAGAGTTTCACTTAGTCTATAAAAACAGATTGTGAAGGTGTTGAATGAACCGAGAGCAGTTAGGAATAAATCTGTGGTAGAAATTAACCATACCACAAAAAAAGTTTCTTGATCAAAGAGGGTCGAGGAAAATTCTGGATGTCGATAACTTTATCCTTATGAAGACGAGTTCTTTCAGGAGAATCTTGATAAATACCGAGTTCCAAGACACATATAAGACATTTATACGTGTTGAGTACGATACCATACTCTTCAGGACGAGCGAAAACCTGACGAGAGTGAAATAGATGCTCTTCCAAAGACAAAGATACTATCAAGAGGTCTTCTATGTAACAAAAGACGAAAGTGAGACATCTCAGAACCTGATAAAAAAAACACTGGAAGGTCTGACCACTATAACGAAGAGCATAAGGCATTCTAAGCATTTCGAAAGCCTTAAATAAAGTTGTGAGTGCTGTTTGTAGGATATCATTTGGAGGCATAGTGATCCTGAAAAGAGTGCTCTTTCCTCCTACTTAAAAGTTTGTGAGTTGGCTGAACTAACGTTAAATATTTAAAAGTCAATATATGGTCTGGTTCCAACGGTGATGGTCAAACGTTGACTCTCGACCAATCGAGCCAATTTATTTAAACTCCTATATAATTTTCCTCAAAACTGAATTAAATGCTTTATATTTTAAAATGACTATTATTTAGGTTTTACAAATGAATAACAATATACTCGTATACACAATCTCTAAAATAGAATTCATTTAAGTTATGTGCATAAATGTGTCAGTTTTGAAGTATGTACACATAAAATTGCTAAATGTCTTATGCGGCCCATTGTAACAAAAGGGTTGTTATGTATGATGCAAATATTAGTGCCAAAATCTTAACATTATCTTGAAATACACAAGTATATTCTTTGGTAGTTTCAGATAAAATGTATATTCTAGTGCAGTATTTTTTTTATTAAACCCCATTTTATGCGTTTGTATCAGGTGAACAATTTGAGACGGTCAATAGCCACCAAAACAAGAAAAATATAATTGTTTTCCTATAACGAGTCATAGGTATTATAATCTAAAGTGATAATATGTGGTAATATAAATGTCGAATTAATAGAAGCAATGGGAGAAATGAATTTTAATTTTGACTACAGGATCTGTTTCATGGCTTCTAACCTCACCTTTCACCTGTACATTTCACCAAGGTTGTACGTTAGCAAGATACAGTGATTTATACCTTTGACAATATAAAGGATGATTTATAACTTTACCCAACGGTGTACCTCGACAATTTCCATGGGGATTTATAACTTTAAACAACGTGTACCTCGACAAATTCTAGGGGGATTTATACATTTAACAATATAAAGGGTAATTTATAACTTTAACCAACGCTGTACCTCGACAATTTCTAAGGTGATTTTTATCTTTTACCAAGGGTGTACCTCGACAATTTCTAAGGTGATTTATAACTTTAACCAACGGTGTACCTGGAAAATTTCCAGGGGGATTTATAACTTTAACCAACGTGTACCTCGACAAATTCTAGGGTGATTTATACCTTTGACAATATAAAGGGTAATTTATAACTTTAACCAACGCTGTACCTCGACAATTTCTAAGGTGATTTTTATCTTTGACCAAGGGTGTACCTCGACAATTTCTAAGGTGATTTATAACTTTAACCAACGGTGTACCTGGAAAATTTCCAGGGGGATTTATAACTTTAACCAACGTGTACCTCGAAAAATTCTAGGGTGATTTATACCTTTGACAATATAAAGGGTAATTTATAACTTTAACCAAGGGTGTACCTCGACAATTTCTAAGGTGATTTTTATCTTTTACCAAGGGTGTACCTCGACAATTTCTAAGGTGATTTATAACTTTAACCAACGGTGTACCTGGAAAATTTCCAGGGGGATTTATAACTTTAACCAACGTGTACCTCGAAAAATTCTAGGGTGATTTATACCTTTGACAATATAAAGGGTAATTTATAACTTTAACCAACGCTGTACCTCGACAATTTCTAAGGTGATTTTTATCTTTTACCAAGGGTGTACCTCGACAATTTCTAAGGTGATTTATAACTTTAACCAACGGTGTACCTGGAAAATTTCCAGGGGGATTTATAACTTTAACCAACGTGTACCTCGACAAATTCTAGGGTGATTTATACCTTTGACAATATAAAGGGTAATTTATAACTTTAACCAACGCTGTACCTCGACAATTTCTAAGGTGATTTTTATCTTTGACCAAGGGTGTACCTCGACAATTTCTAAGGTGATTTATAACTTTAACCAACGGTGTACCTGGAAAATTTCCAGGGGGATTTATAACTTTAACCAACGTGTACCTCGAAAAATTCTAGGGTGATTTATACCTTTGACAATATAAAGGGTAATTTATAACTTTAACCAACGCTGTACCTCGACAATTTCTAAGGTGATTTTTATCTTTTACCAAGGGTGTACCTCGACAATTTCTAAGGTGATTTATAACTTTAACCAACGGTGTACCTCGACAATTTCTAAGGTGATTTTTATCTTTTACCAAGGGTGTACCTCGAAAATTTCTAGGGTGATTTTTACCTTTGACCAAGGGTGTACGTGGGTAATATACAGGTGATACACTGCCGAAAGTGAGTTCATATCATTATTTTTATAATTTTCTTCATTATTGCATTCATAATTTATAAATTTTGATTTATCACTGTTTCATTAATCACTTCTAATTTTATTACTTTTAATTATCATTGCTTAATTAATCACCGTTTGATTTCATTAATAGTGTTTGACGAATAATGCTTCCTATGTAAAAGGAGCGCATTTACACTTAATCCCTTCCAATATTTTTGTTCTTTCTATTTATTCCCTCTTTTCATTCTTCTTTCTTCTCATTCTCCGCTGAATTTCCTTCGTTGGTTAACTAGGTTGTTTTTTCAAGCTGGAAATATTGGTCGTTTATAAAGGATATTCTTACAGATGTGAATTTGAGTGTGTGTGTGTGTGTGTGTATAAGTATCATGTGTTTCTGTCCTTACCCTAATGTGAGCCAGTATTTGTGTACGTTCATCTGCAACGGAGAAAACGTGCGCGCGCGCGCGTGTGTATACATTAATGGAGGACGTCAGAGACGAGTAAGAACGAATCGGACGACCTTTCCATTGGGGGGAATTGGCACATAAACGGACGTCGTCCGGTCACGAAAAGGTCTCCATAAAGGTCTAATCTTCTTCCTTTTCTTATCTTCCTCCCTCCTCCTCCTCCGCCCCTCCTCCTCCGCCCCTCCTCCTCCTTCCCCTCCTGTTACTTCTACTACTGCTACTGGTACTAGTGCTCCTAGTACTACTTCTACTTCTTCTTCTACTTCCTCTTCTTCTTCATTTTCTTTTTCTTCTTATTTTGATCTTCTTTTTCTTCATCTTCTTCTTCTTCATATTCATCTTCTTCTTTTATCTTTTTTCTTCTTTATTTACTTATTCATTTCCTTTCCTAACATTTTATTTTCCATTTCTTTTAATTTTCCTCTTCCTTTTCTTTTTATTAAAATTTTAATTTCATTTTCTTCTCATTTTCCTCTTCCGATTTTTTCCTTTTCTTGTCCCAATATTTTTTGATTTTATTTCCATTTATTTTTTCCCTTTCATTTTCCTTTTCCTTTTCTTGCACTTTCCCTTTCATTTCGTTTTCCTTTCTCCTTCCTTCTACTTTGTTTCTTTTGTTGCTATTGCTGCGATTAATTACACTTTCGAAATTCAAAGTCCAGATAATTTAGGTGTGTGTGTGAAAAAGTTTTCGTTACTGAATGTGGACAGAGTCGGGAGAGCTGCGCGCCCTCCCTGTTTGTATCACTCCAAGGCCCCTCCTTTGCTAGGTGGGTGACGTTTCTTTCAAACATCCTCAATTCCATTGATTTCACTTTTTAAAGAATCAATTTCTCCCTTCAAAATAATTTTGCCAGAGGATGCTACTGTTTGTTTCCTTTTATCTTTCCATAGATAAATAATAATGATAAAAAAATGCATTTGGAAGAGTGATAAGGTTGCATCAGCTATTCGGAAATACGTAGTGATATGTAGTCATGACGGTTCATTCATTTGATCTTCTTCCATCTGTAGAACCCACGGGTCGTTCCTAGTCATAAGAACCTAAGAAAAAAAGGAGTCCGCAAAAAGCCAATCGATAGCTCATACGAGGCAGCTCCTGTTCCCATCACCCAGTTCAGTCGCATCTAGCATCCACATACATAAAATAATCCTCAAGTTGTCGCATCTAGCATCTCATCCATAAATCTATCTAATCTATTCATAAAGCTCTGCAAGGACGACGCTTCTATCACCTGACTAGTGAGTCTATTACATTCATCCACCACTCGATTTGTAAGCCTATTTATACCAATCTCTTTCCTAAACCTGAACTTGTCCAGCTTACACCCATTGCTACGTGTCCTATCGTGTTTACTAAAAATAAGAACCTTACCCATGTCTACCCTATTTAAACCTTTTACCCACATGAAGACTTCGATCAAGTCCCCCTCGAACTCTTCTCTTTTCTAATGTATGAAGATTTAGTCCCTTAAGCCTTTCACCATAAGGTCAACTCCTAAATCGATGAATCATCTTAGTTGTCCTTATTCGGTCAGACTCAAGTGAGCCCATATCCATCCTATAATACGGTGGCCAAAATTTCACCGCATAGTCAAGATGAGTCTAACTAATGCCAGATTCAGTTTCAGAATTACATCATCATTCTTATTACTTACACTCCTTCCAATAAACCACAATACCATATTAGCTCTATTCATAATAATTATGTACTGGGTTCTAGGCCAGAGCTCTGAACTTAGCAGGAGACCTAAGTCTTCTGCTAATGAGTTCATGAGGTTCATATGATTCAAACAGAGGTTTCGGGAGATTGGTAAGATTCAGAGGGGAGGTTTAACGAAATTGGTCTCCTGTTAATGAGTTCATGAGGTTCATATGATTCAAACAGAGGTTTCGGGAGATTGGTTAGATTCAGAGGGGAGGTTTAACGAAATTGGTATGATTCAAAAGGAGGTTTCATGAGATTGGTATGATTTATATAGATCAAATGGAAGTTTAATGAGATTGGTATGATTCATATGGATCAAATGGAAGTTTAATGAGGTTTATATGGATCAAATGCAAGTTTAATGAGTCTGGTATGAATCATACGGAGATTTTGTGAGATTGGCATGATTCAGATGGAGGTTTAGTTAGTTCATGTGGTACGGACGATTCATATAGAGGTTTCATCAGATTATTAAGATTCAAATGTAGGTTTAATGAGATTGGTATGATCCAACTGGAGGTTTCATGAGATTGATATGGATCAAATGTAAGTTTAATGAGGTTAGTATGAATCAAACAGAGGTTTCATGGGATTTTTAAGATAGAGACGAAGGTTTCATGAAATTGGTATGATTCAAAGCGAAGTTTTCATGAGATTGGTATGATTGAAAGAGAGGTTTCAAGAGCCTGCTATGATTCAAGAGGAGCTTTCATGAAATTGGCATGATTTAGTTGGTGGCTTTATGAGTTCATGACTTTGGTATGATTCGGAGGAGGTTTCCTAAGATTGTCATGATTCAGGCGGAGGTTACCTGAGATTGGCATAATTCGAATAAAGTTTTCATGAGGTTGACATGATACAGGCGAAGGTTTCATGAGTCTATTGGGGTTGGTATAATTCACACGGAGGTTTCATGAGATTTGTATGATTTAAACGGAGATTTCAGGAGTTTGGTATGATTCAGACCAAAGTTTTATGAAATTTGTTTGATTCAGACGGACAGTATCACTATGAATCTTCCTCCTCTTATACACGCGCATCCATGAAGAGATAGTGGCCCGGTTGAGCACAAGACGGACAAGAAATTGTATGGGATTTTGTATTTCACGCGCTACACTTTGGCACAACTTGTTGTTTATTGAAATGGTGTAGTCTGCTTGGTATGGTTGACTCACTTGGATGGCACAGAGTAGAATGATCCACTATCATAATGACCGTCAGGAGCGAAAGTTGGTAAATTATTCATCACCTAAATTGGGTTACTCCATTCCATATTTCTTGAATTGGCATGGAAAATTACACCAATCCCCCCGCCCCTTACAAAACATTACAAAAATTCTAAATACATAGCATCTAGTATAAGGTTGCAAGCCAAAACTTTATACCGGCAACCATAGTGAATTATAACTAATAAATGACTATGATATTCTTGGTAAAAATATCTACTATGACCTTACCGAATATCCAATGTATATTCATTGTCATCTTAAGTGACATTTGCTATCTTGTGGTGGCTTTCTTTACGATCTATGACTTATGGTGATATTTCTTAAGATACAGTGACAAACTATCACCATAATGTTTCAATTCCACTGACATGTGTGTACATAATGTATGGTGAATTTATGATATTCCCTGACTTCCAGAACTACTTTTATGGCCTAAAATAGAAAATTAGGTCACGCGATTATTGATGCTACCATGTGATAGGTGACAGCGACGCTGAAGTACGTGACGAGAGACAAACCTGTTAATTTTCATCAAACTTGTATGGAAACAGTGGATTTGGGTGACCTGTGATGTAAACTAATCACGAGCGATCTATCGTAATTTTCCTTGACCCACCTTTATTATATTACCGTGGCTCTCTCATGACCTACACATCAACAATAACCCATTTGATATTTTGGTGGACTACAATAACCTCATGACTTGTAGTGACCTTACAGAAAGAAATCAGTTACTTTGCATAGGATAAACATGGAAGTACGTCTCTTTCGAAGACAAACGCTCTGACTTTGAGGGCTAAAATTTAATTATTGCAGCGCCAATTTTAGTGTTCATAAATGAGAAACTGTGTGTGGGGGGAGGCGGAGGTGCGTGAGTAGAGCGTTTAGTGGTGCGGAAAATTGCGGATGTGAGTAGCTCTGTCTGTCTGTCCCGATACTTTCGCAATGCGAAATATAGCCCGAGATATGCGCCTAAAGAGCCTTTTTTTAACGCCTCTTCTTCACTTTTTGCAGGATGAACGCAGTTCGTTAGCGCTCTGGTCCACGGAACCCATCGATCTATCAAGGACGACCCCGCATGACCTCGGTAAATCGCACTGTTTCGTGGAAGTCGATAATTACCATCTCTTACCACCACTAATAACCCCCGATAAATCGCATTCTCTGTTTGAAGAAGTTTATTCATTGCTCTTTACTGTTTTGAAACTTCAGGGGTTGGTGTGGGTCAGGAAATTTGAGTCAATTTAATGGGATTTTCTGCCAATGGATGGAAGTGCGCGGAAACATTTGAAAATGCGATTTTTATCTATAAAAAGTGAGAGCTTGATGAATTCTGCCGTTTCCCAATCCTTGTCATCTTCCATATGTTGAAATTCCTCAAGGGTGGCTTAAGTGATTTTATTTTTTTTAATATTTGTCGGTCTTTGTAATTTGATGATTTTGAATGATTTCGTCTTATCAATATTTCGTCTTATTAATCATTATGGGAAAAGTGAGTGAAATGGAAGTTTCAATATTTTAGAGTGTTATTCGAGGATCTTGAGTGATTTAGGACGTCAATAATTTTGAGTGATTGAAAGGTTAGTAAATTTGAATGATGCGTACTCAGAGGATATCGAGTAAGTTAGTGATTTATATATATCAGTAAATTTGACTGGATGGTGTATGTGTACGGGGTAGAGGGAGCCAGATAATTGTATATTTTGAGTGATTGTGAGAGTATGTGAAATTGATACATAGGTGTAAAGTATGTAGATTAAGGAAGATTGTCCTTAACGTATGTAGTAGCTTAAACAATGTGTAGTGTAACATAGGTCAGTTTAATAGAAATGTATTAGTAAGGGTGAGTTTAATGGACATGTTAGAGGGATAAAGCTAATTTAATAGATATGTAAGGAGAAGCCGGCTGAATTTAATGTAGATGTATAGAGGAGAAATGGGACGTTAATGGAGATGTAAGATTAAGGAGAAGTGTAAGGAGATGTAAAGAGGGAAAGGGGGAGCTTAATGGAGATCTATAGAGGGAAATGGAGAGCTTAATGGAGATTTAGAGGCAAGGTAATGTTTAATTTAAGTGTAAAAAGGGAAAGCAAGAAATTAATGGAGATGTGGGGTTAAGGGAAAGCTTAATAGGGATGTAAAGAGGGAAATGGAGAGCTTAATGGAGATTTAGAGGCAAGGTAATGTTTAATTTAAGTGTAAAAAGGGAAAGCAAGAAATTAATGGAGATGTGGGGTTAAGGGAAAGTTTAATAGGGATGTAAAGAGGGAAAGGGAGAGCTTAATGTATAAGTATAGAAGGAATGAGAGAGTTTCTTGGATATTTTAGTTGAAGGTGAAGTTTAATGTCGATGTATAGAGAAAAATGTAAAGCTTCTTTGTGATGTATGTTCAAGAAAAAAATAATGGAGATGTAAAGACAGAAAGCGAGAGCTTAAAGGTGATGTAGTTTTAATGGAAAAGTTTAATATAGGTGTAAAGAGGGAAAAGTAAGGCTTAAGTGAGATATACATGGTGAACCGGAGAACTTAATGTAGATGATGTGTTAAAAGGTGTTTAATGAATATGTAAAGAGGGAAAGGACGAGCTTAATGGAGATGTATATATGGAAATGAAAGGATTAAGGAGATGTGGTGCTTAAGTTAAGTTTAATGGAGATCTAAAGAGGCAATGGGAGAGCTTAATGCAGGTTTAGGGTCAATGAGAAGATTAATGGGGATTTAAAGGGAAAATTAAGAGGCCTATTAGAGATATAGGGTTAGGCGGAAGTTTAATGGAGATGTAAAGAAGGAAAGGTATAGCATAATAAAGATGTATGGTCAAGGGGAAGTTTAATGATGATGTATAAAGAGAAAAGATGAGCTTAATGTAGATTTAGAGTCAAAAGGAAGTTTAATGGAGATGTAACGTGGGACAGATAGAGTTTATTTATTTTCGATGTAAGGTGAAGAGGAGGTTTAATGGATATGTAATTCCGGGCAGAGATAGTTTAATGGAGAGGTAGATTCAAGGGTGAGTTTAATTGAGATGTAAAGAGGGAAATGGAAAGCTTAATGCAGGGGTAGGGTCAAAGGGAAGTTTAATGGAGATGTAAAGTGAGACTGAGAGAATTCAATGCAGATGCAAGGTCAAGGAGAAGTTTAATGGAAATGTTAAGTGAGACATAGAGAGTTTAATGGGGAGGTAGGCCCAAGAGGAAGTTTAATGGAGATGTAAAGTGGGACTGAGAGAATTCAATGCAGATGTAAGGTCAAGAAGTTTAATGGAAATGTTAAGTGAGACATAGAGAGTTTAATGGAGAAATAGGCCCAAGAGGAAGTTTAATGGAGATGCAAAGAGGGAAAGGGAATGCTTAATGCAGGTGTAGGGTCAAAGGGAAGTTTAATGGAAATGTAAATGGAACTGAGAGAATTCAATCTAAGTAGGCTCAAGGAGAAGTTTACTGGAAATGTCAAGTGAGACATAGAGAGTTTAATGGAGAAGTAGGCCCGAGAGGAAGTTTAATGATGTAGGAGAGGGCGAGAAAACTTAATGGAAAGGGAAACTAGTGGTAAGAAACTAGTCGTGGTTTTTAGTGGGTAAATAACACGGATAAAAACAAATAGATGTAGACAGTAGCTTAGTATCCAATTAGATACCATAGGACGTATTAGGTTCCTTCAAAAGTATCCTTGAGAGTAGGCGTCAGCTAAGGGGGATCACTTTTGGAATGTTTTGTTTTTGTTCTTCGTAAGATGTCGGTGTTCGTTTGTACGAACCTAATTCTTAGACCAAGATCTTTTGGGACCTTGTTTTTTTGCCTTTGGGGATGTGTTTTGTATATGTCCTAGTTCTCTGTTTTAAGGATTAGGGGGTCTTATGTAACGTTCTTGATTTATATGTAGTTTGATTTCCCTATTATCGAACACGAAAGTTGTAGCGGTTGTTGTTTGTACTCCCGGATCTCTTGTCCTGGGCCTGCCCGTGGTTGACGAGCATTGTGCTTCTCTGAGTCGTTTTCCTCTTCCTGGAGTACTCTAATTTTCGAGAGAGTTACGCACCCTTCCTTGCTATAGAGCAAGGAAGGGTGTAATTTAGCTTTCAGACACTCGGCCTAAATTCTTCACTCTCTTTCCAACATCTTTTCAAGAACATTCTCCTTGCTTTGTCCTCCTTTTTTTACAAGGATTTTTTTTCTTATATTTGCTTCGTTCTTTTATTTTACTTTTCTATCGCATTCTTATTTGTTTTATTTTTTCTGGTCCGGTTTATGTTTTGTTATCAATAGGACATTTGTTTCGTCTCCCTCTGGAGCTTACGTATAGGCCTTTATAATATGGGACTTATGTTCTATTCCCTTGGTGACTTATGCTCTCCCTTTTCTATGGAACTTATATTCCGCAGAATGGAATTTTCACCCTTTTCGTATTTCAATACTGCTCCCTTTTCATTAGGGACTTAAGCCCTTTTTTCCCTAGAGAGTTAAGCCAAATTTTGATTAGGGACTTAAGTCTCTTATTTATTATGGACTTAAGCCTCTTTTTCATCAGGGACTTAAACCCTTTTTTCCTTAGAGACTTAAGCTAAATTTTCATTAGGGACTTAAATCTCTTATTTATTAGGGACTTAAGCCACTTTTTCATCGGGGACTTAAGCCCTTTTTTCCTTAAGACTTAGGCCAAATTTTCATAAGGGAATTAAGTTGCTTATTTTTTAGGGACTTAAGCACCCTTTTCATTTGGGACTTAAAGCCCAGCCTCTTTTTCATTAGGGAATTAAGCCCCTCTTTTCCTCAGAGATTTAAGCCCAATTTTCATTATGAAATTAAGTCGCTTATTTTTTAGGGACTTAAGCACCCTTTTCATTTGAGACTTAAAGCCCAATTTTCATTCGGCAATAAGGCGCTTATTTTTTAGGGACTTAAACCTCTTTTTCATTTGGAACTTAAGGCTCATCCCCTTTCTATTTATGGACTTAAACCCCCCTTTTCTTAGAGAATTAAGCATCCTTTTCCTTAGAGACTTAAGCCCCATTTCCATTAGGGATACAAGTCCGTTTTTCATTTGGGGCTTAAGACACTATTTCATTAGGGACTTAGTCTCTTATCTTTTAGTGACTTAAACCTCTTTTTCATTAGGGACTTAAGCCCCAGCCCATTTCTAATTATGGACTTAAGCCCCTTTCTAACAATGGATTTATGGATTTAAGTCTCCTTTTTCTTTTGAGACTTAAGCCTCCTTTTAACATGGGACATAAGTACCTTTTTATTTGGGACTTAAGACCCTATTTCATTTGCGACTTAAGTCTCTCATTCATTAGGCACTTAAGCATATTTTTCATGAGAGACTTAATTCCCTTTCTACTTATGAAAAAGTCCCTTTTTCATTTGGGCCTTAAGACTCTATTTCTTTAGTGACTTAAGCCTCTTTTTCATTATGAACTAAGCTCCAACCCCCTTTTAACAATAGCAACATGCTACAGCTAACATCTGGAGGATTACGGCTCTATATATTTCTCATATTTTCACTTTCTCCATCTTCAGCCCTTTGCTAACAAATCTTTCCTTACGAACCTTATGAAGGATAGGATCTTGTTGGTTGTCGCTTTAAATGAATAAAAGTCTATGAGAATAATTCTAATTTTGCAATGGAATTTTCTTTTTCCATTTTTGCAATAGATTTGGGGTTAAATTTGACTGATTAGGCAGAGGGGAGTACCCACTGGCTAAATCACAAGCCTATCACTAATTAAAGGTCTTAGAATTGTAAAAGCGAGCTGGCACTGACCTATGGAGGCCCGGTGCTCAATCAGAATATGAAGACGAGTACGGCAGGGAATGAAAGAAACGGGACTGATTCAAGTGGAGGCCTTGTAAAACCATATACATGGTTGCACCTGAGAGTACACACGCTATTTGTGAATACCCCCGCACACACACACATGCATACAACCATACTCGAAGGTGTAATACCATACAGACGAATGCCCCCTTCCCTTAAATGGGGCGAAATAACCCATGAGAGTCATTTAATGTATGCTAAAATCGATCACGGTTTCAATTTCAAGACTTTTCTTTGGCACTAAATGGCCTTCAAAATGGCACCTTGGAACTCCGAAATCGGGCCGGCCTCCAAATGGACAGGAGGGGGGGGGGGTATGATAGTGGCCCGTCCTTGATAACTGGCAGTGGATGAAGTTTGTCTTTGATCGGGGTGCATACCAAATTAGGGCGGGGGAGGGGGGAGACAGAGATCCCCCCCCTCTTCATTGAGATAATAAAAATAATAAAAAGATAATAATAAAATAATAATAAAATAATAATGATAACAATAATAATAAAATAATAATAATAATAATATAATAATAATAAAATAATAATAATAATAATAAAATAATAATAATAATAATAAAATAATAATAATGATAAAATAATAATGATAACAATAATAATAAAATAATAATAATAATATAATAATAATAATAATAATAATAATAATAATAATAATAATAATAATTCCAGAAATTATTTTCGATCCTGGAAGTTAAATAGAAGGTGACGATTAAGAATGTGCCTGATTTTGCACTGAGATATAGCATTAACCTCTAAGACATGGAAGGATGAAATTAGAAGTGTATGGAAGAGGGAATTATGTTTCATCCAAGTAGCAGTAGTGGTGGTTCGCCAACCCGCCTTTTTTCAGGCGGATCCCGACCAGATAATAAAATAGACATAAAGGTCAGTATGACAATCGCTGATGAGCCTGAGGTCACCAGGGGCCAGTCCTCTATGGGGGGGGAGGTGGCAAGAAGTCTATTATGTCTTGACACCAAACAGCGTTTCAGGTGGAACCTTCGTCGCCCCGGGCAGAGGAACCTGCTGCGCGTCAGAGGTATGTGGATATAGATACCCATCGGCAGGATTCCTTGGAACAGAGAGTGTGTGTTGTGCTGCGAAGACGGGAGAGGAAATAAAGCAGTTTTAATTGGTTATGTGAGTGGAAGATCTACCCACCTCGGTACAGGGCTGAGCACAGCACGTCCACCAATTGGTAGCCAGATCTCTACGTGCGCTGACGTTTGTGTCTGCTCATGCCGGGATCGAACCCGGTACCGCAACGTTAGCGGACCAACTCCGTATCCACTCGGCTAGCAAAGGGTCTTTATGTAAGCAGTAGATATTATTAGTAGTGATACAAGTCTGATGCAGTGTAGTTCGATTAATGGTTAACCAATGTATCTTAGTTACGGAATTCGTATATAAAACTTAGTTCAATAGCGTCATGTGCGCGAAAACTGAGCATAATAAACACTCCAAAGGGCTATTAAAAATGAACCAAAACTCAGAACGATTAAGAACATTAATAGAGGGGACTCTGGATCCAAAGGAAGCGTGTCTAATGAGTCAAACGTCGAATTAAAGAGATTAATGATCAATTACCAGTAAACTATGGCTGCTGAAACGAGTATGAAAAGAGAACTATGAGAAAAATTCTATTTGAACTGAAGCTGCTGAGACGAGTATGGAAAGAGGCCTATGAAAAAAGTTTTATTTGAACTGAAGCTGCTGAGAAAAGTATGGAAAGAGAACTATGAGAAAAGTTCTATCTGAACTGAAGCTAGGGCCGTGCAAGCATCAATGCTTCCAGTGAATCTCAAAAGATAATCGTTACCAATTGAGTTCTGTCAAAAAATTCCACTAAAGTGCAGACACAATCTATTCAAATAAGAAGATAGAAAATTTCTTCTAGTTCTCTTTTGATACTTGTCTCCACAGCCATATTTTGCTGATTACTGAGCCGATTAGGGAATACTCTTACTGATTTGATGTTTGACTTAGTAGGTAATGCTTTACTTGCATCTAGATTTTCTTTTATTCATTTTTAGAATTATTTTGAGTTGTTACTCATTCCCTAGATGTCTTCTGATCGTTGTTAGGCTCAATTTTCCTGTTTATGAAGCTATTAAAGAATTTATGGACTTTCCGTACGAAACCAGGATTCAATGGTTACCATTTAATCACTTTACACTGTATGACGTTAGCGCACGACTATTGATATTCACTGTAAGGAAAGTTCTTTCTCGATTGATCCTGGAGGAAGTTGATTTTGGGCCGTACTATCATATGTTTTCTTTTAAAACACAACAATTCCATCTTTCATTTACTTTCAATTTTATCCTTCTAGGTCTTAGAAGTCAATGATATATAAAGGTTCAAAATGAGACACGTTTTTAGTCGTCAGCTTGTATTAAAGAGCTCAATGTTGAGTATCTACAGCCACCCATAGTTAACAATGTTGACATTTCTTGTTAACCTGCTGTCTTACTCTGATACGTCATCCTTCAAATGAGGATGGAGATAAAAGGATTTATTTGAATTTGACCCGAGAGCTTTCGAAACTGAAAAAAATATCAACCTGTCTGTTGGTCAAAGCTACGTGACAACGGACACGATTACTTTAGTTTCGAAAGTTTCGAAGTGGTGATGAAAACCATGAAGATCAAAAGTGGTTGTGGAAGAGAATCTTAGAAACTTATTGGAGTCGATTGATGGGAAGAAACTTGGTATGTTGTAGGTGAAGTTACAGAATGCCATTGAGGAACCAATCAAGCATTCACATTTACCTGACATTGAAACAAGAGAACAGACTGAAAACGAGTTAAACATGACTTGAAAAAACGAAATTAGTCTTTGTAAAACTTAGTCGTTGAAAAAACTAAATTAGTCGTTGTGAAATACTTCTTATTTTTCTTAATAGAAGAGGGGTTTGCAATTACAATTGGAATTTGCAGGATAATAAGAAATGGTGTTCATAATTACCTTATGCATTTAATGTCCTTGATACTTTCCAATGTTTTATATTACACCAGATCATAATGACAGTAAAGTGGCCATTAACTAGTATTATTAACTACAACTTATATCATGGAAAAACAATTATTACAAAACACAAATATTATCAAATATATGATGAAAAGCCTGGTGAATTAAGAGAGTAAGACAACATTGCTCAACCATAGGGGTATTATATACCAAAAAATGAACTAGTTTGATACTAGGGATTTTTCACATCCTCTTGATTCCATGGATCTTTCGTCTAGATCAGTATTTCCTCCCATAGCCCACTATAACTCCTCAGAAAAACATGGCCCTACCTGTGGTTGAAAAGAAAGTACAAAAATTATAACTATTTTCAATATTGTAATCTTAATTATTGAATATAAAAGAATCTAACATATTTATTGAAAACAAAAGAATAAGTGAATCGCTTTAATTTGGGGGCAACCTTGTGCTTGAAGCTTTCGGCAGATATCCTTGATCGGAGGAGACAATTTTGTTAGCTTCAGCTGTTAATCAAAAATTTCAAGTTGGTTTCTCTTGACTCGGTGCAAATCGTCAGCATCACAAAAGCCACACAACCAAATGAGACGAAGGAAAATTAATCAGCCCCTTCCCCTTACTAATGTAGCAGTGTTAGTGTATTTCCTTTCAACCTTATTTCATAGCAACATAAAGGTACCTTTTATTTTGAACAAAGTCTTCATTGGTTCAGCATGTTGCAACGGTAAGCAAGCCGAAGCGATTGAACTAAATCAGCCAATGAACCAATTTTAACCCACTTGATATACCTATTGGTTGCCAGGTTGCCTTTTAGCAAAAAAAACAAAATATGGATGTTCATTGTCAAAATATATTCTTGAATCCTACGCCCACACCTTAACCATATTTTCCTAGGCCTCACCGGTGGTGCGTATGTCCCACGTTAGGACTCACAAGGTCTAGAACCAAAACTTTCAAAACTAGCAAGAAAATGCTTTCAGAGTTTGGAGACAGCAGCAAAAAGAGACGGGTGATTATTATAATCACCCTCATTGTTCTTTGTCAATTTTCCTAAAAGAAATTATTTCTTTTCCTGCAAAAAATTGATTTTAATTTCTATTATAGTAAATTCTAATTTACCTGCCCCATCTTGTATTAAGCCGTTCTGAAAATAATGCTGGATTCTGGATGCCAATATACAGTTGAGTCATAGAACAGAAATAATGTTCATTTTACAAATATAACTCAAGTGGCTAAAATATGTAATAATAATATTATCAGAAGTATCTAATATACCGATTAATAAATGCATTTAATGACTGGACGATACCGGTGACTTGATATTATTATTAGTACTATCATTATCCTTATTACTTTAATTATTATCATTATTATCATATGCATTTAAATTAAAATTCACTGAATAATTGTTTTTGTTCCCTTGTTATCTTTTATAGTTTGTTTTTAATAAAAATACAGTCACATATTCTTATTGTTCACCCTTCATCATCACATATAAACATGTTCGGAGCTAAGCTCTAGTAAAGGAATTTATTTTTATTTTCAGCATTGTATCATTATTATTATTGGTTCTATTTATTAATCGACTGTTTAATTACAGGTGGCTATAGGGGTGTTTACCTGGGGAAATTGCGCAAAAACTCTGCTCTTGGAAGATCTTTAAATGCTGAAAAAAGTGAGCTTTTTTCCCTCCCCATCGGGTGCTCGCTTTCTTTTCTGTTATATCAGCACTATACACCAGCACACTTCACTACACGCGTGAGAATGATGGTACGCGTCAATAAGGGCACGAGAATGGAATCACGGCTTGTCACGCCGTAGAGAATGCAACCAAACCTTCATTACTTTAGAAGGAAAATACAATTCTTCCGCACACGCGTCAGCAGATAAATACACCTTGATATGCGCGTGAGAATGGAAACTATAATTCAACACAACCGTGTGCTGGAATGATTCAATTTTAGCATGGCACTTTTATATTCAACCTCACACGGAAGATTATATCTAATTCTTATTTTTATTTATCATTTTAGTAAGTCTCGCAATATGTCTGAATGCAAAGCATGTATATACATAACTTCAGCTGAATGTAGGTCTTAATGTAGTGTACACATTGATATTTAAATATTAACAGTCGCTTAGGATGATACGTTCTCAGTCTTTGTACAGCTAAATGATGGAGTGTGATGCTCCGTACTAGTTCTCTACCAGTACCATTAATACCATTCAAAGTCGCTCTCATCAAAGATTTTTATTTACATTCAGCTGAAAGTGGATCTTTGATATTTCGTTATACTTGACTATGACTTGACCATTTGAGGAAAATGTTGGATGTTACCAAATGGACCAGCGTACCTCTTTAGTGCGTCGTCTGGCCCAAGAGATGAGTGTGAGGCTCTCTGAGTATTTTGGTAATTACCATTCTTAATTCACTGATAATCCATTTTAATAAACCTTTTCATTCTTAATTCAGTTAATGTCATTTTTTTCTTCTTATTCTTTATAATTCTTAATTCAATGAGTTTCCTGTTTTTATCTACCTTATCATTCTGTATCATTCTTAATTCAATGAGTATCCATTTTTATTTCTCGTCTCATTCTTTATCATTCTTAATTCAATGAATATCCTTTTTTTATTTACCTTGACATTCTTTATCATTCTTAATTCAATGAGTATCCATTTTTATTTCTCGTCTCATTCTTTATCATTCTTAATTCGATGAATGTCATTTTTTATTTACCTTTTCATTCTTTATAATTCTTAATTCAATGAGTGTCCTTTTGTATTTGTCTTCTCATTCGTTATCATTCTTAATTTAATGAGTGCCGTTTTTTTATTTACTTTCTGATTATTTCGCATTCTTATTCAGTGGGTGTCCTTTTTTATTTATTTTCTCATTCTTTACCATTCTTAATTCAATGAGTGTCCCTTATTTACCTTCTCATTCTTTATCATTCTTCATTAAATGACTGTCCTTATTTAATTTATCGTTATCATGATCGCTATGCAAATTTAATGGCCATATTGCAGAGGTTTATCATGGAAGGACAATTTCCATTTCTCTTCATAAAAAGTCATTTAATCTAAATTCTTTAAAATTACTATCTTCCCGATGGTTTCTATTGGATATTTTTTGTTGGGATGTCCGAATGTTGGGATATGTGAAGTATAAGAGTTTCATAAACAAATTCAAATAGTTACCCTTTTAAGTTTTCAAAATTTAGTGAATGTAACAATTGCCTTGGAAATTGTCGTTCAGCGAAGATATGAAGCGTGAATGTGTTTCTTTTATTTATATTTTGACAAGGATGGATGAAGTAAGTTCGTTTGTTGTGAAATAATGTTCATAGTATGTAAAAGGTTGCCATGTTGGTGGATGGGGCAACCCCTGCAGATAAATTTATATTAGGGTATCTCGAATATTTTGAAATAATAGACCATCGACAAAAAAACATTGAAGAGAAATTGATACCTAACCACGCATCACCTATGAAAAACATGAATCTAAATAAAATATTAAATAGCCAAAACGACGTTAACAGGAATTATGTCGGTGTAGATGCAACTTCGCCGGTTACAGCGGTTATTTGCCACAAGTATCACCCGCCCTTCATCAAGCGACTGTGTGCAGCAAAAAAGGATGGGTTTAGGTACATGGAATGTTAACATCTTGTATCAAGCAGGGAAATACAATAATTGGAAAAAAAGAGATGACGCTGGATGGGGTTGGAGTGATCAAGCTGAGATGGACTGGCGTTGGCCTGTGTACGAGAGGAGGGAAGTTTATGTATAAAAGAGGAGCAGTAGTAGTTATAATGACTTCCAAAACTAACAGGGATTACTAGGCTATTTGACATTGTCAGTCCTTCTGGTGGAAGTCGCTTGGGGAGGAGATTGATACCTCTCATGTCAGAATATGTGCCAATAGGAGTCTATTTAAAGGTGAGGTGGAAGAATTTCATGAAACAGTGGAGTTTGATTTGAAAGAGTATAAAAAAATATACGAGATTAATGTACTGGTCAATGGTCTAAATGTGAAAATCGCTGAAAGAAGACAAGGAAAAGTGGTGAGATATTTTGGACTTGGTGACACAAACGAGGTAAAAAGCTTGTGGAGTGTTTAGATGGGTAAAGTGATAGTAAACACTTTCTACCGAGACTATTCCAGACTCTTGCGGACAGGGAAGTTTACATGGACGTTTACATGCGTTTTATTTATTTTGAAAAAACTTTCGATATGGTGAGGCACGAAGTCCTATCAATATTTGATAAGTCCAACATATCCATCGACAACTTCAAAATATTCAGTGATGCCTAAAATCCCAATGATTTAAAACTTTTAGAATTTCAGTTCATATCAAAACTAAACTTAAATTCTAAACAAACAGTTCTCTCTCTCCAAATTGGATTATAGAAGCATAGCTTTCCACTTGCATAAATGAACTCACCCTAATTTTACCCATTTTACCCTTTAATATGATTAAGAATTTTAATGTAATATTTTAATATTCTTAGTGAAGACGATGAGGCTGGACTTCGAAACGTCCAAATAAAGATGTTCATCTATCCATCGTGTTTGATCTTTACCTTTCTATAGATAGATAGATAGATAGATAAAATATATTATAAATGCATGGAAGTGTAGGTAAACCGGAAATTATTTTCTCTTGATTTGCGGATATTGTAGGAAGTTGGATAGAAAATGAGGAAGTAATGGCGTAGCGTGGAATTTGTAAATTTGACGTGTCATGTTGCATTAACCCAGAAATTGTCATGGTAATGTTATGAAAGTTCTATCCCCATGAAAAAACCTGCAAGAATTTAAATGTTTTGTAAGAAATTCAAAAGGGTGTGGAAGTACAGTAAATTTAGTAAATGCAAGTTATAAATTCAACTATAAGTAAAAATGGTAAATATAAGAACGTATGAAAAAGCTGCTAGTTTATAGCGTACGATCGATGCTCAAATATGTACCTCTATCTCTCAGAGAAGTGTATGTTATACAATATTAAATCAGAAGAGAGAGAGAGAGAGAGAGAGAGAGAGAGAGAAAAAAAAAGATGCGTGTGAGGAGAAGCGCTCCTGATCTCATTTTAGCCTCTGTCATCGAATGCGGCCATCGTTGCTAGGGCAACGAAGCCCCACTATTTCTCTCGAGGTTTATTTATGAAGGTAGCCCTTCCCCCCTTCCTCAAACTCACTTGGAATTCAAATACATATGACTGGTATCAATTTGTACCTATGTTGCCACCTCTCCCTAGCACATACTTGGGATTCAAGTGGGTATTACTGGTATCAACTTGTATCAAGAGGTTTCGACGAGTAGTCATAAGCTTCCATATTTCTTCCTTGGGGGATAACCTCGTATGGATGTACCCCGTATAGACTGGTATACCTAGCACGTGGTGGTGCAGCACGCCCTTAGACCCCAGTGACTCTTAAAACCACTCGAGACTGTGTGCTTTCCCAGCTCCTACACCCTCAAGGAGGGCGTTCGCGTTGTTGCTTAAATTGATGCCTTTAGATATCTTAACATTAATCCTAACTTTTATCAAGCATTAACGATCTAAATAGCTATTTAGAAGAGAAGATTTAGAACGTCTATCAAGAACGCAAGTTAACCCTCACAGGAATCCTCTAAGTTGGGCGGGTGAACAATAAGATGAGTTTTTTGCCCTTTAGTGACCCTTACTTATTATGTATAATGGGCAGGGCATCCCCCTGTACAGCCTATACCAAGCAAGCTGTACTGCTTTGTGGCCGCCAGACCAACAAAAAGTTCCAAATCTTGACTCTGGGTCTGTCAGTTGGTCTTTAAATGACAGATCCTCAGATCCTGGTAATTTGTCGACAACTATTAAAACTAAGTAAATGGTTCCTCTCTGAGCCTATCCGCCTCCCCGGCTGATCAGGTGGGACCCGCAACTTTTAGGGGTTGCGTGGCTGCGTGCGTGGCGCAACCAATATATTTCCTGCATATAGCTAGGTGACCTCCGAAAATCCTAAATAAGATAGATGAGAGCTATCATAATATATGTATAAACGCAATTCAGGCTGAGTCTTTAACAAAACAACCTCACCCCACCTTGATGATATGGAGATAGTGACCGTGAGACCTCTCTCGATGGCGAAGAAACAATCCTTCCACCATCTTTAGTAGTGATGGGGGAGAGGCTTCCCCTCTCCCATTCATTCCTGTATGGAAACAGATAAGCTGTTCCCTCTCTCATATTGAGCCGGTTCCATCTTCTCTTTCTCAAGCACAGCGTCTTTTGAAATCATCTAGCCGTTACATGTTCTCATACTCGCTGGGGTTACGGAATTAGCTGAAGAAGGGGGCTTCCTTCTGGGATCAAATGGGTATAAACAGACTGATATAATCCCATACAATGCTGGTAGATAATATTCGAACCCATTGATACTTGAACACACTGATATAACTCCATATAATTCCGGTAGGTAATATTCGAACCCACTGATATTTGAACAGACTGATTAGCGCCAATAGGTAATACTCGAATACACTGATATAACCCCACAAAATGCTGGTAGGTAATACTCGAACACACTTTATGTTAAACTTTCCTTGATTCAACAGCACGATTCAAATCTCTCGCCTTTCGTAGGTCGGAGAATACTTCAAGCTCAATTCCAGAATTAATTAAATCTTGATAGGTTGCAGTCTGAAGGAAAGTCAAGATGCAAATACAGTTAACCTTAATAGGAAAACAAAATCAACCTTAATTGAAATAAAAATTCCTACCTTAATTTAAAATTTTTCAATCAATTATCGGATGACCCAATTATGATCTCAGGGTCTTGTAGATAATTCGTAATGTACCGATAAACCAATATTATTGATAGTTTCAATAAGTATGTTTTGGCCCAGGAGCAAGAATTTAAGGATCACTAAAATGATTTTTAGTTGATATTTTGTTTGTTTGTTTTGAAGTAGGCTCCTTAATCTTTAGTTGATATTTTGTTTGTTTTTTTGAAGTAGGCTCCTTAATCTTTAGTTGATATTTTGTTTGTTTTTTTGAAGTAGGCTCCTTAGTCTTTAGTTGATATTTTGTTAGTTTTTTAAGTAGGCTCCTTAATCTTTAGTTGATATTTTGTTTGTTTTTTTGAAGTAGGCTCCTTAATCTTTAGTTGATATTTTGTTAGTTTTTTGAAGTAGGCTCCTTAATCTTTAGTTGATATTTTGTTTGTTTTTTGAAGTAGGCTCTTTAATCTTTGGGTTGATGTAAGTAGAACTTTCAATCGAATATAATATTTATAGTATATTTTGTTACTTTGTGTACTCTCAAAGTACATTCCTATATTCCAGGGCGTATTTAGTTTCAATTTTATAAGGGGGGGGGGGGTTATTATCAACACATATATAACTTTTCCAGTATTCTTGGTTCCTTTGCATTTGGTCAAATGTCTTCGTAATCTTTGGTTAGTAGGTTGCATTTTTCGACCTGATTCATTAATGATTAGGACCGTCCTTATAAAATCCATTATGGATCAGTTCGTGGCATGGAAATATTTTCAAGGTCTTGCAGATAGCACGCTAACATAAAAGACTTACACATGCTCATACACACACGTCGGGATAGGTTATGTATAAAAATCCGGGCATATACGCTAATATAAGTTGAGACAAAAGAACTAAGACCAAGAAGCAAGAGGGTGAAAGGTAGAGCAAACATACTATATCATAGCCCTACAGATTAACCAACTTACTAATTAAATAGCACATATGATGATGTTACCTCTAATGTTAGTACGAGAAAGTTGGTATACACTTATCTATGTGTATACTTAAAATCACGTTCTTTTTACCTCTTTTTAGAACTACGGTACACACTTATCTACAAGTGTACATATGGGTCATGCAATGGCTTAGTATAGCTCAAAACAATCGTTCACTAATACAAAATGGATGATATGACATATCTCTCGTTCCTGCAGGTCTTCGCCTGCTAGCATAGAAAGGATTATCTTGACGGAAAAGTCAGAAAAAAATATGTAAAATTGACTTACACGCACGCTTTCAAGAGGACTATTGCTGGCGTTATTTTATTTATATATTCATATTTTTTTCAACTATTTCTGATCTTTCGTTGGACCTTTATTATATGTTTCTCTTACTAGAAAATATTTACACTCGAAAAATACTCGTCTAGTCGGTTCTTAAGCATATATACTGACATGTTTTCCATGTTTCGGCTAGGTAGGTTATTTCAGGTTTGTGTGATTTTATAACTCAATTAAATTTGAGCTATGACCCTGTCCAAGCGCTTGTTTACTAATCCAAATCAAATTTGATGATTGAGTGCCTTATCATCCATCTTGAACAGCAATTTATAAGTATCATTAGTAAATCCGCTTAAAGTTTTAAATACTTCGATTAGTTGTCCACTATTCTTATGAATATTATTTTTTACTAACGCTCCGCTTAACCAGTCTATGATATTATATATATATATATATATATATATATATATATATATATATATATATATATATATATATATATATATATATATATATATATATATATATATATATATATATATATATATATATATATATATATATATATATATATATATATATATATATATATATATATATATATATAGTTAATAGCCCAAGGAAAGAAAAACTGGTATCACTACCCGGTAAAACTCTGATGAATATATTACGTAAACCATTCAAAGCTTAAGAAAGAAAATGTGATTTTATTTTAGGAAAGGAGAAAATAGAGAAAATATTTAAACCGTTATATGAAGGTAAATAAAGGAGTTGGATTCGAACCTGTGTCGTCAAGCGTCCTTTGCTCTCCGTCAGACTGTTAAATTTGTTCCTGAATATATATATATATATATATATATATATATATATATATATATATTCTTTGTATTTCACTCATTCTGGCTCTTATGTAGGCCTCTTCCAATCCTAGTAGTCAGTATCTGTTATTTCCTCCGTCTGTTGGTTACTTTTGGAATTGTGTGTATCCGTTAAGCATTTACCTCTGTTCATCATTATGGTTGTTAGGTTAACATCTGATCCAACATAGTCGTCTGATTCTGTTCTTTCTTCCGTCTGTTCATTGAATTTGTTCTCGAATATGTATTCTTTAAGTCTGTTCCTCACGTTGGCTGTTATATGGGCCTACTTCCCATCCTCGTGCATTGAATCTGTTTTTTCCTGACTTTAATTGTTACATTTTTTTCCGTATTATGTACAAACTCTGGTCCTGATTCGTCACTTATATTGGTCGTTTCTCCATCCTAGTTCTATCTGTTCCTCGGGAATTCCTTTATGACATTAATTATTTAGGTTTCTCAAACAGTTCAGTTTAGTCACTAAATTATTGATTCATGAGTTAGGTGTTTGTTCATCTTTTTAGTCGCGTGTGCTCGTCTCTATAAGTTACTATGTCAGTCGGGAGGTAACCATTTTACTTTTCAATGAGTTTTGGGGCAATAACATCGTAACTCTTCGGCCAATTCTAACGAAATTTGAAACCCTTATGTTGTTTTACATTCCCCTCCGAATGTAAAAATTCTTAAGGTCATCCCAAGGTTACTTATGTAATTATTAAAAGAAATCAAACTATGGCTCGGATTGCCCTACTTGTTGAAAGTTGTGAAAGTCTTAAGGTCATACGGTCATAAGGTCATAAAGTCAGAACAATTGAGAGCACGCGACTTAGGTTTGTTGATCTTGTTTACTAACGAATCGGTTCCAATAATATTCTAGATTGAAGTAGTTTGTACCTCATGACACCCTTAAACTCTTTCAACTCCTCCCGTTATTTGCACATTTCAATCAATATACACAAAAGCACGAATCAAACAAAGACGATTGTCACACGCGTTTATGACA
The DNA here is from genome assembly GCA_963969495.1 of Ceratothoa steindachneri. Taxonomy (NCBI): domain Eukaryota; kingdom Metazoa; phylum Arthropoda; class Malacostraca; order Isopoda; family Cymothoidae; genus Ceratothoa; species Ceratothoa steindachneri. The sequence goes on from OZ018332.1 coordinate 47,079,035, forward strand.
TGTTTATTATTTCACGTTGCTTTGTCTCGATCTAACCTTGGCCCATTTTATGTTTTTTTTTAATTATTACATATTTCTTGTATGAATATGTGGATTTTTTTAATGTGTATGTACATCATACATTGCTCTGGCATGTTACTTATTCTGTGTGTATTTATATATCCATATTCATATGTACAACCCTGTCTATTACTATGCATTTTTATATTTCTCCTTGTCTATGTGTATTACCATTTTATATATACATAGGTGTGTACATGTGCATGAGAATTTTCATTGGTATATTAATGATTATGACTTTTTGATTAGTTTATTCATTTGTACGTTAATTATTCTACGTGTTTGTTTATTACTATTTGAATATGTATGTGTGTGAATAGGGATTACGCTGTTAATATGTATATTAATAATAACAGATTTCTGTGACGGTAAGCAAGACGACATAAAGGGGTGACTTTGAAACCAGTTTTTTGGGGGCTAGTGGATGGGCTATCCTTAAGTGTAGTCTTCCAGTTCGAGAAGGACAGGATCACCTTCTTGACCTTAACCGCACCAATTTGTCTTGGATATTTTTCCATATATATATATATATATATATATATATATATATATATATACAAAATTTAATTTATAAAATTCTTGGTAAGATATTCTATCGGCCAAACTGGCAAATCTTTAATTAAAAGATTAAATGAGAACAACAAAGACATCTAACACTTTATTTTTACCTTTAGCACCGAATCACACAGAATACAATGGGAAAACTTGTTCATCATTTTTAAAGACAGACCTCATATTCATATGGAGGTATTATTGAATCGACTACATTGAAATCAAACTGGACCTCTAACATTAGTTGTAGCGAGGGTCTTTACAATTTCAATGTCCTAAATCTATGTAAAAGCCTTCGAAAGTGCCCCGAAGCTCAAAAAGACTGCATTCACGAAGAAAAGTATATCTGGGTAGCCACGGTCTCTAGGGTCGTCAAGGAGGAGGGTGAGAAGAGCATTGAGGTGCGTGAAAAAGCCTATGCTCGCATACCGTATACAAGAACAACGTCGGGAGCGCTGTCACCGCCTTCTCAACGACTTGAAGACTCATGGTAATTGAATTCTCATTTTTTGTCTCATGATAAAACCCTCACGGTCGATCCAGTAATCAACAAGCAGAACATTTTGTGGTAAGCTTTGTCCAGCATGTTTACGTGGTCCGCTACGTGTCCACGAACAACTACCCGGCCTACTTGATGATGGCCGACGTTGTGGATTTGAATGGCAAGAAGATGCCACCGGTGTGGTTCGCAGACGGTTAAAGACTCACAGCGCACGATTACAGGGACATCTTGACCGCAAAGTCCCGCCATGGGTGAGAAAGATTACGAAGAAAGCGGACTACGTCTTTCAACAGGACGTTTTTCCCGCCCACACTGCCAAGGTCGCGAAAGAGTGGTTGTAGTCCAACATGAACTCCTGGCCGAAGGATATTTGGCTGCCCCAGTCGCCCGATCTCAATTTCTTCGACTACATCATGTGGGTGCATGTCGAAGACAAGGCCTGCAAGGTCCGTCAAGGCAACTTCCACGAGGTGAAGTCCTCCGTCAACCGCGTGTGAAGCAGCACGAGGAAAGGCTTCGTCGGCTACGTGTGCGCAGCCTTCATTTCTCCCCTGTAGCACGTGCTCGCCGCCAAGGGCGGCCACATTGATTAATACTACAATTTAAACACATATTTTTCTGTTAAAACAATAGAAACGTCTCTAACTGCTTTAAAACTATCATTGTGTTCTTTGTTGAGAGCGTCTTAATAAGTGTAATAGTAATTTTGCAATACCCAGTATATGTATATTTTATCCTCCGTTGGTTCTCCTCATTTTACTTGAATAAAATTAGGTTAAATTGAGTCTCACCTCTAAACACTTTGGTGCCATTGCATCTTTCTTACTTTATTTATGCATGTGTATATTTATGTATCTATGTATAAGGTCATAATGCCATATCTTTTGCGGAGATAGCTCGAGATGTCTTCTGGCGTTTAAATCCTAAAAACCGACCTGTGGTTACGTGACTGTGGGAACTTATTATCTCGTGTGAAGTACTAATGGCACTGGTTTCTTGCAGGTTATGCTATTCTTCCTAACAAATTCGCTTCAGGAGGAGTTGGAAGTGCTAGAGCTACAGATAAAGGGGGTATAGCATCCCCTCAACTTTCTTCACCAATCAACTGCCGAAAATTGAACGCATTGGAACCTATAGAACAAGGTAAAGAGGTTTTCTTTATACCAGTCTCTCAATCTTTCTCCTCCACTGTTTTTCTTTCATACTGAAAATATAACAAAATAAATATCCATTCCAATAGATTTATTCAATAAGTTACTTCATTAAATTCTCCACAGTTTGACGGCTAAAATCTTGATTTTCCACCTTATCCACATTTAATGTTTGTTAAGAGTAGGAAGACTAGATGATGCTAGGTGATTTAGATACAACTACCTTGGGGCGGAGCTTCTGAAGCAACAACTTAACTCGTAAGTCTTCCTTCCAAACATATACACTCACAATCACTTATATAACAACTTCACTCTTTCATTTTACATATTTTGGGCTAAAAAAGACCAAATGGTCACCTTTCAAACTTAAGGAGGGGAAGGGGTTGTTCTTATAGTGAAGAGCTAAGAGGTTGGAGTTATTGGTCAGTAATATTACACATTGAAATCATGTTTATACAGACATTCTACCATCTGGAGGATTAGACTTAGTGATGGATATACATGACAAGAATAATTTAATAAAAATGTGTACTCTCCTTTGCTTTCAGATTACATTAACACTTTATATTTATATTTTCTTCCCCTAAATTCTCTTGCGTTTCACTTTGAACTTCATCCCTCGTTACGGTAACTCATTATCAGTATAATCAGTGAGTCATTCGTTTCCATCTTTCCCCCGTAATACAGTGGACCCTTCGGGGAATCCTCTGGTCCACCAGACTCTGCCTCCAATGCCTCCATTGAGGTCAGGAAGGACCCGTCCATCGGAAGCTGTTGAAAGAATCCCGGCTTCAGCTAGAAAGATCGGCCAGTTGGAGGACGAAGATGACGAAGAGGACGAGGGGTCTTATGTCCAGGAACTTTTGCCAGAGCCAGAGATCTCTGAGGAGGAGGTTGTTGAAGAAGAGGATGGGGAGCAGGAAGAGATGGTGAGAGAGAGAAACCGAGAGCGGAGCTCGGCCGAGACGAGGGACAGCGGAATCTGCATTCCGTCGCCAGAGATGGACGGGGGAGAGGACGGAGGGCGAGTTGAGGAAGGCACCGGGGAGGTGAGTTGAGGTCGAAAACTATATCATTCACGTTCTTGTTCTCATCATCATCACTTTCATCATCATCAATCTATCATATAAAAATAATTGGTGTGTATCAACTCCTGGAATAAGTCTCCATCACTCATCCCTTTCACTTAGCTCAAATTCGTCTATCCTTTTCTTGCTACATTTGCAATGCCCAATAATCTGGCGCTATACCCTGAGGCATCTCGTGTAGTCAGGATTCATGCCGAGGTAGAAGGACTCAAGATACCTTTCACCCAACTCTACAATGCAGACGAATCTTGCACTACATCATTGCTTGTCCATCTCTCGCTTTTCTTTCTTTTAAACACACATAATCGATCCATTTTTTGCGCCTTTTTCCAACCCTTCGCGAACCAGAATACCAACCTTCTGTACCTGTCCATTCTTCTACTATGCCCGTGACAGAACATTCTTGGTATCAACTTCACACCATATATGATCTTGCCCATTCTTTCTTCCATATATCTACTCTTACCAGGTTCAACACTCCTTTCTATTTGCACAGTTTGCTTTTTTACAACATTTCATGCTTTACCATACACTCCATGCACACTTGGAATTTGCTATATCTCTTCTCTCTCTCACTACCTGTTACCTGGTAAAGTGGCAGCTCCCCACCCCGAATCCACTCCCTAATTTTATCCAAATTTCGGAATTTTCTTAAGGTATAAGACTGTTCGCGCCCATCTCTCTTGGCGTGCAGTAATTTTGCAGGATAGTCACCGAAAATCTTTCCTTCGTTATTAGCGTGCGGTTAATTTTACAGGATAGTTGCAGAATATCTTTCCTCCATTCTTTGCGTGCATTTTAATTTTGCAGGATAGTCACCGAAAATCTTTCCTCCATTCTCGGCGTGCATTGTAATTTTGCAGGATAGTCACCGAAAATATTTCCTCCATTCTTGGCGTGCAGTAAATTTTACAGGATAGTTGCCGAAAATATTTCCTCCATTCTTGGCGTGCGGTTAATTTTACAGGATAGTTGCAGAATATCTTTCCTCCATTCTTGGAGTGCATTGTAATTTTGCAGGATAGTCGCTGAAAATATTTCCTTCATTCTTGGCGTGCATTGTAATTTTGCAAGATAGTCGCCGAAAATCTTTCCTTCGTTATTAGCGTGCGGTTAATTTTGTAGGATAGTTGCCGAAAATTTTTCCTCCATTCTTGGCGTGCATTTTAATTTTGCAGGATAGTCGCTGAAAATCTTTCCTCCATTCTTGCCGTGCGGTGAATTTTGCAGGATTGTCGCCGAAAATCTTTCCTTCGTTCTTGGCGTGCGGTTAATTTTGCAGGATAGTTGCCGAAAATCTTTCCTCCATTCTTGGCGTGTGGTTAATTTTCCAGGATAGTCGCTGAAAATCTTTCCTCCATTATTGCCGTGCGGTGAATTTTGCAGGATAGTTGCCGAAAATCTTTCCTCCATTCTTGGCGTGCATTTTAATTTTGCAGGATAGTCGCTGAAAATTTTTCCTCCATTCTTGGCGTGCGGTTAATTTTGCTAGCACGCAGGCCCATGACCGAAGTCTGAGCATTAGTTGCCGGCTCCTTAAAAAAAAAACAAGGGAACGCCGAACCCTTAGCACCCCGCCAGCCGAAGAAATCGAAGCACAAGGAGTATGCTCACCTGCCGAGCTGAACCTTCTCTGATATGATGTCTAAGACCTGAACGACAAGGGCGTGTTCCGTGGATATGAGTCCTCGAAGATCTGTTGTCTGAGTGCCCTACAGCCATTCTTGTACGGAATGAATTTTTAAAGGTGGCCTCAATATATCCTTCAAGAGTAGATCAAGAATGAATTATTCTTCTGCGAAATATCCATTGGCTCCAGGGATCTGAGAGTAAATTCCCCCCTTTGCGGGGAACTTACTCAATGCGAGGAGCCTTCCTTCAGAAGTGTAGAAGCGTTTCAAAAGAATAGGAATTAAGTTCATCCAGGTTCCCAATCCAGTCCTTCTGGAAAGCTGTACCACCCTCTCTGTCTCTGAAGGTCGCCGACTAGACTTCAAATATAGAGATGGGAAATGCTTTAATAGCTTGTTTTCGTTAAGTGGGTCATGTTCCCCTCTCGCTTTTTGTGCCGATATCAGCTATTGTCTGGATAATATCCCGCACGTCATGCTTTATCACTTAGGTGAGTAAGCCTTTACTTTTATGTTAGTTTTGTTCTGGTTGGAAGGTATATTTCCTATTCATGGTGAATGGCTAGCCTGCTTGCTTTTCACACGCAGGAGAGATATCACTCCTGTCGACTGATTTCCCACGAAGTTTCATTATCACTTGCGTGCACAATTTGATAAGTAGTTTGGTAAATGATAGGTTAAATTATTTCTCGCAGGGAGAATGTTGCCTTTCCTCTGCAATGCGCCTTCCGTAAGTTATGCTCCACGTCGGATACTCTGCTCCGGCTGGAGATTGCTATATGTGAGGCTTTTCTTCGCAGACACTTACGCTCCGATGATTTTTTTTATTTTGAGAACTATGAGACCCAGTGACGTTTCAGTATCAATGAGACATTCCATTCTATGGGATCAAGAAGACGCCTCGCAATATTTATGTCTGACTTCTTAAGAGATCGTCGATTAGAATAGAGGAGGGTGTCCTGCAGATCAGGGGTCTTATCTTAAATCTCTCTTCCATGAGCAACAGCGGATACACCTCTGTATTGCCGAAAGATGTTCTTGCCACGCTATACTTTTACAACATTTAGATCTCTTTTGGCACGGCATGTACGAGGGGCGGTCAATAGGTTTGGCGAATCAATAAGGCAAAACAGAGGAAGGGGATGGCTGTTTGTAGGGGTGTTAGGACAAGTTATGACAAGTCAGAACCTGCAGCTTCACGCTCCGGCCTTGTCTATTTAAGAAGCAGTAGCTGATCGCAGATCCTCAGGCACAAATCTTTCAACAATGGAGAAGGTTAAGCACCGCACAGTGATCAAACTTTTGACCAAGGAAGGCAAGAATGGAAAAGAGATCCATGAACGCATGGTTTCAGTGTACACGGACACCGCCCCTTCCTATGCAACCATTGCTCGCTGGAATAGGGAGTTCCGCCAAGGTCGTGAGTCCCTTGAAGATGACCCCCGCCCAGGACTCCCGTCAACGTGACCAACGAGGACAATGGGGCCCGTTTGGAGAGGATGATCCTTGAAAATCGACGGTTGAAGGTCGAAGAAATCGAGTGAGTACTTTGAATATCACATGAGAGTGTTATCAACATCATCCACGACTATTTGGCCATGCCCAAGGTCTCTGCCCGTTAGGTCCCTAGAAACCTCACGCCCCCATGATCGACTTCAACGTCGTCAAAGTTCGGAGGCCAGAGTTTCACAAGCTGCCCTGCGTGAGTGCGGATCTGGTCCCTAGCGACTACTTTTTATTCCACCAGCTCAAGGCTGCACTGCGTGGACGCCAGGTTGGGGACGATGAAGATGTCCAGCTCGCCGTCCAGGAGTGGACTGAACAGCAGTCGGGAGATTCTGGTTGTCGGGAATTCGAAGCCTCAGGGACAAGTGGCGCAAGTGCATTGAAGTCAAGGGTAGTTATATTGAAAAATAATAAAACACTTTTCCTCATATCTCGTTTCCTTATATCCGGATTGCAAAACTTATTGACCACTCCTCGTATGACAAGACACTGTAAGTCCGAGCGTGTCTCTTTGTATGTAGAAACTCAAAAGTTTCAGTTTTCTTTTGTCATGACAAACGTGGTGTACTTTTGCTGCTTTCCGGGCCATAACATCGACCTAGACCTGTTTATAAATGGTGAGTGCTTAGACGAGGTGTACTATCACTGATTCTTTAGCCTTGAATTCTTTCCTCGCCTTATCGGGGAAGGGATATTTGCAAACTTATGGTCTCTTGTACCTACTTCAAGGAGATTATCCGCCCTGTAACCTTCATCGTGGAGTAATGATATGACAACCCTACTTTTATTTTAACGTTAATTGTTTGCTAAAACATGATTACTGGGGTGATATTTACATATCTGCATCCGATAGTCTATTGTTGGCGGTGTATTTATCCACCAGGCTGATTTTAGGTTGGCGACTGGTACCTTTCACACGTCACCAACAGAGAACCATCTTGTCGCCCCAGGAAAAATGCCACATGATTCGTGTCGTGTATAATGCATGATGTGCTTGTACATGACATATCAGCATCTAGTTGTCATTTGTTTTTCATTCTATACCTTGAGAGAGGTCAATCTGGCCCTAAACATGTCAGGTTCAGGGCAAAGGAATTCTTTTGACAATGCGATATGACTATTTTCGGTAGTGACGATGGTTCAGCCTATGAAGCCAGCTTAGATAATACCACCTTTTAATGTTTGTCTCAACGCTTATACCTCCAAAGATCCCATAGTAGCGAAAGATTATGAGTCATGCTAGTTTTTGAGACTAATTTCTCTTCTATAGCAACTCTTAAAGCAGCTAATTGCATTGAGTCATCGAAGTCTTTCCATCCCTTGGTACTCAATATCCATGACACTCTGGCTGTTTGAGTCGGGATGACATCGAAATTGTCTTCTGTTGGGTTCCTGGACGTGTAAGTTGTCTTTTCCTTGGATCCTGGTCATATAAGTTGTTTTCTGCTGAATTTTTGGACATGTAGTTTGTCTGATACTGGGTTTATTGACATCTTGGTTGGCTTCTGCTGAGTTCATTGACATATAAGTTGTCTTCTGCTGAGATCCCTGGACAGGTAGGTTGTCTTCTGTTGGGTTCATGTATTCTGCTGAGGTCAGTGAAATGTAAGTGTATCTGGAAACGAGTGCGTTGATTATGGCATCAAGTTATCTTCACAGACTGAACAGCCGGATTGGCATTTCCCCCTTCCCCACTCTGATTACATACCAAGGATCAGGCCAGCCCTTTTGGCAGCATGCCAAAATGACATTTTCTGGCCAGACAGTCGCGAGGCGGAGCGTGATGTGAAGGCGCACTCACCTGTTTCTCTCTGAGAAGACTGTTTGGTCATCTAGACTGGACACCCCATTTTTCTGTAATATCCAAATTTGGGGAATCTCAGGTTGCAGTAGCTGTTCCGCTACTGTGACAAGCTGGGCCAAGGATTCAATAAGTAGAACGGTGCGTCTTTATTATCTCTTTTCTCGTATTCCAAGAAAGACGCCCACTCTTTAAGAAAACTCACTGTAAAGCTCGCTTGGAGTTTGTAGATGAATATTTGAATAAACCACCAACGTTCTGGACACAAATCCTTTGGTCAGATGAAACAAAATTGAAACTTATCAGTAGAAATTCTATCATCAGCGGTTGGGGAAAATAATGTTCTGCTTGCACGCCAAAGAATACGATCCTTACTTTCAAAAGAAGATTAAACGGCGAAATGTACAGGTGAATTTAGGAAAGAAATTTGATATCATGTTGGCTCTGTGAACTTGAAACCAGGAAAGGCCTTTCAACCAGACAATGACTCCAACCATACCGCTTAACAAACTAAGAATTGGCTGCAAACAGGTATAGTTAATATTTTGGAAGGACCAATTCAATTTCCTGACCTGAATTCCCTAAAAGAAATCTCTTAAGGGAATTGAAACTCATGGTCCAGGAACGAAATCCGCGTAACTTATCTGATCGAGAGAAAATATGTTGGAGAAATCGAACCAAATTAATCCAAGCACCTGTAGGAAGATCGTAGGAGAATACTCAAAGCACCTGCATGCTCTAATTGACAACAAGGGTTATGCAATAAAGTACTAAACCATGTTTATATGAATGTGTTGTAAACTTTGTGTTATCAAATTTCTTATAAAGTTTTTTCACTTCAGCATTTTGCTTTTCTGATCATTACATTGTATTTATTTCCTAAAGTTTCACGTGCGTTTTAACTTTCATTAACCTATATTAACTAAAAGTATGTAACTTTGCATTTCTAATAGTTTGTTGTGAAGATTTTGCGGCCCACTGTATACCATTCACTAGAGATACTTTACTATGCTTATCAGTTCCATACCACGATAGCAAATAATATTCACATTCACTTAATCCCGCATACTTATATTATAAAGTTAATCCACATTCTCTCATTATCTTCTTTAATTCTCTTTATTGATCACGTGGATCTTACCATTCCTGTTTTTGATTTCGTATATTTACACCTTCGTTGTTTAATTATCTTCGAAAATATTTTCCTGTTCACATCGGGAACTTCAATTACCTTACTCCCAAACGATCCATTTTTTTCTCTCTAAATTACTTGATTTGGTGCTCTTTTTTCCCCCTTTTAGCATTCAGATACTTCTTGGCATGATAGTCTGATTAGCCTCAGTATAATTGCCCCATTTATTCATATTGTACTCATTACGATGACTTTCATTTAGAGAATGACAATTTAATATATTATTATTTGATGAGATCAAATGTTTGGGTTTATATTTAGGTATAAATATACTAAATATAATATTTTTCAATAAAAATAAATTAAATTTAGTGAAATCTTGTACGTTATTGTGGTATTTTAAACAATACTCTCGAAACATTTTAACATAGTTTTGTTTCAAAAAGAGTTGCCAAATGTCATGAAAGATTTCCTTTTCCCAGACTAATTAGCGTTATTTTTAGCCATGTATATCTACAGAATATTCTTATTAAGAATTGGCTATTTGTTATTTTATCGCTATAATTAATTTTCCAATATAACGTGTGAAGAAAAATATTACTACTTGGCACCACAGCACAGCAAAGCCTTGCGGCACATGCAAACTTATGTGATGATTAATAAAATATAGATGATTATATCGCAGTTAACTTACTTTTGTCCGAAACATTTTGAAAAAAATTGTGACGTCAGTAAGTGCGGCAACTGTACATCCCCCACCGACGGGGGATGCACCCCTGATTCTCCTTCGTACCTTTAAGATTAAGTGGGGGAGTTTTTACTTTTTGCCGTATAGATTTAAGTACTTTAGTGTTCCCTTGATTATTTTTTTTTCGGTTTTGGTTTTACTACTGTTATCGCTACCAATAATAATAATGATAATCGCCAGAATTCCTCTTGTTCCGGTCGGAAGAAGGTCGAGCTCGAGCCGGTTGCCTCAAGGGAAGAAGGAAGAGGTGTCCCCACCGAAGACGAGAACGAGGTTGGAGAAAGCACCACCGCGTCGGGGGAGGGGATGGTCATGAGGAAGAAGGTGGTGACGATCGTGGAGCCGCCTATGTCGTCTCGAGGGTAAGCACAGGAGGTGGTAGGACGTTCCCATGATAACGGGAGGGATATGGCATATAATATGGGCTGGTGTAGTTTTGTAGTTCGTTATTTGTTTAATTTTAGATTGAGGGAGGGGGTATTTTTATTGGAGTAATGTTTCGGGATTTTCATTTTACTTTGTGTTAATTTTGAGATTTGTTTTGGAGTTTTGTTTGTTTTAGTTGTTTTGGGAGCGTTCCTCATGTTTTGTGTGCATTTCGCTGTGGTTTTACTTTTATTTACATTTTTGTTGACTTTGGGGGAAGGGCCGGTTTATTATGGTTTGTTATGTAGGTTATATTTTAATTATGGTTTGTACGGGGCTTTTATTTTGTTTCGGTACAATATTTGGAATTATTTTTATCTACCAATATTTCTTTGGTTATATATATTTTTTTGTTTGACATTTGTCTTTTTTTATATTCCAGTTTTTATTCAGTTGTTGGTTTCATCTTGGGGATAAATTTGGGAGATAATTTTTAAAAATTTGATCGACGTTTTTTGTGTTTAATCTTTATTATGCCTCTATTTGGTACCACTCTTCCCGGTTACACGAAATAAGGTGAAAATAATAAAGGAGAGAAGGAATTAATGGAACTAATAGCGTGAATTACGGAACAGAGGAACTATCCATATTGCCATTTTTAGTCGCGTGCAACTAAAACCAACCACTATGTCAGTCGGTTCGTCGGTCGGTTCGTCGGTCGGTTCGTCCCTTCCCATTTTGTTTTATTATTTTTAGTAATAACATCATAACTATTTGGCCGATTCTAACGAAATTTAAAGCCCTTATGTTGTTGTAAATTCTCTTTCGAATGATATATTTGCTAAGGTCCTCCCAAGGTTAGACATGGAATTATTTTATTTTGACAATAACATCATAGCTATTCGGCCGATTCTAACGAAATCTGAAACCCTTATGTTGTTTTACATTTTCTTCCGAATGATATATTTGTCAAAGTCGTCTCAAGGTTAGTCCGGGAATTATTAAAAGTTTGGAAGGTCTTATGTTTATAAATCAGAATAAGTGAGAGCACACTTATTTTCCTCCATACTTGTCGTTTTGAACTAGAAATAGCAAGTGGCAAGTAGGTAAAAGCGAATGTTTTTTCTAGAGCTCAGAACTACACATATATATAGAGAGTTAAGACGCCCCTCCCCCAATACTAATCACTGAGTTACCTGTTTTGTGTTTTATCTGTCCTTTTGTTCCCTTTTAACTATTTATTTCAATTAAAATTCTTTGAAAACTAAGGATTTCTAAGTAGACCAGATTTTATCTATCTGTATGTTAGTTTAGCCACAAAATATTTGTCCCAAAAGATCTAGTTCCAAAATTGCTAGTACAGAAAATCTAGCGACAAAATAGGTTCAAAATAGCCTGCCTGAAATTCGAAAAATATGAGCACCCCAACGGAATAACTGGGGGCCAAAAGAAACAAGTCGTAAAATGATGCAAAATACCATGTTGAAAAGAGTTTGCTTTTATGTCCTCTTTTAAGGTTTATAGTTTAGGGTGATTATACTCTACAGTCATTTAGAAAACTATACTTTGTTACACGTACCTTTCTGCTAACCAACACAAGTTGATGATGAAATCTTCTCAAATCAATCTGACTTTTTAGAGGAAGTTGGCCTCCTCCATTTTTATTTAACTCTTCCTGTTGTAGGTAGCAGGTTCCTGCGCCGCAGGAGAAACGGGCCTAACTCCGACGACGGAACGTGTTTCTTTATTTGTCTTGCTTTTTTTCTTATTGTTTCATTTTGCTTGTTTGTTTGACTTTGTTTTTGTTTTGTTTTCGGTATTTGTTCTGTTGTTTTTTCAATCTATCCTAGTATTAGGTTGTAATGTGATTACGGCGATCTTTGCCTTAGTAAGCAGTCGCCAGTTGGGCTCTTTAAAAAAAACTTCCCAACTTAATGAAGTCGTTAATTTTAATTTTGCTCTCGTAACTTTTGTCTTAATCCTGTGATAATAAGGCTAATATACTCACAGGTAGGACACAGGTAAGAGGATTATAGTTAATAAGTTTCTTTTTACTTTAGGCAACAATATTTATTTATTAGACATCTTTTTGTCGAGCGAGATTAGATAAAATAATTTAATTAAAAGTAAGGTTATGATACAAAAATGGCCTAGTGAAACTTAAAAAAGAAATATTAAATTAGGTCTCATTTTTTTATTAAGGATGTTCTGGTTTTGGTTATTATGTAATCTATTGGCAAGAAATATTTGCCTCTTTAATGAAATCACTTGCTTGTTTTTCTCCTCTTTTAACCTCCTCATTCTTGTTTTGTTTTGTTATTTTTTTTTCCTTTAATTCTCTCAGTAATGTTTTCCGGAATATGAGTTATTTGTTCGTTATTTTAAGTCTTCTCAGAAATTTTCTAATCCTTATTCTCGGATAAAATTTTCTTTACACTCTAGCGACTCATGTCTTTGTTCATTTACATTTTTATGAATATATAATTTGATAAATCGAACGAAAGAGAGGAGTTATTAGTTTGTGTGGCCAATTTTTAATTTCATTGAGAATCCAAGTTGCCATGTCAACGCATATAGTAACGCTGCCCCACAATGACGTCATCTACCTTATATCCTTAATGGTGAACAGAGCTTGCTGAGACAGGTGGGTAATTTAACTCATGATAATCGATTAAGGACTTGGTTCGATTTATTGTGAGTGGGGGGGAAATTAGCATAAAATTACGTGGGGAGGGAGGCGTTGATGCAGAAAACATGGAAATATAATGAATTGCGAATAAGCAATATGAGATAATTGGGAATAAATAGACCAAAGATGATAAGAGTTAGGGCGAATGTATGAGTAAGATCTTGTATTATTTTTATTATTTTCTTAGCACTTAAGTAATTGATTTGAGGGGAAGGGTTAATTAAATAGGCCTAGGTGGAATTAATTTGGAGAAGAATAAGAATCGAGATTTACAAGTAGACTATAAAAACTGGTGTAGCGAAGGAATCTTTAATTGAGACATATAAGGAGAAGATAGACTGTTTTATGTAGGCTCGAGCCTATTAAAAGTCTCAAAACAACCCCATATCTAGAACAAGAACTTTTAAATGTACTACTTTGAGTTTTCTTTGCGAACAGTACAAAATTAGCCTTCAGTCCAGGGGTGATTCCTGCCCAAATAGGCTTCATATTCATGATCAATAAATTAACAAACACTGAGTTTGAAAGATTTTGGGGGGTCTTCCTTTGAGGGATGTTAAGAATGGTACGGTAGTCTGAAGGTCCGATCCAAGGGGTAACTTATAAGTGGCTACCATAATTGATTGGTTGTACTCTCATCAACTTTAGTTTATTGTAAATAATAAATAAATAAACCCCAAAGCAACAAACAATTACAAAAATAGGAAAATAACTAAATTGCGGATTAAATATTTTGAAAATTGATTAGAAAGACGTAAGATCACTGTCTTAGGTCGCAGCCCCCCCGCCCCCTCCAGGAAATATGGCATTGTGGGAGAATTATTTCTATATATATCGCTCCCACCAAATTTGGGAGAGTATATTGATTACCTGAAATTATCCGGTAGTTACCTCATTACTCCATCTAATCAATAGTTTTTTTTTTAGCATAAAAAGACCTGTGTAATCCCATGTGGGATAGTCAGCGGGGAAGGACCCATAAGACACATTGGGAACCAAAGAATAGAAAAAATAAATTCACGGGTTGATTAGGTTTAAGGAAAACATATGTGGGGTCCTAAAGGGTGCACGGAAGGTTCCTTGACACTCCAATTCGAGTTTATCTTCATGTTGGGCTATGATAGAATTATGTAGCATGAAAATATGGTCTTTCTGAGGTTCGAGAGTTTTTGCCCTTACCATGTTGTACTTTATGTTGCCTCTTCCGGGTATATTTTTAAAATCGCCTTACTCGTCCCAGGGTGGATGTGAACTGTTATAATAACAACGTTACTTCTGTTATAGCGACGTTAATTCTGTTATAACGACGTAACTTATGTTATAACGACGTTACTAATGTTATAACGATGTTACCTCTTTTATAACCACGTTTATTTTGTTATAACGACGTTTATTCTGTTATAACGACGTTACCTGTGATGTGTATTATTTTACATTTAGCATTCAGGTCCTGTTTTCATGTTTTTTCTAGTCACAAAATCGATCTCAGTGGGTTTTTCTTTGTTCTCATATCAAAATACGAAAATGTTTTTAATGCAATTACATATAGTTTGGGGGTTTTGATCTCCGTATCTCTTTTCTTAAATGTTCAGATGGATAAAAGAAACGTGAATTCCTATTAATCTATAATTTGATCAAGTTCTTTCTAAAATCAAAAACGTTTTTGAATCTTGGTGTTTACTTAAACTAGAACGGACATAGAGTAATATAATCATTCTTTTAACTAAAATAAAGGTTTTGGTTTAGTGGGTAATGGTTTAAAAAATGAAATTGGCCATTGATGAATAGATTTTCCTCGTTCAATAATTTTTTCCACAAACTACAACCTATTGTTTTTATTAAGATTTGGTTATGTGGTTCGGATTTATTGGTAAATTGTAGGTTACCACTCGACTAAGTATCACACATTGCCAATCATTGTAAAACCAATACAAAAATTGCACTATAATTCCCATTATAATGGTCTTCAGGTGGCTGGAATTAGAAACAGGGTCATATTTTCTCCCCATCACTGGCACTAAGTGCCTCTTTGATCGCCAACTTGGCACACTGCTTGCGAATTCATTCAGTCTGTGGCACTGCCAGTTGTTACTTTCCCTTTATGAAGTGTGCTTCATTCCCTGTTCCAATCATATTAATTTTACATTCTCATTTATAACTCTTCTTTCTTTTTTGCGATTATCCATTTTTTGAGGCCTTCAGAACTCCAATATTCTTATGAACTTACCTCAAACATTAGAAAAATCTTTAAATGTACACACTAGCACCTATCAAAACTAGGTATTAGTGAATTTAACAAAGTAATCATGTGTTTTCCGCTAAAGACGTATGGTTTGCTCTATATTACATGGCTCTATGGTCAATAAGTCGAGTGCCAAACGACTTAACGGCATCGTTCAAAATTGCCTATGGTCATTTAAAGAATTTAAAAGTACCAAAAATGAGGCCAACCAAAATTTGCCCGACTGAGTTCTGTATCCAAGCCAACATTAGTGTAAACGGATGACGTCATAGGACACGTGACCCGCAACCATGGGAGCTAAAAACACCACACCTGTAATTGACATTCAGAAAAGGTAAACCATGCTTGGTTCGCTTATTTTAAGGAAAACAGCCATTGTTGTGTGGTTTGATGGTTAGGGGAGGAATTAGTCGTGAGGGGGATCTGCTTTCGATGCAGAATGAGTTTAGGAGAATTGCGGGACTCCTGTTCCACAATAAAGTGGAATCGAAAGAAATAAGAGATGAAGTTAAAAGATCATTTTATTTTAGAAGAATTTAATAGACAGTCAAGAGGTAAGGAACAGAGATTCAGTCCAAAGCCTCTGTTACTAATTTCAACTGACCCAAGAAAAGCCTAATCGCCATGTTTTATAGTCAATCAGTCTACGGGGGGATTCAGCCGCATTTCACTATAAAAGGATAATATATAAACTAGAAAGCGCTCAGAGAGTTAACAACTCCCTAGACGCCATTTTTATTCAAACTCAAACAATAATTAAATAGTTTCTAACAAAGTCAAGAGAATAAAATATAATAATATCTAATAGAGACACATCCTTAGTGATTTTTTTAAAACTATAATAACTTTAATGTCTATTCGCATAAAATGGAAACATTAACATGTCAAAAAGAATTCATCAAAAAGTATTGTTGCATTTTAAAAGAACAAACATTAAATTAAACTTCTGAACACATATTTAAATCTAAGGGTGTCTAATATTACCGGGTTCTAATATGTGCTTAAAATATTTCAGACCTGATACAGAAATTAAGCGATATCTAGGAAATTCTTCGACCTTAGAAACATATTCCTAGCCTTTGGATTTATGTTATCTTTAGTAATTTGATATAAAAAAATTATGATTTTCAGTAATGGCGAGAATTTCGATTTGACTACACCATGATCATATATATATATATATATATATGCTTGTGTGTGTGTGTTTCAATAGAAAACAAATGAGCAAAAGTGGACTGAAAGACATCTTCTTTGTTTTTTATTAAAGATTCTCTTTAACGATTCGATCTAACGGTCATCTTCTGACTCTCTATAAATACAAAAGTTAAAATACAATTTTTTGTTGCGTGAGAGTCAGGTGGCGAGCGACTCTACACCTCACTATTTAGTCGGTCCTCGTTTTGCCTTTGCTTTTTCTGCAATAACATCATAACTATTCGGCCGATTCTAGCGAAATTTGAAACCTTTATATGTTGTTTTACATTCTCTTTTGAATGCTATAATTACCAAAGTCTTCCCAAGGTTAGCCGGGGAATTATTTTGTTTTGGTAATAACATAATATCTATTTTGCCGATACTCTCCTAGACTAGACTAGGCTATAATATGCTATAATCTGCTAGACAAGTCTAGAATAGGCTATACTATGCTAGGCTATCATAGGCTAGTCTAGGCTATGCTAAGCTATGCTAAGATATAATGTACATGGGTAAGATATACTAGGCTATAAAATGCTATGTTATGATAGTATATAGTATATTAGGCTAGACAATACTAAGCTATGCTTGACTAGGGTAAAATAGGATAGTATAGGCTATACTTGTCTAGGCTACTTAATGCTAGCTTATGCTAAGCGAGATAGGGCTATGCTATGCTAGGGTAGGATAAGCTAAAGTATAATAGGCTAGGGAGGGCAGGCTAAAGTATGCTCTGCTATGCTAGGTAATACTATGTTAGGTGCTGATAGGCTAGCTAACCAAGGCTATAATAGGCGAAGCTATGCAATTTTATTCTTGTATAGGGTATGGTATGCTATACTAGTCCAGCATATACTAGGCTAGGCTATAATATGATACGCTTGGCTATATTATGTTAGGTGTGGTCATAAATCAGAATAAGTGAGGGCACGCGACATTTTGGTCAGCAGACCTTGTTTTTAATAAATTAAATGTTCAAAACAGAATAAAGATGCATAATTTTAGTTTAAATCACGGGTGAATTAAAAATGGAAGGTAAATAAAATTATGACCAATGTCAGGGAATAATAAAGTTATAATAGAGGACATACTTTGTTACTGCGATATCCAAGTTGAATATAAGGTAGGTGATTAGTGATGGAAACAAGATTAGTTTCTATAGTAGTGGTTATAAAAGGTTAACTGTATTGGAAAAAGAATCAGGGTTGAATGGGAGAGATAGCATTTTAGTGTAAAACCATTCTGAGATGCGAAGTGATAAAGGGTAAGTGTTTGAGTCCAAAATCCCTACACATTGGCGTCAATACTATATTCTTACCACTCTCCATTCCTGTATTGAACCTCAATATTTCCACCCCATAAATCTATATTTTCATCTCACAGATCCTGGTCCTAATTCGAATAAATTTGTGTATGTTGGCAGTACGTTATAAGTTTTCTATCCCTGAGAACTTTTAATTTAACTACGCTATGATCACATAACCTTTGCCAAAATCTGTCAGCGGAGTCAATAAACTTATAATACTGTATACCTATATTTTGGACCATTAAGTACTATATTCAAAACTGAATACTAATGCTTTTTTGATGAGTGATGAAAGATTTGTCATGAGGTAAAACTATGCTCGTAAGCAGGCGCGTATCCAATTGGAGGGGAAGGCTGAATCTCCCCCTCCAAATTTCGGACCCCTTGATGTTTATATTTATTTTTAAAGCCATACCTGAATTCTGCTGCTCAGAAAGCGTTATGTAATAATATAGAATATATATAAAACAGGGGTTTTTTAAACCGTTGCGATCGAATGTATCTTATATGATACATATCTATAGTACAGGTTGATCTCAAAAATAATTATTACAGTCATTATTATACCTTATTATCAATGCTGTGAAAGATAACCATTATTAATCATCGCAGCCCTTTTCTCAGACTACTCAGAAGCAGAAATTCAGGTTAGCTCCCCCCCCCCACCCAATTTTGATCTTAGATCAGCCACTGCTTGTAAGCTAATCCTTATCCATGGGGACAAATGATTAAAATGACGCGCAGACAACAGAAAAATAACAGGGGTCGAGCGGAAGGCAGCACGAGTATAACTCCATAACACCTCGATTACTGAGTTCAGGACGGTGCAAAGACTTTATGGATAATTTCATACGATAACACCTTATCAACAACATAATCTTTAGCCTAGTTGTGGTAATGAGAAAACGTGTATGGTTGGATGGTACTTTGGCATTTGTAGAGCTACTGACTCTAAAGCGATTCATATGGCCTATTCGGGGATGGTAGATAAATATAGGTTCTGAGCCTATTTCCAGAGAGAAATCAGAGTTCTGTGAGTGTTTGAGAGGTGAAATTGAGGTAGAATCATTTTAGATCCTTTGATATCAAAATAAAATCAATACAAAGTCAATAGACCTAAGTTGCGTGCTCTCAATTATTCTGACCTTATGTCCATATGACCTTACCACCTTCAAAAATTCCAAAAACTCTGAAAAGTCAAATGGTGACATCCGACCGACCAACGAATTGATAAATATATAATTAGGGTTTAGAGGGGAAATTTTAGGGATGTAACTGTCTGGCGGAGATTTAGATTTGCGATTAGTTAGGAATATTAAAGAAACGTGGTACGGGGATAACGACTAATCACAAATGTATATTCCTCTTTCCAGCCATAATGAAGTATTTAATTTTAATTTATCCCTCATAACTTCCAAATATAAACGTACACTAAATTACGAATAGTCTATTAACAACAAACAATCATATGATACAAGTACTAAAATGTGCACTATTTACTTATATATTTATATTATTACTATTCTGATTTGTTATGTTTATTGGTATTTACTCGATGGCGTATAGCATTATTAAGTATAATACACTAATCTTTAGTTGTAATTTGTCATGTTTAATCTTGAGGGGGGGGGGGGGAATTAGAATATGGAAAGTCCATTTCAACCGCATACGACAATATAAAAGCAAAACCTAATTTCTACAAAGAGAGAATATTTTAACATTAATATTAAATTAATGTCAGCACTTGATGAAGGTCAATAAGATCTAAAGATTCCGGGTATATAAAAACTCCTTTTCCAGACCATTATTAAAATATATTGTGTACTCATATAAAAAGATGGAGCAATATGATGGTAAAGGTTTCCTATTTAGTCGCGTGCACGCAACTATATAAGTCATTATGTCTGTCCGTAGGTGGGTCGGTCTGATGTAAGCATTTTACTTTTCAATGAGATTTGGGGGGCAATAACATCGTAACTATTCGAGCAATTCTAACGGAATTTGAGACATTTATTTTTTTTTGCATTCTCTTTCGGATGATATAATTGCCAAGGTCCTCCCAAGGTTAGTCCTGGAATTATTGGAAGTTTTGAAAGTCATATGGTCATAAGGTCATAAATCATAATAATTGAGAGCACGCGACTTAGGTATGTTGACCTTGTTTTCCCTCGAATAGAGTTGAAATTTACCATTCATATTTGGCCCAAATTCCCATTCACAGTTCGAGCGTCTGGTGGAGATGTCAAAGAGATCAATCCATAACAGGGTTTGAAGTCAGGCATTGCACTATTGCAGGTAACCGACCTGGAATGTTCTGTGAAATCTTGATCAAAATGTTCATAAAAATGTTTTTTTTTTAACTAACATGGAAAAGTAAGGTTAACATCACTGTACCCAGTGAGGTTATGCGGTTGCTATAGCAACGAGTAGCATCTTCACCCTTCAGAGGACACGCCTTTGCTACGCGCTTCATCCACGCCAAGAAAGTGACTATTATATTTGTCTATTAGATACAGTAAAAGTACTGTTAGATCGGTCTATTGGATAGAGTCAAGTGATTGCAAGATTGGTCTATTGGATACAGTCAAGTGACTTAGATCGGTCTAGTCGCTACAGTCAAGTGACTGTTAGATTGGTCTATTGAATACATTCAAGTGACTGTTTTATTTGTCTATTAGCTACAGTTAAGTGACTGTTAGATTGGTCTATTGGATACAGTAAGTGACTTAGATCCACCTAGTTGCTACAGTCAAGTGACTGTTAGATTTTTCGATTGAATACATTCAAGTGACTGTTATATTTGTCTATTGGATACAGTCAAAGGAGTGTTAGATCGGTCTATTGGATAGTCAAGTGACTGTCAGATTGCAATACTGGATAAAGTCACTTGCCGTAGATAAAGAGCGTCCTACAGCCGTGCCCGATGCAGCGTAAAGTTGGGTACTCAGTGCTATACTAACCGGGTATGCATTACTAAAGTTTATAGAACAAGGTGATCAAAATGTCACTGTGCACTTATATTTTTATTAACATAAACACGTTTTAATATTATAAAACAGGATAATATTACAATTATGAATAACAGACATTAGTTGTCTGAAATAAAACAAGGTCTGCCCACCAAAGTAGCGCACTCTCACTTATTCTGATTTAGGACCTTACGACCTTCAAAACTTTAAAACTTTCAATAATTCCCGGGCTAACCTAGGGATGACTTTGGCAATCATATCATTTGAAAGAAAATGTAAAACAACATAAGGGTTTCAGATTTCGTTAGAATCGGCTGAATAGTTACAATGTTATTGCCAAAACAAAGAAAAAGCAAAATGGGCTAACCGACATAGTAAGATATAGAATCGCACGCGACTAAACAAGGTCTGCTGACCAAAAAGTCGCGTGCCCTTACTTATTCTGATTTATGACCACACCTAACATAATATAGCCAAGGGTATCTATCATATTATAGCCCAGCCTAGTATATCCTAGACTAGTATAGCATACCATACTCTATACTAGAATAACCTTGCATAGCTTAGCCTATTATAGCCTTGGTTAGCTAGCCTATCGTAGCCTAACATAGTATTACCTAGCATAGCAGACCATAGCCCTCCCTAGCCTATTATACTTTAGCCTGCCCTAGCATAGCATATCCCTATCTAGCCTAGCATATTATAACCTAGCCTAGCATTAACTATCCTAGACAAGTATAGCCTATACTATCCTATTATACCCTAGTCAAGCATAGCTTAGTATTGTCTAGCCTCACATACTATATAGTGTCTTAGCATAGCATTTTATAGCCTAAATTAGCATAGTATATCTTACCCTTGTACATTATATCTTAGCATAGCTTAGCATAGCATAGTATAGCGTATTCTAGGCTTGCCTAGCAGATTATAGCATATTATAACTTAGTCGAGTCTAGCAGAGTATCGGCCAAATAGTTATGATGTTATTGCCAAACAAAATAATTCCCGGGCTAACCTTAGGAAGACTTTGGCAATTATATCATTCGAAAGAGAATGTAAAAAACATAAGGTTTTAAAAGTTCGTTAGAATCGGCCGAATAATTATGATGTTATTACAAAAACAACAATAAAGTAAAACTTGGACTGACCGAAATAGTGAGATGTAGAGTCGCTCTCACGCGACTAAAAAAAATTAAATGTCTCCACTGACTTTTTGATCGCTCTGTAGAATGCATTTGTAATTGAGTGAATTAACAGTTGTATGGATGTCAGAGATTGGTCAAGTTTATCAACTCTTTGCAATTTATAAAACATATATAATTTAATATTCCTTGTACACATTCATATCAGTACATTCTATTTAAACCACTAGTAGGAAGTATTTTCCAAGATGATATTTCATATTAATTACTA
The DNA here is from genome assembly GCA_963969495.1 of Ceratothoa steindachneri. Lineage (NCBI taxonomy): Eukaryota > Metazoa > Arthropoda > Malacostraca > Isopoda > Cymothoidae > Ceratothoa > Ceratothoa steindachneri. The sequence continues at coordinate 47,101,385 of OZ018332.1, forward strand.
TAGTGTGACTACCTAGTTCGAACAATTACTGGCAACCGGTTCCAGAGTTTTCAGTAATGACGTTATGAAGTCCCTGGGCATTTTAGACGGGATCATTATGATTATTTTAAGGGTGTAAAAAGCAAATATTTTTCACATAGGTCCTGTGACTCTTGAATTAACATACAGAGTAACATGATAGTTCGATGATATATATTTGTCATGCATCGACATCATTCAAATAATGCTAAAATTATTAATTGCTAAATTATAAAAGAGAAATTTGTCTTTTAGTGCATATTTTGGGTCTTTTTGACGAACAGGCCTGCCAACGAGTTAGGCGTTCGAGGTTATCGCGATGTTAATATTAGGCTAAGGTTAAGTTAAGATACGTTTGGTAAAAGATGTTATGAAAAGGAAAAAAACAACAAAAACTTGATAAATTTATTTATCTTGAGGATATTATGCAATCTTTGCATTTGTTTCTCATCCGCCATAGAAATTCGCTCATATGAGTCTATTACCAACCGTGCGGTGCCTGTTTCATTTTTATTTCGCATCTTTTCGATTGTCCAAAAGGATTTTATTTTGTTTGTTTGCTTCCCTGTTAATAGTTCCCTAAAATTCTTCAAGTGGTCCACAGTAGAATATTTATAGCGCATCTTTTGCAATGACGCTATACCATTATAAGCACGCTAGTTGTCTAAAATGATTGTTGTGGCAGGTAGAACGCATTCTTTCAGGACGGTTAATGGTTCTGCTCTAGTGCAGCAAATATAAAACAGTCATTGCCTCTCTACAAATCCCACCAAACACCCACTGCTGAGGATAATCTCTTCCTACGCCATATTGTCGTCTTAAGAAACAGGATTTATCGATTTCAACCATCAATCTTTCACCACTAATTTTAATTGAGTTTTGGAACAAGAAACTGGCGCAAACTTCTCGCAGAAGGTTTTTCCAATCAGTTATGGCTTCTATTAACATGCCTGAATAAAATAAACGATTGTCTCTAAAGATAAGTTTGATTCTTCTAACTAAGTGTCTTTTCGCAATCTAGAACTATAAGCTTATTGCAGCGGCAACGGCAATGTGAAGAAGCTAATGAAAGTTTCATATGTCAATTTTTGCACAAAATCGCTCTTCATGCAAAACACCCCTTTTGTGCAAAGACTCTACAGCGTCTTCTAAGCTTTTAACTTCTCTTACAAATTGACATCATCTTTTAAAGATTTATAAAGAAATGATGAATAAATGAGACACTAACTATTAAGCTATCTATCGAAGTGACTGACAGGCTGTACTCACACTACGAGCCTCGAACACCATAGCCTAACCTTAACCTCGCGATAGCCTCGAACGCCTAATTCGCTGTCGGGCCTGATCCGAAAAAGACCCCATCTTTCTAACAAAGAGGGTAGATTAATTGTTAATATTATTCATACTTAATTTTCTGCTGTTACTCTTTTGAACATTTTGTTTTAATTTTTCTCTCCTACTTTTCTCTTTGCATGCGTAAGACAACCAAGATTAAGCCCCACTTTTCTTTACTGGTACGATGACTAAATCCATATATGAGCTTTCTTTTTTTTTTAAATTTGTCCCTTTAGCGTAGAATATTGTAAATGATACTCAGTATCTTCTCTATAGCCACTTACCCTATTTTGATGGCTGAAAAATATTTTAACTTTCAACCCTTCATCCTCCGAAACTATTGATAATTGAGAATAATCACTGAAAACTCTTTATTCATAATTTTATACCTGAGAGAGCCTAATGATTAGGCCTGATCCAAAAGAAGCCTCGTCACTATTAAATTATTATGCCTTCTCCCAGTAATGATATAAAAGCAATGTACGAGTATCATTGGGGTAAAGTATATCTATAAATAATATGAGGAAACTTTAACAAAGGAGTAGAGTGGTAAGAGTACTATCGAATAAAATACATCACTGGTAGTCAAATTGAAGTACACGAGATGTTTTCGAGTCACCTTTTTTTTTACTTTCAAATAATAATTGTTTTAAAATGTATTATTTCATATTTTTTTTTCATTTTCTTAAAATCTCAATTAAATTAGTCGTCAGTGTGGCTGCTTCGTGTGGGATGTCGAATGTCAGTAGGACAGAGCTTTTATCGTCTGAAGTCAATGATCATTTCAACGGGATTAGTTTTATCGAATGCCATTTCATTATTCGCTATTTTTTCAAATAATTTTGTGGTCAGTAGTGACTACTGTACTATTTTATTAATACACTTTTAATCTTGCAATAAATATTTTTTTTAAAAGAAGTGTGCTTCTCGTACCAGGAAGAGCGCTATTGCCGACAGTTCATTAGTCCATTAAATAGCATAATTTTCTCGAGAGCCAAGCTCTTGGCCTAGCCTTAATGCTGATTAATGTCGGAATTAAAAAAAATAACAAAAAACAATCAATATGGTTTAATTTCTAACTTGGGAAATTTTAGAACATCTCTACCAAGAGCATGAATGTGAGGTTCAATACCGCTCCAATTCACTTTCTCGATAAAAGATTTGCTTTACTTATAATTAATTATATTGACTCCAATTTCCCAGAGCGCATTGCATAAATACAATGAACATTGGAGCGCCTAACAACGTCTCTCAACCGACTTCGAATTCGAACCTTAAACTAGGCTTTCGAATTGTGCGTAGTACGAGTTGATTACAAGTTTTCGAGTGGTGTGGGGTGTAACCACCCACCATTAATGGGGGTATGGAGGCAAAGCCCTCACCAACACTCCATTTCTAAAATAATCACCTTAGGGTTCGAATTCAAAGGCGGTTGCCATACGTCATTAGGCGCTTTACTGTTCATCGTTTTTAGGCGGTGCCAAATGAGGGATACGCGCGCTCAGAGCAATCAAATTCAATATAATTAATTTTAAATCAATCAAACCGTTTATCCATAAAGTAAGTGATTTTAGCCACTATTGAACATCATATTCGTGTTCCTGACACCTAAAAAAGTCAGAAAATGCTTTTAATGTCTGAATTTTTCGGTAGGGATATCAAAATTTACCTCTAATTCTTAAGAATATTCCATGAGTTTGTTTATAATTTGCAATAAAATATCAAATAATTGCACGAGACCGTTTCTTATGAGTAGGAATTTATTAACAGACTATAGCGACAAGCACGAAGACTTTTTAAAACAAAAATATGAGTCATTAAAATTCGGAACAATTTTTGTACATTTTTCCACCTAAGGCCAGTATTAGAAATTTGTTCTCCTCTCACTCAAAACAAAGAAATCTCATACCTCGCTTTAATACTTCATAATCTCTGGTGTCCTGATAAGAGCTAATAAACTATTAGATAAAAGAGTTTTCTTCTGTTTTCTGTCTTCCACGAAAGCAACGTCTTTTTTTTTTAGTCATTTGACTCTGTACTATTAAGTTTATCTTAAATTGTGATGACTTCCAGTTTAAGTATTTCTAATACTCGCGTACTATTTTGGACAATAAACAATTATGATTCGTCATTATATATTTCATTGGGATAGAGTCATTTTCCGGGTTGCTTGTACGCTTCGTATGGTGACTCAAACTTCATAACTCATGTGAGATATAACACAGAGTGTTTATGATGATATCACATAAACCACAAAGGATAACCGGTCTTCGTTGCTGAAGAAAGAAAGACTTAGCTGCAGCGTATCCCAACCGAGGTCCATAGAAACTTTGAGGGGGATTTCAGCTCCTTTGAACTTTACTTCAGTTCATTCTCAAATAATACAATAAACATTAGAAAAAACAAAGATATATTTAAATTATGAAAGCGCCGCCTATTTAAGGACAAGAGCAAAATAAGCGTGATGATAACACGTGAAGTGGAGTAAGCAATGGTTGGATCTTTTTATAATTATAAACCAAAAGTGTATGGTAAGTCAAAGGAAAGAAGAGAGATTAAGACAACATAAAATCGGCTCGAGAAAGAAATATATAAACCTCTAAAGACATGGCGGGATGGATTAACACTAGAGATTTTCAGGTTAGAGGCGATTGACGAAGGAGAGAAAAAAAAACCGAGAGAGAATGGATAAAACGAAAAATAAAAACAACATATAAAATAAAATCAAATATCTATTTAAAGTCTCTCTTTAAATATATTTCTCTTGATCTCCAGTTTTATCTATTCTCTCTCTTTTTCGTCAGTCACCTCTGATCTGAAGATGTTAATTGTTAATCTCTCCCGCCATGTGTTTGAAGGTTTCATTTTTTTCATTGAGACGATTTTTTTAATACCTACATCATATTCCTTCATCTTGGCTTTGACCTACTTTAGCCCTCTTGGTTTATTTATTTTTCCAAAGCTCAACCATTGTCAACATTATTACACGTGCTGTCATCGCATTCATTACATGGGTTACAAAATGAAATCTTTGTAAGTCGGTTAAGTCTTTTCAAATGGTTTAGGGCACTTTTGCATCGCTGAATCCGAAAATGACATTCGTTTTCTCCGATCAGGTCGTGTTTTTGTGTTAACTCGATTTTTAAAAAAATGATCCTATAACTAAATCGATTATATTTTTTTGACATTTTCTGTTGATTTTTGTTAATATTCTCATCCGAAATATTATTTTAAGATATAAACCTCCATCGTTTTCTAGCACAATTTATTAATTGAATGTTGAAATAATCGATTAGTGTACATTGAAATTGTATAGTAGACATTGATAAAGGTAAGTACATGAAAATTAGATATCAGGTCATCAGAGTTCAGAATTCAGGGAATGAACTACCGCTTCTTCGAGCTACTAGAATGATCAGTGGTAGGGATATCTCTTTTCAGAGTTCAACAGTAATCAACCATCATGACTGCATCGCAGGTTCCCGGGTACCTGGTATCCATCTCTTTCATATCCTGATGGAATCTACCTCCCCCCCCCCCCTCCGGTCCTGCTCGTCACTCATTGACCCCAGTTTCTAAGGAAACCGATCTACATGTGAGAATAAGTAATGCATTTTGATGCTCATATTGCACCCGAGGTTCCTGAAAGCATTCACCAAAGTGGTGTAATTAGGTTTAGTTCTTGGCCTTCTTTTCAACAAAGTTATTCACGAGTAGAACAAAAACCTTCCACGCTTCTACTTCCACTTTTTTCATTGGGTTTTCAAACTCTGGAGCTTTGATGAGGTGAAGGATTTGAGTACCTTCACATATACCAGCTTTCAACTTCTCCATGGTCAATCCTTGAAAAGCATGGTACAAGTAAGTGCAGCAACCAACATCCTTGTTCATAGCTTTGGTGAACTGTTTGCTCAATCCGAGTTTAGATGTGGAGCGGTGTAAAGAATATCCTGTCTCTGTCAAAAAGAGGGTTGTTTATGACTTTTATTGCTCTGCAAATCCCCAATTCCTCTCTTACAGGCCAGTCATTCTTCTTGTAATGCTGACCTCTGTCCATACTATCCCACATGCACAGAAAGCACAGGTACTTAGTGAACCCGGACTATTGTCCTAACAAATGTTCACCATCTGCAGGTCAACACAAATCAGCCACTTATGTTGGTCATAACAAATTTTTTTCCAGCACGTACTTCACCGCTTCGTACTTCTTCAGTGTAATCAAGTGAGCGAAGGGTGCAGAGGAGAACTGGTCACTGTTGTACAGCAGAATACATTTTAGCGATCGCTTGCTGGTGTCAATGAACAGTCTCCAATATTCAGATTGGTACTGTGGCACTCGAATCTTGTGTAGAAACTGCACAAATATCTGTATATTACACCAAGTTCTTCTCATCTGATAAAAAATCAAGGTACACTTGATGTCTGTAGCGGTAGAAGGTGATGAGAGCACTGTCAGAGAGAAGAGTTTTTCCTTTCAATTTGGATACCACCAGTTTGTCAGAGGACTTTGACAAGCTGAAATCGCGGAAAATAATGATCATTTAGCTCCTTTTTAGAATGATATGGATCATCATCGTCAACAAAAACTTCTTAATTTTCTTCAACACTGGAGGAATCTTCGTCACTAATGTCAGGAAGTTCTCCAAAGACAGGTACTGGAATTTCATCACAATGAGCTACAGGACTAAATGTTAATTAAAGGTCAGGATACTTGAGGCTGCTTGAGTTCTTTATGTTGATTTAATTCAAATCAATAGCGCAGAACTAGCATTCAGTACCATGATTTTTTAGCTTCCTACAAACCATGAGAATTCCATACTTCTGACAACTCTTCTTGCCCTTGGTCCTACGATTCAGATACTCGGTGCATCTCTTGATACCATGTGTGGCACCCGTGCTTTATCCTGATCACCAAGATCCATACCAAAGTAAGCATGGCAAACATGCTTTATGAAACTTGCAACTGTTTTTTATTAGAAACAACGGTGTATTCGCCACATATCTAGATTAAGCAAAGCCAAGGCTATTTTTGGATTCAGCACATCAAAATTGTCCTAAATCAGCTAAAAAAACTTAGAGTATAAAGTTAGTGCTGTCCACTGTTATTAGTCCTGTTGCTAATAAGCGAAGCTTTCGTTATTTAAATATAAATATACCTTTGTTTTTCCTGATGTTTCTTGTATTCTCTGAGAATTAACTGAAGTAAAGTTCGAAAATAGATGGAATCATTAGTTTTCTTTTCCTGTCTGAAAGTGGACTGTACCAACTAAAGATGATTGGCACTGGACATCGTTGACTATTTTGAGTCATCTTTGATTATGCTATGGACCAGTTTGAAGAGGTCTATAGTGAGTAAAACGTCTAGTCGATGAAAATGATCACACTGCCCTACGAGAAGCTAGTAGCGCTTTTCTAAGCCTAAACACGAATGACCTTGCCACGTTGAAAGAGGAGGCGCTCTCCGAGGTGCCGTAGTTGGCACCTCAGGCAACGAGGACGCTATTCATGTTAATTTTCTGTATTAGATTAAAAGCTGATATGTCGAAGGTGACATAGAGGATAAAAGTAGGAGTATTTAGGCCTGGCTAAATACTATCTTGATGTGTGTACGGAAAGTAACTTACAATTTACTTCATTTCAGAAGAACCAAATTCGAACCCTCGATGGGAGCTGGGCGTGGACCCCAGGGTATGGCCAGCAGGGACTTTGCCCAATCATTACCAGTCGCCACCAGCATGAGGCCATCGCCACTCATGACCAAAGGCAGAGGTGAGGGAATTCGTAATAGTGACTCTTTCGAGTAGGGGGTGGTTCTCTTTCTAAATGTCATGAATGGCGCTAGGGGCTGTGGACACAGATTTTTATATCTCGGTCTTAATGGTGGGGATCACCTGTTATATCCCTCCTTACCCGGAAATGATTGGAGTTCGTACTTTTGAATTCTTTAGTACCGACATTTTTCCTGGTGATTTGAGATGCATCCTTGGGCAAACATTAAAGGTTCTTAAGGTTTTTGTTTCATCCGTGCCAAGCGATGATCTTGTGCCAAAGATGAAATACTAGCATGGATAAGGTGGCACTATCTGAAGAAATGCATTTATGTTGTTTTAATATAGACATAGTTATGTTCCCTAATCTTAAAAAAGGCATCGGTGCTGTGCCAATAGTGAACAAAGGCATGAGTATGCGATCAAACCTAAGGGACATGCATCAACAACATAGTGCCAAACCCTAAATAGAGGCAGAAATATGGTGAGAAGAGGCGGGTATTTAATAATAAGGTTATTTTATAGTGCCAAAACAATAAATCGACGTATGAATATGATAGGAGTGACTAAGAGATGACATCTACATAGTTTTAAACCGTCAATAAAGACAAATATGGTAGCAAATTCGAAATATATGCATTAATGGGGTGAAGAAAGGCATGGATGTGATGGCATCTGTGAGAAAAGGCATCAAACAGTGCCACGCAGTGAATAGTGCCATAATAAGCTATTGTCCTCTAAATAAAGGCATCGAAGTAGTGCTAAAAAATAAATAGAAATACAGTATGGTGCGATACCGTAAGGAAAACCATTAGTATACTACCAAACAGCCAACAATGGCACAAATATGATGCTTTACTCTGAGTAAAGGTGCCACACTACTAGAGATATTCATATAGTGCCAGAAAATTTGATGGAGCCACTTCTTTAGTGTCATTCGCGGTTACCCTCGTTCTAGGTTATGGAGCTGCGCGTGCGCGCAACAGGAGCCGCCTGCCGAGGGCCAAGAAGGGCGAGCAGAATGGCATCGCCTCGGATAAGATGCTTTTCAAGAGTTTCGACCACGAGAGCGACTTCGAGACCGATGACGAGGTAAGTTCCCTCAAGTATTTCCTTACAGGTTCTAATAACTCCCCCCCCCCCCAACACATCTAATACGATTCACTTCAAAGAGTCCATTCAAGTCCCATATAATGTGGGACTGATGATCACCCCTACTTCAAGTGAGCTCTTCTTGATCATCTCCTCCTCCAGTCTGTCAAATAACCCGCCCTTTCAAATCAAACCAATCCTTAAGTCTCCACATGTGCGTTTGATTCAAGTGTAACCCCCTCAAGTAATTCTATTTAACTGATCTAAAGAAACTTAACGATTTATAGGATTATTAAGCAATTGGTTCTGAGACCAGCCTATCTGTCCTTTTGACGCATAGGTGTCCTCACTTTTCGTCACCCACGCCGAGCAGCTATCACAACAAGGAGCATCTCAGGATTAGCCAATCTTTGCATACAATTTCTTAGGCTCCTGATAACATGAGATGCTGACCCCGCGTTTGTCGACGGTGTATTGGTTTATTATTATTACCATTGCCACGTCTGTGGTCCTGTTCTCTGGTTATATAATATTCGCTAGCAATTGTCTAAGGGTGGATGGACCCTCGAAAAGTTGAGTCACCACAAAAGAGTCACAGCGACTTGAATTTCTAAATTATGGTCAAATCCAGCAAGCGGTAGGGAAGACTGTGTACGCTTTGTAGTTGTGTTAAAAATACTATTAGTGAAGCAATTGGAAACTATGAACTCACCTTTGCAAAATAGGAAATCTTGAAAATTCTACCAGTATGCAAACAAGGTCAACAGACCTAAGTTGCGTGCTCTCAACTATTTGTACCTTATGACCTTATGACCTGACGACCTTAAAAACCTTCAACAAGTGGGGCAATCCGACCCATAGTTAGTTTTCTTTTAATAATTCCATGACTAACCTTAGAAGAACCTTGAAACTTACATCATTCGAAAAAGAATGTAAAACAACAAAAAGGTTTCAAATTTCGTTAGAATCGGTTGAATAGTTATGATGGTATTGCCAAAAATCTCATTGAAAAGTAAAATGGTTACAATCTGAACGACCGACCTACAGACCGACATAGCAACTTATAGATTCGCGTGTACGTGACTAAAAAGCGAACCTAGCACTAAAATTCAAAGGATGGAATCGATCATTACCGGGAAATTATAGATCAATAAGTCTGAAGCCGCTTTAGGCAAAAATCTTGACAGTCTAATCAAAAAGATATATCTAATCCACAATGACGGATCTCTAATTTGCGGTTCGAACAATAATGGGTCGCCTACGTTACACAGCGCCGGACCCAGATGGTGGTTGGGGGCGGTCCTTATCTACGTCAAGTATTCGGCTGTATCAAATAGACAGACCTAACCAGGTCTCAGAAAACCTAGTAGGGTTTCGCGAATCACCTTAGATTGGACCAAAACATGATCAAGGAATATGATATTAAATGAATAATTGACGACATTTAAAATATTTTCAGGAAGTACTCAAAATATCACACGAATAATTTATTAATAAAGTCATAGTTCATGGTACTTGGGGAGATGGGGTACAGAAATGGATTAACGCTTGGTAAAAAGAACGAAAACTCAGAATGGTTATGCATAGTTTGTGGTTTGCTATAGGGTGCTTTCTGGGGACCTTATAAAGCATCTATAAGTGGTATAGGAAGAGGGGGATCATGTAATAGTGAACAAGACTTAAAAGTTACGTAGTAGCCCATTTAGATCAAGTAAAAATAATAGTCCTTGGATTCATTCACACATTTTAAAATTTAAATTAGAATATATAATTTTTACCTTGTATGAAACTGGTTCGTTCCTATTCAAGAGTTTGTGATACATTCTAGTTTTCCGATTTGAGAGAAAATGAAATAGAGGCTTGGACAGTTCAGCGTCTTGTTACTAAATAAATAACCTCTCTTGAGGAACAAATCCTATGGAAATATTCTGAAGGGATTGAATTCCTTTGCAAACAAGACTATCATGATAGGAACTGACTCAAATTTTGAAATTTATGAAGCATTTCAACAGTTATAATACAAGTCTGTAATCTTTTGAACTCAATAGCGAGTTACTTAAATGTTAATAAAACCACTGTATAAAACATAATATTGCTTTCCGAGACTAGTTTCGTTATGAAGTTTACCATAATATTATTTTCTGAACAATGCAAAGCTTATTTTGATTGAACACTATAAACCGAACAAGATACAATTGGTGAACCCTAGGTAACTGCTTTGAAACTGTGAATTTTGTTCGAATTGTTGCCAATTCTTTAAATAACCAATTCGAAATTTTAATACCTATTAAATCATCTAAGTGGTTAGAAATCCGTCTAGATGGTTAGTTAAGATCAAATATTTAGTGAATAGGTCTGATATTGCGTAGAATAACTGGGTTGTTCTGGATTGTCTTTCCCCTTGTCTCCTGGGAGATATACCGTCAATGAATAACACAAGATTCCTTCGATTCTAAGTTGTTCCTCGAATTTCTGGTACCAATTTCAGGACCCCAAAGGCGCCCCAACTTCCACGATTACACGGGTGAATCTTCTGAAAAAGAAGCGGGATTCGATGCGTGAGTTAGAGAGACGATTGACGGAGAAGGAGGCCGAAAGGGCCAAAGAACAGAGGATCCGCAAGTATAAAGAGCTCGAGGAACGACACAGTGGCAATTCCCTCAAGATTACAAAACCGTCACACCTCGACAGATTAAGTGGTAAGCAAGGACCAACAAAGGATTTCTTTATTAGCCTGTTTTTTACCACCACACGACGTCTAATGCATATCTCATTGAGGACATTTTAACTTTATAGTCTGAACGACGGTTCGATGCAAGTCGCGGCCAAGTCGATCCACATTAGGGTACCGTTCGGTCAGTAGCCATAGCTAGTGGCAATTTGGTTTATGGGGGTGTTTCCACACGGCTTGGTCGTTGACCCCAATTCTACTGAGATTTTATTCGAGTGTGAGGTTTTATCTATGAAATTTTTTAAAACTTTTACCCGATCCTCGCTAAATCCATTGAATGAAGTATGAGCTATCAATCCATCTGTCCATTTCTATTTTATTTTCGTACTACCGGTAGTTATGGCCAGTTCTTTATCCAAAATTATAGCTTTCTTTTAGCCGTTTTCTACTTTTATTCCACCATTACCTCGTAAGTAGTTTTATTTTTATTATTTTTTTTAATATCTTCTGGAGGTTTCTGGTATGTCCAATCTAGAGAAGATAGTTTATTGACAGGATGACCGTGGCAGGACTCCCTAATCATATTTTTAATCTTTTTTCTTCATGTTTCCTCTCTAAGTAATTTCCCCTAAATCAAAGCTTTCTGTGAGTTTTTTTCTTAGGCTATTTCGAATGACAAGCCTAGGGAAGACTCGTGACAACCTTTTTCATAGAAATGTCAAGTGTGATTTAGGAGAACTGTTTTTTAAAGTTATTTGAGGTACCACCCCATCGCAAGACCACTATAGGAATGGGAGAGAGTCATAAATCTCGTGAATGTGACAGGTTTAGATGTTCCTCCCTTATCGGCACCAGTGGTCGGAATATTCTTATAAGAATCCGTTAACCTAAATGGTTGGATGCAACTTAAACCAGTTGGTACTGTGTGCATCATTCAAGCTTCAAACTAATTTGCCTGAACTCCAGAGAATAATTCGAGGGACCAGAACCCCCCAAACCATTCGACTACAGAGCTCCTAATTACAGATGTCTATTTTTTCTGTTCGTAGCCGACTATGTACCTCAGTCAAACCTGAAAAGGACCAACCCGAGACTCTCTCCTAGAGGAAGCCCCGGTATGGAGCGGAAGATGTTGGATCTCTCATTACCCAAGAGCAGAAGCTACGACCGCAACCTCTCTCAAGAGCTGGTTTCTCCCTCGGGTAGACCCTCTTCGCTCGACAGGCTGGATACGGGTCTTTCCAAACTCCCCTTTTCTAGGTCAGTAGATATCCATATTTGTTTACTAGAGTTATCTAGGTTGGGAAAAGATCCTAGCTCCTTCTAGGAGTAGGGCCCACTGTGTCCAGGGATTTTATTTTAACTGGGACATTCTGATGACTGGCTGACTTCTTAAAAGGGCACAAATCGCCTTAAAAAAAGGAGGAAAATGAATAGGGAAAATGGAAATATATCCAGGGAGGGGGTCATGTTTGAGGTAGGGGTATTTGGGGGCTAGCGAAGAACAGATGAATTGAGGTGTTTGATCCATGCAAATCTGTCGTTGATGAGATTGGTTTCTTTTACAAGGTAGAGCTGGTTTACAGTGAAGAGGTGCTACTTGGTCACATCGAAGCCAAGACAAGGTTGGGGTTAGGGTCAGTAAAGATTAGGGGAAGGAGAACCCTTTAGGGTTTGAACCGATATCTCCAAATCTCCACCCCAGTACCTTCAGGTCTTCTCTTATAACGGCACTGATTCAAATCTTGTTCAGGGTTTATACAAGGGGCGATGCGGGGGGGCACATGTGTTCTACCATCACCCACCTCATCCAACACCTTCGCTCTGCAATTGGGACAACATCCTTACAGTAAATAGCGAACTATTTATATATATATATATATATATATATATGAACGCCATCTGATGTCCTAAAACTAGCTAATGAAACTAACATAAAGATCAGTAAGACTATCAGTGATGAACTCACGACTACCACTGACCTGTTCCCTTTGGGAGGAAGGAACAGGAAAACGGTGGTTCTTTGTTTTGCCACCAACCTAAAAACGTTTAAAACCTTTCCTGGCTGAAGGGAGAGACACCCATTCCACGTTAGTAGAGTGTGGACCATAACTCCTTTCGATCAATTCCGTACACTGAAGAGTGTACGCGATGACGTATGCGGATGAAACTACCTGTGTGTGAAAGTGCATTTTCACAAGTTTGGGACTACTTAACCTAAACGTAACTTCAAGCACTCAATAAGGTTTGTTTGTTTTTTAATAAAAAAGAACTAACGATGGCATCAGCATCAATACACTTTCGCAAACAGGTGCGTTAGAATGGGGGCGGAGAGAGTGCATAAGTCGAGTGGCTAAAAGAAGCCGAATCCCCAATTTATAGCAATGGGAGACGTGGACTAGAAAATCTCCTGAACGACTTAAGTTGCTTAATAGTTTTTTCTCGAAATCTAAAACCAAAACCAACAAATTTTGTAGGAATAGATCTATAAAGAGAATTGAGAATATAGAGATAGGTATATATCTGTATAGGAAAGGGTTGAAGCTAGAGATGGGTAGATATCTGTAAAGGAAAGGGTTGAAGCTAGAGATCAGTAGAGGAAAGGCTAAAGCTAGAAATCTGTAGAAATCTTTAGAGAAAAGGGTGAGCAAGCTAGAGATCTGTAGAGATTCATAGAGAAAAGGGTAGGCAAACTAGAGATCTGTAGAATTTCATAGAGAAAATGGCAAAGCTATGGATCTGTAGATATCTGTAAAGAAATGGGTGAGCAAGCTTGGAATCTGTAGAGATTTATAGATAAAAGGGTGAGCAAGTAAAAGATCTATAGATATCTGTAGAGAAAAGGGTGAAGCTAGAGATATGTAGATATCGGTAGAGGAAATAGTAAACCTAGGGATCTGTCGATATTTGTAGAGAAAAGTGTGAGCAATGTAGGGATCTGTAGAGATCCATAGAGAAAAAGGTGAACAAGCTAGAGATCTGTAGATATCTGTAGAGGAAAGGGTGCAACTAAAGATCAGAAGATATCTGTAGAGGAAAGTGTGAACCTAAAGATCTGTAGATATCTGTATAGGAAATGATTGAAGGTAGGGATCTGTAGAGATTCAGAGAGAAAAGGGTGAATCTGGAGATCTGTCGATATCTCTATAGGAAATGGTTGAAGGTAGGCATCTGTATAGAGTCATAGAGAAAAGGGTGAAGCTAGAGATCAGTAGATATCTGTAGAGGAAAGATAGGAAGCTAAAGATCTGTAGATATCTGTATAGGAAATGATTGAAGGTTGGGATCTGTAGAGATTCATAGAGAAAAGAGTGAATCTAGAGATCTATAGATATCTGCATACGTAATGGTTGAAGGTAGGGATCTGTAGAAATTTATAGAGAAATGGGCGAGCAAGCTAGAGATCTGTAGATATCTGTAGATCAAAGAGTGAGCCTAGAGATATGTAGATATCTGTAGAGAAAAGGGTGAAATTATAGATCTGTAAATATCTGTATAGTAAATTGTTGAAGGTACGGATAGGTAGAGATTCATAGTGAAAAGGGTGAATCTAGAGATGAGTAGATATCTGTATAGGAAATGGTTGAAGATAGGGATCTGTAGAGATTCATAGAGCAAACGGTGAACCTCTAGATCAGTATATATCTGTTTAGGAAATGGTTGAAGGTAGGGATCTGTATAGATTCATAGAGAAAATGGTGAATCTAGAGATTAGTATATATCTGTATAGGAAATGGGTGAAGGTAGGGATCTGTCGAGATTCATAGAGAAAATCGTCAGCTAGAGATCTTTAGGTATTTGTAGAGGAAATGGTTAAATGTAGGGATCTGTAGAGATTCATAGAGAAAAGGGTGAACCTAGAGATCAGTAGATATCTGTATAGAAAATGGGTGAAGCTAGAGATCAGTAGATATATGTAGAGGACAGGGCGAAGCTAGAGATCAGTAGATATCTGTAGAGGAAAGGGTGAAGCTAGAGATCAGTAGATATCTGTACAGGAAAGGGTGAAGCTAGACTTATGTAGATATCTGTATAGAAAATGCTTGAATGTAGGGATCTGTAGAGATTCGCAGAGAATAGGGTGAGCAAGCTAGAGATCTGTATATATCTGTAGAGCAAAGGGTGAACCTAGAGAGCTGTAGATATCTGTAGAGGAAAGGGTGGAACTATAGATCTGTAGATATCTATAGAGAAAAGGGTGAGCAAGATAAATAGATCTATAGAGAAAAGGGTGAATATTGAGGAACCGAAAATATATGGGTCAAATATCGCCGCAGATCCTCCCCCAATTGGGGCCGGGACGGCACGCAATTGTGGGTGTTCGGTCTGTTCCTCAATGAACCAGGTCCCATTGTTGGATAAATAATTTAGCGGATTTGAATGCATATTTTTTCCTAAGTTTTTGTTTCCTAAGTCTTCGTTTTTTTCTAATCTTCGTTTTCCTATGTGTTTGTTTTCAAACTTTTTTCTTTATTTCCCAATTTGTTTATTTTCTGATGTCTTGGTTTCCTTGTCTTTGTTTTCATGTATTTGCTTTTCTAAGTCTGTTTCCTAAGTCTTTGTTTTTCTAAATCTTTTTTTACAAAAGTCTTTGTTTTCCTAATTTTCATTTTCCTATGTCTTTGTTTTCCTCATTTTTCATTTTCAATGTCTTTCTTTTCTTAAGTCTTTGTCTCCTATATTTGTTTTCCATTTTCCTGTTTCTTAAGTCATTGGTTTCCTAAGTCTTAGTTTTCTAATCATTGTTTTCTAGTCATTGTTTCCTAAGTCTTGCTTTCCTAGTCATTATTTTTCTCTTTTTGTTTCCTAGTCATTGTTTTCCTAAGTCTAGGTTTCCTAGTCATTGTTTTTCTAAGTCTTGCTTTCCTAGTCATCGTTTTCCTAAGTCTTAAACTTAGTTTCCTAATCATTGTTTTCCCGAGTCTCGGTTTCCTAGTCATTGTTTTCCTAAGTCTTCGGTTCCTAGTCATTGTTTTCCTAAGTCTTGGTTTCCTAGTCATTGTTTTCCTAAGTCTTGGTTTCCTAGTCATTGTTTTCCTAAGTCTTGGTTTCCTAGTCATTGTTTTCCTAAGTCTTGGTTTCCTAGTCATTGTTTTCCTAGGTCTTGTTTTCCTATTCTTTATTTTAATAAGCCTTTGTTTATATATGTTTTAAAATTTGTTTTCATTGTTGTCTACAGGGCCCCGCCACAGCAGAGAAGAATCATCCACTCAACGGGGAGAAGTGCCCCCTTAGCCCCCAAAACTCCCCCCTCCAGACGCTCTACCCCAGGCATAGGACTTGAGAGGTAAGGAGGGTAAGAGGCGAGCGGTGATGAGAGCAACAAGGGCAATTAAACTCGGGATGGGGGGAGGGAAATAGGGAATAAAGAATATGGACAAATAAAAAGGGAATAGTGAAAATAAAGATAACAAGATTGCAATAAAGAACCTCCTTAACCTGAAATACTTAGACCGGAAATGGGGGGGGGGTATTATTACCCTTCTAGGAACAAGTTCATACAACGAGACGCAGTCATAAGTACGAACTTGAATTCTCCTCGAAGGGGAAGGGGAGAAAGGGAGGATAGTGGGTAATACTTGAGAAGATATTCCCTCAAGTTGACCCTTGGGGAAGGGTATGTCATACCCCCCATACTCTTCCTCAATCCCCAAGGAGCCTTGAACGAAGGAGGCCGTTGGAGCTCCAAAAACGTAGGCCACACCGTATATTCTTCAGTTTTTCTGCAGTGGTTTTTGCTCATTTTGTATTGCGAGTGCGAGTTGAGCCTGAAAGGTATGGAACAAATACTCCGTGGGTAAATAACTTCTCCCCCCCGGGAAAAGAAAAACTATAATCCTAACCGATTTCGCCTTTATTTAACAAGACCTTGTTTAGGTAATCGTTTTTCTTTTTCCTCCGTGTTACATTCACGTCTTGGGTGTTTAGTGCCACGTAGCATGAAACCAATCACCCACCATTGGTTGTGAGAGTGATTTTATTTCTAAGAGGGAAATTGTGTAGTCTTTTTTTCCCGCGGAATAATGATATTTCGGCTAAATTGGGGGAGAATTTGGATAAAATCCGAGTCATTTTCAAAAAATGGGATTTAACAAAAAAAAGGCCTCAAATTTCAATTTATCTGCTTGGAGATAAATTCCTACGACCATTTTAAGATATGTATAAAGACAAAGTGATTTGATGGTTTCCCAATGGAAAAACAGGTAAAGAAAAGGGAGGGCCACTATTTGAATAACATGACCTATGTTAAAATGAGAGCAAAGAGAAGCTTCGAATTTTTAGTATAGTTTTGTGGATGAAGTGGAAGAAATGTTTCACATAAACTTTTACTACAGCATTAATGATTATAATGATTTAATACAACTCTAACAAGAAATCTCTGACTGCCCTTGCTTCCATTTTAGCAGAATAATGTTTAAATGAAGGTTCTTCTTAGTGTTTTTTAAATAATAATCCATGAAATCAACTCTTTATCCACGTCAGGAAATAGTTGTGTGAGTTTATCGTATCGAGAGAAGGATTGGAAATTGATGACTAGTTTTTTTGTTAGTTTGCACTTAGTTATCAATTTGCTAGCAACTTGTTAAGTTCGATCATATCTTAACCGCTTGAAAAATTTGATTTGACTACTTGAAATTTGTTATGCATTTCAAAAGATTTGTATTTTCGTGTTGAGTTGTGTTTTTCTTGTGATTTTCGACGTTATTCACAAATCGTGTTTTATTATCCACCCTTTTTGCGTTATTTTTGCGGAAGAAGTGTTTGTGAGCTGAGTTTTCTACACACCAAACACCATTACACCAGACAAAAATACGGACGACATGATATACACCAGCACCTGAATTGTTTTGAAGTTGACACTTAGTTTTTTGTCCGTGAATTTACCTCCAACGCATCTGTGACCATCTTCTTCAGATATTCTGAGCTCATGTTCAGCAGAAATTCGACTCATCCTATGATATCAAAGATGTCGCCAATGGCTGTTTCAGAGAACAATTTGGCGATTTTAGGTACTGGTACCAAAAAAGTATCTTCCTCTACCCTTGGCACTGGTTTGATATTAGGAGGAGCTGAGAATGAGCTTTTAAAGAGCTATTTGGCTGGTAAAAACTTGACTCCTCACCCGACCAATGTGTCATTGAAGAGCAGAAGTATCTCTAATAGCGATTCAACGCCGAAACAAGATGCACAGATTCCTAGCAAAAGCCTTCCAGATGGTGTAAAGAAGAATAATGTCCAAATCACAGTCCGACAACCAAAACCTCCTTCCAAAGACGCAGCAGAAAACTCTAACCAAATAACGCAAGAGCAAAGAACTCCTTCCAAACCACCCAATTTGATAATTTCGAAGACTTCCGAATCTACCAACCAAAGCACTTCAAAGCCTCCCCTCAAACCAAATGGCCAAACAATCTCTCAACCTATTTCAAAACCAACCATCCGGATAACAAGACCTCCTCCTTCTAAAGCCGTCTCTCAGGATGCAAAGCCTGAACCCCCCAAGCAAATTCATACAAAACAAACGACAAACATAACCTCACCAAATAAAAAAAGATCTCCGAAAGGAACAGAAAAACTGAAGCTTTCAAGGCCAGTTTCAAACCCTACGTCTCCACAAAAAAACAAAAGCAACTATTTTGAGGTTACCTTCAATGAAACTGATTCCAAAACTAAAGCATACAATAACAAAATCCCATCACATAACAACAGCTCCATATCAGAATCCAAAAGATCAGTGTGTAAACCCATTCTTCCATCAACTAGCCGACTACAAAACAAAACCTCTCTCTCATCTCTTAGCTTAGAGAAAGAAGACCGCCTCTCCGAGAACGATATACCAACGGCGTGCTACCAAAGCCCCAAAATCCTTAACACAATTCGCGGGGAACATTTTAAACCTTACAAGAACTCAAAAGATGCACACCGCGAGACAATGGAATTACTCAGGAGCAATGAATGGTAAGATCCATCATTTTAATCGTATTATATATTTTACTAACTAACAGAAAATATGGAGATATTAAATGCTTCCAAGGGAATGAACTTTAGTAATCAAATGGACCTAGTTCATAATCCCTGTCTCCTCGTATATCCTCCTCAATTTTATTCCGGTTAATAGGACAGATTTTCTAATTCCTTAATAGAGTTCAGTTTGAAAAGGTTTTCTATGGGTGTTTGACAATTTCAGGGAGGATCAAGTAGAGGGCATTCAGTCTTTAGCAAGACTTGCCACTTTCCACCCAGAAGTGGTTCTTCCTGACTTGAAAGCGATCAAGTTGCTCTTGATGAAGCACACGAAGTGTTTACGATCACAAGTGTGCCGAACAACCCTGCAGGCCATTACACAGCTCTTTTTGAGCTTAAAGAAGCAAATGGAACAGGTAGGAAAATTTACGTCCTGAGAGAAAATAGGTAGTTTATTGTGTAGGTCAGAAAAACGGGTATCTACCGACATCAGAGGAATTACCTTGAAAAAATAGTATTCTACAAGGGAATATCTGCTATGAGTACCTTCATTGAGATGCGAGGCAAATCAGGAGAGCTGATTAGGAAACTTAGTTTTTAACCTTCGCGAAGCAAACAGGTCTATAGGTCATGCAAATCTTGTGTTGTGGTCACCTTCTGTCCGCAATAAGTCACTGGCTCGATGTAGCCAACTAAAACCAATGTTACTAACGGTAATTGAGGTCACTGAAATCAAATATGATATAAGTTAACCACCAGGTGGCGCTGGCTTAATGTAGCTAGCCGAAACCAATGCTACCAACAGTAATTGAGGTTACTGAGTTCAAATATGATATAAGTTGACCTTCCAGGAGGAGCTGGCTCAATGTAGCCAGCTAAAACCAATGCTACAAACTGTAATTGAGGTCACTGAGTTCAAATATAAGTTGACTACCAGGTGGCGCCACCTAGTGGCTAGAGGTGCTAAATCGGCCATTTTCGGGGCAGGTCCACTCGATCATGTTCTTATAGTAGCGTTATAAGTAATCTCTTCTTCGCTGAGTGGAGCGGATATGCGTCAATCGGTTATTACCCCTTCTACCAACCTCTTTTCTACTTCGGCTATGTACTTTCCATGCATTTTTACTCTCGCTACATTCACTACTTCATTTAATGACCTCATTAATAAAAAGATCTGCAGATATCCAGTGTTGGTAACGTTTTTTTTAATAATAATACAAAAACACGAATTAAGGTGACAGCTTGGCATTTCGGAAACAAATACAGAGCATGGCACAACGTTGATAAACAGGAGTGGAAGAGAGGGTAAAAGAAATAAGGAAATATTGAAGGTGATGACAATGAGGAAAAAATAGTGTTTGTAATATTTAATTAGAGTGAGAAATAGAAAAACAAGGTCAACTGACCTAAGTCGCGTGCTCTCAATTATTATGTCTTATGACCTTCAAAACTTTAAATAAGTGGGGCAATCCAACACATAGTTAGTTTCCTTTTAATAACTCCAGGGCTAACCTTGGGAAGACCTTGGCAATTATATCATTCGAAAGAGAATGTAAAACAACATAAGGGTTTCAAATTTCGTTAGAATCGGCCGAATAGTTACGATGTTATTGCCAAGAAACTCATTGAGAAGTATAACGGTTACCATCCGACTGACCGACCTACAGACCGGCATAGTAATTTATAGAGCTGCACGCGACTAAAAACAAGGATGGATAAGACAGTGACTAAAAACAAGGATGGATAAGACAGCGACTAAAAACAAGGATTGGATAAGACAGCGAGTAAAAACAAGGATGGATAAGACAGCGACTAAAAACAAGGATGGATAAGACAGTTTTTGCCATTTCGGAAAACAAATACAGAGCATGGCACAACGTGATAAACAAAAGTGGAAGAGAAGGTTAAAAAAGAAGGAAATTTTGAAGATGATGACAATGAGAATGGACTCAAGTTTCTAATATTTAAGTTAAAAACAGTTTTATTTCGCCATACTTTTTCACCTCAATTTCTTTTACACTTGATTCGTACCAAAAGAAAGATTTTAATATTTGTTCCCAAAATCAGAATAAAGATTTAATAAAATATAAATCCTACATGATTTTTATTTAATGAATTTATTTTTTTACTCTTAAAACAAAAATTTTATTCACTCGAAACTAGATACTAGAAACTAGTGGTCGTATAGAATTGGGTCACTCCAATTAAACATTACAAACTTCAGATAATCCTCATTATCATCACCCTCAACACTTTCACACATTACGGTTAGGTCAGCACACTGGTCAACGCCAGCAAGTGTCCTCCACACCTCACCCGTTTCTGCTCTATTAACCATACAGGTACAGTGACAAAATCGACAGCTTGCTTAGAGTTATAACTCCAAGGATAATTAGGTTAGGTTGGGGTAGTTGTTTACCATTGATTAAATCATTTATCGAATCTAGGTAAGGCATGAATGTTGTTGTTGTTGTTTTTTGTTGTTGCTTATAGCCCCCATAGAGGAGATTAAGGGAGAAAGCCTCTGATCCTAGAGGGTGTGCTGTAAAGACCCGTCAACCTTACCACAATTAGGTGGGGCAGAGCCTTCTGTGAGAATGTCCTGAGGGACCAGGTTCGGGATGAGGGAGGCTGTTGCATGCTGTAGGAATTTTATAGCCCCACCTTATGCCAGCGGTCCATACAACAGTTAGGGAGTGGAAGTTCAATTGCAAACCTAACCTCAAGTGGAAAACATCCAAGTATGGTAGTATAAACTCAATGATCCACTTAGAAGTGACTGACCACTCAACAACTCTGTTCCTCTTGCCCTACAGCAGGCGCGGATCCAGGGGGTGGGAGCTAGGGGCTGAAACACCCTCAAATTTCAGACCTGTTTATGTTTATATTTCTTTTTTAAACCATACTTTAATTCTGTTATTCAGAAAGTTATGTAATAATCTATATAATAAAAATTAAGTCTGTCTGTGCGTGTGTGTCTGTCTGTCTGCCCATTTATAGGAATCAAAACATCCCGTTCTAACCTTCTCCTCTTCCCCCCCTCTCCCTCTTTTCTTTCCGTCTCTTCTCCTTTTTCCTTTCTCTCCCCTCTCACCCTTTCTTCCCCCCCCCCTCTCCTTAAAATATAGAGTCATAAATAAGACACCCGATCTGTTTATGTGGCCACAACGTTGTTCGCTCTTAACTAACGGTTAGTCAGGCGTGAGCATAAACTGCCGGGCGCGCGCCGGTGAAACGTTTCCGTATTTTAAGTATATTGTATGATAGGAAGAGTGCGCACCTCTCCTGAATTTGCCTTCAACCTAAAAATGGCACTTGACTGGTTGTAAAGAATCCGATGCCACATGTCATAGTGGCAACCACTCTTACTGGAAGTGGAAAAGGAGAGGATGTCTTCATTCACCGAATACCCTTAAATCCATCAGGGTCAGAATTGCCATTTGCATTCAGAAGACTTCATTTCCCAATCCGTGTAAGTTTTGCGATGTGAATTTTAACAAATCGTAAGGTAAGATTCTATTAGCGGCATAGTTGCAATTAGAGGAATTTATGGTCAGTTTTATGTCGATTGCTCTAGAGTTGGAAACAAAAGTTATGTTTGGATATTATGTTCCACAAGAAAAATCTGTATCGTTGATGAACAAGATTAAATTTAGTTCATAGAATGAGAATATTTTTTGTGAAGAATAAAAAAAGAAAAAGATCAAATGCGTCTTACTTTATTGCTGAACGCACATATTACCGGGGCAACGATGGGTATCTCTGTTTTTTTTCAACCCAGTCAACGACGGGTATTTCTGCTAGTATTGAATATACACAAAGAGTTTTTAAACCGTTGTAATCAATGTATCTTATATGATATATGTCTAAATTACAGGTAATTTTCAAAAATAATTATGAGGTTCAGTATTATACCTGAGCTGACGTCCAAAAACTACAATAAACGACAATTCGTAATTTGCTTATTTTCTAGACAAATTTCGGATCTAAGAGAGTTGGTGTTCACTCCTTTATGAGATGCTGTTATTTATTATCCATATTGTGTAAGATAACCATTATTAACGTCAATGTCCCCTTTCTCAGATTACTCAGAAGGAGGAATTCAGGTTACCCCCTTCTCCCAATTTTTATCCTGGATCCGCCACTGTCCTAGAGGGTGGCAGAGTTTTAAAAAATACAGCCTTGCCTTCTGGGCAGAGATGAATGCAATGATATGACAGTGTAACCGAACCTCCATCCTATTTTAACCACTCCTTAAACTTCCCTCTGCAAGGCTCATTTTCTTTTTCTCCATTACTTTGTCGATCATGAATCCTTCAATCCGCAATGAAGGGTCCAGAAGATCTTTAGTAAAATCAAAGTGAAAGACTGTCTCCTGATAGGAATTATACCGACAGTACTGGCGGAATTATTGTGTCCTGATAGGAATTATACTTACAGTACTGGCGGAATTATTTGGGATTTTTCCAAAATTTTACTTTTTTCTACAAAAAAGTCAGTAAACTAATTTCATTGATAGCAAAGGGATTTATTCTATGCCACAACACCGTGCAACTATTTAACTTTCATTTTCAAGAGCCTTAAATTACTTTATAAGTATAATTGGTAACACTGAAGGAACAACACTGCATTGGACCATTTCAATGAAGTCACAGTCAGTTGGCATCTTGGCTTCAGAGTGCAAATAGGATGTTTTCTCTTTTTATATTAACCTGTAATTGTTGACAATATGTTTTTGTGTGTTTCAGATAGTTTATTAGTTATTGTAATAGTTTGATTTTGTGTGTGTTCAGGTAGTTTTTTAGCTATAAATGAATTAAAGCAAAATGGATAAACAAAGTGATTTGAGTCCTCGAAAAATTGGACAAATAAAAGTTTTACTGAAAGAAACTAAATAAAAACAGAAAGAAATAGCAAAAAAAATAAGTGTTTCAACTCAAACAGTCAGTGTTATTAAGAGAGAAAAATGATAATGGTCAAGATTTAAACTCAAAAGGGTTGGAAAATGTGGTGGAAAAAGAAAAACATCTCCAAGAGCAGAAAGAAAATTAATACAATAGGCTCTTAGGAACAGAAGAACATCTTGCAGGAAGATTTCTATTGAGCTGGTAGAAGAGGCTGTTAGCCTTGGCCGAGGAACAGTGAATGACAGGCTTTTGGAAACTGGATTGAAATCATATCGCCCGAGAAAGAAGCCTCGACCCACGGAAACAATAATGAAGGAACGCTATTCCTGGGCTAAGAATCACATTGAGTGGACTACTTAAGAACAATGGGGAAAGGTAAGAATGACACATCTAGCTAACCAGTTACCTGTAATTCATAAAAGCATTAATACCTATTAACTTTAACAGTACCGCATTTTTGTAATGGCTCCAATCTTTTCAAACCATAAAGTTTATTTGATGATTTATTACTTCAATGGCTTTTCCAATACTTTTATGGCTGTTCAACTACTTATGTTGTATTATCTATTAGTGCTAGTAGTTTTATCTGATGAGTCAACCATTGCAGTGCTAGATGACTGCGTGCAGAGTGTCAGATGGCGGCCTGGAAAAGAATTTATGGCTGAATGACTTAGAAAAAGAATAAAATTTCCAACCAAAATCGTGGTGTGGGGAGCCATTTAGGTGCATGGAACAAGTCGTTTACTGCCTCAAATAAGGGAATGTTATGGTGACAGACCTTGGATATTCCAAAAAGACGCGGCCTGATGTCAAACAGCAAAATCAGTGAAGGCATGGTGTGCACAAAATGGAGTTCAGCTGCTTCCATTGCTCCGAAAGTCCCTGGACATGAATTCGATTGAGAGTTTATGGTGTAAGTTAAAATATGAAATACACACAGAGCCCATTACGACCAAACAACAACTCATATGTTGTCTCATGGAAGTTTGGTTCAGATCTAAGCGAATGCAGGAAATGTGCAAACCATTGATCAATGCCATGCCACGACGTGTTAAAGCACTCATGGATGCTAAGGGTGGCCAAACTGCTTACTAATGAATGTAAAAGACTCAACACTGTGCCAATGTGTCAAAATAAATCTATTTGCAATCAATAAATGTAAAACAAAATTTTCATTTTTTTAAATATCCATAATAATTCCACGAATACTGCATTACCCTACTAAGGGTCCTCCCTTCAGATTCCCATTATCCCATATATTATCTTTTCACACATTTTTCCTTTAGTTCATCATTTTACGAGCTTCAATCTCAAGATTCTTTGGATGAGATTATCCATTTCTTTAATAAATCATATCGTGATTTGTATTTTAACAAGGTCTGCTGACTAATCTTGCGTTCTCTCACTTATTCTAATTTATGACCTTACGACCTTCAAACTTTCAATAATTCATGGATTAACCTTGAGAGGACCTTGGCAATTATATCATTCGAAAGAGAATGTAAAACAACATAGGGGTTTCAAATTTCGTTAGAATCGACCGAATAGTAATGATTTGATTGCCAAAACAAAATAATTCCCGGGCTAAACTTGGGAGGACCTTGGCAATTATATCATTCGAAAGAGAATGTAACACAACATTAGGGTTACAATTTCGTTAGAATCGGCCGAATAGTTACAATGTTATTATCAAAACAAATAAAAAGTAAACCGGGGACCAACCGACATAGTGAGATATAGAGTCTCACGCGACTAAAAATGGTAGTTATCCTGCAAATACACTTAAATAGTATCTTTTTATCTTGGTCATCTGACGTTCTTTCGGTTTCTCCTGCTAAGGACTTGGAAAAAATGGTCGTCCTCCTCCTACACAAAACAGCGGACACAAATAAATTCTTGAAGGATGACAGCAACTGCGCTCTTGACGCAATTGTGGAAGTCACAACACCGATCAAGGCAGTTTCTGCCCTAGTTCAGGAGGGACTCGGGTAAGGAGACTCCCTCAAGGGAATTCTGGTTCCACTGTTGCTATTCAATACACAATAACCTCTCCCTGACTTTCTCTTATTCATTTCTTTTCTTAATATTTATTTTCTTCCAAGGCATCGCAACCCTCAAGTTAGGACGGCCCTGGCGCGTCTGTTGGCCTATTCCACCGAGAGGTTGGGAGCTGCTCAGACGATCAATCAGAAAGATGTGGCGGAAAAGATCTTCACAGCTACCATCAAACTGGCCCAGGAAGGATCTTTGGAAACTAGGTTAATACTTTATTGTTTCTCCCGTTCAGATCAAGTTCAGATTTGGGAGGTTCTGTACTCTTACATACGAACTTATGTAGGTTCACAAGCGACGAGGTGTTTTCTTAGTTAGACCGATAAGCGATGAGGGGAGAAATATAGAAATACAGACTGGGAAGGATATAGGTATAAAAAGATCGTGAATACCAAAGGATACCTTTGATCACTATATAAGAAAAAATAAATTCCAGGCCTCAAAACGACATAGGACCTTATCACTCACTAAACGTAAGAATTTTCCCCTCCAAGGGGACGCTAACGTCAGGACAGTGTAGTAAACTCATTTCTAGCGAAAATTATTCGAACAGCGGTGGTGATTGCTACCTCCGATTCCCCAAAAGTAGTTTGATTAAATATACTACATAACTAGAAATTTAATTTGGTTCGTTACCAAACACCATCATTTCACTCCCTCTGATTGCGATCTAACCGATGAACTCAGTATAAGAGGTAACATGTCGATTTCATGTCTCTCTGCATTACTCGAAGGAACCACCAAATTTTCCCTTTTTCAGACAAATGGCAAAGTTGACCATCCAGAGACTTTCAACTCACCCTCAATTTGAATCAACTTTAAAGAAATACACCAACAACGAAGACTTGAGGCAAATTCATAAGGTTTTGACTAGTATTTACAATGAAGTAAGTTGAAAGTTGGCGCGCCATTTTAGATTCAGTTTTGAAGTGCACTAAGACTTAGGTCCTTGTAGAAAAAGATTACCGGTATTGACGAAATGGGTAAAAAATAAAATTAAATTCTGAATCATTCTATCCTTCAATTCTATTATCACAATAATAGAGTTAGTGATTATACTCACTCTAGGTTTGATAATTGACCACGTGATTGTTTATAAGAATAAATTACACAACGATGACAACATTGTACTTCGCGCTGTAGGAAGAGTGGGTCTGAGAGAATAGAATCCAATGGGCGTGGCTTCCCGGCTAGCAATAAGCGTAGCTGGGAAGCTCCGCCCTGGATTAAATTGCATCGCTCTACATCTATATATCATTCCTTGAATGGGTCTTTACTACTACATTGTAACAGGTAGCACTAGATTGCATGTTACCTCGCCGCTATTGGCAAGTTTGCTTGAATAAATTCCATAAATGGATTATGTCGGTCGCTATACCGCTTACCATTATATACCGCTATACCGTATACCGCTATATCATATACCGTTATACCGTATACCGCTATATCATATACCGTTATACCGCTATATCATATACCGTGATACCGCTATATCATATACCGTGATACCGCTATATCATATACCGTGATACCGCTTACCGTATACCACTATATCGTATACCGTTCTACCGATATACCTTATATCGCTATACCGTAATTGTTGGGTCTATCTGACTTAGGGCATCGATACCTTGTTATTCCCCTTTTCAATATTCTAAATAATATATAGATAACTATAAATGAAATAGTCTACAGATAAAAGTAAAATGTTTATTTTTCATTTAATCTACAGTAATGATGTGATGGGGTCATGTAGATTATGTTGCACTCTGTAGAATTGTATTTGTAAGACCAATATTCCAACTATTTGAAGCGTCTAACTGTGAACAATTACATACGAGGTCCCCCCATCCAAATGATGAAATTCACATAAAAATCAGAACGAAAATGGCTCGACAATCCTACTGGCACCGGACGCCCAGTCTTCGTCGAGAGTCAGGGAGGTAGCAGCAAGAGGGATAGTAGTTTTGCCACAAAAGGCAAGCAGGGACCCCTTTGTGGCCCAGGGGAGGGCCACCAATTCGACGTCAGGAGAGTGCGGATGTAAACCTCCTTCCGGGGGCTCGGGACGAAAGAGTGATGTGGATGGCCAACGATGTGATTGAGTGTGATGGCATACGTGAATGGAGCTGTATGCACGCAGGCGGTAGAGTCGGCGCACCGCATATTGGCGGGAGCCCCCTACGAGCTCCGAATATTTTACCCGTTCTTTCCCGGAATCGAACCTGGTACCGAAGCGTAGAAATCCAACAACAAGTGATCTAGCGAAAGTTCCAATGGGAATACTATTAAAATTAAATAGAAAAATATTCAAAATTCATATTAGATTTACAATGTAATTGTAATATTACATAAATATTGGAGGGGGGGGAGGTACTACACAGGTATAATAACGATAACATTAATAATAGTAATAATCGATGGTCTTATATTTTTCCTCTCAATAGTCACGAGGTGACGTCAGCCGAACGAAGGCTATGAAGGGAAGGAGGTTTCGGCGAACGATGTGATGAGTAATCCAGAGGAACAAAACTGTGCAGCAATATGAACAAAACTCCTCAACAATATGAACAAAACTGTGCAGAAATATGAACAAAAAAAGTGCAACAATATGAACAAGACTGCGCAGCAATATGAACAAAAACCGTTTTCTTTCCCTAGAGTCGAACCAAATTCTGTGATTTTAATTATAAATCTTAACCAACAAAAATTGTGTGGTCTGCGAAGGCCTTATTCTCCCGAGATTCATTTGTGCAGGTCGTTTTCTTAGGAGAGTTATTGATTCCTTCAAACGAATGCACCTAAACAGAAGTGAATTGGCTTTTTAACAATATTTCCTGGTGTGCGAAATGTGAGGTAAAAATGGATTAAAGTACATTAATACTAACAATAAACATGATATATTTCAAATCCTTTGCCTCTTTTTTTTAATTATTGAAGAACATTTTTTCCCGGTGTTGGTTAGTCTCCAACGCACAACCAGTACTTTCGATTAAATTGTACGTCATCCCTTATTGTACTTTTAAATTAATAATTTTCTCTTTAGTACATTTAGCATATATAATGTACTAAAATATGAGAATAAAAGAACGCTTTATATATCAAATATAGAAGAGATGTAATTATTTATTATAAATACATTTTAAAAGATAATTAATTTTTATTTAGCTTAAATTGTACCGAGATGCTCGAATCGTTGCAGACGAGAGTAACCAGATTGTAATGCCACTTACCTCTAGAAAAGGTTGCCAAATATGATTAATGAAAACTCGAAAACATTTTCAGAAAAACTAGCAAATTTAGCTAGAGAGTATCCCATTATAATAAATCGAATGGTAAAAAAAAGAAAAAGATAAAGTAGCAAATGTGACAAAAGTCGGAGCGAGACCCTTTAGAAAGTACTCCAATTCGGTACTTGTAGCCCAATCTGGATATCCACTTCTAAGCACAAGGGAAACTCTGATCTTAAAACGATCGCATTTGTGACGGTATATAAATGAAGGTGTGTACAAACCACATAACCTGAGTATAAAAAAGAGGAGACTATCATTATGCAACGATGGCAAGCAGTGGTGGTTTTTTATATGAGCCACATGGACAATTGCCCAGGGCGGCATTCTATAAGAGGTGGCACAAGAATGAGAAAAAATAATTCCTATTTATTTGTGCTCATCTGCGCGTCAGATCATGTTATTTGTGGCAATGGCCGCCCTCTACAGGCGGGACGCTGGCTCCCTCCATTCTTACATGAAGTGGATGAAACCAAACTAATAAGGAAGGTGGAGGTGGTGAGTTCTCCGCTGGGCCTAGCTCTCAGGTTATTTAGAAAGTTAAAAGTCAATTACAGCACAAACTGCTTACAATTAACGCACATTTCATTCATAATATTGTATAATTTCGAATATATCATAGGCCAAAAGTCTCACTTCCATGTTATTTCACTGTGAAAATGTTAAAAAAAAATAAAAATAAGCAAATCTGTGAACCAAGATGAATGGGTTTAGTTCTGACTGCCAGTTAAGGTGGCGGGGAATGACGCTAATGTTGATAGTTGATTATCAAGTGCCAAACATGGAAAGAAAAGATCAAAGCCAACAAGTGCACAATTTCGAAAGAAGAGAAAAGAAGAAGAAAAGAAACGGGCGAAAGATAAAGGTATGGAGCCATGTCATCTTATGTAGACCATATTATTGAATGGATGTCTTAAAATAAGCTAACGTTACTTGGTATAACTCAGCTTCTGTGGCTAGTCGGAATGAGAAGTCATCTAAATACTCTTCAGTCACACAGGCCACCACAGAAATTATTTTGAACCCTCAGAATGAGGAGCTGTCTACCGACGCAGAGCCTGCCTGTCCGTAGCAGGACACTTCAGGTGTAAACTTATGACCTGTATGGAATGAGAGAGATGGAAGAAGTTTCCACCACCATTATTTCAGGAAGCCGTGAGTTATTGGTGAAAATATCTCAAGAAGTGGGTTGGTATACTCACAGAAAAACAACAGCCTTTTCTGCTTTGCTGCAAATTATTTTCCAAGCTCTGGACTGAACGACAGGAAACATGCAAGTTCTTTGCTCACCTCACATACAATAGCCCAAAATATATCCATTGCATGAAAACCTGAAAAGAATTGGCAGTTAGGATTAAAAAAAGGCAAACAATTGACAAGCAGGAGATGGAACTTCTGAATGATGATAGGCTAAGATGGATAGAGGTACTGAAACGTTTCACTGTTATTGTAGTTTCTAGCAGTTAAGAATTTGGCACTGAGGGAAAAACAGTGACGTTGTTCTCTCTATCAAATGGAAATTTTCTCAAAGAAGTTGAACTAAGAGCATAGTTTGACTCTATAATGAAAAGAACATCTTACCCGAGTGCAAAAAGGAATCTCCAGCCACATATAAAGGAACACATTATGTGGTTTTTGGAGGCAGACAAGTCCACAAGCAAGCATTTAGCATCCCTGATTTCGAGGAGACTTGAGGAGCTAAAAGTCCCTTTTGCAGACTGCAGATGAAAGGCATATGATAATGGGCCAACATGCTTAAAAAAAACAAAGGAGTTCAGGCCAGGCTCCTAGAAATTAATTCCAGAGCTCTGTTTGTGCAATGCGGTGCTCATATTTACATTGAATTTGGTTGTGGCTGATGCTGCTAAAGGATTTACTGATGCCGCAAATTACTTTGGCATTTTACAGAAAGTGTACACCTTGTTTTTGGCCTCCACAGAAAGATGGGTTATCTTGAAAATCAAGTAAACATCACTTTAAAGATATGGACTGAAAAAAACTGGGAAAGCAAAGTGAAGAGTCTTGAGCCCCTGAGATACAAGGCAGCTGCAGTGAGAGATGCACTGGTTGAGATCAGAGACCACATAAAAGACCCTGTCATAAAGATAGAGACACAGTCCCTCTCAGAGGAGGTGGGATCATCCCGCTTCGGAATTTTCACAGTGATGTGGTATTACATATTGAGTCAGATCCAACATGTAAGCAAGATGATGCAGTCTCCTACCATGCAGAGAGAAGGGGGAGGGAGTCTCTGCAATACAGGGTAATAGCTTTTGTGACTGCACAAAGGTTAGCAAAAAGACATGTGCGACAGAATAAATGTAGAGGCTGTTCTACAACAGAAAAGGCTGAGGGCCACAAAGTGACATTTCTATGAATCATCTGATGAGCCTTTCAGTGACGCTCTGAATAAGCTGGAGGTGTATTTTTCAGTGTTGTTGTTGATACTACAACATCAGAACTTCAAAAGAGATTTTTTTTTCCCCCATTAGGAAATGTGGCAGAGAAATTTGGGATTTTAGCAAATTTCCAAAGTCTCTAAAATGAGGCGCTGGCAAAACAGTGGGAGGATCTTAGTGCTGCATTGCACTTTACGGGACACTCTTAATAAGACTTCAAAGAGGTTGCGCAGGAACTCAACAACCTGTCTGTCCTTCCAACAAAAAGCCATGTCTCTGCGTGAGATGCTGAATTTTATTCATGAGAGGGATTTCTCAGAAATATACACAAATTTCTGGACTAAAGGCGTACGCGGTGCTCGCTGCCTCAGTGCGCATGGTTCGAATCTCTTCCATCACGGATTTTTTCGAAAAAAAAGTAATAAATGTCACTGCAAAGGAAAAAAATTATTCCGTTTTCTCTTTCAATGCGATTTAATGGATTCATATATATATATATATATATATATATATATATATATATATATATATATATATATATATATATATATATATATATATATATATATATATATAATACGCTTAACGAGGATAGTAAATATTGTTATATATTCGAGTTCAATGATGACTTAGAAGAGAAAAATACAATTTCTAAATAACAGGGGAGGTGACGGGCTTCTCGAAAAATGTAGGCCAATTAAATGCGCAAAAACTCGTGCTTTCGCTTTCCTAATAAAACAAGATTTTTCCCCAATGTAAGCAGCATGTTAAAACGGAAAGCCTCCCTATAGTGAAATTTATAGGCAATAATTCAAAATCGCTTCAATGGCAGGAAGAAGGAAATTTCTGAGGAATTATATCGTGACGGAATTCAGTAAACTCTTCTGCAAAATTCAAAAGATTTGAAGGTCTCCGAAGGGATGAAGATCATCCAAAACTGCTATTGCCTTCCCAAGCAATATACCACATAATATTTTCCCCCAAATTAGTTATATATTTTCTTTATAATTTAGGCATAACTATAAACATTGAAACCAAAATGATGACAGCTATTTTTATATATTAGGTTGAGGAATAAGTTCTTGCGTTTTTTTTAATGTTGTGTTGATTTAAGTTTTTTTGACGTGATTTGTGCACATATTAAGAAACAATAATAAATAATAAGAGCAAAATTTGCAAAGGTTAGGCTACGTCTCTTAACAGCGTAGACTATTAGGCTTTTGCTTAGGCTACGTCTTGAAGATGAGTAATAAGTCATTGCGGTTAATTTAAAAGTTGTGTTAATTTAATTTTTGTTCTGTACCCTCAAAATGGAATGTCAAGTTGAGAGAAAGGTGCATTTTTGACACTTGTTGTTATTTATTTTCAATCAAGACGGGAACGAAGCAAACGCAGCCAAAGCTCGTCGCGATATTTGTCCTGTATATGGAGAAAATGCTTTATCAGAAAGGACAGCTCAATGGTGGTTTTCACGTTTCAAAAACGGTCATTTCAATCTTAATAACGAAGAACGTTCTGGTCGCCCCATTAAGTTGGATGAAAATCGATTGAACGACCTTCTTCATGAATAGAGAATTGGCTGTACAATTGGCGTGTGGTCATAAAACTGTAGTGAATCACCTTCATTCGATGGGGAAAGTTAAAAGATTCGGTGCATGGGTTCCGCACGCTTTGAGCGAAAGCAACAAACTTCAACGCTTCCCGATTGCCGCAGGTTTGCTTGCTCGTCACAAGGCTACTCGTGGATATAAGGACATATTTCTTCACCGCATCATCACTGGCGACGAAAAGTGGTGTGTTTATGTCAACATGAACCATCGAAAACAATGGCTTAGCTTAAATAAAAAAAACACTTCCGCGATTAAAGCAAGGACTTCATCCACGAAAGACGATGCTGTGTGCGTGGTGGGGTTGTGGAGGCATTATTCTTTATGAGCTCCTTGCAAACAACGAGATTGTCAATGCAGAACTCTACGTTCAACAAATGTATCGACTCGCCGAAGCTATTCGTGAAAAGCGACCTCATCGACGTTATGGAGTCCTTCTGCCACACGACAATGCTCGTCCTCACATGCCAATATGGCAAAAGACGCCATCCAAACGTTTAATTGGGAAATCCTGTGGCATCCTCCCTATTCGCCAGACTTGGCACCATCGGATTTCCATCTGTTCCGATCGTTCTCCAACAATTTGCGCGGCATTTCGTTCATACTGATGTGGAATTAAAAAATTGGTTAGACGAATTTTTCGAGTGAAAATCCAGAGAATTTATTGCAGAGGCATCGAAAAACTAGTTGAACGTTGGGAAAAAGTCGTAAATAACAATGGAGAATACATTATTGATTAAATTTCATATTATTATCAATTAAAAATGAAGTTTTTCTAAAATTGTTAATGGTAATGAATAAATTTGATAAAACCGCAAGAACTTATTCCTCAACCCAATACTTATTTACATTTTCCTTAAATATTAAGTGGCTCACTCATTTTCGAATTATGGCAGATTTTTTATTTGATATGGTGTATAGTGTATGTTTATCTATGTGATTTATCTTCTGTTAATAAATCAGCCTAGATAGCGTTTCGAAAACCACAACCATAAATTTGTTTGATGGAAGTTGTCTGCAGTTAGTTTTAGGCCTAAGGCGAGAGCGAAATAAATTTTGGAATAATGACTTGCGCTTTAAGAAAGACAATTACACAAATATAAATATATTCATAAAATAAACGAATGTACAATGAGACAAGTAGGTTAGGTATACAATGTAAGATATTTTAACATATGATTTACAGTAACAAGATGCGAAGAGAATTGAAGTATGTGAAATTAATATGGTGGAATAATATGGTGAAACAATAAGGTGAATAATATATATAATATAGTGTTGTAATGTAAAGTAACTATGATGGACTGAATTGGGGCTGCAATGAGAAGTAAATATAATTAGGATCTACTCTCGTATGGTCGTTTGCAAAGAATTTTGAGAGGAAATGGAATTAACTAAGTATTATTTGTTTGGAGGTAAATGAATAATTGTAGAAGGAATGATTATCTACCTTTATATGAAGAAAACTGCGAGTCGAGTGGGCATGATAGCGTGCTATTTTGATCGAGCTGGGAACGTGTGTTTGTTTGTTTGTGTGTGAAATTTAAGAGATGTTATTTGGAACAGTATACGTTAATTGAACTGACAGTAAAATAAATGAATGAATTAATTATTAAGTTTAACATAAATTGATTTAATTTACAAAAGTTAAAGTAAATTAATTGGAAGATTAAATTGACAGTTAAAGTAAACTAATGTATGATTAAGTTAACAAAGTTAAAGTAAAATAATTGAATGAATTTTATACATAATAAATGATGAAATATATATTTAAGTTTCCCAGGAGGTTTTTATTATAGGAATGCCCAGAGGCATTGCTATAGGTGTATAAACACTGCCTAACGCCTACCCCCCCCCCCCCACACACACTGCCTTTTTAGGCAAAGGATAGAGGAAGGATACCTCGATCACAAACCAGGATCGGGAGTGCCTATAGACGAGAACCAACAGACCGGTACCTCGGCAGGTCCCTGCAGCCGAGGATGAAGCCTGGTCATCTCGAACCTCTCCTGCCACCAGAGTTATTTTCTCCTCGGTTAAGATACGGGTCCGAAGACTGCACACATCCTTACCCGTTTAAACCTAGTGCAGATTGTTACCCTCAAGAGAGCATCCATCATCATCGACCTCGATGGACTTCCAAAGAGGCAGCAAGCAACAGATAAATGTTTTTTGAATGATGTTGAGTTGAATTGAGATGTTAGGCCTGACTGGACGGCCTGAGGTAAACACACGAGGGATCAAAAACAACTAGATACAAAAGCTAAATTTTATTTAAGAATTAGCATGGAATATCACAATTAAAGAGAATTAGTTTACTAATAGATAATTGATTGGGTACAATGTAAAAGACAAAACTGGTAGAAAAGGCGGGAGTGATGTGAGAGAGGATTAAAGAGAATTGTTAATATATATGAATTTAGGAATGATATTTAAAGGATCACAAATGGTATGATGACTTGGGGTTCTGTAATAAAAAGTAAATATCAGTGATCACATGTGATATGAATTTACAGACCCGAATTGTAAAATAGTTTGAATGAACGAACCTTTGTAGATAGAAGCGAGGGCACGAGTGACTAAGTGACGTTACAAGTTACAAAAGCTCGGACACAAGCAGTTCCGATATTAGAAAGCATTTTAAGAGAGTGCAATATATATATATATATATATATATATATATATATATATATATATATATATATATATATATATATATATATATATATATATATATATATATTTAAAGGCCCAAAGAAATGGAAATTGGTAACACAACCCAGAAAAACGCTAAGGAGAATATTACGTGAACCAATGAATGCTTAAGAAGGAAAATGGAAGATATAGAAAACGGAAAGATAGGGCAAACTATTTAACCGTTGTTCGAAAATAAATAAAGAAGTTGGATTTGAGCCTGTGTCATCAAGCGCTCTTCGCTTATATGACCGCGACACTCATCGCCAGAGCTACCATCAGTCATGATAGTTGAGGGGACACCAACACGAGCAGCCCATCCTGAGACGAAGGCTCGAGTAACAATGGAAGGTAGGATGTCTGAAATAGGAAGCGCCTCTGACCAACGGGTGAAACGATCGATTATGGTGAGAAGATAATTGTAACCACGGAAGTAAGGCAGAGAGCCTTCTAGATTGACGTTAACGGCATCAAAACGTGACGACGGAACTACGAGTTGAGAAGAGTGAGGCAGCGTTTGCCCGAAATCGCGGAAATGCGAGAGTTGCTAAGGGTGACCAATCTTCTGCTGCAAAGTGGCACCTACGTGAGTTGAAGATGCGTCTGGGGGGACGCTGATGGGGGCTCTTGGAGAAGGATGAGGCAATTCCACAGTGCGAGCAATAGCCTCTTTGGTTCGAGAAAATGAATCACACGCCTCAGTAGACTACTCGAGAGGAGAGTTATTTTTGGTCTTCGATAGCATAGAGTTGATAGGTTGCATGATCCGGGCATAATTTGGAATGAATATGTGGTAGAAGTTGAAAATGCCACCGAAACGTCTAAGTTTCTTGCGTAATGTGGGTTGAGTAAAATTGCGAATCACGGTAACTTTGTCTTCAAGTGGGCTTATCCCGACATTCGAAACATGATGTTCCAAGTAGAAGAGTTGAGAGATACCAAAAAGACACTTGGAAGTATTGAGTACGATACTATACTCCAAAGACATTTGTGTGAATACTTCTGGTAGGAAGGCAATAAATTTATAATGATCTTCAAAATTTGAATTTATTCGGAAGCCTGCAATTAATGTCCAAGAAGGCCATAGGTTCTCACTCCTGGCATAGTCGATAAGACGCCTACCACTTTAATCTCAAAGCCGCACAGTCATTGGTTTGATTCTCACTACTGCTTCCCAATTTTTACTCTTTCGTTCTCTCTTCTGCCCATAAAGTGGTGACTCTGGGTGGGCGGAGCCTCGCTTTTCTTTGCCTCTTAACATATGGAATTTCCAGCGGATAAACGTTGCATATGTACGCTTAGGTGACGGGTTAATTCACAACGGGAGCGAACGCAAAATATTTGGGCTCTTGCAAGGTGCTAGTCGCCTATTGGTGCGCGTCAAATCTTGAGGCGAGGAATAGGCAGCTATATCCACAAGCAACGTCCAAAGCATAACAAATCAATCATAATATACCTTTACCAAACAAAATTTGTATTGGGTTTAATAGTTGTGAGTAGGGAAGTTTCAAAGTGTTCCATCGACAGGTTACCAAGAATGGGGAATAGCAGGTTGCCCATACTAAGGCCATATCTTTGTCGGAAAAATTCCATGTCGCTGTTAAATACATTATCCGTAACACAAAGCTTAACTAGTTTAATGATTTTTGTTTTAGGTAATGGGATATCAGTCCACCAACAAATAGGTCTGCTTTTACCCCAGGGCTGATAACTCCCTAACTGTAAAGATATTTTCAATTTCATATTTCATAAAGAGCAAAATCTTAATATACCCAATGAACTGTAACGCCCTAAAAACTACTGTGACGAGTTGACCAGAGTTGGGCGGTACGCTACTCAGCTAGTTGCGTACTCCTTAAATGCTAGCGGAGGAGTGGGTAGCGGACTAAAAAAAAATCAAAACCGCTACCTACTTTACATTTCTTTATAATAAAACTGCAAATTTTGGATGTAATATACAGTAGTTTTCCTTGAAATTTATTAAGAACCAGTGAAAAGCTGTTTTGGGAGCCAGCGCTTTACAATAAAAAGTAGCGATAGCGGAGTAGTGGTGTCGCGATTTTGAAAAAGTAGCGCTAGTAGCAGTAGCAGTTTCAGCTAGCCAGGCCGGCGGAGTAGCGGATAGCGGTATCAAAAATTTGGTAGCGGCGCCCACCTCTGGAGTTGACCAAATATCTGCAGTAAGACATAAGTAAGAAGTGCTGTCTAGTTTATTCTTCAATCGAGCTCTTTTCACTTTCTTTTCTTCTATCAGATTTCAGTCTAGCGTACGCCTTGAAATGACGTCAACTGAAGAATTTAGACCTGCGGTAGTTGAATGTGTGATTATTGTGTGTGAAATGAGAATATATGGTATGTATATAAAATTCTAGGTAATTTAAGACGATGATGGCGTTAGGCTATTTGCGACAAAAATTAACACTTTTTAAGTACTTTTGAAATGAGGGGCTGCACCCCCCCACAATCAATAAAAATAACTAGTAATATTCCTAATTTGAAAGCCTACCGCATATTCGAATGCATAAGGCGATTGTTAAACAAAAGAGTTTCATTTGCATACCTTATAATGTTTCTGCCGGCGGATACAACGTGCTAACCACCTTCCAAAAATGGTGAAATCGATCCTTTAGTCGAGAAAACTTTCGGCAAAAGAAATGAAGTGCGACCCTGAAGTTTGAACTCGACACCGTGTCAAATTCTTGCCACAGTAAACGCGCTTGTCGCACCGAAATTTACCTAAATTATTCAATCTCCGAAGAGCGTTACACTTAGGACAGTTATATTTATCTTTAAGAACGTTATAGCAATGCCTCTAAGCATTCCTATAATAAAAACCTCCTGAGAAACTTAAATATATATATATATATATATATATATATATATATATATATATATATATATATATATATATATATCATTTATTATGTATAAAATTCAATTCTTTTGTCATTTAAATAATTCATGCAATCCTTTAACTTTGTTAATTTAATCATTCATTTATTTTACTCTAACTTTGTCAATTTAATCTTTCAATTAATTTACTTCAACTTTTGAAAATTAAATCATTTTATGTTAAACTTAATAATTAATTCCTTCATTTATTTCCTTGTCAATTCAATTAACGTATACTGTTCCAAACAACATCCCTTAAATTTCACACACAAACAAACAAACACACGTTCCCAGCTCGATCAAAAGAGCACGCTATCCTGCCCCCCGACTCGCTGCTTTCTTCGTATAAAGGTCGGTAACCATTCCTTCTACAATTATTCATTTACCTCCAAACAAATCATACTGAGTTAATTCCACTCTCACATTCTTTCCAAACGACCATACGAGATTAAGTCCTAATTATATTTACTT
The DNA here is from genome assembly GCA_963969495.1 of Ceratothoa steindachneri. Classification (NCBI taxonomy): domain Eukaryota; kingdom Metazoa; phylum Arthropoda; class Malacostraca; order Isopoda; family Cymothoidae; genus Ceratothoa; species Ceratothoa steindachneri. The sequence goes on from OZ018332.1 coordinate 47,140,546, forward strand.
CTCATTGCAGCCCCAATTCTGACCATTATAGATACTCTAAATTACTACACTATATCAAAGATACTCTATATTATATACTCTACATTATTTACTCTATATCAAAAATACTCTATCAAAGATACTCTATATTAGATACTCTATATTATTTACTATATTATTATTTACTCTATTATTCACTCTATATTGTTTCACCATATTATTCACTATCATTACTTAACCTACTTATCTCATTGTACATTCGTTGATTTTATGAATATATTTATATTACTGTAATTGTCTTTCTTAACGCCCAAGTCATTATTCCAAAATTTATTTCGCTGTTGCCTTTCAGCCTAAAGCTAATGACAGATATCTTCGATCAAACCCGATTTATGGTTATCGTTTTCGAAATGCTATCTACGCTATCTATAACACTGTAATCAACTAAAAATGCAACAGTAGACTCGCGATTTCACAGAACTTTGGTAAATAAACGCTCGAAATTAAGGTCGCATTCTCCTTCACAGGTCATTTTGAATAAATGCGCACGGGCAAAAACATATTGCGTCTAAAACTATCTGAATTGCGATTGGTCAAAAAATTATGTTATGGCAGGTCACGCATACGTATGTGTGTTGCTACTAGGCTACACATGCGTCGCTGGTTCTTTGCAATATTGCGCATGAGGCGGCGGAGCGTTGCCGGACGTAAGAGGAAGGGAGACCATTAAAAAGACAAGGGAAAGAACTCTCTGAACTTAGAAAAACTAACCAAATTTCGAAAAATAAATTTCTTTAGAATTTCATAAATAATTAGGCAATTGTGGTGCACACAATATGTGCACACACAAACCCATTAAATAGTAATGTGCACACTCAGCCAATGTAAATAAATTTATGTGCGTGAAACGAAACAAAAAGAAACTCAAATGAAATATTATAACATGTAACAGGATATTTTAGAACCATTCCATTTTGATTTCCCGAAAAGACCAAAGTCGAGATGAAAAGGTAAACTGGGAACGTGACTAATTATTCTGTGGTTACAAAAGGGAGCCTTAAAATGGGATCGTAACGACACTTGGTGAGCATCAAATTACAACCACAATATTATATTTTTATTTTTGCTAAGGAAGACAAAAATAAGCGTTTGACCAAATCTCACCGTTTCATTATATTTTCTCACGAGAGAAAAGGTTTTCAAAAGTATTATATATATATATATATATATATATATATATATATATATATATATATATATATATATATATATATATATGTTTGTAAATGTGTCCAAGTATAAAACGAGCAAATCGAGGAGAAGAGAGATCATTCGAGAGAAATCATTTCGAGGAGCAGTTTCACATATCGCTCGCGGGTCATACCAATCAAGTCATTTACTCCGGATTAGGAGATAGCATATAGCAATTCCTCTGGGCATTCTTATAATAAAAATCTCCTTGGAAACTTATATATATATATATATATATATATATATATATATATATATATATATATATATATATATATATATATATATTATCATTTATTATGTATAAAATTCAATTCTTTTGTCATTTAAATAATTCATGCAATCCTTTAACTTTGTTAATTTAATCATTCAATTATTTTACTTAACTTTGTCAATTTAATCTTTCAAATTAATTTACTTCAATTTTTGTAAATTAAATCATTTACGTTAAACTTATTAATTAATTAATTCATTTATTTTCTTGTCAATTCAATTAACGTATACTGTTCCAAACAACATATCTTAATAATCACACACAAAAAAACAAACACACGTTCCCAGCTCGATCAAAAGAGCACGCGATCTTGCCCACTCCACTCTCTGCTCTCTTCGTATAAAGGTCAGTAACCATTCCTTCTACATTTTATTCATTTACTTCCCAAACAAATTATACTGAGTTAATTCCACTCTCACATTCTTTGCAAACGACAATACGAGAGTAAGTCCTAATTATATTTGCTTCTCATAGCAACCCCCAATTCACAGTCCATTATAGATACTTTAAAATACTCTAAATTATTACACTATATTACTCACAACTCAATATTATTTACTATATCAAAGATACTCGATTATACTCTATATTATTATATTATTATTTACTCTATTATTCACTCTATATTGTTTCACCATATTATTCACCATATTTACTTAACCTACTTATCTCTGTACATTCGTTGAATTTATGAATATATTTATATTTGTGTAATTGTCTTCCTTAAAACCCAAGTCATTATTCCAAAATTTACTTCGCTGTCGTATTACGCCTAAAGCTAACGGCAGACATCTTCGATCAAACAAAATTTATGCGTATGGTTTTCGAAACGCTATCTAGGCTGATTTATTAACCGAAGATAAATCACATTGATAACCATATACTTTAAGCATTTACGCAACTGATCATAAAATGAAGTCGTCTTATTTCATTCATCGTACCAAAGCACGAACATGAAGAGAGTTGTATTTAAGCATCATCAAAGATAAGCCAGTGAAATCGATAATTAATCTAATTGGAACTCTTCCTCCATTTTCTACTTAAAGTCACTAAATAAATAGAACTGCAGTCTTCTTGTTTTCATCACCATTTTTGTCGAAGGCAAAATCATATCAGAATTTCTGCTCATCGCTCAGCCCCAAATATTCATCATTCCCTTGTGGAGTCAGGTAATAATTTCTCGGAACGTTATCGTATCACTCAAATCCGGTTTAACGATCAACGTTTCGCAACAATCTTATGGGAAGCGCAATAGCAAAGAGGATCACAAAACTAGGTGGAATATAAATATATTTGGTGACCAACGGAGATATCCTTTAATCACATCCCCCCCCCCCATATATTCCTATGTAATTCGATGAGCTGAATAGCATTGATTCTATAACTTTCTTTGATTAGAAGGCTCTAAAACCTTGGAAATGATGGCGCTATCTTCATCTTAAATTACCAAATTTTATATATAAAATGTAGCTATATGAATATCCTATAGCTATATAGGACTGGTACATTAATTCATAAATATATTATTAGTCCTTCATATTCAGAATTACATAGTAAAATATTGACTTCCAGTATTGTTAGGAATATATACATTATCAAGCTTTATTTCCTACACTTTTGATGGGCGGGCATGCTAGTTTTGATATAATGATATACAAGTATTGCTACTATAGGGTCTTTCAAAAAGGTCGCGCTATTTTTAAATGTAAATAAAATAAGTTGTGTGTGATATATGCACTAAATTTATTTTAAATTTGAAAGTACATTTTATGGTATTAAGTATGGAATATGACGTCGTTCAAATTTCCGCCGCGGCTTCGCATGGTGGATCGTATTCGGGAGGCCCAGTTTTCGATGACTGTCGCATAAATCTGGCTGAATTTGATGGATGATGTTCTTTATGTTGACTTTGAGGACATCAACTGTTTGCGGATTATTCGCATAGACCTGCGATTTAAGGTAGCCCCAAATATAGTAGTTTAATGGCGTTAAATCGCATGATCTCGGTGGCCAGTTGACGTCGCCGCCGCGCGAGATGATCCTGCTCTGAAATCGCTGGTGAAAAATGTCTATCGTGGCGTGCGCAGTGTGGCACGTAGCGCCGTCCTGTTAGAACCACATGTTTTCAGTATCCATATCAGGCATATAATCCAGTTGAGGCCACAAGAATTTGCTAATCATCGATCTGTAGGTCTCCCCGTTGACGGTTATGGCAATCCCATCTTCGTTCTCAAAAAAAATATGGACCGATGATTCTGTTAGACGAAAATCCGCACCAAACAGTGACTTTGTTAGGATGCCTTTGGCGCTAGTGTATCTCATGTGGATTGTTTTCGTCGCAAATCCGACAATTTTGCTTGTTCACAAATCCATTCATTCAAAAATGTAAAATGTGCCTCGTCACTGACGATGATTTTTTGGGGGAAATTTTGATAATAATATTTGATGATTTGACAACGCCGTTCAACGCTATAACCTTCCATCGTGACTTGCCAAGTACTACTGAACAGTTCACAGTGAGTTGCCAGATGTCGCTTTAAAAACATGGCCACTATCGCCTGACAAATCTCAAGTGTCCTTGTTGAAAGACCCTTTATAACGAAATACATCGTTATAGGAATTCATCTAATAACTACATATTTTCGATCAATAATTTTACTAATTATTCGTGAATTCTTTTTATTCAATAATATCTTCAAGTAAATGATAGCGCGCTTTAAGAATATATGTATGATGATTCTCATGAAATTATTGCAATATATTCACCTCTGTTGTTTGTATTTCTTCCTTTATTTAACCTCATTATATACCCTACGTAGTGACCAATGATCCGAACGCGTTAGTTTTCGGTCGTTATAAGAGATTAACCTGAACCTGTTTTTTGTATTGGCTCAAACGACCTGACGCACGTATACGAAGAACGTATTTACCTTGAATAAAGGTAAATATACGTTCTTCATATACGTGCCTCAGGTCGTTTGAGCCAATACAAAAAACAGGTTCAGGTTAATCTCTTATAACAGAATGGTTTTCGCATCGGTAGAAGAGCAGAAGATAATATGGGCTAAAGATAAACTTAAGCAAAAGCAAAAATATACTATTTAACATAAAAGGAAATGAACAACCAGAAGAAATTGGAGGGGTGGGGGTAGTGACAGAAATAAAATACCTGGGAGTGGTAATTAATAAAGGAAGAAACTTTTTCAGGAGACAAAGGGAAGTAATGAAAGAAAAGGCAATTAGGATGGCAAATAATGCATACTCAGTAATAAAAAAGAGCTGTAATAAATTGATGGTAGGGAAGACCTTCTGGAAGGCAGTGGCATTGCCAGGAATATTATATGGAGGAAAGGTGGTTGGATTTAGCAAACAAGAAATAGAAGAGCTCCAGAAACTTGAGAACAGAGCATACAGAGTGATTTTAGGGGCAGGGCAGGGAGACGTGGTTGAGGTTTTAAGAGGAGAGATAGGGGCAACATCAATGGTAGCAAGGGTGATGAAGGGAAAGCTTACATATTACAGAAGCATAGTAACAGAGAAAGAACAAGTTAGAAATGAATTGATGAGAAGAATACTTGAGGACATGAGAGAAAAAGGATATTTTGGTTTTATGAATGAAGTGGAAAAATATAAAAAGGAATTAAAACTGAGGGATTCACAGATAGTAAAAATGAGCGAAGATGAGATGAAGAGGGAAGTGAATAAATGGGATACAGAAGAGTGGAGAAGAGCACTGCAAAGGAAAAACAGTGTAAGGATATATCGTATGAATAAGAAGGATATTGAGGAAGAGAGATGGTATGATAATACATACGGGGCAATTCTTATGTATAAGGCAAGGACGAACACATTGAAATTAAATGATAGAAGAAGATTTAGTGGTGGGGAAGTAGGGTGTGAAGTGTGTGGATGGGACATGGAAAATCTGCAGCACTTCATTGTGAATTGTGAAGGTTATGAACTGGAGAGGCAGGGGGTAAGAGTATTGCAGAGACCACATGAGGAGGATGAAGAGCAAATGTTGGGGAAATTTTTATTTGAAAGAGATGAAGTGAAAATGGAGAGAAACAAGGAAATTTTGGAAAAAATGATAATGAAAAGGAAAATACTTACAGCTAGAAGATAAGAAACGCCAAAAGGGGAGCTGTTACAAAAGCAATCCCCGAACAGCATTCAAGTCAAGTCAAGTCATTGAAAGCAAGAAGAAGAGTGCAGGCAAGCTGTACCTAGCCTTCTTGGATATTGAGAAAGTGTATGATAGGGTGAACAGAACGATGCTATGTACTATACTTGAAAAGATTGGGCTTAGTAGGAAGATAGTGAGGATTTTAGAAAGTATGTATGAGGACACAAAGGCAAGGTACATATTGGGAAATATAGAGACGGACTGGGTGAAGAGTGAAAGAGGTGTTAGGCAAGGATGCATCCTGTCACCTACCCTCTTTAGTATATATACTGAAGAATTAGCAGCAAGAGTGAGGAGAATGAATGTGGGTGTGAAAGTACAACAGGACAAAATATGCATGTTGCTGTATGCAGATGATGTGGTAGTGATGAGTGAATCAGCTGATCTGCAAAGGATACTGGATGTTGTAGATAAGTATGGAAGGGACTTCGATGTGACTTTCAGCACTGAAAAAACACAGATAATAGTCATTAAACATCTACATTGGATTTATGTCTGGGCACACAACCATTTGAAGACCTCTCCTTACAACTGGTCCTCACCTGGGAAGCGTTCACCTCCCAATCATCATAAAGACAGATCACCTACACACAACAATATCCACAAATACCAGACCAAGGTGGCGCTTCTAAGAAGATGGATGGTTTCTTTACCCCAAAAACATATCTGCAATATAAATATCACCAGACCTTCCTTTAACAAATATAGTAAATGAATTCACATCTAAAATCTGTAATGTTGGCAGACAAGAATTCAGTTATAAATCTGGAAATCATAATGTAAAACAAAGTGTTCTCTGTTGGTCAGACACCTGTTCAGGAACAGTGAAAGCGAGAAGATCAGCCTGGAATTTATGGAGACAAAGACCTAATGCAAAACACAGACAACAGTAATCAGCACTTGGACTCTGCCGCTGTACAATCCTGATGGCAAAGAGAACAGCCTAGTCCAATTATTGCTCCTCTTTATCCTTCACAGCTTCATCAAGAACATAGCAGTTCCTCAAGGCCATGAAAGGACGTCCCTCCACATATGCTATCCCTCTCTGAAAAGATGGCAAAGACCTACTCAAGGACATAGACAGAGTAGACCTCCTATCACTACATTTTTATAATGTGTTTACCATCCACAGCCATTTGCCCATTGAGACAATAATACACCAGGAACTAAATGAGGGTAGACTACTACCTCCACCTAATGGACTCGCTTCCCCTTTCACATCAAAGGAATTTCATTCCATCCTATCAAATCTACCAAATAGAAAAGCAATCAGTGAAGATGGGAGAACATACAAAATGATACGTTGCCTACCAATCGATGCAAGAAAGACCCTGCCTACAATATACAACAACAGTTGGACCACTGGCACATACCCAGATCAATGGAAAAGATCACTGATTTTACCCTTTCACAAGACAGGAAAAGATCCCACTCTCCCGGACTCATATCACCCCATTTGTCTTCTTTCATGCCTTGGGAAAGTATTGGAGTGACTTGCCTGCACTTTCCTATCATGGTGGATTGAAAAGAACAACCATCTACCACCCTCACTATGTGGATTTTGGCCAGGCAGATCTACCATTGATATCTTGTTACAATTTGAACACCTCACACAAACAGCATTCCGGGGCCGTCAATATCTTCTGGCAGTATTCCTAGATCTACAAGGGGCTTTTGATTTAACCTCTCACCTGGGTATACTTGTCAAGCTTAGATGTATGGGACTTACAGGCACCCCATTGGCTTGGATGCATCACTTTTTAAGTGACCACACTTTTTCAATTGTAGTAAGACTCCATATCAACCCCATGTCCAAGGAATGAGGAGTACCCCGGGGCTCTGTTCTCAGCCCTCTCTTTAATGTATTAATGTCAGGCATACAGCTGCTCGCATCCACCATAGAAGAGGCAACCCATCATCTTCAAACATCACTAAACATACTACTAACATGGATCAATACCTGGGGTCTAGTCATCAATTCCATGAAGAGTGCCCTCATGTGCTTCACCCATTGAAGAATTTCACATATACCCAGTGTCAGCGTCCATGGCTCAAATATGCCCATTGTCATCACACCACTTTCTGGGCTTATACTTGGATGCACCCAGACTAACCTGGAAGAATCATTTCACACACATACAGAATACTTGCATAATGGGAGCTTGATGGGGAGCAAACAGGGAAACCCTCCTCCAATTCTACCATATCTACATCCATAGCAAGATAGAATATGGCAGTGTAGTACATGGGTCAACAGCATGCTCCACCCTCAAACACCTAGGAGTCATACATCATACTGCTATACAAATTGACTTGGGACCACTCTGCTTTTCACCAATCACCGCACTCCTAGCAGGATCTAACATTCTCTCCCTTGAATACTACCACCTTATTTCTGAATGTCAATGGCTCCAGAAAGTTCTTAACCTACCCTACTCCCATCCCATCCCTACCCTACCCTACCTTAGTCCTGTCTACCGGAATATCTCACACTGGCCAAGCAGAACACAACCACACTATTGTCGAACAATGTGGACATGTACCTCATCAGGCCTCTCTACCCCCTCTCCTCACCCAACACCCTGTATTCCACCTACTTCCCCCTGGCTAGATATATCCAATCACATAATCACCCTGTTTCATCAAAACTTCAAGAAATCAACAGATGCTCATCTAGCAAAACAATTCTTCATGGAGATGGACTACACCCTATATCATGACTAATTCAAAATTTACACTGATGGTTCTTACATCCCCCATCCATCCCCAGCTTCTGCTGCAGTATTTTATGAAGATCTGTCTCTTTGCCAGACCTGGAAACTTGGAGCTCACCACAGCATCCTAGTTGCTGAACTTGTGGCCATCTATCAAGCTCTAGAATTTATTCACAAGAACCTTCCTTTGCAGTAAGCAGCACTGTATTCAGAGTCTCAATCAGCACTCTCTCTCATTCAGTCCTACAATCCATCTACCCCATGGCCTTTAGTCTACTCTATCTTAACACAACTTTATCATCTCCTGAATAATGGATGGACATTGACCCTCCAGAACATACTAAAGATCCCTGCAGATACAACAACCTTCCTCATTGCAGCTAGGCAGTGCTTTGGAACTAGATGGGATGATGAAGTCAAAAGAAACCTGCCACACCTACACCTTAGGAAGATTCAGGAGTGATTCACTGCTGCACCCCTAGTCTCGTGCCCGCACCAGGGATCTAGTTGTCACCATCACCTGCCTATGTATAGGTCATACTTGACTAGCATCACACCTATATCATCTTGGAATGATCACAGAACCAACATGCAGATGGTGTAGAGGACCAGAAGAAACATATCACCAACTGTCCATGATTTTATACTGCCCAGATCAAACTAAAGGACTCTCTACTGTCTCACAACATCCCCATAAATTCCCTTCTCATCCTCCTTAGTGGTGTGAACCTACCTGACTCCATAAAACCATTCATTACCCTTGCGCCTGCTTGGATCCTTCCTACGCAACACTGGTTTGATTAACTATGCCTAAATGCATTTCGCTCATCTAGGGCTTAACACCTATTATAGGATGGTTGCAGCCCTTTAACTTCAATAAGTAATAACTAACAACATTTGTAACTCAGAATTCACCTTTAATTAATCTCACAAAAGCTGGTTGCTCCATGGTTGATGGAGATGCACACCATATGATAAAATCTGCAATCAGCTTATCAACAACAGATTGTTTGACCTTCTTAGTATTCACTGCAAAATACTCCAGTAATGCCTTTACTTTAACACTGCTGCATGAAGAACCATCATCTAATACTGAACATTTTCTTTTTAATCTTTTCTTTGAGTTGTCATATAGTTTTCCACTTTTTGCACCAAAGCAGGATGCTTTCTCTGTTGATAGATGTACAGGATCAGATAATTGAATGACATTTGTTTCACGTTGCCATAATTCACATTAAATTCAATCAGCAAATACTCTAAATAAAGGTGTTGCAAAATGAACCAGGTAGGTTTCTGCATGGTAAACCTACGCTACTTAACATTATCGTTAGCTACTAGCAATTTTGCTATTTTTTTTAAAAATAAGAAATAGTGAAACTTGCCAATTCAATTAAGTATCATATAATGAGCTTTAATAAATTCTTACCTTCAAATGAATGCGTAGATTGGAAGTAGCATTACTAGCCGCAGAGATTTCGCCATTGCATGATATGCATACACACTTCACTTTTTTACCATCGGAAGATTTCACTCTCAAAAATTTACCATCAGTAAAGTATGACTATAATTACATCATTCTTTATCTTCCTCATCTTTATTATTATCTAATTTCTCCATTTCATACTTTCGAAGAAGCTGAAGTTGCCATGTAGCAGTTGAAATAACGCTGAACGCTCTCAGTATGCAACTGATTACAACTGTGACCATCTGTTAACTGAATTTGAATTGATGCAAGCAATCTTTCCTCACCGGCTCACACAGTCAACTATTTGTGTCATACAAGTTGCGACAAGCTAAAACATGCATTACACATTCTTAAGAGCTATATAAACTATTATTAGTATTTGCAAAAAGTATTTAAATACTGCCTTCCTCTGGTTAAGAGACTTGTCTTGTATTTCTCCCATCTTGACTCCAACGATGAATAGATGAGTAAAACTCTTGATACAACATTCAAATTGTACACTCAAAAAATAAATCCTTCAAAATAAAATCTCTTATTTCTAAATTCAAGCATAGTTTTCACATCAATAAAAGTATATCTAAACTTCTTTTGCTATTCAAATATGACATCAAATAATAGTTAATATTTCTATTTATCCAACCATGACTTGAACAAACTAATTGTTAGTGCATTCACTACTTCTCCTGGAAGGGCATTCCAGCTGTTAACTACTCTGGACATTCCAATTCATTCACCAAGTCATTAATGTAAATAAAAAAGAGTACAAGACCCATAACAGATCCCTGTGGTACACCTGAAGTTACCCTGAGTTTGTTCCCTCTTATTTCCACAAACTGTTCCCTTTCATTTAAGAATGCCTTAAGCCATTGCAGAATTTTACCTCTTATCCTGTATGCCTCCATTTAGTAATCTCTCATGTGATACCCTATCAAATGCTTTCCTACAATCAAGATAATTTACATCAACTGGTATTTGATTATCCACTGCTGCTATCAATGTCTCCATGTATGTCAGTAAATTTGTAAGTGTGCTTCTCTTTACTCTAAACCCATGCTGGCCATCATAAATCAGTTCATTATCTTCTAGATGTTTGAATACAACTTTCCTTAATAATTTCTCCAAAACCTTTTCTCCCTTAAATGCCGAGACCCTTAAGAAATTACATGCCAAAATTTGTTACCAATTTAAATATTTATTAATATAGTTGAAACAAAATATTTGAATAATAATGCAATTTACAGTTAAAAGAGTTTCTAAAGTTGAATATTGTTATAATGACTATTTTTAACTCTTATTTAAATCAGGACTGAATTAATAAATATACATAGCACTGAGAAAGATATGCTTGATGCTTTTTTATGGTGCTTATAGCATGTGCAAAATTTGGCAGCTTCAAAAGAAAGTCTAGTTCCTCATTCCTCAACATTCACTTTGCTTCTTTCCTTTGTCAAAATAGAATTTGTATGATGAACACTGAGTAAGGATGGCAGATCATTGGCAAAACACAGTTTGGTATCTTCTAGTAATGCTCTCATTTACCTCAAATGATCTGAGATTATTATTATGATTATTAAGATAAATATATACGCTACTAGTAAGTTCCTTTTGAATTTCTGAATCATATTTTTCTCGATGTCTGCATTCAAGTGTGATAAAATCCACCTCCAACCTCTAATCGAAATCTTCATCTAACTTTTTAAGATGTTTCACATACATTTCCAAGACATCATCACTGAGAGTTTCTTCTTATTTGTTTTCCAGTTTGAAAATTTCAACTTTCGATGGATAACCCCTTAAAGGTCAGCGACCCCGCCCAATGACTACAAATTCGTTATTGACTTCCTTTTGCTCCTGTTGACTCCTTTCTAAACTTGTATCGATACCATAAGTTGCTAGCGACCACTTTGCGATCCTCTGCATTTTAAACTAACATACATGAGTAATATAAAATATGTTCTAGCTTTTGTTTATATACTAGTACGAATGAGTGGATGAAGGAGGTAGAAGAAGTACAAGAGAAGTATGTACAGACGGAGAAAGAAAATCAAGATGAAAAGAGCACCCAGGTGGGCCAGAGTATGGCAAAGGTAGCAGAAAGGGGCACCCAGAGTGACCAACCTCAAATTGATAAAACTCCAGGGATAGCTAGGCAAAAGAAAATAGTGAAGATAATTGGAGATAATATGGTGAAAAGAGTGGGCACACATATGAAACTCAGGATGGAGGGAAGTGGATGCACCAGTTTGAGTGGTGCAAAAATCAAGGGACATTAGGCAAAAGATTGAACAGGAAGCAGAGACAATGAAGAATGGCCTGCTGGTCATCCAAGGGGGTGTAGATAGCCTGGAGGAAGTGGGAGCAGAAGAGATGGTAAAGGAAGTTGTGGCAGCAGTGGAGGGGAAGAGCATAAAGGTGGCAGTAGTTGGAGTGATGAGAAGGCCGTGTGCAAGACAGCAGTATGAGAGAGTGAGGAAGAGAACCATCAAGAGGATCTTTGAGGAGCTGATGAAGGTAGCTTGGATGCAACAGAGAAAAGGGAATGTCAGCTTCATTGATACAGATGGACCACTGGCAGACAACCAGATGTTTGCGGCAGATGGAGTGCATCTGAGTGAGGCTGGAATGATGACTGTGTGAATGGTTGAGTGCAAGTGCACTGTGCCCTATGAATGAATGATGTCCCAGGCCCAAGTAAGTGAGAGAGAAAAGAGTAGACATCAGCCATCCAAGTAATTGCATGAAGATTGGATGTATAAATGTCAGAGGATGGGGTGTAGGTAAATATGAGGATGTATGTAAAGAGTTAAGTGAGTGGAAATTTGATGTTGTTGCTCTGACGGATACACACCTGAGAGATGAGATACAAATGGATGAAAATGAGTATGTATTGATTGGTAAGGAAAGAAAGAACCAAGAAAAATTAGGATGGAGCATAGCCTTTCTCCATAGGAAAAAAAGGAATTTGAAAGTTGAGGAAATAGAGGTTGGAAGCAGTAACAGTAGTGAGGATGTGTTAGCTATAAGATTAGGATGCCAGAATGAACAGCAAAGGCCTGAGAAAGTGGTAACGATAGTAGTATACATGACTGTGGAGGGTGAGAGAGCAAGGAGAGAAAAGGGTGAGAAGTACAGTATATTGAAGAAGATTGTAAGAGACCATGCGCAGGAGAGGATAATCATTATGGGAGATATGAATGCACACACTGGAATGCTAGGAGAACAGATAAACATGAATGGGGATATGCTTGCCGAGTTTATAAATGATATGGACATGGAAAACCTGAATGAAACCTTAGTGGAAGGACAGGTGACATGGAGTGCAAAGAATCAAGAATTGGCAATTGATTATATGTTGGTAAATAGCAGAATGCGAGAAATAGTATCTTGTATATGGATAGATGAACATGGAATGATCAACATTGTATCTGACCACAATATGCTTACAGTGGAGTGTATGTTACAGGGGAGAAGGGAGAAAAAATGTAAAGGATAAAAGAAGAAAATGGAGGCTGAGAGATGTAAATTGGGAGAACTTTGAAGCCAATCTGAGTGAAAGAACCTGGATAGATGGTAATCTACTTGATATAAATGAGATGGATGAAAAATTTATGGAAAATGTAAGAAATGCAGCAGATGAGATGATTAGTGCTGTGAAACAATTCCTGGGAAAAATGTGGTATGTAAGAAGTACAGTGGAGTAACTATGGTATTGTTTGTTTATGTTTTCTTTTTTCCTTTATGTGGAAATACTATTATATAATAGCACCTCTACAGTCTTTTCCAAGTTGTTTTTTCAATCCCATCATAAATACTGTTTATTTATACCACTACCTGTAAAATAATACGAATATTAAAAAAAAATTCACCAAATCCACAAAATCACCGCATCCTACCGCATCAAACGCTACTTGAACACTGCCCAGCTGATGCACAGGTGAGTTTTGTATCTAAAAGTTACCAGATGTTGCTAGAGAAATTAAACCCAGACTTATATGTGTCCTAATATCATTAAAAAAAAATACAAATTTCAGATTTGTCGACAAACTTTTTGCAGGCACTGTATTCATAAAATATATACTCAGTTTTGATTTTCCCCCCGTGCCTAGCCTCCATCTCTCTTCTCCCCATTTCCTTACTCTCTCCTTTTTGTTTTCTTCTTTCAACTGATTCAGTTCTTCCATACTTCTTATGCCAAGTTCTTTCATATATCCTCTTACTGTACTTAGCCATTGATTTCTCCTCTATTATTTTTTTCATCTCCTTCAATATTTATTTTAGTAAATCATTTTTTCCTTTCATCACATGTTTTATATAGTTTAATTTTATATTTCTCTCTCTTTCTTCCATTGTGGTGCTTCCTATTTCTCCTTTTAATGCCACTACTGCAGCGTAATGGTCAATTCGCAAAACTAATTGACCACCCCTCGTATTTATAATCATGCCTTGGCTCTTCTGTTTGTTGATATTTAGGCCACACACTGCAGATTCCTCCATCACTAGGCTTATCATCTGTCCCATCTCTTTCCTACTATTTGTTGAGTCCATCATCTACAAAAAAAAAACCCAAAACAGCACTGGGATGTAGAATTTACTACTTCTAAAACCCATATGGCTTATTTATCTTTTTAATAATGTTTATTAGCAGTTGTGTTCCTGGTTAGATTGCTTACTATTTATTCATAATTGCCACTGTGGAGTGCCACTGCTGCATGCTAAGTCAAATTTTATTACCATATGCCATGAGTTTGATGGTAGTTCTTCATGTCATCTTGGTGATGCCACATTAGCCAATCACTGTAGTACACAAAGGATGTGTCTCTGAAAGTCCTGGTTGGAAGCATCTCCGGTTTCTAGATGGGGATTAAGCCCCATCTAGGTAAGAAAAGCAGTACAAGGAGCAGTGGGGATCCTATCCAACCTTGACGTATTCCACTGCTTACCTCTACTTCTCCAACTTTTCTCTGCCGCTCATACAGTTCAGTCGTGTCTTCTGTATACATTGTTACTATGATGTCTATAATCCAGGTATGATATGTTTGTTTTTCTTCTGTTTAATATGCGTGAACTCATTTGGTCATAGGCACACTGATGAGATCAGATATATTTGAAAATCTTCTTTTCAACGAGTTCTCTTTTATGAACATGCACAGCCCATTAAATTAGCAAAGAATCGGTGCTACTATTCCTTGTGATTATTGCTTTACATAAATATGGCAAATCCCAACAAGAAATAGCTAAGCAATTAAATATTTCCAAAAGTTCGGTTAATTTCTGGATTTTACACACTAAGAACAGTAATGGTTATGCAACGCCAAGCCGTAAAAAAATGATCTGGCAGGCCTAGAAAAATGTGTTTACGTAAAGATGTGCTTATGAAATGCTTAGTAATAAATAAGCTGACAATAACTGCAAAAGAAATAAAATTTAATATGGATTCTTTATTATCTGATATTTCTGAATGAACTATCCAAGAATGATTTCAAAAAGACCTTTAATTACCATCTCGCCATGCTACAAAGAAACCCCTCATTACTAAAGCCATGCGTAAAAACTGAGTCACATTTAGTAAAAAATATGTATCATATGCTGGCTTCCCTTATTTAACACACTTTATAACTTATTCACTTAAAAAGCAGGAGTCCACATCTTCACTACTTACAAGTACTAGAGCTAATGGGCCTACAACGGCAAATAAATACAATTAACTTATGATTTCAAAACTTTCCAAGATGGCAGCAGCGTCTCACCCAAAGTAAATAGTAACAATGACTGGAATCACCTCCTGGCGGGCATAGTGGCAAACAACCGCGCTGATTGTTGCCCGACTATGGAAGTAGCAGAATCCCAAATTTGGTGAAGCTACCAATCAAGTATTCGTTATCTATGACATTATATATTGAAGAACTATGGAAGACTAGAAAAAGAAGGTTCAAAATAGCCACAACCTGCCCTAAATCTAAACCTAAATAGAAATTAACATAATTGTGCTGCTGTTGCAAAGGCCCTAGTGTAACCTACATCTGTATTTGTTTTCTTACCTATATGGGGCTTAATCCTCATCTAGAAACTGGAGATGCCTCAAACCACGACTTTCAGAGAGATGTCCTTGTGTAATACTGTGGTTGGCTAATGTGGCACTCACCAAGATGACGCGAACAACTACTGTCAAACTTGTCACATATGGCAATAGTATTTAACCCTTAAATGCGCAACTAATTTGCTCGAAATTGCCCTGAGCAAAATTACAGGTAATCTTTTACATTAGTGACTCAGGTGTTTATGATTGTTTTTTGTTCCAAATTGAATGATATCTGTGTTTCATCTTTCGTTATGTAATTGGTTATTCGTATATGAGTTTGGTTACTGGAAGCTAGTTTCAAGCCGTACTATGGATTACTATATGGGTGGTACTTTGCCCCACCCTCCCCCTCAGGAGCAAGTAAATAAAAGATTTTGGAACAAAGGACGATTCATTATGGGATCACAGGAAAAAGATCCTGAGTTGCTAATGTAAAAGATTACCAAATTACAAATGGTACACTGTTATGAAAAAAAAATGAAAATAAAATATTTAAATCATTTTTTATAAATCAAATAATATATCATTTTAAATTGAAAAGAATTATTCTATTAATCTACCTAAATTAAAAATTATTAATAACCTTCTACATATTTAGAATTATGATTGATAATTCTCAATTGATCCTCCAAAACTTATTGCTTCTCTATGAGAATATCTTTTTTTACATTTTAGTTACCGCTTAAACTCATTCTATTTTTAGAGAAAACATTGCTTCTATTTATAAGAAACATATTTAAGAAAAATTAAAATTGAGTTGAAAAAAATTATTAAAAAAGAAATAGCTAGCACACTCTGTGATTAGGCTTTCTCGTTTGTGTGCATTAAATAATATGCTAACTTAAGGCATTTCCTCATTTTAATTTGATGAAAAATGGAAAATATGTCTATTGAACCCCTCAAAAGGAAGTCATAAAAAAAATGGGAGATTGTTGATTCCGCCTATGGGTTGGGGGAGGCTCTCTGGCCCAATGGAGCAGGAAGAGGGTGTCTAATAGGGAAGTGTCCTCAGTGTCACACTCTTTGCCCTGAGCATCAACAGCATCACCTCGGTGCTGCCGGAAGATGTTCTCGCTAAGCTCAACGTGGACAACCTTTCAATCTCTTGGTGTGGCCCAGATGCCAATTCTGGAGCATCTACTCCAACAGGCATTGAACCATGTATCTTGCTATGTCCAAACGCACAGGCTTTGGTTTTCCTTGTGGGTGGTGCACTTCTTGCCCTATCCATGGCTCCACCCTGACCCAGCCTTGTTTCTAAATGGGGTTCACCTGGAAGTGGTGGACTCCCACTGCTTCCTTGGTCTTGTATTTGATCGACACCTCACCTGGGAGGCTCATATTCACAACCTTAGGGTCTCTTGTACCTACGCCATGGAAATTACTTGCTCTGTGACATTCAGTGCCTGGGGCGCTGATAGGGTACTGCCTTACTTTTTTATCAATCCTTTGTTCATTCAAAGCTTGACTACGGATGCAAGTTTTATGCAACTGAGCCTGTATTGTGGAGGGTGCCTCAATCCACTACACTGACCTTCCGCGTGTCCCCCATTGAGAGCCTACTTTTCAATGCTGGGGAGATGCCACTCGCTCTGCGCTGTGCACAGTGCATTATTTGTGTGTACCCACGATCCAGGTGCCTCCCTAAGTTACCAACAGCTCTTACTGCATCCGCAGCTGATCTTGACAATGCCTCTGCTACCAAGAGATGCCAGTCATACCCTAAGCCCTTTGGGTTTAGGGTTTTAGGAAACTTATTCTAGAGCTTGGTATAGCTCTCGGACCAGTGGCACCCCTGGTTCTATCTAGGATGCCACCCTGGAGGGTACCACCTTTGACTATTTGGCACCACACCTCTGCTCTCCAAACTTCTACAGTGCTGGGAGTACTGTGTTCGGCCTTTTTGGAGAATACTTCATGTCACCCTGGAACCATGCCAGTATATATGGATGGCCATGGCTCCAAGTCACAAGAAGCACATGATAAAGTAATCAAGGAAGTGAAAAATCTGCTTAAGGATAAAATTGTGTGATTTTCTAAGATGGCTGGTGTAACATCCTCAATGAACCAATTCTAGCAACTACAATTTAGTGTGAGGGAAAATCATATCCCTTTGATTCATTGTGCACCGGAAGTGAATCCAAGATGGCTAAATACTGCTTTGAATTAGTTAAGAAGAGCATTATGGATGCACAAACAAACTGGAGCAGTAATGGTTGGATTTGTATTAGACAATGTAGCAAAAATGAAACTTGTAAGACAGGTGAGCAGCTTTTTTTTATTATTGTTGGTTAAGTTCTAACACCATAGTGGCTTTGGGATGTCAATTTTTAACATCTGAGGATGCAGAAATTTTGTAGATATATTTGTGGAATATCCCAGTGCAACGGAGGGCAACAAAGATTATTCCTTCCCTGAGGCACCTTGAATATATAGATAGACTGAGGGTATTAAATATGTTCTCATTCGAAAGGAGGTGTGTGAGAGGGGATATGATTGAGCTCTTCAAAATTTTTTCTGGGGTAGATAAATTGGATGTTAGCAAGTTTTTTGAGTTAGATGATGGAAATCGGACTAGAGGTCACCACTTGAAAATTAAAAAGCAAGGGTGTAGGTTGGATTTAAGAAAATATTTTTTCACCAATAGAGTGGTAGACTTCTGGAACAAATTGCCGCAGAGGGTAGTAGGTAGTCCAAATCTAAATGTATTTAAGAGTAGGTTGGATGAGTTTATGGGAAGGGAAGGTTGTGATGGTTCCTAAGTTTTGTATATATTAATATTGTTTGTATATATCTATAGCTGCATGATTTAGTTCTTGACAAGCCTTGATTGGTGATACCCTTGTTTCTGGATGTAGTTTTCCTGGGAGTTTGGGTGCCTTAAAAAAGAGGCCGTTTGACTCGGATGACCTATGATGAGCCCTTGTGGCTTTTGTCATCTGTTATATTATATTGTGGGGGACTTTGATTTTGTCTTTCCCTGGTGATGGTGCTTTTTGTGGGTGGGTTTTGATGGAGGCGGATGACCTTTGATAGGCCCTTGTGGCTTTTGTCATCCGTGTAATTATGTTATGTTATGTTATGTTATCACCAAATCATATACACATAAGGTGATCACTTTCTTTATGGTTTTCATTGTAAATTTCAATTCATTCTTGAATGGAGGCCAGGTCTAGTAGTATATGGCTGCAGTGCACACTATTTGAACTTGGTGGAAAGTGCTGCTACACCAGTCCCAGTTCTAGCTGCAATCAAGGAAGTGCAAAGATACTTCCGTGAGCACCACCAAGCTGCAGGTTCGTTGAAAGAGAAAGTAGTGCTGCCACAGCTGTCAAACACTACAAGGTAGTAGAAATACCATATTTCTGAACTTTTGATTGTACTTATGATTACCTATTTTTATGAATTTAGGGCAATGTGGGAATTTAGTGTTAGATATGACTATCAGTATAAGTAACTAATATATGCAAGTATAAAGGTACAGGTTAAGCAGCTTAAGCTATATAATATGTAAACTGTTTTACTAATTCATTTCAGGTAGACTTCTCAGAGAGCCTGCCTTGGAACATTCATCAGAAATCACCCCAAATATGTGGAGATCAGAGATGAAAATGCCAAAATGATTGCGGCTAACATAACCAAGCATGTTGACAACAGGCTGCTGCTAATAGAGGCAAAACACATGTTTGTTGCAGTTAGATACAATATCTAAGGCCATCAATTCCTTCCAAGTAAATTTCCTAATTACAATTACCTAATGTTTAAAACATTAGCATATAAAATATAAAAGCTATCTCTGAACTTTGATCAAATTATATTTTACAAATAAAGTCTTTACCTATTTAAATATCTCTGATATTATTACTTTAATGATATATATATATACAGTAAACCCTCAATATAATGAACTATATGGGGTGGGGGGTCATTCATTAAAGCCAAAAGTTTGTTAAAAGCAATGGAAATAATGAACCAAGTTCATTATGGATATGTAATACATATGTAATTACTAATAAAGTTTGCAACCTATTTTTCTGAACTTTTGATTGTACTTATGATTACCTATTTTTATGAATTTAGGGCAATGTGGGAATTTAGTGTTAGATATGACTATCAGTATAAGTAACTAATATATGCAAGTATAAAGGTACAGGTTAAGCAGCTTAAGCTATATAATATGTAAACTGTTTTACTAATTCATTTCAGGTAGACTTCTCAGAGAGCCTGCCTTGGAACATTCATCAGAAATCACCCCAAATATGTGGAGATCAGAGATGAAAATGCCAAAATGATTGCGGCTAACATAACCAAGCATGTTGACAACAGGCTGCTGCTAATAGAGGCAAAACACATGTTTGTTGCAGTTAGATACAATATCTAAGGCCATCAATTCCTTCCAAGTAAATTTCCTAATTACAATTACCTAATGTTTAAAACATTAGCATATAAAATATAAAAGCTATCTCTGAACTTTGATCAAATTATATTTTACAAATAAAGTCTTTACCTATTTAAATATCTCTGATATTATTACTTTAATGATATATATATACAGTAAACCCTCAATATAATGAACTATATGGGGTGGGGGGTCATTCATTAAAGCCAAAAGTTTGTTAAAAGCAATGGAAATAATGAACCAAGTTCATTATGGATATGTAATACATATGTAATTACTAATAAAGTTAAGTGGGCTACACAACATAGTATTGATATGAACCTTGCACTGTAGGAGACATGTGACACACCAACACTCACTCAGGCTGGTTGTAATGCTTGCCTGTTAAGCCCGATGGAGTTTGTCCAGGAAATTTGGTTTGTTATATACGAAATTCGTTATATTGAGGTTTGTTATATCGAGGGTTTACTATATGTATATATATATATATATATATATATATATATATATATATATATATATATATATATATATATATATATATATATATATATATATATATATATATATCAATCACAGTTGTGCACTGTTGCTATATATCACCTCTAAAAACAATTTGTTAAAACTAATAACATACAAAAAATTTTAATCTTCTTAGATCTGCATAACCACATTAGAAATGCTTCATTAAGCTTATTTGGGTGGTTGCAACACATTGTTAAAATGTTACTGGTCATGAAGAAATAGCGTTTGGAACTGTTATTGACCATATTTCACCCCCCTCCCCCCATCATCAAAAAAAGGTGTAATTTCTGTGCAAAAATTCCCATTTTTCCAACACATTGGAAATAGGCCTCCTATTGCAAGCTGCAAAATAAATTAATAGGGCTTGTTCCCTTTTTTCCCCACTACAATTTGGTTGAACTTGATAGAGGATGACAAATCAAGGAAGACATCAGGAGTGAGATCAAAAGGAGATTTGATGAAGTTGCTACACACCAAAACATACTTAGCTATTCAATTGACCATTGAAGGAATGATGAAGAGGATGAAGGTAAGAGGCTTCCATTGTCTCCAGAACAGGAATAAATGGCACGAAACTTCGTCTTTAACCATAGCAAGGAAAATTACACTATGGTGTTGGCAGTATATTAAACTGCAGACTCCTCCATATTTCCTAAAATGGCATTTCACAAATCCATTCAAAAGTTGTCACCATTAAAATACTAGCAGTATATTGAAAAGATAGTAGTCATGGTGCCAGTGAAAAGGTTTTGCACTTTGATAATGGCTATTTCATCGTGTCCTCCCTCCAGTGGTGGCATAGAAAAGCTTTTCAGTTCAGCTTGTCTTATCCACACCAAATTAAGAAATCGACTGAGCAATGAGTGTGTTGCAAAGTTAGTGCAAGTGTCTAGATACTCTCGGTGGAAAAACAAAGTTGACAGTGGCACCAATGAGTTGGAAGATGAGATAGATCTTGTAGCAAACATTGATATCACTGATGTTAATGTGGCTTAATTAATGGAACTAAAATAATCATGTGCAGTGTGAATGTGCAATGTAGAAATAATTATTAGCAATTAGGCCTTACTTTTTAGCATCTTAAAAATTTAGAATGTATTTTAGTTACAACTTACATCACATACAAAGAAAGTGTTTGTTTTATTTTTTATTTAATAATGTTAGTAATAAGTTGTTTGCTGTTATTTATTTGTTTTATAACTTTTATTCCATAAATCAGGTTTTCCCAGAACCTTTAAACCAGTTTTTTCCAAGGTTTTTAGGAAAAACTAAGGTGGGAAAAACACCCCTTGCCAATCTGTTCCTGGTACAAGGATGGGCATGGCCGCTACCACTTGTCCCTTGTATTTGGGACTTGTTTGTGCATACAGACTTGCAGACTATACGATTTTTTGGAGGAGGCTGACCTCCACTTTATTTGACTGTTTGTTGTGGGTCACATGCTCGTGCAACAGGGGAGGTAGGCCTACCCCCGATGCTGGAGCATGCCTCCTTCTTGTTACCTTTTTGCTTTCGCTTTTTTGTTTTTAGCCTAGGATCTTTTTATCCTTGTTATTTGTTATTTAATATAGTCTAATTGTAGGCTGTAGTGAGTAAGGTGACTTATGCCCAAGTAGGCAGTCGCCAGATGGGCTCTTAATAAAAAACAACAATAATAGGAGGGGGCGTTACCCCTATATACCCCCCCCCCCTTTTTGATGTGGGAGAAGAACCGATTTAGATAAATAACATAAGCCAGTGACACTTTTTATTACACAAAACTTTATTAACCTGATAGGAATGCCTTACACTGTGCCCTACAGTCACAACGGATGAAAGAGTTAGGAATCACACTGTTCCCTGTAAAATTCCAAGGTATGATTAGAATCACTATGAACATCTTTTAGGATGTCTTCAAATATATTTCACATCCACCACAAGTTGTAACGCAAAACTATCCAATCCAAAACAGAGGCGCATGGGGTAAAAGGTGATGAAATATGTTCAGTTGAAATAACATAGTCACTGTGACATATGTAGCAATTTTTTGCAAAAATACTTCTCCACTGTGATATCACATCAACCACTTAATAAATTCTACTTTGGTAGATTTTACAAAATATTGTTGACATTTATGAGTGATTAAATTTGATTTTAAGAGATTACAGATTTCTAAATATTAACCCATAACATTCTTAAGAAAAGGAGTCTGCAAAAGCTAATCAATAGCCTATGCAAGGCAGCGCCTGTTCTCTTTATCCAGTTCAGTCCCACCTAGCATCTTCATCCATTAATCTATCTAATCTATTCTTTTAACTCAGCAGGGAGGACGCTTCTATTACATGACTAGTGAGCCTGTTCCATTCATCTACCATTTGATTTGTTAACTAATTTCTCTTTCCTAATCCTAAAGATGTCCAGTTTATAGAATGTTTTGATAATAATTCTTTAGTCAATTTGTTAATATAGCAACAAAAGGTACCAATATATTAGATCTAGTACTTTCAAATGATGATAATTTAGTTCAGGAATTGACTGTCGGGGAAGCATTGGGAAATAGTGATCATCAGATGGTTCATTTTAAGTTGTGAATAAGGAAAGCTAGTATATCAACAAACACTACTAAAATTCCAAATTTTCATAGGTGGATAATGTAGAACTTAGAAACTTGCTGAACTTGTTAACTGGGATATAGAATTCATTGGTAAGAATATTTGCAAGATGTGGAATACTTTTAAGACTATAGGTATTAAACGTAGTCCAAGAGCAGGGCATCCTAATGAAGGTCATTAGGAAGAAATGTAGGAAACTGTTATAGTTGAATTAACAAACAGCTAGGAAAATTTCTGAGGAGAAATTAGCATAACAAAGATTAGAGGGGGAAGGTAGGTACTGCTGAAAATCTGAATTATTATAGGGTTACTAGGAATGAATTAAATAAAATAATTAAGAAGAGCAAAATGGCACCAGAAATTAATTTGGCTCAAAAATATAATAAAGATCCAAGATTTTTTTTAGCTATTTATAAAAAGAATTAAAAAAATAAAGCCAAGAGAAAATAGGGCCTATTAATTATGAAGGGGTTGGGAAAGAATCTGATGAGGAAATAGTAGAAGTATGAGAATAATCGCAAGGGTAAGGTTGCAAAGCACTGAGGATGCAGGGAAGCAGTTTATGTGGCTGTTGGCAACACTGTTGTGTTTGTTGTGCCTGTGCATGCCTCTCCGCCATGCTCAGTCTTTGCTTGGCAGCCGTTTGTGATGGAGCTCCCAATTGATGCTACTGCCAAGTGCAAACTTCATACAGTTATTCAGTTTTTGAACGCAAAAGGCATTAAACCGGTGATTAAGATTCATCAGCAATTAATGGAAGTGTATGGTGAGTCATGCATAGATGTCAAAAATGTCTGCAAGTGGTGTAGGGAGTTTGCTGGTCATACTGAAATTCACGATGAAGAAAGAAGCAGGCGATCATCAATTTCCAAACACAGTCATGAAGATTGAGCAAATCCTGCGTGAAAATTGGCAGATCACTCTTGGATGATCTCTGCATTTGGGTTCCTGAGGTTTCCCGAAGCATCATTCGTAGGGTTTTGACAGAAAACCCTGCGAAAATTCAAACAAACACAGTCTGCCAGTAAAGTCTAGGTAACTGTGCTTTGGGATCGAAAGGGGGGTATTGTTGGTTGACTTCATGGCTTCACAGACTACAATAAATGCTGACAGGTACTGTGAGACACTGAAAAGCTCAGACCGGCGATTCAGAGCCGGAAAAGTGGAATTCTGAGCAAAGGCATAAGCATTCTCCATGACAATGCACCTCACCCGTTGCTCTCCTGTTCCCTAAGTTGAAAGAACATTTGGCTGGAACGCGCTTCAGCAATGCCGAGGAGGTGAATGATGAGGTTTAATGCATCCTTAATGACATGGCGGTGAGCTTGTATGATATGGGCATACAAAAATGCATCAACCAAAATGGTGATTATGTAGAAAAATAGATAAATGTTCAAACTTTAAAATGATGTAATAATTATTTTATTGACAATAAACGTTTCTGTGATTTCTTAATATTTTGGAGACCTTACCTTTGTGATTACCCTTGTACTTAATGATCATTTTGCTTCACTATTTCCAAAAGAGAATCCAAACAGTTTAATTTGTGATGGTTCTTTTGTCAGGAGATGTGGTGTTGAATACCATTCATTTAGATATGGAAATCATTAAAGGGCTTATAATTGATTTGAATACTAGTAAGGCATCTTACTTAGTAGATGACATTCATTCTAGGTTACTTAAAGGTGTAGAAAGTATTGCAGTACCTCTCAAAATGATATATACTATATCAAGAGAGAGACTATGAAAAACCACAAGGGGTACAAGGTTCTTAATTACTGACATTTCACTCCTCTGGAGCTTCCTCAGAGTAACAAGGAACTAAGACCTAGTTTCTTGTTACTTTGAGGAAGCTCCAGAGGGGTGAAACATCAATAATAAAGAACCCTGTACCACTTGTGGTTTCTCCTATTCTCCCTCTCTATTTGTTGTCAGGCAGCCATCGATATTCTATATCATTGGAGTTTGGGGAAATAAATAATGATTGGAAAGTGGAAAATGTAGTCCCAATTTGTAAGAAGGGAAGTAAAGAGGACCCAATTAACTTTAGACCCATAAGCTTAACATCTATAGCTTGTAAAATTCTTGAAGGTAAAGAAGAGTATCTCTGAGCATCTAGAAAGAGGTACGTTAATTAATGATGCTCAGCATGGGTTTATAAGTGGTTAATCATGCCATGTATGCAATATGCACTTGGCATAATGTCTCAGTTCTTTCATTTGCTCTAAATGTCTCCTTTTCAGGCTGTGGCAGTGCAGCTACACTTGGTTTGGAAGTATACCATTATTTCTGCCTACATTCCACCATCAGCTGACTGATGCGGAAGACTTCTGCCACATTGTGACACAGTTGCTGAGGTCCCCTATATGATCAATCCCATGGATCAGGTCCTTGCTGACCTGATGAGTGAACTAGAGATTGGTGTCATAAATATGAATGAGTTTACACATCACACTGAGGGCCGCTTCATTTTCTTCTCTAGATCTGTCCTTGTGCTCTCCAGATGCACATCCTGATTTTGGGTGGGAGGTGGTTGATGATATTCATTGTAGTTACCACTACCATTCATCTATCATTTTCTGGTCCACTGCCTCCTGAAAAACTACCCAATTGGTTCTTGGAGCAGGTGCAGTGGTCTGCATTTCAGGAAATGACTGATTTCTCTAACCCAGTTGAGGAGTTTAGGTCAATGGATGAGGCTGCTGAGTTTTTCTCCAGCAACCTCATCGCCGTGGGCCTAACTACTATTCCTATAATGTCTGGTCATTTTGCACGCTGTCCACTTCATTCATGGTCAGCCGAGTGTGAGACAACCCTCAGACAGTGCTATAAGCACTGCTCAAACGATTTTACCATTGGTGCATTTTGTTGAGCTAGGAATAGGTTCTGGTATACTTTTAAGCATGTCTGCCATTCTTCCCCCCTTGCATGTCTTTTCACTTAATGGAAAGACCATTCTTGCAGATCTGTGGAGGCCATTCAATAGGATTTGGGGCGAGTTTTCACAGGACACCCCCTTTTATCTAGGAGAATTGGACTGCAATCTCATCCACTGTGTTTGTGCAGAATTTTTTGTGGCTGCTTTCTCTAACTGGGATGCTGCTCCACCAGCATTCAATGCACATCATGATATTGCTTGTGGGGGAAGCAATCTACAGCCCAATGGAGCAGGAAGAGCATCCTGCAGGGAAGTGTCCTCAGTGTCGCACTCCTTGCCCTGAGCCTCAACAGTATTACCTCAGTGCTGCCGGAAGATGTTCTCGCTACCCACTCTGTGGACAACCTTTCAATCTCTTTTGGTCTGGCCTAGATGCCAACTCTGGAAAGTTGACTCCAAAAGCCATTGAACTGTTTCCCCCTCTATGCCAAAAAACATAGGTTTTAGTTTTTGATAGCTTAGACTTAAGGTGGAACTTGTTCCAAAATGGGGTTAGCCTATAATTTGTAAATTTGCAGTTTTCAACAGCTGCCTCACCTTAGAGGCCCATATTCACAGCCTTAAGGTTTCTTGTACCTACACAATGGACATTCTTCATTCCATGATGTTTAACATTTGGGCTGCTGATAAGGGCTACTGCTTTACTTTTCTAAGAATCCTATCTTCATTTGATGATTGATTACACTGCAAATTCTACATATCCTGAGTTGAGCGGCTATTGCAGAAGGTAGACTCAATCCACCACGCTGGTCTCCATTTTGCAACCCGTGCCTTCCACATCTGCACCATTGAGAGCCTACTTTTGAATACCAGGTTGCATTATTCACTTGTACAAGCGAGCCTGGTGTGTCTTGTCAATGGCTCACACTGCATCCATGCCATAAAGTCTGAGAGGACTTGGCATTCAGACCAGTGTTTCACTCTTCCTCACACTGAATATATGACAAGCATTAAGTCTGCCCTCCAGATTGCCTGGCAAAGAAGATTGGAGATAGCGGAGGGGAACGTAAAGTTGATGTCATCGCGATGTTACTGTCCCTTTGGACCTACTTCCTAAGGCCATGATGGATTCAAGTCACTTTCTTTCATCTTCAAATTGGTCACACATTTGGGGGTAGATGGGATCTGCCCCTAATGCCGGAGCATGCTTCCATGTTCTCACTTTTACTTTGTTTATCGTTTTGTTTTTTCTCTTGGTGGGTTTGTTTTTGGGTGTGGTATTTTTTACTTATTTTAATTTTAATGTAGCCTAGTATTATTAGGCTTGAAATTAAGTATGGTGACTTTTGCCCTTGAAGGTATTCACCAGATAGGTGCTTCAGGAAATAAAAAGGACATTTATATAGTCTGTATTCATCCTTTCTTTTTTCTCTACTATATATATATATATATATATATATATATATATATATATATATATATATATAATCCCCAGAAAAGTGTGAAAGAATCTAAGAACATTTTAATGAAATAAGAAAAATTAGAATAATGCTAATGAAGCTAATTTTTTTTTTCTGAGAAATAAAAGGCATTTTAAATCATTGGTAAAACTACCGACCTTTTTATACGCTCACTATAAATTCATTAATCTTAATATTTTTTTCCTGTCAGAATTATTTTTAAATAGTAGGTAGATATTTTTGATTATTGAAACCAAGAAACATATACAATAAATATATTATATTTGTGAATTATAATGATATCAAAGTATTAAAATATTATGTTGAAGATACGTAAATGATCATTCAAATATATGACATTTATTGTTAGACTACTGGCATATGGTTGCCATTCTCAGAGTGAAGTAAGAACAAGGTAATGATTTTATTTTCTTTAAGTTTTATGAACCAGACTAATTGTAAATGATGTCAAAGTCAGGTTTCTCATTGTCAAGACTTTTAAATTAATGATATTATAGAATTAATAAAAAAAAATTGTAATCACTTCTTTTATTTTTGAATTATATTAACTTTTATTATCTCTCGTATTTAGGTAATACTTATATTTTTTTTTCTGATATATCCCTGGTAAATAGACTACAGCTTGTATTTTTATATGATCTTGTGAGTTAATAATAATTCTAGAAGAACTTAATTAATATTATAATTATTGTTGGCCATATTTTAGATTATATCTCTGAATTAAATGATAGCTAAAGATTTTCTTATTTGTCAATAGCCATTTTTAAAGAAATTAGAACATTGAACAGAATATACACTTTATAATTATTTTTAACCATTAAATTTCATCTGCCCCCGGGAGCTATGAACAACAAAAAACATTTGGGGAAACTTGATAATACAGTGTCACCTCCCCCCCCAAATGGGCCCCAACTTTCGATAGGCCTCATTTCTTATTTTCTGCAAGGATTGAATGAAACTTTGGTGATAACTGTTTTATTGTGTTTAAAAACATATCAAAACATGAGAGTCTTTGGACTTTTTTTCTTTATTCTAGAGCACATGCTCGAGATGACCTCCATTTAGCTCTGTGCATTTCTTGAGGCGCAGCACAAAGTTGTCCATGACATCCTTACAAACTGACTGACTAATGGCTTTCTTGAGTTCTGTGATGGTCCTGGGTCTCCCTGCGTACACTCGTCTTTAAGGTAGCCCCAGAGAAAGAGAATCTGGGGGACTAAGGTCTGGGCTGTGAGGTGCCCACTCAAAATCTGTCATGAGACTGATCACACAGCCACCAAAGTTCTCTTTCAGCCAATCTTGGGACAGGTTTGAGTTGTGAGAGCTTGCTCCATCTTGCTGGAACCAGAACCTTCCCATAAGCGATGGGTACAGGGCCTGCAGCTCCTTCTTGAAGGTTTTGAGGACCTCAACATACTGCTCCTTGCTGACTGTCACTGTCGTGCAAGATTTCTCAAAGAAGAATGGTCCGATGATGCCTCTGACTGAGATTGCAGTCCATACCATTCACTTAGGGGAGTGTAGGGGGCTCAGTGGCTACCTCATTTGTAAGTGAGCTTCATCTGAGGTCCAAAGGAGGTTAAGGAAATTTTGGGTCTCCTGAATCTTCTCCAGTATCTTGACTGCCATAGCCTTTCTCTGCTCCTTGTCTGAGGCTATAAAGGTCTGTATTCTGTATGGGTAAGCCTTTACATCCATTACTAGCACTCTCCTGCAAGTCTCACAGGATATACTGAGGGACTGACTTCGCTTGCACACAGAGCATTTTGGACTCTGCTGAACTGGCTCTGTCATGCTCTCGACCAGCTCAGCTGTACGCTTCCTGGGGCATCCTGAATGGCTTGGATGATTGCCACTGGCTGCATTGAGGTTCCGCACTGTCCCATATTTCTCAAGGTGGTCCACTCAGTCCTGAATTCTGGTCCTAGAGGGGGCTTTTTCACATTCAAACTGATGCATGAAAGTGTCCTGCACTTTCTTGAATGAGCCTGTCTGTAGTAATATTTGATGCAGTATATTCTTCGCTGGATCTCCCATTGAGATCTAGTTGTGTTCACAGGCATTGATTCTGTCATGTCCTGCAAAGTAAAGGTGATTAGTGAATGAAGGATATATCACAAAAGTCTGTGCAGGCCCATTTTTGGGGGGTGACCTTGTATTCATTCTATCATTGTACCGAAAATTATCTTCATTATTTTCAATATCGGTCAATTAAATTTTGCAGGGCTATTGCTTCAGGAATATTAGTATCAACCCAGTTAAAAAGTGCTGCAAAAAATTTCTTTAATGGCCTTGACATTTAGAATCTGCAGCAATTTATCAAGTTTTGTTTATTTTGTTGATTTCCTGAAAAAAAAATCTATAAATTTATATGGGTTTTGTTTACAGTTTTTAATAGTTATTTTTTTAATTTGGTACTTTGGGGAAGTTTTATTTCTCTCCTAAATTACCAAGAGTTGTTAGAGAAATATTTTCTTTACGGTTAGTATTAAATTTGATCATAGGCAACTTTTGAAATTTGGTATATAAAACAATTTATTTGTGAACTAGTTTGTATCTGCATTCTAGTCAAACTTAATCCATTTTTTTTCAGTTTTTACATATAGTCAAATTAGTGATATTTTCATTTGTTGTAATTATGTACTCATAGATATATTCTCAACATCAGAAAATTTCAAAGTGTAATAAATTGTGCTGAATTTGTCAATTGTGAATGATAGGAAGTTTGGTCCATACAAGGCCATCCTTATTCAATTAACATTTAATCTCATGAGATGATCATTGTTGTTTTTTAATTCATCCACATAACTGCTATTAATATTCTTTGTTGGGAAGGCCATTACATTAATTAAAAATTTTATAGCTAGAGAAATTTATCAATAACAATGGCAAATTTTAGCATATCAGTTTATACATCCATTTCAATTAATCTTTGTATTGGTTTCTAGTATATTTTTTCCCCATTTTAACATTTTTCTATTAATTGCAATTTAAGTTTCTTCAGTTTTCTAATAATAGGAAACAAAACTTAACATTTTAATTTCTTACAAGCTAAAATAGGTGCTCTCATAATACTTAAAACATTGAAACTTAAAACAGAACAAAAATCCCTTAATATAATTATGCCTCCAAACAAACTACTCTCAGAAATCAAAATTCTCCCCATAAATACACAAACATGATAGGCACAGTTCTACACCAAGGCCTGCATCCAATCACACCCATACCACAATGTAACACAAAACCCACTCTCCCCCAAGGACTAAGAAAGAAATAGTTCTAGTACATTATAAAATAATCTACACCTCACTAGACCTTTGTTGACTGCAACAGAAAGAAACCAATTACATGCACATTCAAATAGTCAGCCGCCATTTGCACAACCTCCCAAACAACCCCTTACTACACTCACCTCTCCCATACATAGCAAAGGAATAATCTACCCTCCCTTAAAACACAAGAGTCACTCTCTCCAAACTCAGATCAGTTCACCACCTAAACCAACAATACTACAAACACCTCATAAACCAAGCAGACAACCAGCACTGCCCTTGATGTAAGCACCTTTCAGAAAACAGTGAATACCTTGTATCTACATGCACAAATTTTGAACCCCATACACAGAACCACAACATTTTTCAGCCAGAGACTTTTAGGCAGTGGCAGCCTTCTTGGCAGACTCAGATTGGTTGTAGTAGTCAGCTTGAGGCAACCATGGTTAGTATATTACACTTAATATCATATACTAAATCAACAAGTCTTTTGTAACATCATGATAGATATCTGATGTCATTTTTACCACAATTCTTTGATTTAAAAAAAAAAAAAAATGACAACTCTGATATTTTCACCTTTTAACCCAGGCATTGGTAAACCCTAGCACTCGTGAGACATCCATCCTTGGCCCCCCAACAGATTTCTTCTTTAAGCAAGGACATGGATACCATTTTAACAGAATATTTATCGTATATTTGGGAATATCAATAGATATGCACTTAAGACCATTCATTTAATTGACATTAATAACAATTCAATATAATGCCTATGTGATAGATTCAAACCTAGTGTGAATGGACACAAATCACCACACAGCCAAATACAACATTGCTACTGTCTTTCCTTCCCATCTTCACAGAATAATAAATCCCCCCCCCCCTCCATCCTAGAGAGAAATCTATCCAGTCAGTGGAGTTCATTGCAACTGCCAGCCAAGGAAAAAGATCCATTCTAAGGCCACAATGTAACCAACTTACTCTATGCAAGACACTAATGGCTACAATAGACATAAAAAAAGCTTTCTGCATATGACTTGACACATTTACAAGATACTAAACACTACACCTGACCACAGTACAAAAATTAGCTCACTAATTTCCTCATAGGTCAACAAGCACAGGAGTCTTGCAGGGATCTGTACTCTCCTCCCATCCATTTTTCTTTACAAGATTCCTACCACAAATCTCTACATCACACACTGCAGCTATACTGATAACACAATCTTTGCCCACCACTCAAAGAACACCCAAGTACCTCACATTCTCTCATATTACATCATAACATACATTCCGCTCCATGATGTTCAGCGTTTGGGGCGCTGATAGGGCTACTGCCTTTTTTAGCGGTCCTTTGTTCGTTTGAAGCTCGACTACGGATGCAAATTTTAGGCATCCGCAGGCGAGCATTTATTGCGGAAGGTGGACTTGATCCACCACACAGGCCTTCGCCTGACTACCGGTGCCTTCCACACTTCCCCAATTGAGAGCCTACTAGTTGATGCTGAGGAGATGCCACTTGCTCTATGCGGCGTACAGTGCATCACTCGCGAGCCCGGCGCCTCCTTCAGTCGCCAACAGCTCTCACTGCATCCGCAGCTGATCTTGATGGTGCCTATGCCGCCGAAAGATGCCAGTCATACCCTAAGTCCTTTGGGTTTAGGGCCAGGAAACTCCTTTATGAGCCACCCTGGAGGGTACCACATTTGGCTATTTGTCGCCAAGCCTCTGCTCCCAAAGCTTGTACAGTGTCGG
Source organism: Ceratothoa steindachneri (assembly GCA_963969495.1). NCBI lineage: Eukaryota > Metazoa > Arthropoda > Malacostraca > Isopoda > Cymothoidae > Ceratothoa > Ceratothoa steindachneri. Next base: position 47,173,395 of record OZ018332.1, read on the forward strand.
GAGTATTGCATTCGACCTTTTTGGAGCACACCTTGTGTCATGCTGGAACCATGCCAGTGTATACGGATGGATCCAAGTCTGAAGAGGGGGTCAGCTTCCACGCCATATCCCATCTGTTTGAAGTCAGCGGGGCTGTGCCAGGCGTTGTGTCTTTCTTCACGGCCGAGCTGGTGGCAATACACCACTCGGTACGGGAGATTACGTGATGTGCCCGGTTCAGAGAGCGGATTGTGATCTATAGCGACTCACAAAGTGCCCTGAGTGCTCTCAGGGCATTGGAATCTCTGCATCCCCTGGTTCACGATATCCATGATGCCACGGTTTTGGTGAGTCAGGCGGATGTCGAGATTATCTTCTACTGGGTTCCTGGACATGTGGGAAGTGGGAATTGCGGGGAATGAGCGTACCAAAGAGTCTGCGAGGACTCTGCTACTGGACCAGTGTTTCACTCTTCCCCACACCGACTACATGGCAGGAATATGGGCAGCTCTTCGGACTGCTTGGCAAAGAAGATGGGGGACGGTCAAAGGGAGCTTAAAGTTGCGTGCCATTGCGCCGCGACTGTTCCCATGGGTCTATCTCCCCATTGCCGCAATGGCTTCAGGTCACTTTCTGTCATCTCCGAATCAGGCACACTCTTGTGACGCATCACCTGCGTTGTCCCCCAGACTGTTCGGCACATTCTTGTCAAATGTCCCAGTCTGGGTGATCTTCGCACTCTTTACCTGTCCCGGTACTGGGATGGGCGGTGTTACTACCGCCTGTCCCTTGTGCTCGGGACGAGTGTGGGTACATTGACTGGTGGACTAGTAAACTTTGGGGGGGAGGCCGGCCTTCTCCCTATTATTTAACGTGTTTTTTTTTCCACCTTATAGGTCTCATGCTCCTGCGCAGGGGGACCTCCCCCCCAATGCAGGAGCTTGCTTACTACTCGTTTCCTTTTCCCTTTTTATTTTTGGTGTTAGGTTACGGTTGTTTTTTCTTCTTTGTGTGTGTGTTTTAGAATTAGATTATAAAGTAGCCTAGTACTAGGCAAGTTTTGAATACAGCGACTAATGCCCAAGTAGGCAGTCGCCAGATGAGCTCTTAAAAAAAATCATAACATACACATGCTGGCTGCAATAGAACCTAATGGCCATCTTACCTTTAAAACCCTATTGCCCTCTTCCCATCAGACAAACAACCTTATAATCTATCAAACACACTCCCTTACCATGAAATTCACCTGTTTCATCCTTATGAACTACTCGCATATTGAATTAAAGGGTTGTCCATAAAAAGTATCTTGATGTCTGTGTAATACAATTTTCTGATGGTACGTGTAACCTAATGACCCAATGCAAGAAACCTGCACAAAACTTGAACATACCATAGAGCTATTCCAAGGAATCTCGCCTACCAGTGATCATGCCACCTTTACCTCCAAAACAAATCACCATCAATGCCATTCCACCAGATATCATCCCAGAAGAAATGTTTGTCCATTTCAGACACAGGTCACCTTTGCCAGGCTCCAGTGCAATCACTAGCCAAAACTAAACACATGAATACCACACTAGCTTGACAAACTCAGATATCTACTACCAGGAACCAGACGCAGTTTAACACATTCACAACATTGCCTACATCAGTTCAACTGAGATAAACTTAAAATGCAGTGTGCTGCTCAACTCCACTCAGCACGCACATACTCTTTGAACCTCGGATACTCACCTGTTTGCACTCTCCAATGCTAGAAGAATTACATTCATCAAGAAGAAGTATACATTGAAGGAATCATCTTGCTCAAGCATCCCATTCTCAGGAAAACTTAATTCAAAGTCCACGCCGACCCCGCCAATGAATTCATCCTCATTTCTTTTCTGCCTTCTCTCACCTCTTATTCATCCAGCCATCATATTTTAATATGTCCGGCTAATTTCCCCACCTTCCCCTACCTCAGGGGAACCTCGCCTGGATCGGGAAGCTGTCTATCATCACCGCCTAGTTCAAACTATGCCCTGCACTGAGTAAAGGCATAATTTGAAGCTCCGAGGAAAGAAGGTTTGAGGCCTAACCCACTGTAGAATTTGGAGTCATGGGTACCTGGTGAATGGGACTACACTGCAAGTCCCGGGGTGTTCCAAAAGAACCTCCAGGGATGCCCGGCCAAAACTATAGAGGGAGATAAAACTGTCTCCATGTAAGTTGGATGCAGCGTAGAATATCCAAAACCCCGAGGGGGCAGCCCCCCGGGCAGTGGGAGTTGATTCGACCACCGTCCATCAAAATGCCTGCCATGCTTCACCCCTCGGAGGATCCCACCCAAGTTCAATCATTCATCCATTCACTCTTCAATCATCATCCCATTAACTCATCTAAGGCAGCAACCCAAATCCGCGCATAAGAAGTTCCCAAAAGAGGTAGGGGAAACTCACTCATTCAAAAATAAATAAATAACATAATTTTTTCACCTGGAAAAATACAAATACAGGCACAAAATTAAAGGAAAATACCAATTGGAAGAATATCCAGTACTGGGGGACAGGCCCCCCTCTGGCCTAATAGATAACTCTGACCGAGGAAAGAGGGTCCCACTTAGGGTTCTCAAAGGGCACACAAAGCCAGACAAGGAAAAACCCCTCCAAACCATCTTCGCTGAAATAGATGTGGTTTCCAACAACTGAAAGACCAGTATAATGGCTACATTGCATTGTGCGATACTGAAAAGGACCTCAACAACCTAATCAGCAAAAATGCAGCAAAAAAACTAAAGAAAATAGGGCTAGCTGCTAGAGTTCACCTGCTGCCGCAATTAAGATGTCGGTAATCTGCAGAAAAACTTGACCCGTGGGTAGGTGAGCACTCCGCAGATGAAATTATAGAGGAGATAGAAAAAAATCAAGAATGGGCCAAAATAGAGGAAATAATCAAATTTAAAAAACAAAATGGAGAGGAACACTCACGTATTTAAGGAGACATTTAAAGATACTGAAATGGTGTCAAAAGCTGCTGAAAAAGGACTGTTCACATTCTACACCAAGATAGCACCTGATCAGATAGAAAGAGAGACATTCGTTTCTCTCCTGGTCTACTTCAAGTGTTACGCACTCGATGACCACATAACCCGAGAGTGTATGTTCCAGGGCATGAGATGCTCAGAATGTTCAAGCACAGAACATAGGTGGGAACATTGCAAAAACGAAGGAAAAAGTGTGCAAATTGTGGAGATCCACACCGTACACTCTTAATGGCATGTTCCCCTGAAGAAACAAATACTAAGGAACAAAAAAACTGCAATGTTAGAAGAGAAGGAAAGGAGAAAAACAACTTATGCAATGGTAAGGCCGGCACAGGAAGTTAAGACGGTCGTGAATATAGAGAAAAATATGAGGCCAGATCTCATCCTGTGCATTCTCCATGCACATTTTGTAAACATGGCAAAACCAGGCTCATATTTGGAAGAGCTAAATAAAATGCTTACAAAAATGGCCTAAAACCTACGTGGTTCCCCGAGAACCCACCTTCCAGTGATCTGTATAGAATCTCAATGACAACAGAAGAGGAAACAAAGGAAACGACAGAAGAGCAAAAAGACACTGAAACTGGAATTAATAAAGAAGACTTGGAAGTTATTGAACAAATTAAACTGATGAAACAAAAACTTGAAAAAGAAAAAGAAAAGGCAAGGACAAACAAAACAGAAAATTTACGGAAGTCACACATCACCACTTACCCCAGTTAATAAACAAAAAGAAATCATTGAAGGACTGGTCAAAGGGAAATACAAATGGGATTACGATTCCGAATACAATGAAACCGAAATTAATAATGCCCTTAAACAGAGACAAATAGAAATTTCCGCGAATTCATGTTATAATCTCACTATGGACCAATTGAAGAAAAAATGCCCAGGGCATACTAAATCATGCATGAACTCTGAGAAGGCCAAAAATAGAAGAACAACCAAACTATAAAATGCATCCGAACGTACAATACCCCCCAAAATCTAAAAATCTTTACTCTAAATGTCGACGGATGGAAGAATAAAAAACTCATATATTGCAGCATAATTAGACAAATCGATCCTGATATAGTCATCATAAATGAACACGGTATTAACTTACAAACGGATCACATCAAAATCCCAAACTTCACAGTTTTAGCTGCAAGCCACACTCATACACACTTTGATGGAACAGCCATGGGAATAAAAAAGGGAATCTCTTACACTGAAATTAGAGATCTGGAGGAGTCATATATAGCTATTAAGCTAAAAATGAAAACAGGAGATCTGGTGGAGTCATATATAGCTATTAAGCTAAAAATGAAAACAGGAGATCTGGTGGTAGCCGGGGCATACCAGACATAATATTGACTAATCCCAAATTCGTGTTCAACATCCACACTACTCCCAGCCCCGCAATACCCTCTGATCACATCGGACTCATTACAAAGATTTCAACCTCACCTATCCAAATTGAGATTCCCCGAAGGAAGGCATTATCAAAAACCACTGGACAGAATATAAGAAATATTTAGAAAATTTTAGTATAACTTCCCTTGCAGAAAGTCCCATAGAAGAAATAAAAACACATCTAAACAATATTACAAACCTCATCATAGAAGCTGACAGGTGGCTATAAGTCTCAAAAACTAAATAGAGAACAATCCCTGCTACCCAATGGTGCGATGAAATCAAAGCTAAAATGGAGGAAATTTACAACACATTCAAAGAAATCCGCCGACATGGTAGCAGTAGAGAAAGGTATGTACGATTAAGAGGCCTCAGAGATCAGGTGAACAACCTAATAAGAATAAATATTAACTCAGCATGGAACAATATCATTAGCAATATGGATATAGAAAGGGACCCAAGAAGGTTCTGGAACCAATACAGAAAGCTTAAAGGTTCCATACCTAAAGAGAAAATGTACCTGAAAGGTGAAATCACAAAGCATGACAACAGAGAAATTGAAGAAAGGTTTAGATAGCATTGGTCTAGGATCTTCTCTATTATACCAGAGGAGAACCAAAACTACGATGTGGCCCATGAACAGCACATAAAAGACGAACTGCAAAATAGAGAGCACGAATCTCAACATTCCCAAGGGTGGACGAGTCCCGCGATCAAAGGAATGAGGGAAAGCCCTTCACCATAGTAGAGTTTAAAGCAGCCCTAGCATCATTTAAACAAAAAACCCAGGTATTAGCAAAATTAAAAAAAATTATATCACAAACACGCCCATCAATATCCACCAAGCACTCTTCAAAATCTTCAATGCATGCCTGAACACAGGGCATTTTCCACCAGCTTTGAAGACGGCGAGGATGATATTCCTTCCCAAACCCGGAAAACCCAAGGTCCACATCGAAAGTTATAGACCAATCTCACTGTTGGAATTCATTGGCAAGCTAATGGAGAAGCTACTCAATGAAAGATTAAAGACCTTCCTGGAAGAAAACGATAAGCAAAGTGTACAACAACACAGATTCAGGAAGAAAAGAGGTACAGAGACAGCACTGGCACTCATTACCGAGAAGATTGCAGTCGGCATAGCAAGAGGTGACAGAGTGGACTTGGCCCTCTGCAACATCGCCAAAGCTTTCGACAAGGTATGGGTACCAGGCATTAAAGTAAAAATAATCCAACTAAGTCTCGAGACAAACTTAACCAGAATCCTGTGTAGCTATCTGGAAGATAGGGAGGCAAAAATGACTATCAACAATTACATTGGTAGTACTTTCATTCTAAAGGCAGGGGTCCCGCAAGGTGGGTGCCTCAGCCCCATGTTGTACACTGTATACTAGGGATCTCCCTCAACCCTTAGAGGAAAGTACAATGTATATCTAACTGGTTGACGATGTTATGCAGATCATTGCCAGTGATAGACTTACTGTGAGTGAGTTGCGCTCCGCTCTTGCTTCATGCATGACACCGCCCATGGTCCAGACAATGTCCCGTACCCCTCCTGGGGTATAAGGGTCTTACGACCCCACCACCGCAGGATGGCCGGGCTGGGGGATGCACGGTTTACACCCGGCATGATGTCTCCGTTCTTCCTTTCTCTTTAGATACCTCCTTTCAGGCAGTGGCTGTGCAGCTGCACCTGGATAGGAGGAATACTATCATTTCTGCGTACATTCCACCATCAGCTGACTTCGACGCAGGGGACTTTCGCCGCATTGTGGCACGGTTGCCGAGGCCTTATCTCTTGCTTGGAGATCTGAACGGCAGGCATCCTCTCTGGGGAGATTACTCCATAAATCCCAGGGGACAAGTCCTTGCCGATCTGATCGAAGAGCTTGAGATGGGTGTCCTAAATGTGGATGAGTTTACGCATCACTGTCCAAGAACCGCTTCATTTACTTGCCTTGACCTATCTTTGTGCCTTTCGGATGCACAGCCTGATTTTGATTGGGGGGGTGGTTGATGACCTCCATGGTAGTGATCACTTTCCCATTCAAATATCATTTTCAGGGCAACTGCCGCCTGAGAGACCACCTCGGTGGCTGCTTGGCGCAGGCACGGTGGCCTGCATTTCAGAAAATGACTGAATTCTCTATCTCAGTCGAGGAGTTTAGGTCGGTAGATGAGGCTGTTGAGTTCTTCTCCGGCAACCTCATCGCTGTGGGCCTGACTACTATTCCTAGGACGTCTGGCCGTTTTGCACGCCGACCACTCCCATGGTGGTCGGCCGAGTGTGAGACGGCCCTCAAACAGAAGCGTTATGTCTACATGCGCTATAAGCGCCGCCCGAACGATTTCACTGTCGCTGAATTTCGTCGGGCTAGGGCTAAGTTCCGGTATATTTCGAAGCACGCCCGCCGCTCTTCTTGGCGGGCATATGTGTCTTCACTTAACGGGAAGACCCCTTTAGCTGAGGTGTGGAAGCAAGTCAAAAGGATTCGGGGCAAGTTCTCGCAGGACCCCCCCTTCCGTTCTCCAGGAGAATGGGACCGCAATCTCGGACCCCGTGTCCGTGGCGGAATCCTTAGCGACCGCTTTTTCCGCATTCTCTAGCAGGGCTGCTGCTCCGCCAGCATTGAATGCACGTCGTGATGTCGCGGAAGGCCGCCGGCTGGACTTTACCTCCAGAGGCGGAGAACCCTTCAACGACAAGTTTACTGTGAGTGAGTTGCGCCCTGCTCTCGCTTCGTGCGCGGACACCGCCCATGGTCCGGACGATGTCCCGTGCGCCATGCTTCGACACCTGGGTGAACGAGGCATGGCCTTTCTGTTGGATTTGTTCAACAGGATCTGGGTGGAGGGTCTATTCCTGGCCAATCGCTACTGTGCTCGCCTTTCGCAAACCGGGGGAGAGATCACTCTACTCCGAACGGTTTCCGCCCAATCTCTCTAACCTCTTGCGTGTGCAAGTTGATGGAGAAATTGGTAAATGTTAGATTAGCCTTTTTCATGGACAGCGGAGGCCATCTGTCTTCTGCACAGTGCGGCTTTTGCAAGTTCCATTCCACGTTGGATGCTCTGCTCCGACTGGAAAATGCCGTCTGCGAGGCTTTCCTTCGTAGACAGCACCACGCCACGGTGTTTTTCGATCTGGTGAAGGCCTATGATACTGCATGGCGATACAGTATCATGGAGACTCTCCACACGATGGGGGCGAGGGGCCGCCTCCCAATGTTTATATCTGAATTTTTGCGAGATCGTCGATTCCGAGTAGAGGTGGGGGAAGCCCTCTCCGGCCCAAAGGAGCAGGAAGAGGGTGTCCCGCAGGGAAGTGTCCTCAGTGTCACACTCTTTGCCCTGAGCATCAACGGCATCACCTCGGTGCTGCCGGAAGATGTTCTCGCTACGCTCTACGTGGACGACCTTTCGATCTCTTTTGGCGCGGCTCCAATGAAAACTCTGGAGCTTCGACTCCAGCAGGCATTGAACCGCGTCTCTCTATGCCGAAGCGCACAGGTTTCAGTTTTCTTTGGCCAAGACTAAGGTGGTGCATTTCTGCCGCCATCCACGGCTCCACCCTGACCCAGATTTGTTTCTTAATGGGGTGCGCCTGGATGTGGTTGAATCGCACCGTTTCCTTGGTCTTGTATTCGACCGACGCCTCACCTGGGAGGCTCCTATTCGCAGCCTTAGGGTCTCTTGTACCCACGCCATGGATATTCTCCGTTCCGTGACGTTCAGCGCTTGGGGCGCTGATAGGGCTACTGCCCTACTTTTTTATCGATCCTTTGTTCGTTCGAAGCTCGACTACGGATGAGAGTTTTATGTATGTGCAGCCGAGCGTTTATTGCGGAAGGTGGATTCGATCCACCACACCGGCCTTCGCCTTGCGACCCGTGCCTTCCGCACTTTCCTCATTGAGAGCCTGTTGGTCGATGCTGGGGAGATACCACTCGCTCTACGCCGTGTGCAGTGCATTACTCGCCTGTACGCGCGTGCCCGGCGCCTCCCTCAGTCGCCAACAGCTCTCACTGCATCCGCAGCTGATCTCGACGTTGTCTATGCCGCCGAGCGACGCCAGTCATAGCCTAAGCCCTTTGGGTTTAGGGCCAGGAAACTCCTTCGAGAGCTAGGTATAGCTTCGGGCCTGTGGCGCTCCTGGTTGTGCCCAGGACGCCACCCTGGAGGGTACCACATTTGGATATTTGTCGCCACGCCTCTGCTCCCAAAGCTTGTACAGCGCCGGGAGTATTGCGTTCGACCTTTTTGCAGCACACCTCGTGTCACGCTGGAACCGTGCCAGTGTATATGGATGGCTCCGAGTCCAAAGAGGGGGTCGGCTTCCACGCCGTATTCCCTCTGTTTGAAGTCAGCGGGGCGCTGCCTGGCGCTGCATCTGTCTTCACGGCCGAGCTGGTGGCAATACACCACTCGGTACGGGAGATTACGCGACGTACCCGGTTCGGAGACCGGATTGTGATCTATAGCGACTCACAAAGCGCCCTGAGTGCTCCCGGGGCATTGGAATCTCCGCATCCCCTGGTTCGCTATATCTGTGACGCCACGGTTTTGGCGAGCCGGGTGGATTTCAAGATTATCTTCTGCTGGGTTCCTGGACATGTAGGAATTGCGGGGAATGAGGGCGACAAAGAGTCCGCGAGGACTCTGCGACCGGACCAGCGTTTCGCTCTTCCTCACACCGACTACATGGCAGGAATATGGGCAGCTCTTCGGACTGCTTGGCAAAGAAGAGAGGGTCGAAGTGAACTTAAAGTTGCGTGCCATTGCGCCGCGACTGTTTCCATGGACCTATCCCCCAATGCCGCGACTGCTTCAGGTCGCTTTCTGTCGTCTCCGAATCAGACACACTCGTGTGACGCAGCGCTCGCCTGCGCCCTATTGTGACGACTGCGTCTTTCCCCAGACTGTTCGGCCCAGTCTGGGTGATCTTTGCGCACGTTACCTGTCCCGGTACCGGGATCGGCGGGGTCGCTACCGCCTGTCCCTTGTACTGGGGACGAGTACATGCACATTGATTGGTAGACATGTTGACTCTTGGGGGGGGGAGGCCAGCCTTCTCCCTATTATTTAAGCAGGGTTTGTTTGTTTTTTTTGTTTTTTGCTTTTGTTTTTGTTTTTCTTTCCTTTAGGTTGCACGCTCCTGCGCCAGGGGGGGGGGGACCTCCCCCCGACGCAGGAGCTTGCCTACTTTCTCCCTTTATGGGGTGTTTTTCATCTTTAATTTTATTTTAAAGTAGCCTAGAACTAGGGCAGTTTAAATACAGCGGCTAATGCCCAAGTAGGCAGTCGCCAGATGAGCTCTTAAAAAAAGGGAAAAAAAGCCAGTGATAAACAACATCCACAGGATATCATACAGCGCACTGCCAGAGAGATAATAAATATAAATGAATACAAAAGGACACATAAAATAAAAAAACAAACAACGAAAAATTCCAAATAATACCAATGAATAGAAGGAAGATGCACTGAGTCACCGGCAACAACATCTGCTACCCCTACAGTGAAGAATGTAAGGTACTTGGCCTAATATTCTCCAAAAATGGGTACAGTACGCATTTGAGCCAAAAGACTACACAAGCAAGAAGTACCCTTTCCTCTCTACAGAGATTTAAAAACTTAAAAACCTATGTGAAGAAAACAAAAGAAAGTTATACCTAGCCCTAGTTCGTCCCATTCTAACGTATCCTGTCATTCCGATGAATACATTAACCAAAACACAAATTTTAAAACTACAAGTAGTCCAAAACTACGCAACCAGATTCATAATTAATACCTCAAGACTGGAAGCAATACCATCAATTAGAGGAGGAACTCCCAAACGAAATAACCAATAAAGTTATACCTACTGAAATAGAATACAGGAGACTACACTTTAAACAAAGGTTTAAAAGTAGCCGGAAAAATATACAAGATGATGTCCAACCAATATATAGATAGAATACCGGAGAAAGACCCTATATGTATAATTAGCTCTTAAGAATACAAATTAGTAATCTAATAATAGTAAAAATAAAATATATGTATACATATATAAAAAAAGGTGTGTATGTGTGAGAGTAATGGAAATTGTAAATATATATATATATATATATATATATATATATACATAAGAAGATAAATTAACAGAAATGTAAAAAATCAGACACAGCACTTGAGAGTGCACCAAATATACCATTAACTATTGAATAGAAGAAAAACTTTAAAGAATATAAAGAAAACGAAGGGTTGAACGCTTCCCTCGAAAGAGAAACCATTGAATAAATAAGTATATATGAAATCAAGAAAACAAAGGCTCCTAAGCTGCTAAATGTTAAATAAAGCAAAATAAAGTAAATCAAAATAAAGCAACACAAAGCGATTGCCAAGCAATCTGGTACACATACACACTCATCAACACACACAACATCTACATTATTACCCTACCATTATCACTGCATCAATCATCTCTCCTTGTACACTATTATTTCTATCTATCCTATCTTATTCTCCCTCATATTCACCACTTTTGAAATCCCGATCCTGATCCCGGAAAACCTTATATGGTTAGTGTATTTATCAAGTCTGCTGACTTATGGGAGGAACCTTTGCCAAATCAAGTAAACCATAGGTTGTTATAGCATGTATCAGCTAGTGTTAAGCCGTCCCAAATTAGTATTTTATCCAGCAACTAACCATACTTAATGTGACATAACTTCCATCAAATGAGTATCAGTGTTTCCACTCGCACTAAAAATAGATGGTGATGGATTCTCATATTTGTAATACTATTATATTTATTCTACAGATTTGTTCTGGCCATTAATGGGTGCTCCAAAGGAAATGGGTATCAAGGATAAAATTCTAATTCGAATTGAACATATTAAGCAGAAATATACTTGGGACTGTGGCATCTCCTGTATTATGATGATATTGGATGAACAATCAAGAAATCATTTTATTGACAAATTTGCATCCATTTGTGCAGAAGAAGGATTTGAAGAAAGGTATAGTAACTTATGCAAATATCACCCATTCATGAAGTATGCAATGATAGTGGATGGATTTAATTTGAACTTGGTATCTGGAGGAGTGAAATGCCATACCATCTCGAGTGCACACTGGGATGCTAGCTGTAACATAGTGAAGACAGTGGTAGTGTTGTGGTGGAGCGAATGTGAGTGTGTGTAAAAGGGCCATTCTCCCACCCCTTTTCTCAGTACCCTCTCCCTCCCTCTGTAAGAATGTGTGTGAATGGGAATGGGTTTGTTTTATTTTTGTTTATTTTATGTATAAAATGATTACCATGTTTTTCTTTCTTTCCAGGCGTCATATTCTGGAAAGATAGTAGCTAGTTTTGAGATATCACTATAATTAAAAGATTGTACTTTGTTTAAAATAATCTTTTATCAAAGCGTCATATTCTGGAAAGAGTTAAGCTAGTCGATAAATTTACTCGGTTAATGCCCACTTATTAGTTTCCCTTCCATGTATAAATAAATGGGTCATAAAAGGAGGATATATCTCTTCTACGGAGAGTGGAAGTGTGGACTAACAGCAAGAGGGGTTCTCTAGACGAGTGCTCCGCCCAGCCCTGAGATGGAGGGCTTTCGTGCCTCTCTAACCACCTGAACCGCCATACCCGCCTTCGTTGACAATCCTGCCTCCTTCTAAGTTAGCCTACTACCACCCACCTCCAGCACACAAGTGATAGCGCGTGCCCCCTTTTCGTTTGGTTGTTGTTGTGTTTTTTTATGTTTTGTGTAGATATATAAGTAAATTGTTGTATTCGCCGGTTATAAAATTCTCTTTTGGTATCGTATTTGGATTGGGGAATTTAGCCTCATTTTGAAGTGTGCACACTTCCCTTGTAAATATAAAATTGTTGTAAATATAAGCTGTAATTATCATTGTACTTTTTTTCTGTTAGTAAAGAACTGTACATACAATCCGTTTCATTCTCCTTCGATTTCTCATGTCCGGATTAGTATAGGAAGCGGGTTGGATCGATTTGGGTTAGTCTAAATTTTTCGGCCCGCTACATTTGGCGCCCGAATAGGGACGTGAGACTTCGAAACTGGGAGCGTGACTGGATTGGATTGCAGTCCATACCCAATTAGTGTGACAAGTAGTTTGATTGATTTTTCCTTTCTCCTATCTTTTTACTAACTTGGGAACAATGGCTGTAGTGGAAACATTGAATGAAGAAGTAGTGCGATTGAGACTGGAGTTGAGAAAGAAAGAAGAGGAGTGTGAAATGTTGCGGGGAATGATGGAGGGAATGGAGAATAAAATAAAAGGGATGAATGAAAAGACTGATAGGATGAAGAAGGAAATGGGAGACCGACAGGATCAGACGGACCGACGGATGCAGGACCTGTATAACATGATGACAGGGGCTGGATCAGTCCCAGGACCTACAACCCTGACCCCTGCTCCTACTGAAGGGACTCCGCTAAATGGAATGGATGGCAGTATGATTGAGTCTAAAGAAGAATGGATGGGCAAATGGAGGGTGGTCGAATGGAAGGGGGGCAGATGAATTTCAAGCGTGGGAACGGATATATGAGAGAGAAACCGAGGTATGTCCAAGCAAATGAGAGACTGAATGGTGGGAGAAAGATTGTGGAATGTCGTCGGTGTGGAAGGAAAGTTCATATGTTGGCAGAATGTAGGTGGACATCTGGTGCGTGTTTTGGGTGTGGTAAGAAAGGGCATATGATAAAGGATTGCCAGGAAAGTGTGAAAGAGTGCTTCGAGTGTAAAGAAATAGGCCATTTGAAGAAAGATTGTCCGAGGTTGAATGGTGGAGCAACTGGTGGGGAAAGTATGAAATATGCATGTGGTAATTGTGGAAAGGCTGGTCATTATGCAAGGATGTGTCGTGACCAGAGGAATGTATGTAGCTATTGTGCGATGGAAGGACATTCAAGTGAAAAGTGTTGGATTAGACTGAGAGCGCAAGGTGTGAATGGAAAGTCTGAAGCGGGAAACTGAATGGTAAGAGGGTACCTGCTGAAGTATCCTCTGGGTGCATGAGTGTGAGTAATGTGTTGGTAAGTCTGTCTAGTGTGAAAGTGCTGTCTGGTAGGAAGTATGAGTGTCTGAGTGTTAAGGTGGAATTGAATGGAATTGAGTGTTTGGCTTTAATAGATTCTGGATGCAAGGCGAGCTTGGTGTATAAAGATGTGTATGACAAGGTTAGCGAGAAAGCCCTCCTGTCTGAGTGCAAGGGTAGTTTGGTAGGTATTGGTAATAGGAGAGTGCCTGTGATTGGAATGATAAGGTCAGCTGTTCAAATGCATGGTATGATGATGAATGAATGTGAATTTTCTGTGATTGATAAGGTGAGTAGTGAGTATGGTGTGATTTTGGGGTATGATTTTATGAAAATGAATCGTATGGTTGTGCATCCTGCGAGTGATCAGATTGAGAGAGAGATTGGTAAAAATGGGGTGTATAAGTTATATGTAGGGAAAGATGGTAGCGTTTTGAGGAGTGTGTTTACTGGTATTGAGGTGACTGCTATGGAGAATGTAAGGCTTGTGAAGGGTGAAAGGGTGTCTGTTAGAGTGAGTTGGAGTAAGGATGTTAGTTTGAATGTGAGTGAGAACACTGTGATATTGGATGGAAAGGATGCGTGTTATAAGGTAAGGCGTGTTGCTTGTGTGTTTGATGGCTTGATGAGAATGAATGATCCTTTTGTATGTGTGCAGGCGGACCCCAGTGTGAAAGGGCAGGTGAGGGGAATCCAAGTCGGAGATGTACTGGGCCACCTCTCCACTGTCAATGAGGTAGGTATGGATGATAGTACGGATGTCAGGGTGGATGTTGCAGGTGAAGAGACATGTGAATGGACGTATAATGATGTTAAGAGCATGGTGGAATTGGATGGATGTTTAACTGAGTATGAAAGGGAGGATGTGTATCAAATGATATTTGAACGAAAGGGAGCCCTCAGTAAGGGTGATCTGGATTTCAGGGTTGCAAAGCTCCCGGAATTCAAGATTGTCCTGAAGGAGGATTCCCCAATCTATCAGCGGCCAAGGCATTTCCCACGTCCGGTTGCTGATGAGATTGAGGAGCAGTGCTTGGAATTGGAGCAATTGGGGGTGATTGAAGAGAGCGAGAGTGCATGGAATAGTCCAATTGTACCTGTACGTAAGCCGGATGGAAGATTGCGTCTGTGTGTGGATTATCGAAAGGTGAATGAAAGGACTGTGAAAGAAAGGTTTCCGATGTGTGTGGTATCTGAGTGTGTGTATAGTATGCATGGGATGGAGTGGTTTACGAAGCTGGATCTGGTACAGGGGTATTACCAGATGCCCATTGCTGAGGAGAGCCGGCCAGTAACTGCCTTCTCTTCCTCAAAGAGGCATTACCAGTTCCGGAACCTCAGCTTTGGGTTGGCTAATGCTCCCGGAGCCTTCCAGCGGGCAATGAATGTTGTGTTGAGTAAGTTTGCGAGTAAGAATGTGATTGCGTTTATAGATGATATTTTGATTATGACTGAGACTTTTGAGGAGCATATGAGATTGGTGAATGATGTGTTGAGAACGTTGGAGAGTGTTGGTGTGAAGGTGAAAGTGGCGAAGTGTGAATGGTTTGCGAAAGAAGTGGAATTCCTTGGGCATATGGTGAGTGAGAATGGGTTGCGAAAATCACCAAAGTATGTTGAGAATGTGCGAATGTTTCCTAAACCGGTGACTGTGAAGCAACTGAAGTCATTTTTGGGTTTGATTGAGTTCCAGCGAAAGTTTATATGTGATTGTTCTGGTGTGAGTAAGCCTCTGACTGAGTGGATGGGCAAGAAAGGTAGTACGGTTGTCAAGTGGAATGATAAGATGAATGAGGCGTATGAGAGACTGAAAGAGGCAGCGGCTGAAGATGTTGAATTGGCTTACCCAGATTATAGTGTAAATGCTAAAATGCTTGAACTGTATACAGATGCGAGTGGGTATTGTATGGGAGGTTTTCTGATGCAAGAGCAGCGTTTGAATGGAGAGAATGTCAGGCGAATAATTGGGTATGTATCCAAGGCTATGAATGTTGCAGAACGAAAGTATTCGACTGTGGAACGAGAGCTGGCTGCGATAAGATATTGTTTGAAAGTGTTGCGTCCATTTTTGTATGGTGTGAAGTTTGTGATAAAAACCGATCATCAACCTCTTGTCTATCTGCAGCGTATGAAGTGGGCTGATAGTAGGATTGCAAGGACTTTGGAAGATTTGAGTGACTTTGACTATGTGATTGAGTATGTGCCTGGTGAACGGAATGGAGTGGCTGATTTGATGTCAAGGTATCCTGTTACGAATGATGAAAATGTGTGTGGAGTGAGTGATCCTGAGTATTTGCGGAAAGGGATTATGAATGGAAAAGAGAGTAAGGGTGGTGGTGATTCCTTGTTTGAGAGTGTATGGAATGGTTTGCAAGATTTGAAGAGTGATGGAGTAGATGTGAGAGTGCCCGATAGTGTAGATGATTTAAGGAAGGAGGTAATGAATGAAGTGTGTAGGAAGCCTGAAAGCATTGGTATGGCAAAGGTGCGGAACTTCATGAAAGAATTGAGAGCGATGTGTATGCAAGGGGTCCCGCCATTTCAGGAAGTGTTGATTGTAGTGAGTCGTTTGTATGGAGTGATTGTTTATGTGCACTTTGGTGGTGAGAGGCCGATTGTGTACAAGGATGAGAAGATGAAGGGTTTGAATCCTAATGTGGTACATCTGCAATGTTTGAGCGGTGTGCACTACAATTGGGTAATTGAAAAGTGTTCATATATAAGAGAGAAGAATGATTGTCTGGATGAAGATGAGTGTGTGTTGAGTGATGATATGGGAGTTAATGACAGTGTGGATATCAGTGCTGATGTTGGTGTGCTTGTTCCTTCGGTGTATTGCGAACATGGTGGACCTGATATGATGGAAGCGAGAGTGAAAGTTGGTGAAAGGTTGTTCTGTGGTTTGATTGATACTGGAGCGCAGGTGTCTTTAGTGAATGAGAAGATTCTGAGTAAGTATGATGAGTTTAAATGTTGCGAGCATAAACCTGTGAAGTTACGGATAAGTGGATTAGGGAATGGCTTGATAGTGGCATGGGAACAGGTTAGTCTGAAAGTGAGTTTGGGTAATGGTGTGAATGTGAAGCATGACTTTGTGATTCTGAAAGGTGAGCAAATGCCTTGTTGTTTCTTGCTTGGTGTAGACTTTATGAGATTGAATGATTTTTCTTTGGATGCTGATAAGGATCGTCTTATGAAAGGTGAATGTGAGGTGATGAAGTTGAATGAGTGTGCGAAGAATGTTGTCAAATTTTGTGGCATGATTGAGTTGGTCATGGATGATGAGAATGAGATTTTAAGTGATGATGATATTCTAGAGATGCAAGAGATGTGTCCTTTTGTTAGTGAGTTGAAGAAGTGTGTAATGATGCGTGTTGATTTGAATGAATGGCTAGAGTGTTTAAGTGATTTTAAAAGGTATGCTAAGGATTTTGTTGTTTGTATGGATGTTGTATATTTTGTGAGGCATGTGAAGGGTGGTGATGATATGTATGTACCTGTGATGTCCTTAGTTGGTATGATTGGTCTGGTGAAGGTTGTGCATGATAATTATGGGCATATGGGTAAGTTTAAGCTGTGGGAGTGTATGAAGGAGCGTGTGTTCCACCCGTTTCTGAGAACTGTTGTGAATGATGTTGCAACTACGTGTGAAAGGTGTCAGAAGCGAAAGGTGCAAGGTGTGCAAGTGAAACCACCGATGTTGAAAGTTGATGCGAAAGAACCGTTTGAATTGGTAGTGATTGATTGTGTGTCTTTGCCGCGTACGAGTGCTGGGAATGTTGGTATGGTTGTGATGGTTGACCATAAAAGTAAGTTTGTGTATGCAGCGCCTGTGAGAGATAAAAGGAGTGTGACTGTTGCGCGTGTGGTTGAGCAGTTGTTTTTTCCTATGTGTGTATGGAAGCCTAGAAGATGTCTGAGTGATAATGGGCCTGAATTTGTAGGGGAAGTGTTTGAGCAAATGTTGAGAGAGAATGGTGTGGAGCATGTGAGAACAACTCCGTATGTACCGTCTTCAAATGGATTGGCTGAACGGACTATAAGAACCTTGTGTGAGATGTTGAGAATGATGAGTATGACAGTGAATGACTGGGATGTGTGTCTGGGGAGAGTGTTGTGGGCGTATAATTCAACTGTGCATAGTGCAACTGGAATGTCCCCATGTCAGTTTGTGATGAATTTTGAAAGGCGAGTGAAAGATAGGTTTCATTTGAGTGAAAGTGAGCAGAGTGTATGGCGTGAGGCGCATGAAAGGTTCCGTTCATTTGAATTAGGTACAAAAGTATTGAAGGTGAAAGAAGTGAAGGGTAGGTTGAATGTATCAAAGATGAGTGAGAAGTTTGATGGACCTTATAGAGTTGTGAGAGTTTGGGAAAATGGGGTAACGTATGTTTTGGAGAGTTTGAATGACGGCATGACTGAGAGAGTGCGGGCTCATCAGAGTCAGTTAAGGAGATGGAGAGAACCTCCTGACTAACTGGTGAGCCATCCGGTGTATGGACTGTGTAGAGAGAGAGGTAAAGTGCATGATGATGAGATTGAATGTGATAGTATGGATCTGTCTGGGAAAGAGCTAGTCTTAGTCTCGAGGAGTAGAAAGCGTACAAAGAAGGGTGAAAGGAAGAATGCAAGTAAGTCTGAGCAGAGTGTTTCTGGTATGGGGGATCTTGAAAGGGAGATTGAGTTTTTGCGTAAACAGGTGAGTGATTTGGCTGGTATAAGTAGACGAGTGAGTGAGCTGCCTGTGCCTGATTTCTCTGGTTTTGGGAACAGTATGAATGATAGTGTGTTTGGGCAGAATGAACCTAGTGTGGCTGATTTTTCGGGTTTTATGAATGGTAATAGTAGGGGTGAGTTTGATGTAGTGAATGATGAAGTGGCTGATTTTTCAGGTTTCTGGTGGGAACCAGTCGAAGGGGTTTCTGGTATGCCTGTTGAGAATACAGGGGATGTGAGTGACCTGTCTGTTTCACAAGAATGTACCTTGAGTTGGATGAGAGCTGTGAGTGAGGAGCTGATGAATGGGGGTATGAAGAGTGAGGGTTCTGAACGGAAGAGTATGAAAGAATTCTGTCGTGAGATGGGAGAACTGGTAATGAGGGCTAAGAGTATGGTTGATGAGATGATAAATAGTGACGATGAGACTGACAGGACAACTGACGAACAACCCCGACTAATTGCTACGCGTAGCCAGGGACCAGTAGAAGAGTGTGAATGGGTGCAGAAGGGTGCGATTGAGCACAAGTGGTACTGTGAAGAGTGATTGAAAGGGTTTAGTGAGTGGCTGGTCGAATGGCTTAAGGAAGGAGGGGTGTGGTGGAGCGAATGTGAGTGTGTGTAAAAGGGCCATTCTCCCACCCCTTTTCTCAGTACCCTCTCCCTCCCTCTGTAAGAATGTGTGTGAATGGGAATGGGTTTGTTTTATTTTTGTTTATTTTATGTATAAAATGATTACCATGTTTTTCTTTCTTTCCAGGCGTCATATTCTGGAAAGATAGTAGCTAGTTTTGAGATATCACTATAATTAAAAGATTGTACTTTGTTTAAAATAATCTTTTATCAAAGCGTCATATTCTGGAAAGAGGTAAGCTAGTCGATAAATTTACTCGGGTAATGCCCACTTATTAGTTTCCCTTCCATGTATAAATAAATGGGTCATAAAAGGAGGATATATCTCTTCTACAGAGAGTGGAAGTGTGGACTAACAGCAAGAGGGGTTCTCTAGACGAGTGCTCCACCCAGCCCTGAGACGGAGGGCTTTCGTGCCTCTCTAACCACCTGAACCGCCATACCCGCCTTCGTTGACAATCCTGCCTCCTTCTAAGTTAGCCTACTACCACCCACCTCCAGCACACAAGTGATAGCGCGTGCCCCCTTTTCGTTTGGTTGTTGTTGTGTTTTTTTATGTTTTGTGTAGATATATAAGTAAATTGTTGTATTCGCCGGTTATAAAATTCTCTTTTGGTATCGTATTTGGATTGGGGAATTTAGCCTCATTTTGAAGTGTGCACACTTCCCTTGTAAATATAAAATTGTTGTAAATATAAGCTGTAATTATCATTGTACTTTTTTTTCTGTTAGTAAAGAACTGTACATACAATCCGTTTCATTCTCCTTCGATTTCTCACGTCCGGATTAGTATAGGAAGCGGGTTGGATCGATTTGGGTTAGTCTAAATTTTTCGGCCCGCTACAGTGTGTCACTACTACAATTACTGCCTAGAGAAACTGGTAGTCTCTTAGGTCCTCTTCTACACCTCTTTAAAGCTTCCACCCCACAGGAGGGTACCATGTGTAGTCTGTTACACTCCATTCCTGGAGGAGATGCACATTCTCACGGGTTGGTTGGAGATGGTAGTACGCTCCTTCCTCGTGCCTCTCAGCATCCCTTTTTTGTACAACTTATCCCTTCTACTGGCTAGAAGAGAAGGTAGATGGTGTATCTCGGCCAAACTCCTTGCCCCAACTGAAACATGGAGTAGAAATACAATCTCCCAGTGTGGCAGCAGTTTCTAGAACCCTACAGTCACACCACCTGCTGCTCTAACAGAGCTGCCTTGGTATTTGAGGGAGTAATCTAATAATGATTTTATTTTTATGAAACAAAACACAGAAAACCATGACGAAAATATAACAACCCCAACCAATTGCAAGTATGATATATATAAATATAGAACCCACAATATATACAGCCTTTGCAAAGCATCGCAAATGTAGAAATAGGGATCTCATGCAAATAAATGAATACACAAAAACGCTAAATATATATAGGACCTTACAATTTCTAAATGTTGGGTGTTGACTGCATTCTCTGTGCTGGGAGAAGTGGGCCTCACTCAGGCACCGGAGGGAGCAATCCTCCTTCCAGTGCCTTATCAGTAATGCACAAAAAAGTTGGAGGAGGGGGAAAGGGAGGTGGGCCCGCTTTCTTCTAAGAATTCCCTAGGGTTGTGAGAGTCTGTGGGCATTCTGTGTGGGTTCCAATCACTGCATTGGAGACTGGTAGGCCGCTCTCAATGGCTGCCAATTCCAGATGCTCTTTCTCAATTGCTGGTGACATCAGCTAAGGGCTGGCTTCCTGTCCTTTTGCCGCTGCCTCTCAAGGTCAGATGTCAATCGCTAGCCAGTACCAGGGAGCTGAAAAGAAGGTATCTTCGGTCACAGATTCACTGCCATGCTCAAACATCCTTAACACTAACATATACTCACACCCATTCACGTACTGATACTCAGCTGGTTGTCTGTCCAGCTCCCTCTGCGTTCTCACCACCAATCTGATCACTGAACGTGTGTGCACTTGAGTTTAGAAACAATTCAACAGTATCAGATCACTTGAAACACTTCTCTCTTTTTTGTGGGTGTTGATGTTCTTGCACCGGGAGGGGAGGGTGCTATCCCCAATACTGGAGTGTGTTTGTTGTTTTATTTGTTGGTTGTTTTTTAGCTTATTCCTTAAGCCTTTGTTCCTGTTTTTTATCTTTGTTATTTATATTTGTATTTGTTTATTAATCTAGCCTAGTATTAGGTTGGAGCGTGATTTACAGTGACTTTTGCCTTACTAGGCAGTCACCAGATAGGCTCTCAAAATTTAAAAAAAAACATGTTGGTGTTGACTACATTCTCTGTGCTGGTGGAAGTGAGTCTCACTCAGGCACCGGAGGGAGCAATCCTCCATCCAATGCCTCATCATGCATTTTTTTGTTATCTTGGTCCTTATTGCATAAAAAGGAAGAGCACCCCCAGTAAGGCTAGAGGGTTTTTTTTTTAACTTTAGCCCCCTCTAGCAAGAGAAAATAGGGTTGTAGAATGATGTAATTTTCCAAATGGACAGTAAACCCCCCTCCCCTCCCATACACTGGGATGTATCCTATGTGACATTATGTTGCAATTGAACTTCCACTTCCTGTTGCATGGGCCTCTAGCACCCAGCATGCAACTGCCTCCCTCCTCTCTAACCTGTTCCCTCAGGATAGCCTCAGAGAAGGTGTGGCCCCACTTAATTGGGGTAATGATGACAGGATCTACATCTCAGGGTGTACAATCAAAGCTTTCACCCTTAATCTCCCAATCAGTCAGAGGGAGCCAAGATGTCATCTGCTCCCAAGGAGATATAAACAACAACAGTGTATAAAGGGATAGATAAGGAAAAGAAAG
Source organism: Ceratothoa steindachneri (assembly GCA_963969495.1). NCBI lineage: Eukaryota > Metazoa > Arthropoda > Malacostraca > Isopoda > Cymothoidae > Ceratothoa > Ceratothoa steindachneri. Next base: position 47,194,993 of record OZ018332.1, read on the forward strand.
ATGGAGGAGCAGTAGGATAAAACAGTGGGGAAAATGCAGACATGTTTAAACCCACTAAGAAACATTGAATAAAAGTGTACTGAAACTAAAGAATTATTAAGTCTGTACTCTTTCTTACACCATAAATCGACACTATTCTACTGTATTAAGTAGCATGTAATCCTAGGTTTTAATAAATGGTCATTTGTTATTATTGTTCATGGTAGGAAAAGTTGGTTGTAATGTATTCTTTCCTTTCAGTACATGGAGTATAGATCTAGCCTATTTATTGAAAAGGTTTGGCATACGGCATCAGTACTGCACTATAACACTCGGTGTTCACCCAGAATTTTCTTCTGAAACGTTTTATAGGAATGTCCTTAGTAAGGTAAGTTTTCTGGTTGTCTAGGGGGACAAAACACCAGAGGGACCTACATCTGTTGTAAAATTAGACAGGTTTAGGAAAGTTTTGTACCCCCTGAATTCATGTTAGCGTCAGTTTTTACCCATCACATATTTTTACTTTTCCACCTTTTAGTTGTGTGCGACTCTATATCACTATATTGGTCGTTCTGTCTGTCCGTCCCTGTTTTACTTTTTGGGGGGTAATAAGATCATAACTATTCAGCTGAAACCCTTATGTTGTTTTACATTCTCTTTGGAATGATATAATTGCCAATGTCCTCCCAAGATTAGTCCGGGAATTATTGAATGTTTTGAAGGTTGTAAAGTCATAAATCAGAATGAGAGCATGTGACTTTGGTCAGCTGACCTTGCTTCAAAACCATTCAACATTTGGGATATGCCATAAATCACCCAAATTAATACTTCCATCTAGCAAGTAACCATACCAAATATGGCATAACCATCCTTGGTTATGATGTTAACAGCTCCTCAGGTGCAGATGACTTCTGCTACCTCTGACTACTTTGGAGATTAGGGGAGAATGCTTTTTGTGATACTGTCCTGAGGGACCAGGTTAGAGTGGAGGGATGCTGTTGCATGCTGTGGAAATTTTCTAACCCCCTTTCCCATGCTGGGGAGAGGTGGGCCTACCCCTGATTGCTTTGTTTCCTTGTTATTTTTTAGCCTTTGTCCTTATTTATTGTTATTTGTTTTTTTTTTATATATCCTAGTAGTAGGCTGTGTTGTGTATGTGGACTTATGACCAAGTAGGTAGTCGCCAGATGGGCTTCCATAATGACCCCCATCCCCTCTCACGATAGCTCTCCATGTAACTGCTAGGAAGTGGGAGTTCAATTGCAACTTAACCTCAATTTTGGTCATCATATTATAGAATGAATATTGGTTTGCTTGAGTCAGTGGAAAGAAGGATGACTAAGATGATTCATGGGTTGAGGAGGTTACCTTATGGTAAAGGCTTAAGAAACTAAATCCACATACGTTAGAAAGGAGAAGAATTCAAGGGGGACTTGATTAAGGTCTTCAAGGGGGTAAAGGATTATAATAGGGGAGGTATAGGTAAGGTTCTTATTGTTAGTGAACAGGTAGGACACATAGCAATGGGTTTAAGCTGATCAAGTTTATGCTTAAGAAAGAGATGGTAGATATTGGTGTACAAATCGAGTGGTAGATGAATGGAATAGGCTCATTAGTCATGTGATAGAAGCATCCTCCCTGTGGAGTTTTAAGAAAAGACTAGATAGGGATAGATTTAGGATGAGGAAGGTAGGTGGGACTGAGCTGGAGGATGGGAAGAAGGGCTGCCTCGTATAGGCTATTGATTAGCCTTTTGCAGACTCCTTTTTTTCTTATGTTCTTAAGTGGGGTGGTCTCACTACAGAGTAAAAAGCAATAATTAACACCACCCACTACCTTGAGCTCCCTGTGGGATGCTCCGCATCGACTCTGTTGGAAGGCCAGGTTTCAGACAGCCATTTTAATGAACAGTGGTCTGAAACGACCCCTGAACCCCCTGAGGGCCACAGCAATTTGCTTTCTTAGCCATTGTGGGACTGGACTCAGTGCCCCCTCCGGACCCAGCTTAGCCTCTTCTTCTCTTTTCTGATACCCTGTCTTCTTACCCTGCTTTCACACTTTCCATACAACCTCTCCCACAACTTTCTAATTTCACAGGGTAGACACCAACCAGATTCCTCTCACATTTCTGAGAGGGAGGCTTCTGGTGAATGCGTCGAATCCCTCCGAGGTGGCAATGTCTTCACTTAATGTGAATATGCAAGCGAGTCATAAGGATTCCAAGCAAGTTCGCGCAGGACCCTCTTCCCATTCTCCAAGAGAACGGGACTGCAATCTAAGACCTCGCCTCTGTGGTAGAGTCCTTTGCAACCACATTCTCTAGCTGTGATGCACATTCAATGCGTGGTTGTGATGCCGCGGAAGGCCTCTGATCAACAGGATCTGGGTAGAGCTTATCCTCCGACTCCTGGTGAATCGTTACTGTGCTCGCTTTTCACAAACCTTTGAGGGGAGGGATGACTTTAACATAATTTTACGGATGACAAAAACCACAAGGGCCTATCAAAGGTCATCCGCATCTGTCAAAACCCACCCACAAAATGCAGCCATAGGATTGTGTCCGATCATGCATCTACAATATACAATTCAAACCATACACAGGAATGTGTCAAAAACAAAAAGCATCATCATCAAGACTCATCAAAATCAATCGTAATATACAATAATAAAAAACTGCATCCACAGGAATAAGTCCAGAATACCCCCCAAAGTTAACCCTCCCTCCCCATATAATCATCTAATCTGCATTTGAATACATTCAAGTTTGGACTGTCTACCGTCTCAGATGATAAACTATTCCAGTAATCTACCACTCTATTGGTGAAAAAATACTTTCTAACATCCAACCTGCACCTCTGTTTTTTAATTTTTAAGTGGTGACCCCTAGTCCTATTACTACCTTCCAACTCAAATAACTTGCTAAAATCCAACTTATCCATCCCAGAACAAATTTTTAAAAGCTCAATCATATCTCCCCTCACACATCTTCTCTCAAATGAGAACATATTTAATACCCTCAGTCTATCTTCACATTCAAGGTGCTTCAGGGAAGGTATTATTTTTGTTGCCCTCCTTTGTACTGACTCAAGCAATTGATATCATGTCTTAAATGTGGTGACCATGCTTGTATACAGTACTCTAAATGTGGCCTAATATACGAGTTATAGAGTTTAAGGATAACCTCTTTACTCTTGTAGCTAACATTACTGTTAATGTATCTTACCACCCTGTTTGCTCTATTTTTTGCCTCAATACACTGTTTTGAAAACTTCAGTGACCTATCTACTACTACGCCTAAATCCTTCTCATCCTCAACTGAATTCAGCCAATGCCCATCCATTTCATAGCTAAATTCCCTATTATCCCTTCCCATGTTAAGAACTTTGCATTTTGTAAGGTTAAAAGTCATTTGCCACTTCTGAGCTCAAGCTAATAACTTATTTAAGTCACTCTGCACTTTAAAGCTCCCCTCAAATTCTTTCACTACAGCTGCCCATTTAGTGTCATCAGCAAAAATTGACACTTTGCTATTTACAGCCTCCTTGGTCTTCTATTTGACAGACGCCTCACCTGGGAAGCTCATATTTGCAGCCTTAGGGTTTCTTGTACCCGCGCCATGGATATTCTTCGTCCCGTCCCGTTGATGCAAGTTTTATGCATCTGTAGCTGAATGTGTATTACGGAAGTTGGACTCGATCCACCACACCGGCCTTCGTCTGGCGACCGGTGCCTTCCGCACGACCCTCATTAAGACCCTACTTGTCGATGCTTGGGAGATAACACTCGCTCTTCGCCGTGCACAGTCCATTATTCGCGTGTACGCGTGAGCCCAGCGCTTCCTTCAGTCGCCAACAGCTCTCACTGCATCTGCAGCTGATCTCGACGCCGCCTATGCCGCCGAGAGACGCCAGTCATATCCTAAGCCCTTTGTGTTTAGGGTTAGGAAACTCCTTCGAGAGGTCGGTGTAACTCGGGCCGGTGGTGCCCCTGGTTCTGCCCAGGACGCCACCCTGGAGGGTACCACCTTTGAGTATTTGTCCCCACGCTTCTGCTCACAAAGCCTATACAGCGCCGCGAGTATTGCGTTCGACCTTTTTGGAGCATACATCGTGTCACGCTGGAACCGTGCCATTATATACAGATGCTTCTAAGTCCCAAGAGGGGGTCGGTTTCACACCGTATCGCCTCTCTTTGAAGTCAGCGGGGTTCTGCCAGGTGCTGTGCCTGTTTTCACGGCCTAGCTGGTTGCAATACACCACTCGGTAAGGGAGATAACGCAACGTGCCTGGTTCGGAGACCGGATTGTGATTTATAGCGACTGACAAAGCGTCTTGATTGTTCTCGGAGCATTGGAATCTCCACATCCCTTTGTTCGCGATATCCGTGACGCCACGGTTTTGGCGAGCCGGGCGGATGTCGAGATTATTTTCTGCTGAAATCCTTGACATGTAGGAATTGCGGGGAATGAGGACGCAAAAGAGTCCGCGAGGACTGGGCTACCAGACCAGCGTTTCGCTCTTCCTCACACCGATTACATGGCAAGAATACGGGCAGCTCTCCGGGCTGCTTGGCAAACAAGAACGGAGACAGTCGAGGGGAACTTGAAGTTGCGTGCCATAGCGCCGCGACTGTTCCCATGGACCTATCTCCCAATGTCGCAACGGCTTCAGGTTGCTTTCATCATCTCTGAATTGGACACACTCGCGGGACGCACCGCCATTTGATATAGCTCTCGCAAAGACTGCGTTGTCACCCAGACTATGCACGTTACCGGGACGGGTGGGGTCGCTACTGCTTCTCCCTTGTACTCTGGACTTGTTCGTGCACACAGACCTGCGGGCTATACGGCATTTTTCCTCCACTTTGACTGTTTGTTCTAGGTCTCATGTTCCTGCGCCAGGGAGGAGACGGGCCTACCCGCGGCCCCGGAACGCGTTTCCTTCTTGTTGGTTTTTACCCTCTATCCTTTTTTGTTATTTTTTTAATATAGTCCAGTAGTAAGCTGAGGTGAGTACAGCGACTTTTGCCCTAGTTGGCAGTCGCCAGATGGCCTCCTAAAATAAAAGAAACAACAACCCTAAGTAGGCTAGTCTGAGAAATGGTTATCTTGCTTGGAAACATTGTAGCACTCATCTGGAAATGCAACTTTTTTTCATCAATCTACATTTATCAAGATTTCAACTTCAATCAGTTTTGCCACAAAGTGGGATTGGTGCTATTCAATGCCACTCCCCACTCCCTCATATGCTCTAGTAAATCCACAGCCACTCCTAATTTTTTCCAGGCCAAATTGGCTATTCATAGTTATGGAGTGCTATGGGCTGGCCATATATGCCTTACTTGCAACATAAATACTCCCATACATTCTTAGTAGCTGCCATAATGTTTTTCTTATCTACAAGACCATAAGCTTTCTCCAGCGCTCCATCCACCCATCACACACTGTACACCTATCCCTTGTTTTTCAGTTAGTTCACAGTGTAAATACTTGCTCCACCCCTCCCCACTCTAAAGCCACCTTTTTTCTTTCTCTATCAATCCATCATTTATCCTTATTTGCTCAGATTTTTTTCTTTTTCTTGTATTCTTTTCTCTTTTCTTTTCTTTCCCTTTTCTTCCTCTTTTTCTAAAAAAAAAAAATCATTTCATTTTATAAGCTACTAGTCACAGTGCAAATATTTGATCCACACACATACATCTTACCCACTAAATCCCTCCCCTTTATTTATCCACCATCAATCCCTCATATATTCTTATACACCTGAAAAAAAAATTTTATTCACTTTACTTACAGCATTCCCCTTTACCCGTATACAACAGTACTATTACTTTATTCTTCCAATCCTCAGGCACTCTTTCACTTTCAGATGCTTTACAACACTGCCACCAGACCTGCTCCATAACAAAATCCCCAGCACTTGTTAGCATATCAGTGATTATATTTTCTACTCGAGCTGCCTTCCCATTTTTCAGGCCTCTCATAGCACCAACAACCTCTTGCATGATTCTCTTTTCTATACCCCATTACAACACTCTATTTACGCCCACGAAGCTAATCATATTTAAATTAGTTGCCCACATTATACAACTTAAAGTATTCTCGCCATCTACTTTTGACCTCACCAGTACCCTGTCATTCTTAGTGTTTGCTTCTTCCTTAAATCCACTTGGATTGGGCAGCTGTCCATTTGTTTCTTCCTTAAATCCACTTGGATTAAGCAGCTGTCCATTTGTTCCTTCAATTAATCCAGAGGAATGAGAGTAAGAAGTGTTTATGGTGTGGGTGAGTTTGGGACTGAATGTGTTCTGTGGTGTTATGGGTATATAAGAAGAATGTATGGAAATAGACGGGAGTGAGAAGAATTAGGAGAACGCATAAAAGGTGGGTAGATTATCTGAATGGGTAAGAGTGAAAGTGCTGATGGAGGACGAAGTGGATGATATAGTTTATGATAGGCATGCAACGGGGGTGTTTTAGGAGCCTTGTGCCCAGGGATGCACCCTGGCCGGACCGGGTGCTACATCACATAGCACCCCATCACTATGGTGGGGTCATTGGGGGAGGCAAAATGATGAGTAGTTTTATGCTTGATAAAGTGTGAAAAGGAGTGGAGGCTGCTTTTACTGACATGCATTGATATGCGCCAACCCCTTGTGTGAAATGTTGATGTCTTGTCTCAGATCAAACATCCATTCCCTTCCATTCCCTTCTTTCCCACATCACATCTATCCATTCCGTTCCATTCACCCACCCAATTCCCCCAGCCTGGCAGGACGGGGTCGTGACATTTTCCCATGTGTCATGCCTCTTAGAATGAAACCTTTGTGAGAATGGCTTACCAGGCCAGTGGTCCCATATCATGGTTTAGTCGTATTTTCTGATGCACTGGAGGATGGTATGTGTATCCTTCCTTCCCCACAGGCGAGAAGAAGGTACCAGTTTCCCACAAACTGTTGTTGGCTTCTTTCAACCCCAATAAACCCCCTTTTTTTATGTGCTGAAATCCTTTAGCACGGGAGGGAATCTCATCTCTACTAATCTTTTTGTATATTTCTCTTATTATATCTTTATTATTATTTTCCTAGACACAAATCTTGTTGCGCATATTGTCAACCTTTGATTGTGGGTTGTGCGCTTTATATGTTTATTCCAGGATGTGACATTTGCATTCTCTACCTCTTTAATAACCTTAGGTTAATATTTTTTTGTATCAAAGTGATTTTGTGTTGATAGAGGGTGAAGTTGAGATGGTGATAAAATTGAATGCTGTTTTGTCTTTCCCCAGGATCGCCAACGTGTGATTACTCGGTTTCAGTTGTCAGCTGGTAAAGGTGTTTTTGTGGAGGAGGGATCTGTTACTATTTATGACATCTTGTCGCATTTAAGTCTGGGTGGACCAATTATTGTTCTCGTCAATGCAAACCTTCTAAACTGCGATTCGTAAGTGGTGTTCATCTACTTTTCTACTCAGGGTGATTTTGTTGCACAAGTATTGAATGTATACTCGAGGTGTTCTTAGAGAGTGGTAGTTTTATTGGGTCATGCAGTGATTTATAGTTTGTATTGTAGTTGCTAGGATTTTTGAAATCTTTGAAGTGAGCGAATGGCTCCTTAGATTTGAATCTTGTTCTATCAACAAATATGAAGTTAGTGTTGTCAGGGTGTTTTATAGATGATTTAAGGATAAGACTTGTCCACTCATTGCCCTTTTTCCTTACAGATGCCATCAGAATGGATTCGCACTGAAGGCTTGTATTCCCTGTTCACCCTCTCCGCCCTTCCAAGGTCACTATATAGTCCTCGTGGGTTTTAACTATAACCTCAGTAAAATTTTCTATAGAAATCCGGGGCGAAAGGAAGGCCTTTGTTCGATGAGTTTTTCTGCCTTCGATAAAGCGAGAAAGAGTTTTGGAACTGATGAGGACATTATTTTTATCCATAACTTTGGTATAGAAGATTAGGGGATTATGGGTAGAAGTCACGGCTTAGATAAATCATTGAAGATTTTTTTTTAAGCTTTTTGCTCTAAGAGAGATCCAAGACCCGCTCGCAAAGTAGTTTTGTGAACCAAGGAAACCTATAGGGAGAGTTGGATGAAGAATTCAGCCAACTTTAAAGTTTTGCAAGGTTAGCTCCATGTTATTTTCCTGCAGGTTGTATTTGAAACTTCCCAAAGATCAGTTGAAAACCTTGTGATAAGTAGTAGCTAAGGGTTGTTGCTGTTTTATTTTTCAGGTATTTATTTTACGCCCTGTTTTTTATGTTTATTAAGTTAGACATCGGAATTTTTTTGTCAGAAATGTTTTGAGTCTCATCTCTTCGTTTGACAATACCCAAAGCAGCCATTTACTAATGTAAAAACATTATAATCAGTATGTCCAAAGACCGGTCGTTGGTAGGCAGGTGGCGCCATTCTTCCCTCGCATTGTGAATAAGATTTCCCGACCAGATCAGGAAATGCGTATAAAGATCAGAATGACAATCACTGGTAATCCCAAAACACTACGGTTCAATCCTGATTGGCGGCAGGGAGGGGTAGGGTTGTATTGTGGCTATTTCACATAAACCAGCGATGGTGGAACTCTTCGTGCGCCGGAGGAGGGAAATGTTCCGCCTTAGGGGTATATAGATATGTCTGCCTCCTTATATGAGACCTTGTGAAGGTGAGAGGGAAACGACAGCGGTGTTGTAATTAACTATATGCTTGATGATGCGTGTTGAGTTACCCCCGCAGGAGTATGATCGTATCTACCCAAAGGGCGGCCAGCTCATGGGACCATTGAAAATTATGTTTGTGCTAACTGGGATTGAACTCCCGCCTTGACGTCAGAAATCCAACGCCGTATCTGCTAGCTAACGCCAGCTCCCTAGGAAAATAGGGAATTGCAAGTTTGGGGGGGGGGGTCATTTAATGCATTCATGGGAGTCTTGTACGATAGAGAGGGTTCCTAACTCACGTTTCGGTGCATTTGACCCCTGGGTGCGTCCACACTACGCCTTATACGACGCGTGGCTGACAACATGTCTATTTCATTACTATCTCCTGACGTGGGGAAAATTGGCGTTGTCCTTCTAGGGTCTGTTTTCCTGCCCCTTTTACCCCATAGGAAATACTGGCCAGGTAGGGAGATCGTGAAAACCATACCATGACCCCTGGTTAATGGTTTCTTGTTCAGTATCTCCATATTTAGTTGTATTTTCCCTGAACTAATATAAATGGGGGCTGGGGTCCCTAATAAAGCCACTATTGGTGTACAAATTGATTTGAAGTTTTAACTGCCTCCCGATTTGTGTTTTTTTCGTTCCCTTGGCATCGCCTGTTTGCCTCTAATGGCTAGCTAGAGCAATTATAGTGACCTGTGTGGAGTTCATCAAGGTAGATTTTGATACTTCCAGTCTCCTTTTTGGTTAAAAAAGGTCACCCAAATTCGTTAGAGCGTTTAACGCCTATTCTCGTTTTCGACATGTTTTTTTTTTTGCCTGTTCGCTCTGTAACAAGGGATGTATGTAAATCCCACAACTGTTTTTTGAGTCTGGCAACGTAGCGTAGTTGCGTGCACTTTCCTATGCGTATATGATGAGTTAGTTTTAATGAAGGAATGCTTTGAATCATTTTTCCTATTCCCACTATTCGTTGGTCGCCCTTCATGGCACCATCAACGCAGCCTTAACGCAAGGTGTTACGAGTCCATTCAGCTTAACCTCGTTTTGTATTATTGGAGATTGGTAGTAGGACGTTGTTATTCACGTGAAGACTTCTTAGGGAGATTTTGGTACATCACTGGTTGTCATCCTCAGAGGAGTATCTGTTCTTCAATGCCGCTTGGCTCAGTTGGCTGATTTCGTTTTAGGGGGTTCGCTAAGAAATGGGTTTTGTTTCGTTTTTACTCGAGCGCAATAGAAACGAAGTAGCGTCGCCAAAAGGTTTTTAAGGATAAATCTGTAAAGTGGGTAAGATTAAGTGAAAATATGTGGGAGAGAGATAATCGCAGATCCCCTAGTAGACTTTGAGACCGGGCAAGCAAACTGCGGCTGTTGGGGTCTGCAAGGCGCAGGTGCACAGAATGAGGCCCTTGGCTTATAGTTCAAGTCATTGCGACTCCTTGGGTATCTCTAGAACTGTTTTAAAGTGGTTTCGCTCTTATGTCCATCTGATACTCCTGTTCACATCGGGGGTGAAGTCTCGCGGTCAGCTGCTATATTCTACTCTTGTTTCTCAGGGTTCTGTTCTTGGCCGGTCCTCTTTCATATCTACCTCCTTCCTCCTGGCCTTGGTCTGCGTCGCCTCGGTCTATCCTTCAATTTCTATGCTGTTGATACGCAAATATTTCTCTCCTCCCGAACTCGTTGGCCGTGACCTTCACTAATCCATTATCCGCATAGGACACGATTACCTAATGGCTATCGGATTACTTCCTCAAACTCAACCATGACAAAACAACGACAGGTTTACATTGAGTGAATTTCGTGCGTGGACACCGCCCCTGTTCCGGACGATGTCCTGTATGCCATGCTTCGACACTAGGTGAGCCATGCATGGCCTTTCTGTTAAATTTGTTCAACAGGATCTGGACAGAGGGTATCCTCCCAGCCTCCTGGCGAATGGCTACTGTGCTAGCTTTTCACAAACCGGGGAGGGATCGCTCTACCCCGGTCAGTTTCCGCCCAATCTCTCTAACCTCATTTTGCAAGTTGCTAGAGAAATAGGTAAATGTTAGAACAGCATGGGCCACCTGTATTTTGTACAGCTGCAGCTTGCGCAAGTTCCACGCCACGTCGGTTGTTTTGCTCCGACTGGAAAATGTCTTCCGCGAGACCTTCCTTCGTAGACAGCACTACCTCACGGTGTTTTTCGATCTGGAAAAGGCCTATGATACCGCATGGCGATACGGTATCATTGAGACTCTTCACACGATGCCTTGATCATCAACGGTATCACCTCTGTGCTGCCGGAAGATGTTCTCGCTACGCCCTACGTGGACGCACTTTCGATCTCTTTTGGTGCAGCCCAGATGCCAACTCTGGAGCGTCGACTCCAACAGGCATTGAACCGCTTCTCTCGCTATGCCGAGCAGCACGGGTTTCGGTTTTCCTTTGCCAAGACTAAGGTGGTGCACTTCTGTCTCATATCCACGGGCCCACCCCGACCCGGATTTGTTGCCAAATGGGTTTCGACTGGAAGTGGTGGATTCGGACAGTTTCCTCGCTTTCGTTTTCGACCGACTCCTCCCCTGGCTGGCTCATATTTGCAGCCTTAACGTCTCTTGTATCCGCGCCATTGACATGCTTCGTTCCGTGACGTTCAGCGCTTGGGGCGCTGATAGGGCTACTGCCTTGCTTTTTCTCCCCATCCCTTGTTCGAAGCTTGACTACGGCTGCGAGTTTTATGCATCCGCAGCCGAGCGGGAATTGCGGAAGGTGTCTCCGCCTGCCCACCTGTGCCTTCGGCACGTCCCCCATTAAGAGCCACGTTGTCGATGCTGGGGAAAGGCTACTCGCTCTGCGCAGTGCATTATGCGCCTGTACGCGCGAGCCCGGCGCCTCCCTGAGTCGCTATCGCCTGTCACTGCATCCGCATCCAATCCTGACGGTGCCTATCTCGTCGAGAGACACCAGTCATACCCTAAACCTTTTGAGTTTAGTGCTAGGAAACTTTTTCGAGAGGTCAGTGTAGCTCTCGGGCCGGTGGCGCCCCTGGTTCTGCTGAGGACGCCACCCTGGAGGGTACCACCTTTGACTATTTGTGGCCACGCCTCTGCCTCCAGAGCTTCTAGAGCGCCGGGAGTTTTGCGTTCGGCCTTTTGGGAGAACACTTCGTGTCACGCTGGATACGTGCCAGTGTATACGGATGGCTCCAAATCCCAGGAGGGGAGCCGGTTCCAAGCCGCCCACACTATTGTTACGACTGCGTTGTCCCCCAGACTGTTCGCCACGTTATTGTTGAAAGTCTCAGTCTAGGTGATCTTCGAGCACGTTACCTGTCCCTCTACCGGAACGAGGGGGTTCTCTATCGCTTTTCATTTGTACTCGGTACGGGTTCGTGTGCACACACTTGGGGACTAGCTGAATTTTGGGAGCCTTTATTTTATTTGACTCTTTGTCGTAGTAGGTCGCACGTTTCTGCCTCCCATCGATGCCAGAGCGTGCTTCCTTCTTATTCTTTTCTTTTTGTTTTTTTGGTCTTTTTTTATATTTGTTTTGTTTTTTTTTAGCTCGCCTAGCATTAGGCTGTAAGGTGATTACAGCAATGTACCTTTGTCTTAGTAGGCACTAGGCAGCCGCCAGATGGGCTCTTTAAAATAATCCACTGCCGAAGGGGTATTATATCCACACATCCTCGACATAGATTGGGTGCCTCCTCCTGTGTCACGAACAATTTCTGCTTGCTAGTTGATGTCATAAACACTAATAACGTATATCTTCCGCACCCACTACAACGAGGGGCCATGATTCCCTCGGCCTTGCTAGGAACTGATATTCTGATCTTTATGCGAATTTCATTATCGGTGGGGCATCTCGTCTACGATTGAAAATGGACGAATGGCTGAACATGACAACTTACTATACTTCCCTCAAGGTTTAGATCGAGATTAATGATTCTTGATCTAGTTATTCAGACTAGGTATATAAATCTTAGGATTTGGGTAGACAAAGGACTCTCCAATGCTATTCGGTCTTCGTCTATGCACGTTTTTAAGCAATAATTAATTATTATGACGATCATCACCACCTAAATACACTTCATCCCTTCAGAACCTTCACTCCTTTTCTCCTCCCTGCCCTCATGCCCACTACAGCAGAAACAACACACACACACACACACGGAGTTGTACTCCAACTATGAAACCTACTAAGCAATCACATCGCTCCCTCATTCTCTTCCTCCCTCCTTTCATGCCCACTACAGCAAAGACAACAGACATACACACACGGAGTTGTACTCCAATTCTGAAACCTACCAAACATCATTATCTCCTCTCTGCCCCTATGCCGACCACGGCAGAGACAACAGGCATACTCCCCCAATTCGTTGCACACCGCCTTCGAAACCTACCCTTAATCTCCCCAGCGATCGGAGGGAGCAGAGTTTATCTGCTTCTTGGGATCACTCAACAACCACAACACTAGCTCGATACGCCCGCCCGCAATCGCCAAAGAAGAGGAACACTTTTCCAGACACACCATAATCACCCTCTCCAGACTCAGTTCTAGTCACCTCCCTATTCTTACAATATTATTAGCACCTAACAAATCAATTGAACCACACAACTTGCCCTAGGTGCAACAAACACTGAAAATTCCGAGTACCGGATGGAACAGTGTCCAATTTTGGCCACCCCCTCCTTCAAACACACAATGTTTCATCAGTCAGAAATCTGTAGGTCTGCCCCTCCACGATGGCGACTTTCCTCCGGGACGTGGGTTGGCCTGGATACCAACCCTGCGAGCAAAAAAGTAAATAGACAAAAAGGCGTATGTGCATGCGACAACGAGTGCCGACGCGGTCGTGTCATTTTTCATTCAAAGATTTATTAATTATGGCAATTACGAGTTGGGTTTCTGGTCATGTTTGTGGTTTTTCTATAGTCTTAGGGGTCCAAGCTCCTAGATATCGTCTCCAAGCTCACCTATCACATTTCCTTCAGTCAACCCAAATGAAATTGGAGAGCTTTGATTTGGGGGCGAGTCTTGGACCTATTTTAGTATCTACTGGCCACTATTTAGTTTGGCGGGGTAAGGATATCTCGAAGACACTCCTATTGGTCCGAGTTGAAACTGCCTTTGAGCTCTCCATTTCGGTATGTGGTACCTCTCCTTTGCTTCGTGAAGGACGGTATTTTATTCGAATAATTGTTTACCAAATTGTACACAAGGAGCTTTGCTTCTTCAACTTGTGCACTGACGCTTTTACCATCAGCTTCTAACCTCCTTGAGGAGGGCGTATGCCTCCGCTATGTGATGCCGGTTAAACTCGCAAAATTTGTAATAAAACGCCTTAATGGTAGCTTCACCATTGTAGATTAGATTCTTCTTGATGACCTAATCCACAAAGCACAGTAATATTGTTATTTAGCCCCGTATTTAATGATTTTAATTGACCACAGTTCTGCTCTTGTGACAAATCCTGCTGCCCTTGCATTTAATAGAACGATGTCCAAAATCCCTTAACAAATCACTGCCTTCAGAAGTCCTATAAATATAGGGTTTAACTTTTAAGTTCTGCGCCATTTTACCGACGTGGCTTTGCCCGCGCGGTGCTTGACTCTTTTAAGGGGGGTGGGGGGACTGCACCACCGAGATCGTTTGCTTATATTCACACCCAGGGTGGGGGCTCAACCCCCTCTGTTAGTAATAAGGTGTAACTGAAGCAATACTATTGCGTTGTTGAATGTAGAATTCTCTAATTTAATACTTCTTGAAGACGTGTGAAAAACAATGTTGCTCATTTAGATATGCTGTAGTTTCTAGAGAAGGGTACTAAAAAAGAATTATTTTCAGATGGTTCTTGAAAAAGTTTGGGGTTGGGAAGGGATAGTATTTTTGTGTCGTTGGGTTCTAGCGATTTTTCATAGTACTCTTTTATTTTCTCACTCTACCAAAGTTCAAAAGTTTAGCCTTCGCTGATTAAGTAGATTTTAAAACTTTTTGAGATTGTAATTTTGTTGCAAATAAAGTTTATGTAATTTTAATTTATTTTTGTATCCTTCCGCTATAGTGGAAACTGGAAGTTTAATTTAATATTGGACAGAAACACTGGAACCATGGTTATGGCATATCTAGTCAATTTGGGGAAGCAACTAATAATGATCAGCATAGAACTTTGAATCGATTCGAGGACAGCCCGAGAAGGTAGGCGAAATCTACACAAGACCCTTGGATCGATTCAAGGACAGCCAGAGAAGCAAGGAAAAAAGTGCGTAAGACCTTTGGATCGATTCAGTGATAGCCCGAGAAGGAAGGCGAAATCTACACAAGACCCTTGGATCGATTCAAGGACAGCCTGATAAGCAAGGGAAAAGCTGCATACGACCTTTGGATCGATTCAATGACAGCCCGAGAAGCAAGGAAAAAAGTGCGTAAGACCTTTGGATCGATTCAATGGCAGCTACCCTGAGCGTTGTCAGGATAGTTAGAATTAGACGAAGGTTAAAAATGAACCTGCCTTGCCTCACCTCTTGTGCTGGAGTTCCCTCGTTGGTTTTGCCTTTTTCAGGAGGAGGAACGACGTCTGACTCCGTACTGCTCACAATGTTGCTCTCGGTGAAGACCCGTTCGCACCTTTAGGGCATGAATATCCATTTCAATCCTCTCTAGAACGGATAAAACACCCGAAACCTGGGAGGATTCATCCTGAGGGAGTCCTGGCCGGTTGTAAGGAGCTCCGGCCGGTGACTTAACCTGAGAAATGGATACATGTGTGTTTATTTACATCATTAAACGACCCATAGCCTGCATTTCCCCAGTTAATGAAAGGGTTGTTATACAGGACGTCAGCCGCCTCTGCCATATTTTCGACGTTCGCCGGGGAGGACATTAAAAGAAGGGGTTTAATTTGATCCGGCATCCCACGCTTGAATATTTCGGTTATGAGTGGCTCGAGTTGGTCAAGCTGTCCTTTGGCATGTGCGAGGACTTTGAGATGGTTAAAAAAATGCGCGGGACGCCTTTCCCCCCATCTCCTGCGTATCGAGAAGGATCCGCAGGTCCTCTATTTGCGATCTCCCAAATTGCTCCTTGAACCTAACCCAAGAATCGGCAATTACCCCATCCAGCAAAATATTCTTAAAAACAAAAAAGATACTCAGAGGTAATTTCGGGGCTACGACGGTCTTCCCACCAGCCAATGGGATTTTGTGAGTTGAATGGTGGCAGCTGAACCATAGAGGGAGTGGGAGGCGAATGCGGGGAGAACGCTTGCGTGGGGGCGAAAGTGGTTGAATAGGTCATGGTTGTTACTGGGGAAGATGTATGGGGGGAGGGGGCCTTCTTTATTATATTTATTTTTCTTATTTATCAAATCTATTTATTACTTCTTGACTGAAGATGCCCCTTCAAACATTGACTCCATTTATCTGACTTAATATTTTTGTAGGCTGAGATTCTTTCTTCTTTAAGTTGGGTTGGGTTAGTTCTTGATCTCGATGTGATGATTCCTTCCAAATTCTTCTGATCACGTGACGATATCTTGTTGATTTGATGACGTGATGATTTCTTGATGAGTTGAGACTAGTTAGCCCTTGAAGTCATTTTCCTTGAGTTCCGTTTTCTTCTGGAGGCGATCCATTTATCTTGAGTCTTCTTGAGTTGTCCTTAAAGCATTTTTCGTCGTCTCCGTTTTCTTCGAGAATTTTCTTCGTAAAAATTGTGGACTGTGGGATCGATCGCGGGTCTTTTGAACCCAGAAGCCAGCACTCTGCCGTCACGCTACGGCGAAGTCCGCTTTGACTCGGTAATTTAATGGGCTATTTATATTCTCGCTTTTGGAAGGAAGTTTTTCTCTTATACATCTTCGCACCCCTACACAGATTCCTTTCTAGAACGCGGAGCGAATTTGAGGATTGGGAAGAGACTAGTCTTGGATTTCTTAATCGAGGATTACTAGTAGCTCTCCCTCCCCGGTCTCCGAGTCTGCGGGATGAGTGGAGTTAATTGAGTGGGATTGAGGAGAGCGAACGAAGCCTTGTCTCTTAATCAAGGAGTAATAATAACATCTTCCCGGATCTCATTGAGTTCCCACAGCACCTTTTCTTAATCTCTAGTAGGAGAGCAGGTGCAGGTTGTAACGAAGATCAGAAGATTGTTCGGCCTTTGAGGGTCACCAGTTATGGGGGGGTGGGGCATATTATATTTCTTTATTTCTTGATTGAAGTGCCCCTTGAAATATTTGTCTTCCATTTATCTGACTTGGTATTTCTTCCTTGATGAATCTTCCATTTAACTTGCATTTATCTGATGTGATGATCCCTTCCAAATTCTTGATCAAAGTGATGTTTTCTTCTTAATTCTTGATGACGGGATGAGTTCTTCTTGATGCGTTGAGACGAGTTAGCCCTTGAAGTCGTTTTCTTTCCGTTTTCCTTGACATCGGTTTTCTCTTGAGTCGATTTCTTGAGTTGTCCATAAGGCGTTTTCCGTTTTCTTCTGAGATCTTCTCGGTAAAAATTGTGGACTGTGGGATCGATCTCGGGTCTTTTGAATCCAGAGGCCAGCCCTCTGCCGTCACACTACGGCGAAGTCCGTTTTGACTTGGTAATTTAATGGGCTATTTATATTCTCGCTTTTGGAAGGAAGTTTTTCTCTTATACATCTTTGCTCCCCTACAGATGCTTGCGTGGTTGTAACTGTGCCCGAAGTTGGGGCGTAACTTGGGGCTCCGTTATAATCCTTTTATAAAGTATTAAAAGTGTGTGTGTGCATGCACAAATCCAATTCACTCGCTTGAAGGTAAAAAAAAAATGAAAAAAATTATCGAATTTTTATCACTCTTTGTCCTAATTACTGTATTGATAATTAATTCTATGAAATTGCTAAGGAAGAACTTAAGGATGTTAAGGCAAACTTAGGATTGATAAACGACACGTGTCGAAAATGAAATTCTACGCGAGAAAAAATTGAACTGCGTGGTCCAAAAAAATGACACGTGACGGTAAAAATTAATTTATTATTACGAATGAATGAATGGATAGGAGATAATTAAACTAGTATGGGCACCATTTATAGGTTGTTAGGTGGTTATTGTGCCAATATACTAGATAGCTCAGGTCACAATAAACCCCCAAACCTATATTTTTGTTATACAAGGGGAATGAAGTTAATTGCTAACGGGAAGTCTGAATTTGTAGACGAAATTTCCTTAGGCCTAAATCGGCGACGTCGTGGGAATACGTGAATTAAGAACAAAGAGTTACGAAAAATATATATTATGGAATGAACAGTTATGATTAAAGGGAAATTATACATTATGATTTGATTGAATTTTACGCGGGTGAATTAACTTTGCATGAGTTAATGAGAATTACAGTATACATATGATGATTGATAATTAGATTGACAATTATTAATTAGATTATAGTTGAATGTTAAATGAGTAATTATAAATGTATGATAACTATTTATATGGGTTGATAAATAGATTATATGACCAATTAGATTATATAGTTAAATGGATTGGGTAAATATTAAATAGATTGATATTTATAAATATTGGTATAAATAGATTGTATGGATTAAATTTGATACATAAATAGATTATATAAATAGATCATAACGGAGTTGGAAGGGTCTGAAATGAGAGAAGAGTCACGCATTAAAACGAGATTCTTTCGGGACATATTTAATCAAAAAATACTATTCAAATATTACAGACCTGTTTACTGAAGCAGCTGAGGAACACGAATGAACCTCATTTATTTTATTTAAAGACGCTTGTGAGAGCGGGAGTAACAATCTCCCGAATTAAGTCAGGGTTACCAACCTGTCTTGAAATAATATATATATATATATATATATATATATATATATATATATATATATATATATATATATATATATATATATATATATATTATAGTTATGATTAAATATTTCCACTTGTATGGGTATAGACCGTTACACTTCGTCATGAACCGAATGCCTTACGGACTTCGTAACAGTGGTCAGACCTTCCAATGGTTCATGGATCAGGTTCTGAGAGGTCTTCCCTTGGTATTTTGTTATATAGACGACCTCCTGATAGCATCTTTGTCTTTAGAGGAGCATTTCCTCACCTTCGCCAGATTTTTGCATGTTTTGATGAGTATGGTATCGTACTCAACACTTCTAAGTGTATCTTTGGTGTCACACAACTCTCCTTTTTGGGACAAAGTTGAAGTTATCCGGGCTTTTCACCGACCTGCTTCGCTAAAGCAACTTCGTAGATTCTGTGGGATGGTAAACTTTTACCCCAGAAACAAGATCAAGATACGCAAACACTGCGTCAGTCTTCTCAAATCGTCGTTCGCGAGATCGACTTGCCGGACAGTCCTTCCAGGCGCATCATAGTTGACTATTCAATTTCTGACTGTCTTCGTCCTCTCATTCATCTCGCTTACCGTCGGCACATTTTTGACCAGACTCACGGTGTCTTCCCCTGGCATTCGAGCAACTCGCAAGCTCATCACATAACGTTATGTGTGGCCAGGTATGAACGCCGATGTGGCCAAATGGACCCGCGCATGTCTGTCTCGTCAACTTGCAAAGGTTCAACGCCACACCTCGTCCCCTCTGGCTGCTTTTCCACTTCCATCAGCACGTTTTGACGCCGTTCACATCGATCTGGTTGGTCCTCTTTCCTTTTCGCGTGGTTACACTTACCTTCTGACCATGATAGATCGTTTTACATCTTGGCTAGAGGCAGTTCCTATCCCCGACATCAGAGTTTCCACTGTAACTCGAGCCTTCGTTTCAGCCTGGGTTGCTCGTTTTGGTGTCCCGTCAACGATCATGACTGATCGAGGTAGCCAATTTGAATCCCACCAATGGGATGCACTCATGTCAGTGCTTGGCTCCTTTCGTCTCCGTACCACTAGCTACCATCCCCAGAGTAACTCTAAGATGGAACGTTTACACAGGACTCTCAAAGGAAGCTTACGCTCCACTGACCCTAACATCACTTGGGTGACAAGCTACCCTTAATTCTCCTGGGAATTTGTGCCTCCTTGCAAGAGGATTTGAATTACTCTGCTGCGGAACTCGTCTATGGTACGCAACTTCGTCTTCCGGGTAAATTCTTTTCTTCCGCTGACTGTCCTCTTCTTTACGACATAAATCCTGCTACATACGTACACAATTTAGTACGGGCGATGTCTGAGGTAAAGCCGACCGCGACAAGAGTGCCCGCTAATCAGAAATCTTTCGTGCCAAAGGAGATGGCAGCTTGCTCTCATGTGTTTGTCCGTCGCGATTCCAATGGCAAATTCCTGCAACCTGTCTATGATGGTTCCTTTCTCGTCGTCTCCAGGAAGCCGAAATTCTTTGTACTGCAGCTTGGCACCAAGCAGGATACGGTTTCCATCGATCGGCCTAAGCCCGCTTTCATAGAAGCCGTTTATCTGGAACAGCCACTACCTTTCTCTTCCACTAATATAGGTCCAGTGGTCATCCCAGCCTACCTTCCGAACCCTTCCTCGGTTCTTTCAAATCAAACTGCAACTTTTCATCCTACCTCTTTACTCGCAAACCCTCCGCCAACCATCTCTACACCTACAATTCTTCTTCCCAACTGCTGCCGCCTTCCTTTTTGTTGCAGGACCACTCGACAGCAGCTGGAGAACACCAAGCGACCAACGCGCAACTCCCGACAGTCGCCTTTTCGGGAGGTCCAGAACAATTTCCCGCATCAATTGAGTGGCACTACTAATCGCCACCTGACCCGCAATCCGAGTCAGCCAATTAGCACTATAACCCGTT
Organism: Ceratothoa steindachneri; assembly: GCA_963969495.1. Classification (NCBI taxonomy): domain Eukaryota; kingdom Metazoa; phylum Arthropoda; class Malacostraca; order Isopoda; family Cymothoidae; genus Ceratothoa; species Ceratothoa steindachneri. Next base: position 47,215,421 of record OZ018332.1, read on the forward strand.
CTGGACGCGTTGTAACGAGGCCTCGCCGCTATATAGACCAAGATTTATGTAAATACCTTGTGTTGTGTGAGCTTCGCCCTCGGTGGGGTAGTATGTAAAGGTCTTTACCCCTACAAGTGTAAATATTTATTTCTAACTGTATATATATATATATATATATATATATATATATATATATATATATATATATATATATATATATATATATATATATATAAAATTTCAAGAAGGGTTTTAACCCTGACATAAATCATGAGATTGCTACCCACGTTCTCCCGAGCGTCTTAAAATCAAACCCATGAGGTTCATTCACTTTGATTGGTTCATCGTAATCAGGTCTGTAAATTGAATTGTAATTTTTTAGCTAAATATGTCCCAAAAGAATACCGAATTAATGCATGGTTCTTTTGTCATTTACATACCCTCCTAACTCCGTTATAATCTATTTAATAATCCATATAATCTATTTAACCAATTAATAATTACCAAATGACCAATTACTTTTTATAAATTCTAAATCTATTTACCAAACTACTGTATTTACAAATTACTATTTAACAATCTATTTAATAATTTATTTAGCAATCACTTTATCCAATGTAATCTATTTATCATTCCATAAAACAATTTAAACTATAATCTATTTAACCAATTAATAATTACCAATTACTATTTATAATCTATTTAACAATCTATTTATCATCCCATAAAACAATCTGAACCCTATAAAAGCTGCATAGTACCCCTGGATAGATTCAAGCACATCCTGAGAAGCAAGGCGTATTATTATGCAATTAATTAGTGTTTTATTTAGCCTAGATAGAATATAAGAATTAATCACGTAATAAATTTTGAGTTGAAAATTGAATGAATTTAGGCCTAACGTCCGGGAATCGACAGTTAACGCTTTTGCGAACTAGGAGTAGTGGAAGAATGAACGATAACAAAAATATAATTTATTAGCAATTGAAAACAGGACTGATTGAATATAACTTGGTATACACGAGTTACGGCTTAATGGATATTAAAAGGACGATGAATAGGAAGTTAAATAAATGGGATCACAATACGATATTAAATTAGATGTTAACAGTAGTGTTAATAAAAGTGGATCTATGGTGGGTCTTTGTCTTCTCTGCTATAGTAAGCCTTGCCATCCCTGCAGGTGGGGCTCGCCTTTTTAGTGGTAATTATTCGTACCAATAAGTTGTTTGATTGCCCGATTAGTGGAAACGTTGCCACTCAAATTAGTGAGCTTCGTAGGATAGGGGCAACGCTTGCCACCGGTAATGGTAACAAGTTAATTGAATGTGCCACGAAAATATCCCTTTAGGTGACCTTGTACTTGATCCGAGAAGATGGTACCAGCTGGGATGAATAAAAGAATCTATAGTTGCAAACAAGTCTCTGTTTATTAATTTCACCTTGCACCGAATAAGAAATACTTCGAATACAATTCCAAGATTCGACTTAACGACAAAGTAATGCGGGAAAATGATAGAGCGACAGGACGATTATAATAATCGAATTATTGAATTAATGAACGCGTAACAATAATGAATTACTAATAATGAATGCCCTTTCTAGCATCTCTGCACCCGTTTATAAGGGGGAGTAACGTCCATCGAGTAAGCCTACAAATGACGCTGGCGCACGTGATTGGCTTCTCATTCCCTTAGCTCACCTCTTGATTGTTTTAAATTAATCCCTTATTTAATTTTGATTGGGTGGTGGCTAAACTGCCATACCTCGTTATTGATCAATATTTCTAGAAGTCGGAACTTTATCATAAGTCATACATTTGTAAAATTTTTGGCTATCTTTCTTACAGAATGGTGAAATGCTTTATCACACGCCCTGTAATTACCTCAAGACATTCTTAGTATCTCAATGTATATTCTCTGGCGCCCGTCTGACTTAAGCCCAGATACGAAAGCTACCACTATATTACAGTGAGAAAATCGAGCCTTTACCTCGAAATTCCAGACTCTCCAAGCGATAGGATTCCGCTGTGTAGGGTATCTACATGTACACCCTTCAGGTGAATACATGTGTGCCCTACAGATCACAATGATATATAATTTTGGATGTACGATAATAGTATGTTAGCTATCACAATGGTAATAGTAAATTAGCGTCTGCAATGAATTAAAAATATATATTAATAACCTACTCACGGTTGAGATGAATTTATTAACCAGATTGGGGAACTCTTTTGCACAAACCTTGCGAGTCTGGAGATGCGAGCACGATGAGGCAGAGTTAAGACGATTGGGATATATTTTAAACAATGTAGTTCTCGGGGAATTTGGTTATATAGGGGAAATCTAATTTGTTTATATATATATATATATATATATATATATATATATATATATATATATATATATATATATATATATATATATATATATATATATATATATATATATATATATATATATATATATATATATATATATATATATATATATATATATATATATATATATAAGAAAAATTATTGCAGTAACGCAATTAATTATGCGGTGGCTATCTGAGAGAACGCCTATTTTAAGTGTTACCTTCTCGTGTATGTGAGAAGAGCTCCTTCCGCGGGTTTGGATGAAGACTGTGTCTGCCACAATTAGCCTTTTAACCGCATATATATAATAACTTTTGTGGTAGTGCAGATTTACATTATGATAATTTATTTGAATTATTTTTAGTAATACAGAAATCATTATATACACCCTTGAATCTTATCAAGGACAACCCTAGAAGCAAATCGAAAGCTATAAAAAAACCTTTGCATCCATTCAAGGACCGCCCGAGAAGCAAGACAATAGCAATTAAAACCCTTGGATTGATTCAAGGAGAGCCCGAGAAGCAAAAGGAAACCTACATATGATAGACCTTCAGATCTATTGAAAAGGCAGAACTAGAAGCAAAGCGAAAGCTACAAAAGACCTTCGGATCGATTCAATGACCGCCCGAGAAGCAAATCGAAAACTACATAAGACCTTCGGCTCGATTTAAGGACAGCCAGAGAAGCAAAAAAAAAGCTACACGAGACCTTTGAATCGATCAAAGGAAAGCCTGGGAAACAAGGCAATAACAATACTGACCCTTGGATCGATTCAAGGACATCTCGAGAAGCAAGGTGAAAGCTATATAAAACCTTCGGATCGTTCCCAGAACATCTTGAGAAACAAGGCGAAAGCTGCCTTAGACTAATAGATTCAATGTCAGAACGACAAGCACGGCAAAAGCTACAAAAGAGCTTGGATCGATTCAAGAACAGACCGAAAAGCCAGGCGAAAGTTACATAAAAACTTTGGATCGATTCAAGTACAACCCGAGAAACAACTTGAAATCTACAAAGGACCCTTGGATCGATTCAAGGCCAGCCCGAGAACCAAGGCGAAAACTACATGAGACTTTTCGGTCGGTTCAAGGACAGCCCCACAAGCAAGGCAGTAGTAATTTAGACCCTTGGATCGATTCAAGGACAGCTCGAGAAGCGAGGTGAAAGCTATCTAATACCTTTGGATCTATCCCAGAACATCCTGAGAAGCAAGGCGTTTTAATATGTAATTAATTAGTGTTTTATTTATCTTAGATAGCGCACAAGAATTAATCACATAATAAATTTTGAGATGAAAATTGAACAATGAATTTAGGTCTAACGTCGGGAAATCGACAGTTAACGCGTTTGCGAAATAGATTTAATGAAAGAATGAACGATAACAAAATATAATTTATTAAGAATTACAATCGAAAACAAGATTGATTGAATATAATTTAGAAAATTTGGTATACACGAGTTACGGTTTGATAGATATTAAGAGGACGTTGTATAGGAAGTTAAGTATGATTCTAAATAAAATGGGATCACAAGACGATATTAAATTAGATGTAAACAGTAGTGTTAATAATAGTGGATCACAATGATATATAAATTAGGATATACGATAATAGTATGTTAGTTATCACAATAATAATAGTAAATTGGGGTCTGCAACGAATTAAAAATATATATTAATAACCTACTCACGGGTGAGATGAATTTATTAACCAGAGTACGGAAATCTTTTGCAAAACCTTGCGAGTCTGGAGATGCGAACACGATGAAGCAATGTTAAGACGATTGGGATTTATTTTAAATAATGTGGTTCTCGATAATTTTTTTATATAAGGAAAATCTAATTTGTTTATATATATATATACATATATATATATATATATATATATATATATATATATATATATATATATATATATATATATAATTTACATATCAGATACAGATACTAGTTACAGTGAAGTACTCGGAATAACATAACAATTTTTTTATATTACTTTTGTGGTAGTGCAGATTTACATTATGACAATTCATTTCATTTATTTTGAGTAATACAGAAATCATTATTTACACCCTTGAATAGTATCAAGGACAGCCCTTGAAGCAAAGCGAAAGCTACAAAATACCTTTGCTTCCATTCAAGGACAGCCCGAGAAGCAAAGCGAAAGCTACATATGTTGGACCTTCTGATCTATTGAAAGGCAGACCGAGAAGCAAAGCGAAAGCTACAAAAGACTTTCGGATCGATTCAAGGACCGCCCGAAGAGCAAATCAAAAGCTACATAAGACCTTCGGCTCAATTCAATGACAGCCAGAGAAGCAAAACGAAAGCTACATGAGACCTTTGGATCGATCAAAGGACAGCCTGAGAAGCAAGGCAATAATAATACTGACCCTTGGATCGATTCAAGGACAACTCGAGAAGCAAGATGAAACCTACATAAAACCTTTGGATCGAACACAGACATCCTGAGAAGGGAGATTTAAGCTTCAAAAGCTCTTGGAATGATTCAAGGACAGACCGAAAAGCAAGGCAATAGCAATTCAAACTATTGGATCGTTTCAAGGTCAGCACGAGCAGCGAGGTGAAAGCTACATAAAACCTTTGTATCGATTTGAGGACACCCCGTAAGGGGCGCGGCGATTTGCCTTCCTGGACGCCGTGATGATGGGACTCAGCGCCCCATCCGGCCCCAGCCTAGCCTCTTCTTCTCTCTGACAGCCTGCGTTTTTACTTTAGTTCCCCACTCTCCTTACAACCTCTCCTACAACTTTCCCGTTAGACGCGCGCCGATTCGCCTTCCTGGCCGCCGTGCTGACGAGACTCTGCGCCCCGTTCGGCCCCAGCTTAGCTTCTTGTCCTTCTTTCTGATATCTTGTGTTTTTACCCTACTTCCTCACTTTCCGTCCCGGGCGGACTTTTAATAATCTTTTTAACTCGTGCCATTAGTGTTGCTAGCTACGAACGGTCCTTTTCTAAACTAAAGCTCACCTAGAAGTACATCAGGTAAACAATGAGTCAAAAAAGGTTGACTGATTCTTTTGTAATACTATCCAGAGAGCGCGACCTTGCGGATAAATTTGATTTTGATGAAGTCATTCTGGATTTCGCGGAGATAAAGTCAGGTAAAATCAATTTGTAAATCGTTTGTTTTTGTAACTCACTCATCTTTCGAATTTTTTTTTTTATAAACATTATAAAAGTAAATTTGGGTGAAATAAAGGGTTGCTACCGTTTGTCTTCTTACTTTGTAGACCTATATACCTGTATTATTCCGTTTTAAAGGTTATTAGAAGTTTTAAGGGGCTGCCAAATAAACATCCGCCCCAATCGGCACTTTTGCTAGGTACGCCATTGTCTGGTTGGCCTCTAACTTCACAGGGTAGACGCCGACCAACTTCCTCTCACCCAACCATCCCTGATCGGGGCTAAGGAGGGGGACTGAGGATGGGGGGGGGCTCCGGTTTGGGGTAGTTGGTTATTTTAAAACTTGCTTCATCCCCACCCACACCTCCCTTACGTCCCCTTTCTTTCTCCTTTCAATCTCTATCGATTTTACGCCGAACCCAAGGTGGAGCCGCCATGCTGATGGGCTGCCACGCCACTAGGAGGGAGGAGTGCTTCAACTAGCGGCAGCTGGCTTTACGGCCCATTACTCACCCCTTGTAGAGTGGGCTACTGCGTGGAGTGATTAGCGTTTGCGTCCCGTATAAAAAAGCAGGGTCACCAGGCACAATGATGAAGGCTCTACAACAAAAAACATTAACTTTCCTTTTACCATCGTCGGAGCCACCTTCGGGCAGCTCCATCGAAAAAAATAGAGGTAACCCTTCCCCCTGTGCTTTCGCAGGGGACCCTCCAAACTACTTCTAGTAGGAAGGAGGCTTACTCCTCTCCTATGCCTACGGGTGTAGGGGATACCCTCTCATTCCCTTCTCTGGATGCGCTCTTGGCAGAGAAGTCCCTCCTCTTGCATAAGGGACTGCCAAGAAAGCAGTTAGGTTGCCTATAATTGACCACACCTCAGGGGGTGGAGAGAAGACAGGGCCCGTGGGCTAATGTCCTCCAAAGACCTGCGGGCGCGCATAGCGAACTTACAGGGTTTCACAGTCGTACCCCTCTAGCCTCTAGCTTTCCCGACGGATGCGGGCTCACCGGTCCAGGATACCCTAAAAGATACCTCGAAGGAGACCCGTGATAACTTGTGGGGGGATGGCCACTTAGAGTCCCTCCCTGAGATAGACATGGTCCCTGAGGTGCCCCAATCCCAGATGGTAAGACCTTCCACAGGGTCGAACACGGGGTCGGTGCTAAGCACTGTACCGGAGTCCGCCCCTATGCAAGGTGCTCAGAAGGCTCGGGCCCCCGAGACTTACAAGGAGAGGAGAAATCTCCTCCGGCTGGTGCCCTTGTGACAGCCAAGACCTTCTCTATTTTAGAGGGCCTCGTAAGGGGCGCGTTGATTTGCCTTCCTGGCCGCCGCCGCACTCTTCCCGGCCCCATCTTAGCCCCTTCACCTTATTTCTTATAGCCTGTGTTTTCACCCTACTTCCTAACTTTCCATACAACATCTCCCATAACTTTCTGTGGTCTGTTTCTAATTTCACAGGTTAGACGCCGACCAGCTTCTTTTCACCCAAATATCCCGGAGGGGGACTGAGAGGGTAGGAGCCAACGTCCCTTTACTCCTGGGCTTCGGTCTGGGGTGGTGGGGTTTTAACTACCTGCTTCATCCTTACTCACACCTCCCTCATACCCCCTTTCATTCTCCCTTCTATTATCAATATTTACGCCGTGCCCAAGGTGAAGCTGCCATACTGATAGGTTGCCAGGTAACTAGGCAGGAGGAGTGGCATTGAATGGAGGCAGCTGTTTTTTGCCGGCCCCGTGTTCACCCTTGCAGAGCGGGCTACTGCTTGTGGTGATGAGCGTTTGCTTCCCATGTTAACATTAGAGTCTCCATGCGCATATATGAAAGTTATCCCCCAAATAATTCCGCTTTACCTTCCCCTGTACCATCGACGGAGCTACCTTCGGGCAGCTTCACCGAAAAAATGGAGGTCCCTTCTCCCCCTATGCCTTCGCAGGGGACCATCCCAAACTCTTTAAACGGAGAGGAGGCTTACTCCTCTTCTTTGCCTACGGGTGTAGGGAACTCTCCCTCATCCCTTTCTCTGGAGCCGCCCTTGGGCGACTCCCTTTTTCCAGCGACAGTGCCCCCTTTACTTTCTAAGGGGACTACCAAGAAAGGCAGGCTGCCCATAATCGACAGCTTTCGGTGAGGGCGACTCAATAGGGCGAACCCTCTCAAGGGAGCAAGGGATGGCAGGGTGACCATATTTGTATACAGTACTCGAAATGTGGCCTAACATACGAGTTGTAGAGTTTAAGGATAACCTCTTTACTCTTCTAGCTAACATTCCTTTTAATGTATCTTAGCACCCTATTTGCTCTATTTTTTGCCTCAATACACTGCTTTGAAAACTTCAGTGTCTTAAATATTAGTATTCCTAAGTCCTTCTTATCCTCAACTGAATTCAGCCAATGCCCATCTATTTCATAGCTAAATTCCCTATTATCCCTTCCCATGTTAAGAACTTTGCATTTTGTAAGGTTAAAAGTCATCTGCCACTTCTGAGCGCAAGTTAATAACTTATTTAAGTCACTCTGCACTTTAAAGCTACCTTCAACTTCTTTGACCATATCTGCCAACTTTGTGTCATCAGCAAAAATTGACACTTTACTATTTACAGCCTCCCAAGATTATTTATATAAATTAAGAATAATAAAGGGCCCAGACAACCACAATGCCTAAAAAAAACATTAGTAATGTTTTTAATAATAACACGGCGTAGGTCTTCTGAAGTTTCACCCTCACTTCATCCAAACAGACAGCCATACTGAGAAAACTATTCAAAATCCTTTAATTAAGCAATCAAGAAAAGTGTAAACAAGAGGAGTTAGAAAATTTGGCCGCTCTGAAACGTAAACAACGGGAGCTATTTACGATTTAATTAAGAGTATAATTAAAATTTCCTTGTCTATTTTGTCGCAAGTCACTGTTAACTATGTTTCCGAACTTAAATATATTACACCAATAAATAAACAAAAAATGTCACTGAATAGGGAGTTCGCTGAGAACACGTCCCATCGGTACTGATACGGAAAGCCCCCGCATCTTGCATCGGTTTTTAGCTTGATGAGGGATTTGCCCCTCATCAGATTCCGCTGCATCTTCTATCCAGGATATCAGGATGAAATTACAAAAACTTCAACCAAAGGTTGGCTACTTATAGACGCAGATAGACAAGCAATAACAATAATGAACTAACAAAATTCAAAAACCAATGGTCCCAGAAAACTTTAAACAATGATTGCCTAATTCCAGATGCGGATAGACAAGCATTAATACAATTTATCTAACAGAATTAAAAAAGCAATGGTCCCAGAAAAGTTTCGAGTTTGCGCTTAAAAGTATACACAGAAATCGCAGAAACAACCTCTTCAAACAAAGAGTTCAATAAATTGATGGTTTGAAGTGAGAAGAAACGAGCTCTAACATCAGTATTGTGAGGAGTGACAAATTTTCTTACTATGACCTCTAGTACGATAAAAACTTCTGCAGTTAAATGGATTGACCAATTGAGCGCAATGATCAGTTAGAATCTTCCAAACCATTATCAAGTCAGCTTGAATAAGACGGCCTTTGATTGAGAATAAACCCAATCTCGATAATTTTACAGCATACGGGAGATATTTAAGGCCAACAGCTTCTTTCGTCCACTTTCTCTGAACTGATTCAAGAAGATGCAAATCACAAATATAACTGGTATTTCACACAACACATCCAAAGTCAATAATTGGACGAATATGCGTAACGAACACCTGACACATAAATTGACTTGATCTACAAATGGTACCTCGGAGGATATTATTGGCAACACCATTTGCTTTAACAAAGACCTCTCTAACATGAAAGTGGAATTTGAGAGTTTCATCTACCAAAATACCAAGATCTTGAAAGGAGGATTTAGATGGGATGTGAACAAACCTGGGCACTAAACTTTTAATTAACGAAGTTAACATTTTCCTTAACAATTTAACTTTTAAGTTAACTTTGGAACTCATTATCGGACTAATTAACTTCCGTTAACTCAAGTCCACTAACCCCCCAAATTCATAAAAACCGGTAAACGTTTAAAAGTTTTTATTATTTTCAGATTTTAAATACAGATGTAAAGTCTTAGCATATTTAATAATGTATATATCATTCTTTCAACCCCGATATAACGCCACTTATTATTATAAATAACTTTTCAATCAAACTTCGAATCGTGAGTTCAAAATGATATTTTATGTATTCGATATTTAAACAATTATTTTCTATTAATAGATCATATAAAGTTTCTTTGATAAACAAATAAGATATTGTACCATAACACGCAACGCAACGCTATATATAAAAGATATTGCACCATAGCACGCAACGCAGCGCTATAAATAGAAGTAAGTGCCGGTAGAAAGAGGCTTCACTTCACTCTGGAGAGCTATTGCGGTTACAACGTGAGTATGTTATTATATCAATACCATTAGTATTAATTGAAAGAAAGTAAATAAGTCAGGTTTCATTATTATAATATATTTAACATTTGCATACATTCATTTGATATTCTAGTAATTGCATAGCCAAATTATATTTTCTTTATTGTAAGATCCGGTTTGTTAATTACTAATTGACCACATGTTATATAATAGTTTTAAATATTTATATTGTTTAAGATTTTAGACTTTAGTTGATGATATAGCTTAATATCCTTATAAAATGCATGCTGATTAAGGATTAAATAAAATATATATTAGTCCGGGTATACCTTTAAAATTAAAATAGAGTGCTTACCTATATTATTAATATTAATTTATTATTATTATTGCGTATTGCACAACAAATATTATATTGCTACTATTGTCCGCAGGCTGGTAGCCTCAACAACCTCAAGCATCACATCAAGATGCCAAGTTCATGCAGTTTGAGGAGAAGGTCAAAATAGGTTTATCTCGTAGAAAAGCCAAGACGATGTTTTCTTCTGGTTCCAACTGCGGCAGCAGCACTTCGGAATTATCGAGCCTGTTTTCACCCCCTTCTAGCAAGAAAGCACGCCAGCAAACCATTGCTGACCCCTTTGACATCGCTGCTACTGGCAATGGCATACACCAGGTTGTTGTTGATCAAATGATTGTGGACCGAGTCGTAGTCAACATGCTTCCACTCCAAGTTGTAGTCCAACACGTTCGAGAGGCTGATCAAGACGCGGAACCCCAGCAAGAGCTCCATGTCGAGGATAAAAAGGGGCAGGCAAATCGTTGATTTGTATACTGACTTGACGCTGTACTTGATCAGGTAATTGACTAATTGACATAATTTTATCTTTTTTATACTGGAGTTATTTTATATTTCCAATATTTAAATTTTAACTTCAAAACTTAAAATTTAAAACTTATATTTTTTCAAATTTCAGAGTTCTTGGCGATGTTAAGTGGGTGGCCACCACAGCCGATCTGCCCACAAGAAAGGCTACCTGGGCACAAATATTAACTGGTTGGACCTTACCGCCAGGCAGAGTCAGATAGCAGTGCTCTCGTGCATCAGGCTGAGAGGCCATCATACCTATGATGTGCTTGCACAGGCCATGGTCAACGTCCACTATGAATTCCACATTGAGAAAAAAGTCACCAGGTTAGATAGTTGATAGTAAAGGGTGTTCCATTAAGATGGATCAAAGTTAACAGTAAATAAAACAGTGTTATTGGTGAAAATTTATTGATTTCACTATTCGATCATGTTATTTGAGTCATGGCAATTATGTGTGAAAAATAATATCACCTAAATGTCCACCAAGGCTTCAGCGGCACACTTCCACTGGATGGTCAAAGTTTTGATGACGTCTCTGCATAGTTGCTCCTCGATCTCACCAATATGCCTTATTATCACATCCTTCAGCTGTTGAATTGTTGTTGGCTTGTTGGCATAGACCTTAATTTTGAGATGACCCCAAAGGAAGAAATCTAAAGGCGTCAGTCAAGTCACACGATCGTAGTGGCCAATTGACCTCGCTGTTTCGAGAGATAATGCGACCTGGGAACTTTTCATTCAATAAAGCCATTGTTGCATAACCTGTGTATCATGTGGCGCCGTCCTGTTGAAACCACAAATCTTTTACATCCATAGAATTCAATTCAGGCCATAAAAAGTTGGTTATCATGGCACGGTATCGCTCGCCTGTCATCGTAACAGAATTCCCGGCATCATTTTCGAAGAAATACGGCCCAATGATTCCGCTAACAAAAAATGCACACCAAACAGTGACCTTTTGTGGATGTAGTGGCTTTTCAACAATCTTCCTGGGATTTCCATCAACCTAAATGCGACAATTCTGCTTATTAACGAATCCACCAAGATAAAGATGGGCTTCATCACTAAAGATGATTTTTTTTGCGAAAAATCATCATCTGCTTGTCTTTGCTCGTGCACCCAATTGACGAATGTACGACGCTTCAAATGGTCAACATTCTTCAGTTCTTGTGTCAATTGAATTTTTTAAGCGTGTAGAGGCAAATCTTTTGTCAAAATTCGATGTAACGTTGTTGTGGAGAGGTTCAATTCCTGCGCACGATGACGAATAGAGGTGTCTGGATCTTCGGCCACATTCTCGCGCACGATGACGAATAGAGGTGTCTGGATCTTCGGCCACATTCTCGCGCACTGCAGCAATGTTTTCAGCTGAACGGCGTAAACAAGCACGCAATGGCGTTTTCATATCTGCCACCAGCCCCGCCTGTTTGAATTTACGAACAATTTTCCCAATTGCCCTCGGTTGGTCGATTATGTTGACCAAAAAATTCGCGAAGTGCCCGAAATGCGAGTCTGTTTGAACGTCCATTTTCGTAATAGGCTTTGATAACTTTAACACGTTGTTCGATTGTTAATCTTTCCATGGTTGAAATTGCCAAAGACCGAAGTTGTTAAATCTGATAGAAAAAAAAAAACTCATTAGACTCTTAAACTTAACTCACATTTAACATTGGTCTAAGTTATTGGAACACCCATTATATTAATATTACTTATTAGACTATTAGTCTATTAGTTCTATTAAAAATTTGTATCAAAAATTATTTTCACATAAATTGTAGATTATTTTTATTTATGAACTCAATTCAGTTGTAATATCTAATGACTGTAATTTTATATAAAAAAACTTAGACTGTCTTTCTATTCCAGGACTACCACAGACAATGGTAGCAATTTTGTAAAGGCGTTTGTCCAGTTTGGGGCAGAAGATGACACACTGCCAGACCTGCCAGTGGTTCAGAATGTGGACACTGACCCTGATGATTCTGCTGAGGCTACCCTGTTGGCTGGATCCGTGGACGAGCAGGAGTTGGAGCATGTCTCCCTAAAAGACTTCCTGGCTGTGCCTGACGATGTCGACGCTGTCGTTGGTAATCCCATCAACCTGCCACCCCAGAGCAAGAACTGATTTTTTGTGGTTTTTTTCTATAAGAAAAATTAACGTTAACGATTTATCGATAACTTCTGTTACATTTTAAATTTTTTTGGTTAACGGTGCGCACCTGTGGATAGGAATATTGCCTAAGTAGTACACACCCATAGGGACATCACGAGAACGACAGAAGCGGATATGGGCACACTTATTTACAGAAAAAGAAAGGCCCCAGGATTTACTTCCTTTGTAAAGAAAAGAAACTTCATTTTGTAAAGAATCACAAGCACCATTATTATTAAGCTTATTAAGATCAGCATAAGGGAGAGCTAAATACAATTTCAAATCGTCGGCAAACAAGATGAATTTGCTGATCAGACTGGCACAAATATAACTGATATAGCTTAGGAAAAAAACAGGGCACACCACAGAACCCTGTGGAACCCCACTAGTAACATCAACTGATTTGCTGGAAGAACCCTGGACTACTACCTTCAAACTTCTGTCCATTCAAAAATCACTGAACCATCCAAGCAATGAGTTACAAAGGCCGATTTGAGAAAGTTTGATGATGAGCAATCTATGATCAACAACAACAAAAGCTTTATTATACTCAAAGTAAAGAACATCAATCATTGCACCAAGATCCACATTTTTGCTAATATAGTCATAAGTCAGTAGTAATTGATCAGACACTGATAGGTTGGCACGGAAGCCAAATTGGAAACGGGAAAGTAAATAGTTTGCCTCTAAATAACCAACCAATTTAGAAACTATGACCCTTTCCGATGTTTTACTACAATTAGACATCATACTAATAGGCTTATAACGTTGGAAGGATTTTCAGTTATGACCTCTCTTAAAATTATTACTCAAATTAAAAAGAAATGCTCTTACTATTGTTTAAAAGTCATTTGAACATTAATTAATTATAGTTTATTATAAAACACCTTTTACATAAATTACATGACAACTTTACGCACTTTTGCAACTACAAATTTTACGCAGATGAGATAAGGAACCTTCCTTGAGCAATTTTAGTCATTAACGATAAGTAAATTCGCAGTGCTACTCGTAGTTCCGTGTTTGGAAAAGCAAAAGAGACGCCAGGAGTGTAGAGCATTGTAAACATTTTATGTGCACTTCCAGTTGATGTTATTCTATTGTCATCGCGTATCTGCTCTTCATACCAGCATAAAAATTGATGAAATTCAGCAAGGATTTCTTAACAAAGGTCATTAGAATTAACGACGACAAGTCTTGTATTAACAGCATCGATATCTTCATCAGACATAGAGTCATACTGTAGAATATGTCTCAATGCGTTTCTGAAGTGGACTCTTGAGTTGATCGGTGATGGCATAAAAGGTGTTAACTTTAAACATTTCTTGACCAGACATCCCTTCCAGAACATCTGTAGCATCCCCATCATTAACATTTTTTTTACGTTTAGGCACTCAACGACGTTCAGATTCGTATGTGCTGCAGCCACTGCGTTTACTAGCCTTGTGCTCATAATCGTCAAACTTCTCTCGGCATTTATCTAAGAATTTCTTAAGCAAACCAATAGCGGGTGTTAATTGGATGATCGAACCTTGCAATAATTTACTACAACAGTTGAAACGCTGCAAAATGTCATTCCATAGTTCACACATTAAAGCAAATTCATTGGTGTCCATGTAGTTGGCCAGTAAACCTGTGCCGCCGTTCTGAGTAACAACAAGGAGTAACAACAAGGAAAAAAGGTACCCTAGGAGACCTTACGGTCCATTCAAAGAGGGTACCATTGGACTTGCAATCGAGCGGGCACAAGGCTGCTCAATTGTTTTGCGTCCCTAAACGGCCACTTTTCAAGACCTTGTCTAGTCTTGACTTGAACTGGTCAACAGATTCACTGTTGACAACTTCCACTGGAAGTGCGTTCCACTTACCGCAGATACTGTAGGTGAAAAAGTTTCCACACAGATTGCGGTTGTAACGCTTCAGTTCAAGTTTGAAGCCGTGATTGCGCGTTCTGTTCTCACTCAGTGTGAAAATATCCCGGTAGTCAACATTGTCGAACCCTCGAAGTATTTTGAGAACTTCGATGAGCTGACCACGCAGCCTACGGGTTTCCAGCGAGAACAGATCTAATTCCCTTAGTCTATCCTCATAACTTTTATGTCGGATAGAGGGAATCAGCTTGGTTGCCCTGGCTTGTACGCGTTCCAATCTCGCGGTGTCCTTTCGCAATGAAGGACTCCAAAATTGTACGGCATACTCCAGGTGCGGTAGGACAAGTGAGTTGTACAGGCACAGTACAATCTCCTGGTTCCGATAACCAAACTGGCGCTTAATATAGCCTAGCATCCTTTTGGGCCTTTTTCTCCGCCTCAATGCACTGTTTCGAGAACTTGAGGTCACTAATGATTGTTACACCCAAGTCCTTCTCAGTGTCGGTGGATTCCATAGCAGTGCCCTTAAGGATATACTGAGATTGGGGGTTTCTGTGGCCGATATGCATCACTTTGCATTTGTTCACGTTAAAAGGCATTTGCCACGTGTCCGACCACTCCCCAATCTTCCCAAGATCTTCCTGCAGGCGGGCAGTATTTCCATCCTTTGCAACGTTCATACCTAGCTTGGTATCGTCGGCAAATTTGGAAATCTTGGCAACCATGTCACCGTCCATGTCGTTGACGTAGATGATGAATAGTAGTGGTCCCAGGACAGAACCTTGAGGCACCCCGCTAGTAACGGGCACCCACTCAGAAGACTGTCCATTTATCACCACCTGTTGCCGTCTGCCACTTAGCCAGTTCTCGATCCAGCCGGCTACCTTTCCGTCTATGCCAAGCGCTCGCACTTTCCGGAGAAGGCGGCGGTGTGGTACCTTATCAAAGGCTTTCTGAAAGTCTAGGTAGACCACATCCACCGCCTTGTCCCGATCGTGCTCACTGAAAACGAAGTGGAAGAATTCTACAAGGTTCGTCAGGCATGACCGTTGCCTTCGGAAGCCGTGCTGGGAACTCCTCAGTAGCAGGTTTGACTCTAAATACGACGTCACTTTGTCCACCATGATGCTTTCCATGAGTTTACCGACTATCGAAGTCAGACTGATAGGTCGGTAGTTCGACGGTTGGTTACGGTCTCCTTTCTTGAAGATAGGAGTCACCTCCGCCTCACGCCAGTCTCTAGGAACGCATCCGATCCGGATTGACATGTTAAAGATAGCGCCCAGATGTCGTGATACTTCATCCCACACTTCCTTCAACACTTTAGGTAGAAACCCGTCCGGTCCAGGGGACTTATTCGTCTTTAGGTCAGCGATCTTTTTCTTTATTTCTCCTTCGGTGAAGTCCATTGCCTCCAGCTTTTCCCCCGAGTAGGAATCCGTCGGCTGGGGAATGGGACCACACTCTTCAGTCAACACTGAAGAGAAGTAGTCGTTGAGGAGGTTAGCATTTTCTGCATCTGAATGCTTTAATGTCCCCTCCTCATTCCTCAAAGGGCCAATCGTTCGACGGATTGGTTTACGGCTGTTCACATATCAAAAAAACTCCTTGGGATTCTCTTTACAGAGTCTCGCCACTTGGAGTTCCTCAGACCGCTTAGCCGCCCTTATGCTGGACTTCACTCTCCTGGCTAGCCTCCGGTATTCGTCAAAGTCACCCGAGATCTTCGATTGCCGGTACTCATTTCTCCCTAAGCAGTTGCCCGATTTCTCAATTAAACCACTTTGGTTGAACAGAAGACCGACGGGGGCATTTCAGAGGGATAAAACGCGATTAAAGACTCATGAATGTGGTTTTGAGATCTCCTGCAGAGCAAATTGAAACAGATAGTATCCCATCAAAACTGATTTGGGGAATCAGACCGAGCAGATCATCGCTTATCCGATGGTTGTTTCGGAACGAGGCATTCAGGGTTCTTTTTAATGTGGCTTAACAAGACATGTCAACAATGTGTTGATGCAACAAGGAATGAATACAAGCTTCCCAGGAATTGAAAAAAAAAGAGGAAACTGTTTCAACGCAACAATTCACAGCTGACTGTCCAATTACATTTAGAGTGACCTGCGAAAGGAATATAATCCACTAGACTGTTCTTGTTTTTCAAGATTTTCTGCATTCTAGTATAATTACAACACATATTACTAGCATTGTCGTAAGTCTGGCGGAAATTTTCAAAGTTGATTGAAGCAGAGTGTCAGCTAGATTCTGTCCCGTGTGACTTGAAATTGGTGTGAAATTCAGAAAACGCTCCACTGGCTGGTGGTCCACCATATTTACGCAGCGAAGAATGATAATTCACTGGTTAGAATGTGTAATATCTGGAGTAAAATCCACAGAAACTGAAAAGTATCGTGACTTGGCAACCTCATAATTGATAAAACCAAGCACTCGCTTGCCCATCATAGTAATTAGTTCTTCACAAATTGTTTTTGACTGGTAAGATGTGTGGCTACGTCCGTGATTGGCATGGGAACGAATATGTTGAGACAGAAAAAGATCAAACTACCAGATATGCTCTGAGTTGCGCAAATAATTCCCGTTGTCTTTAGATCAAGCAATTCCATTACTGCATCGAAGAGCCAGACCTCTTTCACAGAAAAAAATAATTGTTTCAACACAGCATGACAAAAATTATTTCCAGTAGTTGGTCTGCTCCAGCATATTTTGATGTAACTGCTCACCAACTCGCCCAGCATCAGCATTGCGCTGACATAATGTCAAAATTAACTTGATATGCTTTGGATTGGTTTCATGCGCTTTTAAGTACTGAGCCCTATTCTTCCAATCTGTAAATCTTTACCCAGAAATCTGTAGACAGTCAGGCGAAAACACAATGCAAGGAAAGCAGGAAAGGTAAAACAAGAAGTCAACACACTCCTGTAATTCTGGATAGATGCGCAGATGAAGGTTTAACTCATAATATCTTCACTATATTTTGGAATAAAGAGATCATGGATATTATAAAGGAAGAAACAAATATATCATCAAGTAAATTTTGGTAAAGAGCTCCATGTCACTATCAATGTGCTGTATCAAGTTCTGGGCATATTTCTCTTATCAGTTTATAGCACAATCAATAATTATCATTGGTTATTCTGATCAAAATGTACCGATACAAAAAATTTGGCTGTTACGAAGTCTAGAATGCCAGTTAATAGATCTGATGACATAGAAGCTTACACTTTGTAAATAATGCTAAGATGCCTTCAAGTGACAAAATATTCAAGGTAAGGCCCTTGTTTAGTCATTTCAATAAATTATTCATGGGCTGTTGATGAGGCAATGGAACCATATTTTAGATGTCATGGCTGAAGCAGTTTATCAAAGGAAAGCCTGTGAGATTTAGGTTCAAATTTTGGTGTTTATGTTCAGTTGAGGGCTTTCTGGTCTGTATGAAGGCAAAGATTCCGGGTATGAAAAAGGGCCAACAATTGGTGAATCAGTTGTCCAAACTTTAACAAGAGGAATAGTTCCTCAGAACAGTAATGGGTATATAGATAATTTATTCACCACCCTACTCCTCCTTCAGCCGTTCAGCGAAGCCAATGTAATTCTTACAGATACGATACGCAGAGACAGAGTAAGAGATGTTTCCTTAACTGGCATAAAGAAACAAAAGAAACAACATAAATATTCCAAACTAAAGAATGACAACAATGACGTCATAGTTGCAACAAACAAAACAGACAGTACGTCCTTAGGCATAGGCTAATGCAATATGTGGTCAAAACAAAAGAAACAGGTAGTAACCATTCCACAACCAGTAATACTTCAAGATTAAAATAATGGAATGGGAGGGGTGGATTTATTTGATCAATTTCGGGCCAAGCACAGTGCCCTTCCGTAAACCTGCCTGGTACTTTCCCTATTTAGATTTGTTCTAAATGCATCAATTGCAAATGGATGGCTATTGTACAGAAAGATCAGCAAAACAACAGAGTTAGAGTTTCTGAGAGATACTGCGAACATTCTCTTGAAGTCGACTGAGAAGCCAGGTAAATTTATTCCAATACAGCTTCCGGAGCTTGTGCAGTATGATGGGGTTGGACACAACATTGTTATGGGTGATGATAAACAGCGCAGGTTTGGCGTGTGCAAAAAAATGCAAAACTGAAATGCACAAAATGTGATGTTGCACTTCGTGTCCCATGTTGGTTGTAATACCACACAAAAAAGAAGGGAATTCTTTGCATAGAAATGCATAATTGAGAAAATACATTATCAAAAACTAAGCTACAGCAAAGTAAGTACCTATCACATATATATTTTTTTCATGTCAATGATATTGGTTTTGTTAAGATTTCTTTACGCAGGTATTTATACGGGATAAATATTTGTTGTTTGTCTGTTCGTTTGTTTTCTTATAATTCAAGGACATACATTAAACATATTAAAGTACTCATGATTTGCTTAGTTACCCTTCCCTCATTAAAACAATAAAAAACAACACAAATATGCATAACCTAATGTTGGCTAAGGAACGGGCCTCCATGGTGTTCCTTTAGAAGGAACACTTCATTACTCAGTAATTTACTAATCGATCATTTAAAGATTAGGTATACATCACTTCGCACGCCTCTAACTTCCTTCCATTTCTCACTAACTCTTGGCTACTGTCTTTCTTAACGGGCTCTACAAATATACGTGGGTGGGTGATACACATCGTGGTATTAGCACCACGTATTAGATGTATGGTCAAGGCCACCCGGGTTATCTGTTCGATCTTCTACTAGTTTCTTACTATACTATCACTCCCTTTCCTCTTCCTCTCTCTGTCCTCCTCCTCTTTTCCCCGTTACCCTTTCACCGGTGCCGCAAGGCACAGGGAGTGGGGAAAGGGGGAATAGGAGGAGTCCGGGCTCTCTCGCCCCTTCTCCTCACTTCTGGTCCCGACAGTAGGCCAGAAGAGAGGAGATGGGGCGGGATAGCTCTGGACGCACTAGTTTTTTACACTCTCTCACACCTTTTCTTCTATTCTATAGGTGCATTTCAATAAGATTTCTAAAAATAAATCAATTCTGATTATTAGAAAGGGTGTCATGCACTGGTGGGTTGGCAGATAAAAAAAGATGGGTATTCAATGTGTTTTCTTTCCTGGTCTTTAATATATTTTCAAGAGATGTATCAATTAAAAAGATCAAAATACATATTATGTTATACTTCCACTATTTCTACAAGCGATCACAGCCATTAAAGTAATATCCATGTCGTGATATAGGAAGGACCGAGTGGATGGTGTTCGTACGTATGGGTTGGTTACGTACTACAAAACTCCGTGGTTACGTTTTCTCTCTAAGAGTGCTATATTTATTATTATTATTATTATTTATTATTATTATTACGTTAATCTTTGAGGGTTCCTAGTGCCTTGCTCAGCGTTTCGAAGATTGAATAAAAAAATTGTTTCTAAAGAAAACTAGAACTTTAATTAAAAACATGAACCAATGAAATTTAACACACTAAATACACAGAAATGGATTAAACAAATTTTTAAGTGAGGCTTTCTAAATTACATAATGGTTGACCCACAGCTCACTTTAATATTAAATGCAACTGACCTCAACGAAATAGATACCAGGGGCTTAAATACCTTACGAGATTCCACGAGAATCGGATTTGATTCTGATTTTGAACTCAATTGTTGTTACCTCAAGAATGTTGTTTCCGGGCCGACGCGTGGATCAGCGATTACAGTTGTGTTCTCAACGTGGAAATTCTTTAAAGCCACAGAGGACTTCGGAACGTGTGGCAGATGGAGAGACGCACGCCTTCTGGAGGAAATGATCTCACCACGGGTCAGGGAAAGAATGTTTCCTCTACCCTTCGGGTTACTCTAGGAATAATTCGCACTGGGGAGGGGTGAGCCAATGCGTGAATCCTTTGACTCAGGGGGGTGCTTGAGGGAATTCACTTCGGGTTATTCCTCACGGGCAAGGACTATCTCTGTGTTTTGGGATACACCAGGATAGGGGGTTTCTCTGACGAGAGTTAGTTAAACTTGCTTCTTAAATCAAGTTAACTTAAAGTTCGGTGTGATCACTAGGAACTGGCTCGAGGAGGAGCTTCTTCTTAGTTCCTCTCGTTGGTTTACCGGGCACTTATGCCTTTCTTCGCTGTCTAGATCTTTCTAACGAAATACCTCTGACAGGCTTCTACATTCGGTGTGACCACCATGAACTGGCTCCGTATGAGCATCTTCAGCGACCCTTTTGTTGGTAGCCGGGCCTCTTGCCGGTCTTCGTCGTCTTGATGACTAACGTAATCTACCCCGTTTTTCCAAAGTTATTTGATTTTATACTTCACCACCCCACTGGGGGTAGGGGAAGGTGGGGGGGGGGGCGTGAACAGGCTGCATTACGTCTCCTCTAACGGGTTTTCTCAGACCGTCATTTAGCTATCCTTAAGGGACCTTCTGTCTTTAGGACGACGCTCCTCTAATTTCGCATATGCGGTGAAATTGAATATCAACTCTTAGGGGAAATCCTGCTATTTTAACCCATATTAGAGTTACGGGTCTGACCTGAGCGTATTAGCGCATTCTGTGGTCTTGGGCGGCCATTCAGCTTCTCTTCGAGACGAGGGGAGAAAGGGGAGGAGGTTAAGTGGTCAGGCTACGCCGTCTCCAATGACAGGACAGGACGTAGTGGTTAAAGACCAGTGGCTCAATTGTGAGAGTGGGGTATCGATTCCCTTACAATCCATTTTTAGTCTGATTTGATTTTATTTCACTGCGGGTCACAACAGTAAAGGCAAGAAATCTATCATGTATCTAGATCAATCCTTTTGCCACCACTGCATATAAAACGGCCTAATGAAGCAATTTACCAAAGCAGTGCAACATAACAAGCCATGTTTCAAGTATCTCAAAGCGATCTTTCCTAAAATAAGTGATGCGAAGATTAAAGAAGGTATATTCTTAGGCCCTCAGATTCCTCAACTTATAACTAATGAGGACTTCGAGGCGACAATGCATACATTCAAAGATGTATACAAAGGACTTCTGGGAAAGCATTAAGAGGCACAACGAGAGCGTATAATGGAGAGCCTAATCAAGTGCTACCAAGATCTCGGATGCAATATGTCACTAAAGATACATTTTTTTCATTCTCATCTGTCTTTTTTCCCAGAGAATGCAGGAGATGTGATTGATGAACATGGAGAGAAGTTCCATGGAAAACAGTTATGAGGAAAAATGGGGCCCTGCTATGCTGGCTGACTTCTGCTGGAACCTGAAGCGTGACACACCTGAGACGTCTTTCAAACGAAGAAGTAAATATTAAAATGTAGGTTAATACATTATATAATTACAATGGACAAATTTAATCTGACTTTGGAAGTGAAATACATTCATGGTATCGTGGAAATAAGTATCAATTGCATAATTATTAGATCGGCAATTTCCAAGAAAATGTTACATGATGGGAAATTTATGTTATCAAATTCAAATTCAGAAAACTCAACTTCATAATAAAATGCACATAAAATCTATGTTTTTTTCTTGACACTGAACTTTGTTGTACAGTGAAATTAGTTTCACAAGTCTTATATCTGCAAGGTCATATACTAAAGTAATATTTAGCGATTCTATTGTGATTCTGTTGTGGTTTGACCACATTCCTAGGTAATGCATTCCAAGTCTGTGTTATTCTATGGAAGAAATAATTTTTTTACTTTCGCAATGTTAATTCTTTTGTTTGTTTGAAAGCCTTATTTCAAATTGTCGCTCATTTATCTATCTCAAATATTAAGTTATAATCTATATTAGTAAACTCATTTAGTATTTTAAATACTTCAATAAGTTGACCGCGTAGATGCTCATCTAGTCAAACTAAATTGAAGGGCCTTAGCCTTCGTAAGATCTATTAGGTTGGAAAGAAAGTTCCCGCACAACCTTTTTTTAAAGTTTATTTATTTGTATATTTATAGAAATATTTAAAAGCTTATTTATTTATTGATATATGCAGAGTGTACGACTAATTAATGTGTAGTGTCCTAGTCTTTCCTAGGCCTCGCTTGAAAGTGCAGAGTGATCTTGATCCTAGGTAGTCTAGGTCACTATATACTTTCAAGTGAGGCCTAGGAAAGAGTAGGATACTACACAGTAATTAGTTGGACACTCTGTATGATATCGAAAGTTTCAAAAATTACTCCTAAAATGGCTCTTTCTCCGCCCTAAACGCTGCCCAATCGCAACGTCGTATCAACCAAGCATTTGGAGAAGACGCAAGAGGTTTCAGCGTGGCCAATTAGATCTCCAAGATCAACCAAGAAGTGATCGACCCTTACTTATTGACAATGACCGTTTGTGCGCATGAGTCAAAGCTGATCTACCTCTGACATCATGCGAGCTGACGAAATGTTTAGCGTCAGCCATACAGCCATTTTACATCATTTTGAGGAAATTGTCAGTCAACAAACTGGACGTATGGATTCCATGTAAGCTGACAGACTTCGATCGTCAGCAGCGTATAATAATAATAATAATAATAATAATTATAATAATAGGTATTTATAATGCGCCCTTCAGGGCTGTTAGCCCTCCCAGAGTGCAAGTTGTGTAGCGAGTGTAGAGAAAGTTTACAGGGGAGAGAAGGCAATTCTGAAGAGATGAGTCTTCGGGAGACGTTTTAAAGTAGCAGGGGAGAGAGAGGAACGGACTTCGGCAGGAAGAGCAATCCAGAGCCTAGGAGCACAAACTGAGAAGGAACGGTCACCCATCTGGCAGAGGACAGAACTAGGAGTGTTCAGGATGGGAACGAGGTTAGACTGGAGTGCCCCAGGAGTTTGACGCCGGGAGAGGGCAGACGAGAGATGAGGTAGAGCCTCGAGGTTTAGGGCCTTGTAGGTGATGAGAAGAATTTCATAGTGGGTACCGAAGGGAATAGGTGAATAGTGTAGCTCCTGTAACAGAGGCATCGAAGGAGAGAACCGGGGGCGGCGAAGGAGGAGCTGAGCCGCATAGTTTTGAACTAGTTGTAGGGGGAGAAGTGATGAAGAAGGAAGATTCACTAGAAGAGAATTGCAGTAGTCTAAGCGTGAGGTGACGAATGAATGAATAGCAGTCTCAAGGCTTTGTTGATAAAAATGGGATCGAACACGTGAGAAGTTGCGGAGGAAACCGAGGGAAGACTTACAGATACGATGGATGTGCGGTTTAAACGAGAGTTGCTCGTTGAAAATAACACCAAGACTACTGACGGTATCAGAGAAGAAGATATTGGTTTCCCCAAGGTTAAGGGAGGGGAAGAGATCTTTAGATTTCTCCACCATCGAAGCGGTATCAACAAGGAGAACTTAAGTTCTATCGTGGTTAAGTTTGAGAAAGTTGGCAGACAGACATTTATTTATGGAGGTGTAGGTGAAAGGAGCTTACTAATTGATTGAGCGAAGGACACAGGGGATAAGGAAAGGTATATCTGAGTGTCATCAGCATAGAGGTGAAAGGACAGGCCCAAATCGCGAAGAAGGGAGCCACGAGGAAGTAGATGCGAAAGAGGAGGAGACCAAGGCCTGAGCCCTGAGGCACCCCAAAATGAATGGGCGCGGGCTAGGAGGAGACCTTATCGAGCGCGACCAACTGAGTGCGGGAGGAGAGGTATAAGCAGTACCAAGCAAGTGCAGTGTCCGAGAGACCAAGGAAAGTGTGAAGACGATCAAGGAGGACAGTGTGGTCGATGGTGTCGAAAGCAGAGGAGATGTCTAGGAGGACTAGAGTGGACGTACAACCCTTATCGGCTGATCTACGTAAACCTTCTAAAACATTAAGAAGAGCGGTTTAAGCAGAATGCTTCGCTTTGAACCCCGATTCGTACGTTTTATCGATATGGCCGTTAGAAATATGGTCATTAAGGCGAGAGAAAACCACTCTCTCGAGGATCTTAGAGAAAAATGGAAGCTGTGAGGTAGAGCGATAGCTAGATGGTTCAGAGGGGTTGAGGTCTTTTTCTAAGGATAGGACGAATTGAGGCATGTTTGAAAGAAGAGGGAACAGAGGGACAGCAGGGAGAATTTAGTAGAGGAGTTTGGGTGAAAAGACGTCCTTAGGGGATCCAGATTTGTTAGAGTGTGAGATCAGAGTAGTTACTTCATCAGAAGACACCCGAGTGAGGCCGTTAAGTGGCAATGGAGTATGGTCGGGGAGAACAGCATGGGTTTGTTCAGACGAATGGGGTAGTACGGCGCAAAAGTTAATAACTTTATCAGAGAAAAAATTAGAAAGAGTAGATGGGTTGATGGGGGAGAGGTGGGGGAAATGGGGTTAGGCGAGGAAAGACGAGAGAGGAAACGAAAGATAGTCTGAGGGTCATTCCTGCAAAGGCCGATCGACATCAAAAGAAGCTTCTGGTTTGTTTCTGGTGGAATGTGAAGTGAGTGATTTACTGTGAAATGATGGAAGGCAATTAGTCTATCGACGCTCAATTATACAATCAACAACTTCAACAAGTGGCAGACGCAAGTATGAAGAAATGACCAAAATTGATTGATGGCATGGTCTTTCATGATAACGCCCGATCACACGTTGCAAACCATACCCGTGAAAAACTCCTGGAGCTAGCTAGGGTGGGAAGTTCTACCTCACCCACTGTACTCGTCAGACCTGGTGCTAACAGACTACCATCTATTCAGGGCACTGCAGAACTTCTTGAGTGTCAAAATATTTGCAAGTGATGTCGAACTGAAAACTGCAGCTGGAAACTTCTTTGATACAAACCAGTTGAATTTTTTCTATAAAGGCATCGATGATCTATCCTATCGTTGGAAAAAGGTGTTCGAAAATAACGGTGATTAAATTGTTCATCGATATGCTCCTTTTGCTTTATTGTTTCTTTGTAAATTATTGTTAATAAAGGTTGTGCGAGAACGTTGTTTCCAACCAAATATTTCTAAGTTCAGAAAAATAATTTTCTTAATCGACGCTGGGACGCATTCCAATATTCCAATGTCCTTTGCATGTACAGATCGTCTCTCATTTCGAGACGCTGGGGACTTGGTCCTGGCGCGCCCTCCACCTCAATTTTAATAATCGCGATCCTCAGCGACTCAAAAGAAGCTGGGCGAGCAAGTACCCAGCGCCTCAATTGAGGCTCTGAAGTATTTTAGGCCTATGAAGCGTTATTTTGTTCAAGTAACGGTGCATTTACTTTATCTTTTAAAAAGTTTAGTTGGTAATAACTTACTTTAGTCTTTCTAAAGAGTTGTAGCTTTCACACGTTTTTTTAACTTGTGCTAATTAATTTTTCTTAATTAAAAAATTTCTAATCCTTCTAAATTTTGGATATCTACTATGAACTTGATTCTGATTTGTAATTAACAGACAGTCATAATAATAGCTCAGACTCATCCGATGACGAATTAGAGCCAATAATTGATGAAAATCATCAAAGTGATGAAACGTGGCAACGCTCCCCCATTTCTTCCCCACGAATATCATATTTCATGATGCCCGCTCAGGAATCTAAGAGAACGTGGCTTTAAACTCGGAAAGTAAGCCTTATGAGTATTTTGAAGCATTTTTTATTTACGAAATCCTATCAGACATATGCATGGAAAAAAATCGCTATTGTGAACAAAGTTCAGAAACCCCTTCTCTCCTTCATCCACCGCACATAGATGGAGGAATTTATCCGTAAGCGAGCTTTACGTTTTTATTGCCCTCACCCTCCTAATGTATCATGTGAAGAAGCATAAATTAGCTGCTTATGGGCAACTGATGCCTGTAATTGAAACTTCTATTTTTAGGAATTTTATGTCAACGAATCGATATCATCTAATCTTAAGGTTTCTTCACTTTGGTGACAATTCGGTTGGAGGAATAAGAGGGACAATGTGGAAAACAGGACGCTTCTTTCATTCATTGAAAGACAAATTTCAAAAAGCATTTGTACCCTTTCAAAAACTAGTGATAGACGAACCCCTCGTTTTATCCAAGGGCCGTCTGTCATCCAAACAATACATCCCTTCAAAAAGACATCGCTTTGGGCTCAAGCTTTTCGTTTTGTGCAATTGTGAGACAGGCATAATCTTAGATATGATACTCTACACAGGAAGAACCACTAGGAATATCTGGGTCAATTGTGAAAAGACTGATGGAATCATATCTAAGATTAGGGCATATTTTATATACAGATAATTGGTATACAAGCCCTGCTTTGGACTCTTTCCTTCATGATCAGAATACGGGGATCTGTGGAACAGTAAAAAGAAACCGTAAAAATATGCCCAACTTAGACAGGGCCGTAACTAAAGGTACTATTGAACTACAAAAAAATAATGGGATTTTAGCCATTCGATGGGTTAATAAACGTGAAGTTTTTGATTTATTACCTCCGTACACGAAGGCAAGTCAGTAAACTAGGCGGGAGAGGTGGGGGGATATCATAGAACAGGAGAAGAAATAAAGAAACCGGATGCAATAATAGAATACAATATAAACATGCGCCTTATTGACAAATCACATAGAAAATCCATCAAATGGGGAGATTGATGAGACAAGAGGAAAACAATGCGTTGTGCCAAATGCTACACCCGAACTCAAAATCACGGCATTTAAATGACCATTTAAAGCTCATCTTGTAATGCAAGTTCCGGAAAACAGGTAAGATAAATATGTACATATTTTATATATTTTTATTGATAAGGAATTTTATTTTTAATGAAGTGAATTTCAAATTACTAAAATTAAATTCTTTGGGTAATGAAGGAGCTTTGAGTTTCCAAGGCGTGGTATTTCAAGGGTTAAAAGGGGGCACCCTCTGTTCTTGGGCTCTCCAGGTCTAGAAGCATTGTCGTTTCCACACCCATTCGAAACCCCATCGCAGGTTCTACCTAGGCGCTTCCCTGGTAGAGTTAGTGGCACAAAGGGTTCACACGCAGCCAGGCCTCCCCAGTCCTCCCCAAGCGTGACCGTTTCGCGTGAGACGAAGCGGCCCTGAGCCTTCACCCAGTCATTAGACTCGGAGGAGGCAGCACATCTGAAGGTGGTCGAGATGCCGTCTGGCGGGGTGCTTTGAGAGCACCATGAAGCGAGTACAACACCAAGGGAGCTTCGGCTCCTGCTCCCCCACTCAATGCTTGATTGATAGATCGTCCAAAGTAGGGACCCCCGCTTCCGCCTCGTTGTCGCTCAGTTTCCGTGTCCCTTTCTACTGATGTGGCATTTGAACGGGAGACACCTCCTCTAGGAACACATCTTGATCAATCCCAAGAGTCGGTCCTTGCCGACCTAATCGACGAGCTGGAGATGGGTGTCCTAATTGTGGATGAGTTTGCGCATCGCTCCCCGAGAGCCTCTTCATTTCCATGTCTCGATCTATCCTTGTGCTGTCTGGATGCACAGCCTGATTTGGGGTAGGGGTGGTCGATGATCTCCATGGTGGTGATTACTTTACCATTCAAATATTATTTTCTGGATCGCGGCTGCCTAATAGATACCCGGCGGTGCTTGTTGCGCACGTGGTGGTCCGCAATTTATGAAGTGACCTATTTATCGATCCCAGTCGAGGAGTTTTGGTTGGTGGATGGGCCGTTGAGTTCTTTTCTGATGACCTTATCTCCGTGGGCATATCTAGTATTCCTAGTAGGACCAGTTCGTTTTTAAACGCTGACCGCTTTCGTGCTGGTCGGTAGAGTGTGAGACTACCCTTAAACAGAAGCGTTGTGCATGTATGCGCTGTAAGCGCCGCTCGAGCAATTTCACTGTCGGTATTTCGTCAAGGTGGGGATGGCGGGCATATATTTCTGCACATAACGGGAAGCCCCATCTATCAGAGGTGTGGAATCGAGTCAAAGGGATTCGGTGCAGAACCTCCCTTTCTCCAGGAGAGCGGGGCTGCACTCTCGGATCCCGCTTGCGTGGCTGAGTTCTTCGCGACCGCTTTCTCCGCAGTCTCGAGTCTGGATGCTGCTCAGTTAGCATTAAATACATCATGATATCGCTGATGGCTGCCAACTGGACTTTGCCTCCCGAGGCGGAAAACGCATCAATGACGGATTTACATTGAGTGATTTACGTTTCACTTGCGCTTCATGCTCGAATACCACCCCAGGTCCAGACGATGAAGCCGTGGCGCCATTGGAGGGTAGGTCGATGGGAGCAGTTGCGCCGAAATGACACACAACTTTAAGTTTCCCTCGGCCGTCTCCCATCTCTTTTTGCCAGGCAGAAGAAAATCTCGACACGTTATTTCCTGTACCGAGTTATGTATTACAACCAGCTCAGCCGTAATGACAGATGCAGTGCCTGGCAGAGCTCAGCCGAATTAAAAAAGATGGGATACGGCGTGGAAGCCGACCCCTTCTTGGGAGTTAGAGCCATCCTTGTACACTGGCACGGATCCAGGGTGACACGAAGTGTGATCCAAAAAGGTGCAACAATATACTCTTGGTGTTGTGGAAGTTTTGGGAGTAAAGGTGTGGCGATAAATAGTCAATGGTGGTATCCTCCAGGTTGGCGTCCTGGGCAGAACCTGAGTTGTCAAAGGAGTTTCCTAGCCTTAAACCCAACGGGCTTAGTGTATGACTGGCGTCTCTCGGCGGCTTAGACACCGTCGAAGTCAACGTGGATGAAGTAAGAGCAACCTGAATAAAATTGAAAACGTCTTTTCACCCTATTTCCTTATAGGCAAATGCGTAGCTTTTTTAAGTAGAATCATGGTTTTCTGAGTAGTATTGAAGGTCCCATTCCGAGTTTATACACACACTCACACATATATTCACAAGCTCACACACATTACCGTCATAATGTACTCACCCCCTTCCCCCTTGATTGGTTTGACGTCAAAATGTTCCCGCTCCCATCAAAGCACATCCTCGAGTTTCTGTTTGACTAGGTGAATGACCTTCTTCGAGCAATGGTTAGGTTAGGGTGTCTTTGACGCGGTTTGAATATTTATAAATAAGCTACGTCTAGACTTTTTTTGGAGACAAAGGGCTCGTTTCATTCCAGAAATAATTAGAAGTGCTTAATGAGGCAAGAAAAAAATATTCTGACAAGAAAGATTAAATCTCTTTATCTTTATTTTCTTTTAGTAAATAAAATAGCTAGACATTATTTCTGAGATAAACATCGCTATTCTACCATTTTAGTGACCATACTGATTTTCTAGTTTAACCGAGGTTTGAAAAGGCTGAATTACTCTCCTTAAGATGTCAGCCCCCCGCCCCTAATTTGTAGAGGTATGAAAACACATATCAAGCCTTCCCCGGACTTTTTTTAAGTAAAGGAAACTCTCTTATCATTCTATTTTAGCTTCTAAACCGGCCTGGCTTCTAAATAGTTAAAATTAATATGCTACTCGGGATAACTTTATCTTTAGTGAGATTACATTCATCAACAGCATATGTTGCGAGAAGAAATAGGCGTGTAGTTTCCCATATACATCAATTATTTTTTTCTTCGATTTGCTATATTTCGTTTTTATACTTTCTTTACTATAGTAATATACTGCAGTGGACAGAAACGTAGATTTTTCTTCTTCAGTATAGTTCAACAGGGTCTCTAAATATGCACGATAGGTATAATTGTTTCCTATGGAATTTAGTTATGTTTCATTTAAATTAATATCAACATGCTGAACAAAGTGTGAAGAATATTATTTTCCGGAAAAAAAATTCTCCCCATTTTTAAGTTCGCTGCCGTTTGCCATCACAATTCTTGCTTTAATATAAAGATAAACTTCACTCGGGTCTATATAATACTGTCCGCTACAAGATATATAATATTCAACAGGAGTGAGGTCGGAGGAGCTATTGCTAAGTGGAGAGTAAGACTGATAATTGCTTTCAACGATGGAAGTTTGGGTCGGTGGGACGGTAAACAAATCGAGTTCTGTCTTCGAACAGATATAACTTGTTGGATGAAGTGCATTCATTTTTACACGTGTATGATTTACAGCCATTGATAACTTTATGAGAACATCTAGGAAATGTGTGCTTGTTTATATTATGAGAACCAGGCAATGGCTTGGCCACTCCCCCGGGGGGAGCCTGCGCTTCGCTACTAAGATTAAAATTTAAAATCTAAAAAAAAGCAGCTATGGTTAAATTTTTATAAATTTTCTGAACTTCGCCAATTATAATCTTTTAAAAAACGAACTCTAAACTAAATTTTCCCCTTTTCAAAATATCTCGTTGCTAAAATATAGAGTTATAGATAGAAAATATATAAAAATTAAATTTTCTGAACTTCACCATTTGTAATTCTTTGGGTTTGAAAAATTCACAAAATTTCGATACTTATATTTATTTCTGAACTTCACCATTTTGTTTTTTGATATTATAAAAGAATTATTAGAAATAACTTTGATAAAAAAACATAAGTCATAACCAAACTAAGATGAAATTATTATTCAAATACTCAAAAAAAATCCCCTTCTTAAATTATAGTTAGTGAAGAAACATCCCCATCTCTTCATCATCTATTTTCAACTTTTCTCTATTCAACTTCTTATTCATCCATTTTCGCTTATTTATTACACCCATTTTTTCGGATCTCCTCTCATTATCACTCAGATTTTAAATTTCTTCTAATATGTCGTCTAGTACTTTAGTAATATTATTTTTCGTCCTTCTCAATTGATCTTCCAAATCTTGCTTCGCGGTCTTCCCATGCATAATATCCTGAACGGTGTCGAAACCGGCGGAAATGGCCTTTCATAGATAGCGAGCGCTACTTTTAGGTATGGTCACGCCTTTCGGAATACCTCTTAACCCTTTAAACACGTGTGATCTATTAACCATTTTTTAATGTCTACTCCCAATGTGCGCGCGTGTGTGTGTAGACTCGGATAGGGATCTTTAATACTACTTTCCTGCTGCTGATTGATTTTGAGACCTAACCTCAGGTAATCTAGGTTAGATGGTTATTTTAGATTGGATTAGCCAAATAAATAAGCCCGTAGAAAATAACTTCACTGTACCTAGATTAAATGAACTTACTCTATGTTGGATTAGTTAATAATTATTAATTCTGTAGTTTATGACCTAACTTCACGGACACTTACTAGTTTCTATAGTACATAATTCTGTTCGCCAATTAGAAAACAATGGCAATGAGGGAAAACGCCATTCTGATTAGCTTTAAGTGAAAACAAGGTCTGCTGACCAAAGTCGCGTGCGCTCACTTATTCTGATTTATGACCTTACGACCTTCAATAGTTCCCGGATTAACTTTGGGAAGACATTGGCCATTGTATCACTTGAAGGAGAATGTAAAACAACATAAAGGTTTCAAATTTCGTTAGAATCGACCGAATAGTTATGTTATTGCCAATTAATTCCCTGGGTAACCTTGGGAACACCTTGGTAATTGTATCATTCGAAAGACAATCTAAAATAAAACACCATAAGGGTTTCAAATTTCTTTAGAATCGGCAGAATAGTTACAATGTTATTATCAAAACAAAATAATTTCCGGGCTAAACTTGGGAGGACCTTGTCAATTATATCATTCAAAGGAGAATATAAAACAACATGAAGGTTTCAAATTTCGTTAGAATAGGCTGAATAGTTAGAATGTTATTTTTAAAAAAAAGCAAAACGGGAACCGATCGACCGATCGACATAGTGAGATATAGAGTGGCACGCGACTAAAAATAGCAAATCTCATCCGGAGCTAATCTAAAAAAAAATTAGGGGAAGGGGACACGTTCTCCACTATCATCCTGTACTGGAATTTTGCGAAGTGGTAAGGTTGGGGGTGTGAAAGTGTATTCTAGGGCAGCTATCAACAGATACACGCTATAAATGTTTCGGTGTTTAGGAAAAATTGATTTATGAGTAAACACGAAACTGAATAAATTACAATAAATAAATTACTAATTTCGCCAAACAAATTTGAATGATAAGAATGATAGCAAATTAATACATTATTTTTTGCCACCGTTTTTTGTTAAACCAAAAATGAATAACGATAGTGATGGAGACAAAGACACTAGGAACAGATATTATAAGTTTTATTAGGTAATACACTAATCAATAATGATGCAATTATGAAACAGTGAAATAACGTGTAATTATAATGTTTTTGGAATACATATGATGAAATAAGGATATATAATGGTAAATAAAATAAAAGACTGATCCCATAACTCTTTCCAGGAGCATCTTACGTATGGCTACGCCCTCCTCGCGGCGATGTAGCATTTCGCACGACGGGTGTGATGAAAGACCACGAGTGACTCCAACCCTATTGACTTCACTGGAGCATATAATAACGATCAAAGTTACTTTCTATGGCTGTAATTAATGGAATCTGTACGTCGCATGGTTCAGTATTATATGATCAGGTTGATTTTACGGTCTACAGAAAGCTGTGTATTGCTGGAGAGTTTTTAATGGGTTTTGTCACTGATTCCTTCCATCTGGTCACCGCATTTTAAACATGATATCAACCTGCTAGAGTCAGTACAAAAGGAGAGCAACAAAAACAAGGTTTGCTAACCAAAATGTCGCGTACCCTCACTTATTCTGAATAGCCTAGCCTAGCGTAGTATTGTCTAGCATAGCCTAGTATAGCCTATCCTAAACTTACCTAGTATAGCATAGCATATCATAGCCAAGCATAGCATAGTATAACCTACCCTGTTTAGCCAAGTATAGCCAAACAGGTTACCTAGCCTAAAATAGAATAGCCTAGCCGTGCCGGGTCTAACCTAGCCTAGCTTAGTATAATTTAGCTAACCTAGTATAACCTAGCATAATATAGCTTACTTTGTCCTACCTTAGCTTAGTATAGCCTAGCCTAGCTTAGCTTAGTAGACCCTAGTCTAACCTAGCATATTATAGTATAGCCTAGCTTAGCCTAGACTAGTATAACCTTGCCTAGCGTAGTATTGCCTAGTGTAGCCTAGCCTAGCCTAACCAGGTATGGCTTAGCAGTGCATGCCAGGGCCTAGCTTAGTATGGCCAAACTAGAATAGGCTACTATAGCCTAGCCCAGGGGTCCCCAAACTTGTTAGCCCATTGACCCCTTCATCAAATCTTTGACTCCTCATCGAATCCAGGCATGTACTTGAAAATAAATAAATAGAAATTAAGTTTATGTGCTAATTCTGATGTATTTCAATAAGGAAAACTGAATATCAAACCCTACGAAAATGTTGTTCTGTGTCCACCTCCTTTGTAAATATCTCTCATTAAAATATGAAGGGAAAAATGAAACTGTTTATTGTCATTGTGGAGATCATGTCCTCTAGTACCCCCTGCCCTCTCTTTCACCAAACACTACAAGCCTAAGATCTTTACTGTTTTAGTCCAAATCTCGGCAATTTCAATTAAAAAATGACACAGCTTAGGATAGTCAGCAATTGATTCTATCATTATTTTAAATCGACCCACCATATCATTAATGAACCACCTTCGACCCCCATGTACTCATCGACCCTTAGAATAATCTCATCGACCACTTTAGAGACCCCTGGCCTAGCCAATATAACCTTGCATACGATAGCCTAGCCTAGCCTATCATACTATAGGTTAGCTTGGTATAGCCTATCCTAGCATAACCACACCTAACATAATATAGCTAAACATATCATATTATAGCATAGCCTACTATATCCTAGACCAGTATAGCATACCATACCCTAGACTAAAATAACCCTACATAGCTTAGCAAATTATAGCCTTGGTTAGCTATCCTATTGTAGCCTAACATAGTATTACCTAACATAGCCTAGCCTATTATACTTTATCCTACCCTAGCATAGCATAATATAACCCTGTCTAACCTAGTATAGATTAGCCTAGCATAGTATAACCTAGCCTAGGATTAACTATTCTAGACAAGTATAGCCTATACTATCCTATTATAACCTAGTCAAGCATAGCTTAGTATTGCCTAGCCTAACATGCTATATGCTATCATAGCATAGCATTTTATAGCCTAAATTAAGATAGTATATCTTACCCTTGTACATTATATCTTAGCATAGTATAGCCTATCTTATAATAGCGTATCGTAGTATAGCCTAGCATAGTATAGCTTATTCTAGGCTTGCCTAGCAGAGTATAGCATATTATAGCCTAGTCTTGTCTAGCAGAGTATCAGCCGAATAGTTATAATGTTATTGCCAAAACAAAATAATTCCCGAGCTAACCTTGGGAGGACTTTGGCAATTATAGCATTTGAAAGAGAATGTAAAACAACATAAGGGTTTCAAATTTTGTTAGAATCGGCTGAAAGTTATGATGTTATTACAAAAACAAAAAAAAAAGAGCAAAACGGGGACCGACCGACTGACCGACATAGTGAGATGTAGAGTCGCTCGCAATTAGACTCGCACGCGACTAATAATACCTTCCCTGAAGCACCTTGAATATGAAGATAGACTGATGGTACTAAATATGTTCTCATTTGAAAGAAGATGTGTGAGGGGAGATATAATTGAGCTTTTTAAAATCTGTTCTGGGAGGGATAAGTTGGATTTTAGCAAGTTATTTGAGTTGGAAGGTAGTGTCGCGAAATACCTTGTAGTCGTGATGTACTTCTTTGATGAAGTAGACTTTGATCTAAGAGTGCGAATTTTGTTGTTTTAAGGAAGAGCCACTTCAACACGTAAGGATATAAGAAGACACACATGAATTATCCCAAAATAAACATATATTTTAAATTTAACACTTAACTATGAAAGAAAAACAGTAATCACATTTATATCCTCGTCCTAAGCTAACCTTGACTATCCCGGTTGACAACTAGACCTATTACGATATCTTCAATGACAAAATTATACAAATAGGCTCCCGGTAAACACACCAATTGCTGATTAGTATTTTTATCGTGACCCTTTTAGATTAGCGTTAAACATTCAATTAAAGTACTCTCTTCTACCAACAAATATGACAGGGGTTCACGCACAATTGTTTTTACTTCTATTAAATCATGAAACGTACTAACCTCATACTATCGCAATATGAATATAAATGTTCTTGCTAACTCACATGACAGACGGGATCAGGGATTGTCAGAGGTCGTTGGAGGGCTTATCTCGCACTTCGGGGATTTGGAGTGCCGATGATAGAATTTCGCCGAGATGTGATGGAGAGAGCGAGGTAGGGCGCTGTCAACTTCTTACTGCAACCTTGCCTCTGGTTAAGTTAAGAAGATGGAGAGAGTATGGTGCTCTTCGCTCTAAGAGTCCTCTTCTGAATAATCTTGAAGCCTCTTGGTGTCTTATTCTTCAACGTAGAGTGCCCAACTAGATTTTGGGGTTTTCGGTGAGATTTTTACCGTAATTAAAGAACGGAACCTCGTTGGGGCTGGGTTCTTCTCCTCTCACTCTTACGGAGCTTGAGATGTGAGAGTCACTCGAGTGTGAGCGGGTTTTCTGTAAAGGATTCTTCGGTATGGCACCGATACAAAACTTGACGATTTATGTTAATTCGGCCCGGGGGGGGGGGGTCGATCTTCTCAATCTGATCCTTTATCGTTTCTTACGGAAATCGTCTTGTCTGGCTCAAGGATCGATCTTCACGAACTGATCCTCCGTCTTTCTTACCGAACTCTAATCTCCTCTCTTTCTTTCCGGGACTTATTTATAGGCGGACTACCGCCCCATCTAAAGGGGAAGGGGCAAGGTCACAGAGGGGAGCGCGAATGGTGAGTTCGCATCTGGTGAAAGCGAGAAGTGCAGAGGTTGGCACTGAGGGGCCCAAGTCGGCTTGTTAATTAGTGAGACCCTCAACTGCCACACTCCTTGGCATGCCTTTTGAGTAGCAACAACAAGGAGTAACCCTAGGAGAGGGTACCATTGGACTTGCAATCGAGCGGGCACAAGGCTGCTCAATTGTTTTGCGTCCCTAAACGGCCACTTTTCAAGACCTTGTCTAGTCTTGACTTGAACTGGTCAACAGATTCACTGTTGACAACTTCCACTGGAAGTGCGTTTCACTTACCGCAGAGACTGTAGGTGAAAAAATTTCCACACAGATTGCGGTTGTAACGCTTCAGTTCAAGTTTGAAGCCGTGATTGCGCGTTCTGTTCTCACTCAGTGTGAAAATATCCCGGTAGTCAACATTGTCGAACCCTCGAAGTATTTTGAAAACTTCGATGAGCTGACCACGCAGTCTCCGGGTTTCCAGCGAGAACATATCTAATTCCCTTAGTCTATCCTCATAACTTTTATGTCGGATAGAGGGAATCAGCTTGGTTGCCCTGGCTTGTACGCGTTCCAATCTCGCGATGTCCTTTCGCAATGAAGGACTCCAAAATTGTACGGCATACTCTAGGTGCGGTCGGACAAGTGAGTTGTACAGGCACAGTACAATCTCCTGGTTCCGATAACCAAACTGGCGCTTAATATAGCCTAGCATCCTTTGGGCCTTTTTCTCCGCCTCAATGCACTGTTTCGAGAACTTGAGGTCACTAGTGATTGTTACACCCAAGTCCTTCTCAGTGTCACTCGATTCAAGAGCAGTGCCCTTAAGGATATACTGAGATTGGGGGTTTCTGTGGCCGATATGCATCACTTTGCATTTGCCCACGTTAAAAGGCATTTGCCACGTGTCCGACCACTCCCCAATCTTCCCAAGATCTTCCTGCAGGCGGGCAGTATTTCCATCCTTTGCAACGTTCATACCAAGCTTGGTATCGTCGGCAAATTTGGAAATCTTGGCAACCATGTCACCGTCCATGTCGTTGACGTAGATGATGAATAGTAGTGGTCCCAGGACAGAACCTTGAGGCACCCCGCTAGTAACGGGCACCCACTCAGAAGACTGTCCATTCACCACCACCCGTTGCCGTCTGCCACTTAGCCAGTTCTCGATCCAGCCGGCTACCTTTCCATCTATGCCAAGCGCTCGCACTTTCCGGAGAAGGCGGCGGTGTGGTACCTTATCAAAGGCTTTCTGAAAGTCTAGGTAGACCACATCCCCCGCCTTGTCCCGATCGTGCTCACTGAAAACGAAGTGGAAGAATTCTACAAGGTTCGTCAGGCATGACCGTTGCCTTCGGAAGCCGTGCTGGGAACTCCTCAGTAGCAGGTTTGACTCTAAATACGACGTCACTTTGTCCTCCATGATGCTTTCCATGAGTTTACCGACTATCGAAGTCAGACTGATAGGTCGGTAGTTCGACGGTTGGTTACGGTCTCCTTTCTTGGAGATAGGAGTCACCTCCGCCTCACGCCAGTCTCTAGGAACGCATTTGGTCCGGATTGACATGTTAAAGATAGCGCACAGATGTCGTGATACTTCATCGCACACTTCTTTCAACACTTTAGGTAGAAACCCGTCCGGTCCAGGGGACTTATTCGTCTTTAGGTCAGCGATCTTTTTCTTTATTTCTCCTTCGGTGAAGTCCATTGCCTCCAGCTTTTCCCCCGAGTAGGAATCCGTCAGCTGGGGAATGGGACCACACTCTTCAGTAAACACTGAAGAGAAGTAGTCGTTGAGGAGGTTAGCATTTTCTGCATCTGAATGCTTTAATGTCCCCTCCTCATTCCTCAAAGGGCCAATCGTTCGACGGATTGGTTTACGGCTGTTCACATATCCAAAAAACTCCTTGGGATTCTCTTTACAGAGTCTCGCCACTCGGAGTTCCTCAGACCGCATTTTGTTGACATAACCACGGTTTATGGATCTCGTAGGTAATTGGATCGTTAGAGCATCGTTTAAGGGCCTTAGGTGGTTGTCTTAACACAGATGGTCGCTCGAACTACCTGAGCGGAGGGGAGACCAAACAGGGTAGGCAGTTACGGTTATTCGCTGGCTACCGTTTCCACGAGTCTCCTCATGGGGCTCGCTTCTCCGGCGTTCTCCACCAGGAGGGGAGGGGGTTGAAGGTATATGTCCACCTGGCCCTCCGGGAGGCTTTATGTAGCCATTTCTCTACAGGTAGTAATAGGACTAGGGGTCACCACTTAAAAATTGAAAAACAGAGGTGCAGGTTGGATGTTAGAAAATATTTTTTCATCACTAGAGTGGTAGATTACTGAAATAGTTTGTTGCCACCTGAGACAGTAAGTAGACAGTCAAAACTTGAATATTTTCAAAAGCAGAAATTATATGATTATATGGAGAGGGAGGGTTAACTTCTTTTGGGGGGAAAGGGGATATTATGGACTCATTCCTGTAGATGCAGTTTTTTATTATGGTTATTTTTCGGTTATTTTTCGAATTTCGTGGGCGCTTTGTTGTAAATATCTCTATTTTTAAAAAAATACGTTTCTGCTATATCAGTTTCAGTACTTAATGTGGGCAAATGTCTAATTATCATGTTATCACGAAAAATAGATTGGCCGCCATCTTAGAATTGAAAGAATCTAGTTAGTTTATTTTTTTTAATTGGCAGGGGGGAGAGTGCCCTCCTCCATATTAATTTAAAAATTATATATAATACAATATGATGCGATTGAAATTTTCTAACAACACCCCCCTCCCCCCAAAAGCACTTTTTTCAATTTGTCCAAGGAAAAAACATTGCCTACATTAAATAAAAAATTTTTGAAATATATATATATATATATATATATATATATATATATATATATATATATATATATATATATATATATATATATATATATATATATATATATATATATATATATATATATATATATATATATATATATATACCGGGTGTCCCAGAAAAAAATTTAACCGTATTTTGAATTAGTATAACTCAAAAACTATTAGAAATTTTGGGATCTTGCAAAAAGTGTTTTATTTTCCAACTATTTATCTGTTGATTTTGGAAATTTCATTAAATTCGCTTTTATGATGTTGATACACTAATGGGTTTAGTGGAGGCTGTCAAAAATATGTTTGCGTAAGGAAGTAAAATAATGAAACGAAGCCTACGAAAGCTAGGCCACCGTGCACTTTCAAGAGAAGCGTAAGGAGCCTAGGTAGCCTAGGTCACTGTGCGATTCTTCAAGCAAAGCCTAGGCCATTTTACAGTGGTTTTTCAGCAACGCTGGGGTTTGGTCTCGTCATTATTGCTTACTAAGTAAATCAAAGCGTTTCTGTGTAAAAGTTTACTTCCATAGAACCTTTTTAATCATGCGGTTAACAAAAGATCAACGCGTATTAGTAGTCACAAACTTTATTAAGACTGGCTGTGTTGAACAAGTACAAGATTCATTTGAACAACGTTTTCCAGGTAGGTACCCACCAAGCAAGCCCACAATTTGGAAAAATGTTTGCAAATACCAACATGAAGGAACATTCTTAAATTTAAATAAAGTTCGTTCTGGTCGTATGAGAACCATAAGAACAACAGAAAATATCAAAAATGTTCAACTGACACTTCTTCAAAATCCACATGTATCAGTCAGAAAGAATGGGTTACAATTGTCAAAGTCATCATTTAACCGCATTATTGAACATGACTTAAAATGGCATCCCTATAAGATGCATGCAAGACACCAGCTTCTTAAAACTCATTTTCCTTGTCGTAGACAATTTGTCGAAGGGCTTCTACATAAACCTGCTCGTTTCTTGGAAAACATTGTGGTTGGTGACGAGGCAGCCTTTTTCATGAATGGAAAGGTAAATAGCCATAACATTCGGCAATATGCGCCGCTGAACCACCCCACAGCATTCAACTTTGACACACATATTTGTCAGCAGAAAGTGTCTCTGTGGATCGGAATATGCGGGAATGGCTATCTTGTCGGCCCATTGTTTTACGAGAATAACTTGAATGGTGCTGCCCACCTGAGCATAATCAACGAAAGGATCTTTCCGGAACTCCGCTAGATTTACGGCAATCAATTCAATAGACTTTGGTGGATTAAGGACGGCGCACTAGCTCATAGAGAGCTTGGTGTAAGAACGAAACTAAGAGAAACGTTTGACAACCACATTGTCGCGCTAAATCATGCAATTGAATGGCCCACAAGATCCCTCGACTTAACACGGTGCGATTATTTCTTATGGGGATATCTAAAGAATAAAGTGTATTCTACTCCACCACAAAGTATCAACCAGTTAAGAGATAGTATCACACGTGAAGTCAATAGACTTAAGGAAAATCACAAGTTAATCAAAAAAGTTGTTCAATCAATGCGATCAAAGGCGCAACTGTGCTTGGAAAGAAATGGAGGACATGTGGAAGGAAACGGTGCTTAGAAAATTAAAAAATGAATTTGTATTACCCATATGAAGAGCTGTTTTTTTTATTAAAAATGGATTTAAATATATTTGTTGATTTTAAACTTAGAAGTTTCATTATTTTATTTCCTTGCGCAAACATAATTTTGATAGCCTCCACTAAACACATTTGTGTATCAATATCGTAAAAGGGAATTTAATGAAATTTTCAGAATCGACAGATAAATAGTTGTTAAATTTGTTTTATTTTGCAGGACTGCAAAAACCTCTAATAGGTTTTGAGTTATACTAATTCAAAGTACGGTTAATTTTTTTCTGGGCAACCATGTGTGTATATATATATATATATATATATATATATATATATAAATATATATATATATATATATATATATATATATATATATATATATATATATATATATATATATATATATATATATATATATATATATATACGAGGGGCGGTCAATAAGTTTTGCAATTTGGATATAAGGAAACGAGGTATGAGAAAAAGTGGTTTATTATTTTTCAATATAACTACCCTCGACTTCAATGCACTTGCACCACTTGTCCCTGAGGCTTCGAATTCCCGACAACCAGAAATCTCCCGACTGCTGTTCAATCCACTATTGGACGGCTAGCTGGACATCTTCATCGACCCCAAACCGGCGTCCACGCAGTGCAGCCTTGAGCTGGCGGAATAAAAAGTAGTCGCTAGGGGCCAGATCTGGACTGTAGGGGGGATGGTTGAGCTTCTCGAATCCGCACTCACGCAGCACAGCTTGTGCAACTCTGGCCTTGTGGACTTTGACGACGTTGAATTCGATCATAGGGCGTGAGGTTTCTAGGGACCCAACGGGCAGAGACCTTGGTCATGGCCAAATTGTCGTGGATGATGTTGATAACACTTCCATGTGATATGCCAAGTTCTCGCTCGATTTCTTCGACCTTCACCCGTCGATTTTCGAGGATGATCCTCTCCGCACGGGACACATTCTCCTCGTTGGTCACGTCTGGGCATCCTGGACGGGGGTCATCTTCAAGGGACTCACGACCATGGCGGAACTTCCTATTCCAGCGAGCAATGGTTGCATAGGAAGGGGCGGCGTCGGTGTACACTGCAACCATGCGTTCATGGATATCTTTTGCATTCTTGCTTTCCTTGGTTAAAAATTTGATCACTGCGCGGTGCTCAACCTTCTTCATTGTTGAAAAATTTGTGACTAACGATCTGTGATCAGCTACTGCTTCTTAAATAGACGAGGCAGGAGCGTGCGGTTGCAGGTCCTGACTTGTCATAACTTGTCCTAACACCCCCACAAACAACCATCCTTCTTCCTCTGTTTTTCCCTACCGATTCGCAAAACTTATTGACCGCCCCTCGTATATATATATATATATATATATATATATATATATATATATATATATATATATATATATATATATATATATATATATGAGAAACTCACAAAGTATTGCGTGCGTAGAGCAATAAATGCCAAACAAAAACAGGAAAATGAAAGGCGGATTCCAAGTACTTTCGAACTCGTTCAGTTCATTATTAAGGAATAACGAAAATTTTAAAGAGGTGGTATATATATATGTGAAACAGAAGGGCAATGCCCTGCCCATGTAAAACGAAAAGACCCAGAATAGAAAAATAATATCAAAGACAGATGTGAAGTATAAAACCAAATAGATGAGGTCTACTTCCGGAAAATTCCAACCTGTGCGCAAGTAATGAAGACATTTATGTGACTAAACTAAGTACATACATACCCGATTGTGAATACATAAAAATAGACAACATAACTAAA
Source organism: Ceratothoa steindachneri (assembly GCA_963969495.1). NCBI lineage: Eukaryota > Metazoa > Arthropoda > Malacostraca > Isopoda > Cymothoidae > Ceratothoa > Ceratothoa steindachneri. The sequence goes on from OZ018332.1 coordinate 47,258,138, forward strand.
TTAATAAATCAAAGGGCTAAGATTTTAAATGGACAATTTCGTTATAAATGAGCCTTTTAATAACAGGGTCTAATTTAAAAAGACCGGGGGGGTATATTAGAATTAGGCGAGGAATTAATTAATGAGCATTCAACAACATTTCTTTGAATAAAGCCCTTAGATTTGTAAATAATATATATATATATATATATATATATATATATATATATATATATATATATATATATATATATATATATATATATATATATATATATATATATATATATATATATATATATATATATATATATATATATATATATAAATATATATATATATATATATATTATTAAAAAATTCGAGGGCGGGCATAAACCGAAAAATACCTTTATTATTATATATTATAACTGATTTAGATTTGGACTGGCCTTGATGATGATGCTCTTTGTCTTTGACGCATTCCTGTGGATGGTTCAAATTGTATATTGTAAATCAGTGGTGGCAAAACTTTGATGTAACGGGTGTCAATACTTTTATATCTTAATCATTTTTACTTCTTCGTGTGTCACTTATAAATTTATATTGTTAAATGGTATATTACATTATGATTTTAACACAAAAGTATATGAATATATATGCTATGTTGTACAATAAAGAAATAAAAATATAAACTTACCAATTTAATTTCTCTTGTGAACCTGAATTTTTCCAGCCAATTCCTTTATGTCGTGCCGATAGTTCGTTGTCCTTAAACGTAAACATGCGGCACTTGCCCCATCAGTTATTCGACATCTTCTGTTGTTTTTAACGTAATTAATAGATGAGAGCAGACTCTCACACGCATACGTAGAAGAAAAAAATTCAATACCGCTTTGGCAAGACGTTTAAGAGCACCAAATGTTTCGGGAATGCTTTCCCAAATGACCAACAATTGATTGTCTTGATCGCTGCAAACTCCACACAATCGATCTTTTTCTAGTGTTTCTAAATTATCTCTAAGTGTAATAAATTTTTGCTTCAAAATAGAACTGGAGTGAAGTTATACTAATCCCATTTCAAGTTCTTCTCTTTTCAACCATTCAAACAGATTCGTTTTCACTTTTTCAAAATTAGCTTCATCTGGGTGCCTAATGAAAAGCAATATTCCTTAAGATCTCTAAACTGAGAAAATCTTGATGGAACTTCATCTTTCAAAGAACGTAAAGCTGACAAAAATAACTCTTGATCGTGTTCGATATCATTCTCATCTTTGTAAATAATTTCTTCATAGTTCTTTTTCAATCTTGGAGAGTACTTAAAAGTTTCAGTTTCAATGTCACGCTCAAAAATGGTAAGTTTGGTTTCAAATTCAGTAATATGTCCAAACATGATATCAATAGTTTTACCAAAACCTTGGAGTTTAACATTCAGTTCATTCAAGTTCAATGAGAGATCTTTAAAAAAATATCAACCACCGAATCCAGGACTCATCATGTAGTTCCGGATAGCCTTTAATTTTTTTCACGTCTAAGAAAAGCTGTATCTTATTTATGCATTCAACAAAGCGTTCAAGAATCTTGCCTCTACTAAGCCACCGAACATTATTGTACATCAATAAACCGCCATAAGCTGATTCAACCTCATCCAGTAACGAGCTGAATTCACGTTTATGCAACGCCGTGTTGATAGCAAATTAACTATCTTGGTGACTTACGCTGTAATATTTTCCAGTTCTTTTAATCTATGGGGGGGGGGTTATTCTTTATTATATTCTTCTTATTTATTCTTGATCATCTAGCTTTTCAATTGATTTTTCTCTTTATTCGAATCTATTTACTTTCTGAATCTCCTTTCTCTTTAAGTTGGCCCTTCAAACATTGTCTTGCATTTATCTTGACTTAATATTCTTCTTGGCTTCCTTCGTATCCTTCCTTTCTTGATGCATCTTCATATTCTTTCATTTTATCTTGTTGTTGTTGATGATGCCTTCTTGACTCCCATTGAGTTTATGATTCCTTCTTGATTCTTGATGAGTTAGCCCTTGAAGTCATTTTCCTTGAGTTCCGCTTTCTTCAAGATTTTTTTCATAAAAGGTTGTGGACTTTGAATTTCGAACGCGGTACCTCTTGATTTAAATGCCAGTCACTCTAGCCATTACACCACAGCTTAGTCCGTTTTGAGTTAGTAATTTAATGGGCTTTTTATATTATCGATTTGGAAGGAATTTTTTTCTGATACATTTTCACACCCCTACAAATCCAACTTTAGCACACAGTGCTTCTTTATGAACAATACAGTGAAACTGTACTACAGAATGTCCGACGATATCAGTAAAAAGTTTCACAAATCCCACCTTTTGGCTGACGATATTGGGTGCTCCATATTTTGTAATTGATACAATTTTTGATATATCTATGTTTCTGTCGCCAAGTACTTTAACTACAATATCACAAATATCTTTCCCTGTAGTATTTAACAACAGACTTTCTAGACTAAGCAACTCCTCGAACATTTCATAACCACTAAAATATCTGGAAAAAATTGCAAATCGAGAGGCGTTTCGTCAAGGAAAATTGAAAAATAATCACACGCGTTCAAGTCCTTTTGCATGTTCTTCAATATATGAATGCATGGTCATTGCCCGGCTTTTAACAGTGTTTCTGGAAATGGGAAGCTCTTTAATACCCTTAATTATTTTGTCCTTGTTACTACTAAAATCTTCAAAAAGAAAAGGTGCGCATTAAAGAATTTTTTTTTAAAGAAACTCTCCTTCATTAAAGGGTTTACCTTGCTGAACAATAAATAGTATGAGAAATACTGAAACTTGCTCTCACTAAATTCACATCTAAGTCGCCACTTGCAAATTTAAACAAACTTTGATATTGGGTCGTTTTTTTTTATTGCCTCTTGTGAAATATATTCTTTACGTTCTTCATCGCTTCTTTCTAATAACCACTTGTGATTTGACTCAAAGTGTCTTTTCAAATTCCAAGCTCTGCTAGTAACTTGTTGATCACATAAAATTCAAAGAGCTTTATTATTTCGTTCTATAACGCCATATTCAGTTGTCCACCATTTTTGGAAAATTCTGCTACTACACTGATTTTCTGATAACTTAACTTTCTTTGCTGTACTTATTATGTAAGTAAGGGTTTGATAAAAACTGTGAAATTAGTTTAATCTGGAACCTGTTCTGAAAAAAAGGAAATAATAAACGTGGCGACATCTGGTACTTCTATTTTCACGAATTGTCAGTGGCTAATAATTTATTCTCTCAATAAAAGAAAACGGCATATATTGATTGCCATCTATTTTTAAAGAACCGTTTGCTTTTTGACATAAAAAAAAATTACCCAAAGAAAGGAATTAAGAATGAAATTTACAGCTCAGAATTGGTGACGTTATCAAGCACTGCACAACACCTACTCACTTGACATCTCAAAAACACTACTATTTGCCACTTGGTACATAATTGCTATTTGTTTAGCTTGATTTCATACAAAAGTACTAAATTTGGTACATTCTCAGAAATAAACAGACAAAAGATGACAGAGGCAACTGGTGTCGTATGCAGCTATGCACGTGTTTTCAATGTCCAAGGTACTCAATGTCGCGCGTGTCACTTAACGTGCCTTCGCGTGTCATAGTTTTGCCGCCGCTGTAATGTAGATGGCTAGATGCATGATCTAACACAATCTTATGGATGCATTTTGTGGGTGGGTTTTGAAAGACCCTTGTGGCTTTTGTCAACCGTGAAATTATGTTATGTTTTGTTATATCTCAGTAGGGACGGGCCACAAAGAAAACTAAAATCGTGACAACAATCCGATGGCTAACTATACTATATAATTATGAGCAATTTAAAGTTGCCAGTTATCGCCACGTTAAAATTACAATTTTCGGCTTAGCCTTCCAGCTAGTATAATGGTTAGCGTGCTTGCTGGCAATCACTTGTTCGGCAGTTCGAATCTACGTCTGCATTCTTTTAGAGCTGATCCTGTTTATTAGAGGTTACCGCCGTTACTGGGCATCACGGAGGAGAGGTGGGGACTTACCATGGCCGACGTCCGCCCGAGAAGCAGCATAGCTTGGTGGAAGACTGAAACCAGAAACCTTAACTTTTACCTGAAAATTTTTACTACCACAAATATCTATACATTCTACAAATTATCCATTTCATCAGCATTACCAATTTCTTTGAAAGCCCATTTTCAAACTCTTTTTGAGGAAAGCTCCCTTATTGGTTTTCACATTATACGATAATCCTAAAGTTCTATCCATTATTTTTTTTTATTTTTATCCGTTCTACTCCTGCTTATTGCTATTAGTCCAGCATGTCCTCTGAATTATTCATATTTCCATTTATTTCTTAATAAGATATATTTTTTAACGTCAACCCTTCCTTTCAGACCGAAGGCTTGCACCAAATATGGTGAATGTCATGATTAATCAGTTGGGTTGCCATGCCAAGCTTTGGGGAACTCTGGATTTCCATGGTAACCGATTCTTTATGGAGATATAGTAATATTTTTTAGTCGCAGGCGACTCTATATCTCACTATGTTAGTCGGTCCCTGGGTTTCTTTGTTTTGTTTTGGTAATTACATTGTAACTATTCAGCAGATTCTAGCGAAATTTGAAACCCATATGTTGTTTTACATTCTCTTTCGAATAATATAATTGCCAAGGTCCTCCCAAGGTTAGTCCGAAATCAGAATAAGTAAGAACATGCGACATTTGGTCAGCAGACCTTGTTTTTTATATATTCACATAATAACTGGTATTTTGGGAATAAGCTCTCCATCGCCGGGGGTAGAATATTAAAAAAAACAAGTCAGAAAAATAATAAAAACCAGTTTGGTCATAGAACGTCACGCCTTCAGGAAATAATAAAGAGGTTTATAACAAGTTTAAGTGAGTTGGATGTTGCGAAGATGCATCCATGGTTAACTGATCGAGAAGTGGTGGGGTAGGGGGTTGGGGGGCTAACTCTACTCGTTCCTTTCCCTTATCGGAACTTTTTTTTCTTTGCTCTTCAGTGAGATGGAGATAAGTAATATTACAGGCAAAAATAAGGAAAGAGGCAATTCGGCGATTGTTAGGCTGGGAGGGGGGGGGAGGGAGTTGAATATTTTTGGGCAGATTATCTAATGTTACCGGTGAGGTTGGGGGGGGGGAGATCTCGATAGCCTAGTGAATACGGAATCGGACTCCTAGCGTCAATACAGGGGTTCGAGGCCGGATACAAAACTTTCAGCGCCCATTGGCGGATACATTAACACTTAACCCCGCTTGGGTAAGGAGCTCTACACGCATCATTATGCACATACCCAATCACAACTCCGCCATTATTTTCCTCCCCGTCTTCACAGCGCAAAATAGCCATTCTCTCTTCCCCCAATTCAGCCGATCGAGTACTAGTGCCCTTTAGGGGGCCCCTAGTACACACATACCCTTGACGCGCAACCATAGATGGTTTTAGGGTCGCTGGTTATTGTTAAAAGCGTCCCCTCCAACGATGATCAGCCCCTAATGCCTTAGAGCTTGCCGGCGATTGTCACTTGTTATTCTGATCTTTATGTACATTTCCTTATTGAGTGTAAATTACCGGTTTCGTTTTTTTCTGTGATTGGTAACGTTGTTGGACCTTTTTTTTGGTCATTTTCGTTGTTACTGCCTTCGTCGTTTTTTTGTTGTTGTTTTTTTGTTTATTTGCTATTGTTTTGTCATTTCTTTGTTTTTGTTTTATCGTTTTCTTTGTTGTTGGGTTTTTCTTTGCTATTGTTTTGTCCTTTTCTTCGTTGTTATTTTTGTAGTTTTCTTTGTTGTATTTGCCGTTTCCTTTGTTGATAACTTGGTCGTTTTCCTGGTTATTTTTGTCAATTCTTTGTTGTTGACTTTATAGTTTTCTTTGTCATTGTATTTGTCGTTGTTTCTGCCATTTGTACTGTTTTTATCGTTTTCCTTTGTTTTTGTCTCTGCTGTTTTCTTTGTTGTTGTCTCTATCGTTTTATTTTTTGTTGCTTTTTTCGTTTTCTTGGTTGTTGTCTTTGTCGTTTACCTGGTTGTTGCCTTTTTCTTTTCTGTTTGTTTTCTTTTTAGTTCCTTTGTTGTCTTTGTCGTTATATTTGTTGTCTTTGTAGTATTTTTTGCAGTCTTATCTCATCGTTGTTGTGGTTGTTTTATTTTCATAGTTGTCTGTTTTGTCGTTGTCCTTTTCTTAGTTGTGGCGAGTGGCCTTTTTTGTTTTCTTTTTGTCCTTTACCCCTCTCTTGCGGTTTTCTTTAGTCTTCTTTGTTTTCTGGTAGTTGATAGAGATTTCTTTATTATATGGGGGTCTTTGTCATTTTCTTTACTGCTATGATTTTATTTATCTGCAACTTTATTATTTTTCCTCTTTTTCTTTGTTGTTGCCTGGAACGCCTTCTTTGTCTTGCCTCTCTGGTGTCCCGCGGGAGAACCCATTCCGAGAACCCCCGGTAAATAGGGAAGACAGAGGGGGGAGAAACAGACTGCGAAACACAATGGCAAGGGCCATAATGTTCAGAATCAATAATAGGTTCGTACCACTGGGCTCGTGCTAGACTCGAATATAGGAGCTTCAAATCACTCTTCACAGACGCACCAAGTAGTCTCTTTTTATGGCTATTCAGCCTATGTAGCATCCTCACATTTACACTTCCACCAAATTCCCTACTGTATGACCTCCCCCCCCCTCCCCTAAAATTCAAGTCAAAACAAACGACGGAATCCCAGCCAGAAAGTGGTGAAGAAGATGGGAGAGGTGAAAATGTGATATATATATATATATATATATATATATATATATATATATATATATATATATATATATATATATATATATCCACAACTCCAGTACGGGCTTTGGTGCCAGGCCGGGAGGACATAAAATCATCCAGATGTCAGCTGCAACATGATTTCCATGTTACACCTGACAGCGCACCACTCTATGGATCTCGATTCGAACACCTTCTGAAGGAATGGTTGTCGCCATTTTCTACCGAATAAAAACGATGAAGATTTAAGTGCCATTGACGTGAGGCGCGCATCAACGAGGGCAGGACTGACAACATTGAGGAACTCGATCATTGCCTACGTCTTCTTGGACGCGCAGCTGAAGTTATATAACGACAAGGGGAAACCAACAATAATAACAAAAACCGCAGAAAAAAATGGAAAAATGACAAAGAAGACGATGAAAATAATCGCAATGGTACATAGGTCAAAGGCAACAAAGAAAAATAAACTAAAAACAAAGAAAATGACGAAGATACGCCGAACAATAAAACAACAACATAAATAAAAATGAAATCAACATAGATGAACACAACAGCAAAATAAATTATAAATATGACAACAAAGGAAAAGAGAAAGACAAAGAAAACAACTACCCCACCCCCAATAAAACGATGATGACAATTTTAAAGCTAATAAAACGATAGAAACAATCAGAAAATCAAGGAAGACAACAAAGACGATCATTAAAATAAAGAACGCGAGCATGACAACCGCTCCAATAGAAAAAAACAAAGTCAATCTCAGGAACAAAGAAGACAACAGACAATTGCAACAATAATCTGGAACAAAAAAAACAGAAACAAGTGAGATATCCACAGAGACAACAATAGTGAAAATGGCAAAAACAACTTCACGAATAATGAAAACGATAAAGACGATGACGACAACAAAGAAAGCGTAGATTACAATTGCAAAAAAAGAAACCTACAAGAAAATCTATTAAGGCAACCACAAAAAATGAAACTACAAAACAGTTAAGTAGCAAATACAACCACTACAACAAATAAAACAACAAAAATAATCTTAGGAACCAAGAAATCAACAAAAAAAAACATTAAAGAAATTTTAAAAAAACGCAAAAACAAGGCAAAAGACAGACACAACTAAAAAAAAAGGAAAACGAGAGAACCAAAACGGCAAAGAAAACCACCGAATTAAAACAAAAATAATAAAACTACGAGACAATTAAAGAAAACAACCAAGATAACAACAAAAACGACCGAGATTACCACAACAACAAAGAAAACGACAGAGCCAAACAAAATGACAATAACAACATTAAAAGAAAACTACGAACTCAACAAAAAAACTAAAAAGACAATAAAATAACGACAAAGACAACAACTTCAAAAAAGATAACACAGAAGGCAATAACAATAACACCATCAATAAAAACGACCCAGCCAATTACAACAACAAATAAAATGAGCGAGTTAGCACCCCCAAAACAAATACGTCGATGACAACAAAATCACAAAACTATGATAGAGGCAACCACAACAACAAATAAAAAAACAAAGACTAGCACTACATCGAAGACAACAACGAATGCAACTACAACATCAACCAAAACTACAAAATCAGACTCAACAACCGGAGTAGTTTTGAAGGGATCAATCTCAGTCTTCTGGCTGTCCGGACGGCGCAGGATTCGATCCCGGTACGAGAACTGGCGCAAGAATTGTTATTATAGTTTCGCCTGTATCGTTGTCGGCAGTCTTCTACTACTTGAAGTAGGAACATAAATTGTCCCTCGTCTTTTGTAATGATTTAGTTATATTTATCAATAACTACTACTGATCGTTCTGTTAAGTCATTTGTCCTACTTAAAGCTTTGACACAATTTTTATCCTTCAACATCAGCGGATAGTTGACTCCATTCCATGCAGGTATTTTTTAGGAAGCTTATGTTTCGAAGAACGATATTATTTTCCTACCAAGCTCACTAATGGCAACTGTATTATCCTTTGAATTATCCATTATTGCCATTACATTATCCAATAGTATAAAAAATGAACTGAGTTTACGGAGTCTTAACTAAAGAACCACAAGTGAGGTGAAAAGGAGATAACAGAAGCTTTTCTCCAGGATCTTTCTCTCGATAATTCACCAGGTGCTTTCCGAATGCATTACCATTTTCAGGCACCGCAGTTGATGTTTATAGCAAAGCAAGACGTAATTTACTCTGAATGATTCTTTTGTTGTCATTTGGAAGTGTCATAACGTGTTTATTTTCAAGCAGTATATGACCTTGGACATCCATCGTGGGCGAGACGAGCATCGGGACGCAATAATGTACACCACCACAGACATTTTGAGAAGCTCTCAATAGTTATCACTTTGTTGCTTGTTTTTGAGAGATAAAAACATAAATTAATGATTTTCTAACCGACCATTTCCAGATTTTTCTTGGCAAAGCCCCAAATTGCTTGTGTCCAGTTGTGTCAAACCTTTTTTTGAATATTTTGAAAAGGGAAATATCTGGACCACATGATAACAATAGTAATGGTTTACTCAATTCACCATGCTCCACTCCTGTGTTATTCGGCGCGGTTGTGTCGAATGACAAGGTCGAGATTCTGTCACAAAACTGCATTTATTAAGATAATGGAGAAGAGCTTCCGACATGGATTCTACAGTTCCTGCAGGAATTAAAGGAGACATGGAACTTTTGCAATGACTTTACCTGAAATTAAAATAGGCAAGTGATCGATCTCGTTGCAGCCAGTGAGATCTGAAACAAGTTTACCGTCCTAATCTAGTAATAACAGGACTGTAGGCGAGAAACTAGCCATCACCTTGCTCACCCTTTTTTATATACAGTTGAGTCGAGTGGTCTCTCTCCTAATAGTATTAAAAATATTCATATAGTTATACATTGTGTACACTGTAAATTCTATGTTTTTATGAACATGGTTGTCAATGCTTACCTTCCTCGCTTAAGTTATGTGACGAGTTCTTTGTTTCTAGGATGTAGAATCAGGAGGAATTTCAAGGTGATGAGCAACCGTTAAATAATCTTCGAGACCTTGAAAATTTTACCTAAATTATTATTTTAAAGTCAAATAAATAAATTACAGAATAAATCGAAGAAAACGGATTTTGTTTGGTTCCATCATTAGCGTACCTACGTACATACGAACACACATAGTCTATTGAGATGTTTTAACGAACTTTCCTTTTAAGTCAGTAGGATCTCGATGTCATCGTTGAATGACGTTGCAAAACTACCACCAATAGTAATAATTATAATAGTATTTGTAATAATAACAATAATGGGGCAACAAGGGAGGGAAAGGGATGATAGTCTTTAGCTGCTTTAATGCAGGCCGAAACTATTTTATAGGAAACAAAATGATAATAATAATAATTATGAAAATAATAATAATAATGAATGATAATAATAATAATGACGAGGATAATTATGATTATGATCATAATACTGACGACAATAATTATGATAATGATGCAATTAATAATGGTGATAATAATGATATTATGATGATAATGGTGATGATAAAGATGATGATAATGATAATATCTTTTTAGCTTTTACTTCCAATTTAGAATTCGATTCCTCGATGGAATTATTTTTTAGGAGAAATGTCATGATGCTTTTAATGTGTAATGCACTTTATTCTAACGTTTCATCAAACGCTATGTGAAATTTTAAGAGAAAAGGAAATTAAGAGGTACTCGTTTTATACAGGGTGATCCAGGAAATAGTTAACCGAACTTTGAATTAGTATTACTCAAAAACTATTATAAATTGTTTTCTCTAAACCCTATTTATCTTTCGATTATGAAAATTCTCCCCAATTTCATTTTACGATATTAATACACAAATGGTTTTGATATAATTTGCCTCTATCCAAACCATTTGTGTATCAATATCATAAAATGAAATTGGAGGAAATTTTCCGCAGGGAACTGGTATGATGAAAATCCGAAGTTGAAAATTAACAAATTTATCTGTCCATTAATATCAAAACACCTCTACATATGGGTAACACAAATATTTTTTTAAATTTTCTAAGCAGCCTTTTCTTCTAGATGTCTTCCATTTCTTTCTAAGCACAATTTCGTTCTACATGTCTTCCATTTCTTTCTAAGCACCCTTTCCTTCTACATGTCTTCCATTTCCTTTTAAGCACCCTTTCCTTCTACATGTCTTCCATTTCTTTCTAAACACCCTTTCCTTCTACATGTCTTCCATTTCTTTCTAAGCACCCTTTCCTTCTACATGTCTTCCATTTCTTTCTAAGCACCCTTTCCTTCTACTTGTCTTCCATTTCTTTCTAAATGTCGTGGTATGACATTACATTATATCAATACCATATTATATCTATGAGGGAGGGACCAATAACTTAAAAGCAAACCGACAAGGGACGGATCGCCACGAGTTTCGACGCGTGGAACAGCGAGAAAGAGTGCAACGAGGTCAGGTAAAATTTGGCAATGGCAAAGCTCAAGGTTATTTAAAGAGGCATGTACAAAAATATAATTTTATTTACATAAAATAAAAGAATAAATAGGTAAAATTAAATTGGTAAATGAGGGGGGAATGGCAGAGTTATGCGTCAGACTCTGAAGTTAAAAATTAGTGTATTACAGAAGGAAACTATTCAAATGGGGAGGATTAACTCAATTGGGTTGCTGAAGGGGGAGAGGGGTTGGCTTACGGAGGATTCCGGGTGGGACGTCAGGGTAAGGCTTCACGGATGTCTTCTGCAGGCAATAAATGTGATGGCGAGAGCGCTCGGAGCTTCTTAGTGGGAAGTTAACGTGATGACGGTTCTCCAAAAGGGAAGGGGGGCGGTAACGTCGAGGCCAGGGGAGAGTATTTCGGCCACCCGAAAACGAGGGGTGAACGAGGACGGCTTCGACAGGAGTTGATGAGTGGAGTCGGAAAAATTGTTCGATGGCGATCGTCAAATGGAATTACCTCACTGACTGGGGCTAATTCCAACACACAAAGTTCAGCCGTCACTTTGCTTTGTTGTTAGCACCTGACTTGGAACTAGGGGAATCTTCTTGGGTCCTGGCGAGAACCCCCCAACTGTGTCTCTCACATGGAAGACGAGCTTTATATATATCCGGGGCTCCCTCCGCGGGGGTGGGGGGAAACAGCGCTACTCTCGAATGGCCTCGAATCTTCACGCCGAGGCGATTCTAACCCGCGTAAAGGTGGTCCGTGGTGGACACGGTTCGAGGCTACCGATTGTGGATGGAGGGGAAGGAGGCTTACCCATTTAAGCCTTACCAAATTCTAGAATCTTCTCCAGCGCATGGACATCACTTCCGTGCTGGAAAAGAAATTCCACGTGAGATTTCCCCACACATCTCCAACCCGAAATATAATGCTAAACAGAGCAGTTGCGTAGGAAAGGATCATCCCACCCACCGAACTAGAATTATCAAGGATCTAGTGAAATTCTGGCCTGCTACAACAGGTGTACACACAAAAAAAAACGTGACTCTGAGCTAAGCGGAGAATTTACAGACATAAGCCTTAAACGGGTCTATTCTAGAGACAATTTAACTAGTACAATTTTAAACAAAATTCACAGGATTTCATTGCCGACATTTCAGTGGAACCCCCGCCAAAAGGATACAATTAAATGGAGGCATGAATATGGGACTAATGACTAAACAACTTTGTGACCCCCGCCCCCAAAAAATCATAATTAAGAATATTAATGAGATAATATATACAATTCACGTAGAAAACCTTCGCTCCCACCGGAGTACGAATGAGAAAATTCACGAGTCCTCTAGCCTCGAGGACGGGGTAAGGTCCCTTCCACTGGCTAAGGAGTTTGTTGCTTTCTGTGGAAAGTAGTGCCAGCACCTGCGCGCCTTGCTTGAATTTTCGTTTTCGTGGCTCAAGGTCAAAGTAGGTCTTATACCTCTCAATAAGTCCTTCTTCACGAGATACGACAATAGTTTGTTCCTTCGGGTGGACTCACGCTCGAGGGTTTTTGTTTTCTCCAAAAAGGGGAGGAGAGTTGCGCACTTCTTTTGGGCGCGGGAAAACTTGTCGCTCCGGAGGGCTTAGAACTCCGGGTTGATAGGGGTTTCCAGGGAAACGGGTGCATGGGATTCCAGGGCTGCCTGTGTACGAGTAATCACGGGCTGGGCCACGGGATGGTCGTGGATTGCGGTGTTCTGACCGATCAAAATAGAGCGAAACTGGATTGGGGCCGCTACCACTACGGCCCAACCGGACATATAGTCACATTCGATATGACAACGAATTACTGGGAAACGACTGGCCCGGCCAAGGTAGTCGTGGACCACCGCAAATTTTTTGTGGTCGGGGCCAACAGGGGGGAGTAGGTCCTCAGACACTATAATGCATGTGCACCCGGTGTCACGGACGAGGGTGGATACTCGGCGACCGTTTACAGTTCCGTTCTCGAATTTCAATCCACCAGGGTTGTTCTCATTAAAGAGAAAGTTTACCTGATGGACCGGGTCTTTGGTGGGCGAGGGAGGATCGGGGGTCTCCTGAGGTGACAGAGGGGGATCAGGGGCGGCCTAGATTTGGTGCACTTGGTGGGACTGAGAGTTTGCGAATCGGGAGTTTTGAGGACAGTTCGTGCGGTAATGGCCGGGAACTCGCAGGTGTAGCAGATGATCGGGTGCTTTGGGTACGGCACAACCGGGGGAGAAGAAACTAGGGGCTTAACGTCTCGGTGTTCAGATGGATGGAAGTTTCTTGGCTTCGAGGGACTAGGAACTTTGGTAAATCTTGCAACCAATTTAGGAGGGGTTTTAGGGCCATAAAATTTAGTTTTGGGGGGTGATTGGGGAGCCTTTTTAACATCCTTAGGATATAAATTGTGACTACCCGCGTAGACATCGGCCTCTTCCAAGCATTCCTTGAAAGTGGCACAACGTTTATCCTTAATGAAGGGGCGAATTCCGGGAGCCACGGCTGCTAAAAGCTGATCCCTAAGGAAGAAGTCCAGAAGGGACTCGTATACCTGGGAAATCTTGCACGCATCCAACCAACACTGAAGGTGTCTTTGGAGGATGTACTCGTGTTGCCGAAATGTTTGACCAGGGCGGATCTTTTCCTGGCGGAATCGGAAGCGGTAGAATTCGCCATTCATATGAACAGTGGCTAACAATTGGGACTTTAACGTGGAATAGTCCAAAGTTGCTTCCGGAGGAAGGGAGACGAAGATATCCCTTAACTTGGCATTTAGGAGAAGAAGTAAGCGAGTGACGCCATCATTTTCGAGATCCCATCTATTGATCTGAAAGATTCTCTCAAAATGGGTAAAAAATGACCTAAAGTCCTCTCCATCGTTAAAAGCGAGAAGGTTGACTAAAGGAGTTTGGGGAATTTCAGCCCGGAAACCGATGGACTGAGAATCCATTTGACTTCGGCTCATTTCCAGCTCATGCTGCATAATTTGTTCACGTTCTCCCATCTCCATTTTGTTCTTCTCCATCTCTATTTTGTTCTTCCCCATCTCCATCTCCATCTCCATCTTTAGTTTGTTCTTCATCTCCGTTTTCAGTTTGTTATCCTCCATCTCCATTTTCAGTTTGTTCTCCTCCATCTCCATTTTGTTCTTCTCCATCTCCATCTTGTTCTTCTGCATCTCCATCTCCCTTCGCTCTGCCCGTTCGTTCCTCTCTTCTTCCTGTACGTAATTCAGCAGGTCTTTGCCTGAAAGACCTAACATTTCACCCTGACTCTTGAATTTTTTAAAGGATGACATTGTTACGCAGTTAACTGAGGGAATACTGACACGCAAACGAGCTAGGACACTACCCACGCGAAACGAATACTTGAATATTCGTGAAGGGCTTGTTCACAAAAAAATATGATAGCGTTACCTACATCTGCTATTTCTAACCGGAAAAAATATTAAAATGTTCCTACCGGAATTAGGACACCAAAGACCTTAACTCTTTTGGATTAATAACCAGGAGTCTCCAAAATTCAAACACAATAAAAAAAAATTAATTACCTGGGGTCCAACACAAAATCTAAATAGATTACGTTCCACTGCTCTTCAATTAACTTGAACTTGCCTACTGCCAGTAAAATAGAAAAATTAAAATAGAAGGGATAGACGTGAATAACAGGAGAAGTTCTAATGTCGAAATTAAAATGACACGGGTTCGTAAAACCCCCAAACACACTTGGCACCAAAATTATATATAATATGTACATTAATAAATATATATGTCGTGGTATGACATTACATTATATCAATACCATATTATATCTATGGGGGAGGAAACAATAACTTAAAGTCGAACCGACAAAGGACGGATCGCCACGAGTTTCGACGCACGGAACAGCGAAAAAGAGTGCAATGAGGTCAGGTAAAATTTGGGCAATGGCAAAGCTCAAGGTTATTTAAAGAGGCATGTACAAAAATATAATTTTATTTACATAAAATAAAAGAATAATTAGGCAAAATTAAATTGGTAAATGAGGGGGGAATGGCAGAGTTATGCGTCAGACTCTGAAGTTAAAAATTAATGTATTACAGAAGGAGACTATTCAAATGGGGAGGATTAACTCAATTGGGTTGCTGAAGGGGAATAGGGGTTGGCTTGCGGAGGATTCCGGGTGGGACGTCAGGGTAAGGCTTCACGGATGTCTTCCGCAAGCAATAAATGTGATGGCGAGGGTGCTCGGAGCTTCTTAGCGGGAAGTTAACGTGATGACGGTTCTCCAAAAAAGAGGGCGGAGTGCGGTAACGTCCGGTCCAGGGCAGAGTATTTAGGCTACCCGAAAACGAGAAACGAACGAGGGGGCTTCGACAGGAATTGATGAGTGGAGTCGGGAAAATTGTTCGGTGGTGATCGTCAAATGGAATTACCTCACTGACTGGGGCTAATTCTAACACACAAAAAGTTCCGCCATTACTTTGCTTTGTTGTTAGCACCTGACTCGGAACTAGGGGAATCTTCTTTGGTCCGGGCGAGACTTCTCAACTCTGTGTCTCCCACATGGAAGACGAGCAATATATATATCCGAGGCTTCCCACGCGGGGGTGGAAGAAAACAGCGCTACTCTCGAATGGCCTCGAATCTTCACGCCGAGGCGATTCTAACCCGCGTAAAGGTGTTCCGTGGTGGACGCGGTTCGAGGCTTACCCATTTAAGCCTAACCAAATTCTAGAATCTTATCCAGCGCATGGACAGCACTTTCTTGCTGGAAAAGAAATTCCACGTGAAATACCCCCACACTAAGCACCCTTTCATTCTACATGTCTTCCATTTCTTTCTAAGCACCCTTTCCTTTACATGTCTTCCATTTCTTTCTGAGCACCTTTTCGTTCTACATGTCTTATATTTCTTTCTGAGCACCCTTTCCTTCTACATGTCTTCCATTTCTTTCTAAGCACTATTTCCTTCTACATGTCTTCCATTTCTTTATAAACACAATTTCCTTCTACATGTCTTCCATTTCTTTCTAACCACCATTTCCTTCTACATGTCTTCCATTTCTTTATAAACACACTTTCCTTCTACATGTCTTCCATTATTTCAAAGCACCATTTCCTTCTACATGTCTTCCATTTCTTTCTAAGTACCCTTTCCTTCTACATGTCTTCCATTTCTTTCTGAGCACCATTTACTTCTACAGTCTTCCATTTCTTTTTAAGCATCATTTCCTTTTACATGTCTTCCATTTCTTTCTGAGCACCCTTACCTTCTACATGTCTTCCATTTCTTTCTGAGCACCCTTTCCTTCGACATGTCTTCCATTTCTTTCTAAGCACCCTTTCCTTTTACGTCTTCCATTTCTTTCTGAGCACCCTTTCTTTTTACATGTCTTCCATTTCTTTCGGAGCACCCTTTCCTTCTACATGTCTTTCATTTCTTCCTGAGCACCCTTTCCTTCTACATGTCTTCCATTTCTTTCTAAGCACCATTTCCTTTTACATGACTTCCATTTATTTCTGAGCACCCTTTCCTTCTAAATGTCTTCCATTTCTTTCTGAGCAGCCTTTTCTTCTACATGTCTTCCATTTCTTTCTAAGCACCATTTCCTTTTACATGTTTTCCATTTCTTTCTAAGCACTTTTTCCTTCTACACGTCTTCCATTTCTATATAAGCACCCTTTCCTTATACATGTCTTCCATTTCTTTTGAGCACCCTTTCCTTCTACATATCTTCCATTTCTTTCTGAGCACCCTTTCCTTCTACATGTCTTCCATTTCTTTCTAAGCATTTCTTTGGCCAAGACCAAGGTGGTGCACCTCTGCCGCCATTCACGGCTTCACCCCGACCCAGATTTGTTTCTTAATGGGGTGCGCCTGGATGTGGTTGAGTCGCACCGTTTCCTTGGTCCTGTACTCGACCGACGCCTAACCTGGGAGGTTCATATGCGTAGCCTTAGGGTCTCTTGTACCCGCGCCATGGACATTCTCCGTTTCGTGACGTTCAGCCCTTGGGGCGCTGATAGGGCTACTGCCCTACTTTTTTATCAATCCTTTGTTCGTTCGAAGCGCGACTACGGATGCGAGTTTTATGCATCCTAAGCCGAGTGTTTATTGCGGAAGGTGGATTCGATCCACCAGACCGGCCTTCGCCTGGCGAACGGTGCCTTCCGCACTTTCCCCATTGAGAGCCTGTTGGTCGATGCTGGGGAGATGCCACTCGCTTTGCGCCGCGTTCAGTGCATCACTCGCCTGTACGCGCGAGCCCGGCGCCTCCCT
This sequence comes from Ceratothoa steindachneri, assembly GCA_963969495.1. Lineage (NCBI taxonomy): Eukaryota > Metazoa > Arthropoda > Malacostraca > Isopoda > Cymothoidae > Ceratothoa > Ceratothoa steindachneri. Next base: position 47,275,615 of record OZ018332.1, read on the forward strand.
CAGTCGCCAACAGCTTTCACTGCATTCGCAGCTGATCTTGACGGTGCCTATGCCGCCGAGAGACGCCAGTCATACCCTAAGCCCTTTGGGTTTACGGCCAGGAAACTCCTTCGAGAGCTAGATATAGCTCTCGGGCCGATGGCGCCCCTGGTTCTGCCCAGGACGCCACCCTGGAGGGTACCAAATTTGGCTATTTGTCGCCACGCCTCTGCTCCCAAAGCTTGTACAGCGCCGGGAGTATTGCGTTCGAACTTTTTGAAGCATACCTCGTGTCACGCTGGAACCGTGCCAGTGTATACGGATGGCTCCAAGTCCCAAGAGGGGGTCGGCTTCCACGCCGTATCTCCTCTGTTCGAAGTCAGCGGGGTTCTGCCAGGCGCTGCGTCTGTCTTCATGGCCGAGCTGGTGGCAATATAAAACTCGGTACGGGAGATTACGCGACGTGCCCGGTTCGGAGACCGGATTGGGATAAATAGCGACTCACAAAGCGCCCTGAGTGCTCTCGGGGCATTAGAATCTCCGCATCCTCTGGTTCGCTATATCCGTGGCGCCACGGTTTTGGCGAGCCGGGCGGATGTCGAGATTATCTTCTGCTGGGTTCCTGGACATGTGGGAATTGCGGGGAATGAGCGCACCGACGAGGGTGCCAAAGAGTCCGCGAGGACTCTGCGACTGGACCAGCGCCTCGCTCTTCCTTACACTGACTACATGGCAGAAATACGGGCACCTCTTCGGACTGCTTGGTGAAGAAGATGGGAGACGGTCGAAGGGAACTTAAAGTTGCGTGCTATTGCGCCCCTGACAGTTCCCATGGACCTATCCCCTAATTCCGCGACGGCTTCAGGTCGTTTTCTGTCGTCTCCGAATCGGACACACTCGTGTGACGCATCGCTATTTGATGTAGCGCTCGCCTGCGCCCTATTGCAACGACTGCGTCGTCCCCCAGACTGTTCGGCACATTCTTGTCGAATGTCCCAGTCTGGGTGATCTTCGCGCACGTTACCTGTCCCGGTACCGGGATGGGCGGGGTCACTACCGCCTGTCCCTTGTACTCGGGACGAGTGCGTGCACATTGACTGGTGGACTTGTTGACTTCTGGGGGAAGGCCGGCCTTCTCCCTTTCATTTAACTTGGTTTAGTTGTTGTTTTTGTTATTGTTATTGTTTTGTTATTTTTATTGCTTCTTAATTGTTTTTTTCTTTTTATTGTTGTTTTCTTTTCAATTTTTTCAATGTAGCCTAGAAATAGGCTGTTTGTTTACGGCGACTTATGCCTAAGTGGGCAGTCGCCAGATGGCCCCTTAAATAATAAAAAAATCTTTCTACATGTCTTCTATTTCTTTCTGAGCACCCTTTCCTTCTACATGTCTTCCATTTCTTTCTAAGCACCCTTTCCTTCTACATTTCTTCCATTTCTTTCTGAACATCATTTCCTTCCACATGTCTTCCATTTCTTTATAAGCACCATTTCCTTCTGCATGTCTTCCATTTCTTTCTGAGCATCCTTTCCTTCTACATGTCTTCCATTTCTTTCTAAGCACCCTTTCCTTCTACATTTCTTCCATTTCTTTCTGAACATCATTTCCTTCCACATGTCTTCCATTTCTTTATAAGCACCATTTCCTTCTGCATGTCTTCCATTTCTTTCTGAGCATCCTTTCCTTCTACATGTCTTCCATTTCTTTCTAAGCACCCTTTCCTTTTACGTCTTCCATTTCTTTCCTGAGCACCCTTTCCTTTTACATGTCTTCCATTTCTTTCTGAGCACCCTTTACTTCTACATGTCTTCCATTTCTTTCTAAGCATCTTCTCTTCTACATGTCTTCCATTTCTTTCTGAACATCATTTCCTTTTACATGTCTTCCATTTCTTTCTAAGCATAATTTCCTTTTACATGTCTTCCATTTCTTTCTGAGCACCCTTTCCTTCTACATGTCTTTCCTTTCTTTCTGAGTACCCTTTCCTTCTACGTGTCTTCTATTTCTTTCTGAGCACCCTTTCCTTCTACATGTCTTCTATTTCTTTCTGAGCACCCTTTCCTTCTAAATGTCTTACATTTCTTTCTAAGCACCCTTTTCTTCCACATGTCTTCCATTTCTTTCTGAACATCATTTCCTTTTACATGTCTTTCATTTCTTTCTAAGCATAATTTTCTTCTACATGTTTCCCATTTCTTTCTGAGCACCCTTTCTTTCTACATGTCTTCTATTTTTTCCTGAGCACCCTTTCCTTCTACATATCTTCTATTTCTTTCTGAGCACCCTTTCCTTCTACATGTCTTCCATTTCTTTCTAAGCACCCTCTTCTTCTACATGTCTTCCATTTCTTTCTGAACATCATTTCCTTTTACATGTCTTCCATTTCTTTCTAAGCATAATTTCCTTTCACATGTTTCCCATTTCTTTCTAAGCACCCTTTCCTTCTACATGTCTTCCATTTCTTTCTGAACATCATTTCCTTTTACATGTCTTCCATTTCTTTCTAAGCATAATTTCCTTTTACATGTCTCCCATTTCTTTCTGAACACCCTTTCCTTCGAACATGTCTTCTATTTCTTTCTAAGCACTCTTTCCTTCTACATGTCTTCTATTTCTTTCTGAGCACCCTTTCCTTCTACATGTCTTCCATTTCTTTCTAAGCACCCTCTTCTTCTACATGTCTTCTATTTCTTTCTGAACATCATTTCCTTTTACATGTCTTCCATTTCTTTCTAAGCATAATTTCCTTTTACATGTCTTCCATTTCTTTCTGAGCACCCTTTTCTTCTACATGTCTTTCCTTTCTTTCTGAGCACATTTTCCTTCTACGTGTCTTCTATTTTTTTTCTGAGCACCCTTTCCTTCTACATGTCTTCTATTTCTTTCTGAGCACCCTTTCCTTCTAAATGTCTTCCATTTCTTTCTAAGCATCCTTTTCTTCTACATGTCTTCCATTTCTTTCTGAACATCATTTCCTTTTACATGTCTTTCATTTCTTTTTTAAGCATAATTTTCTTTTACATGTTTCCCATTTCTTTCTGAGCACCCTTTCCTTCTACATGTCTTCCATTTCTTTCTAAGCACCCTCTTCTTCTACATGTCTTCCATTTTTTTCTGAAAATCATTTCCTTTTACATACATGTCTTCCATTTCTTTCTAAGCATAATTTCCTTTTACATGTCTCCCATTTCTTTATGAACACCTTTTCCTTTTACATGTCTTCTATTTCTTTCTAAGCACCATTTCCTTCTGCATGTCTTCTATTTCTTTCTAAGCACCCTTTCCTTTTACGTCTTCCATTTCTTTCTGAGCACCCTTTCCTTTTGCATGTCTTCTATTTCTTTCTAAGTTCGATTGCGCCCTTGATCTCATTGATTGGAAGACTCTTTTCGCCAATTTACTTAAATAAATTGACTTCAACGCGCGATATTATCTTCAAACTTGTTTATGTTTTCCGGAGGGGGGGGGGGGAGAATACACTTACTCTTTTAATGCTCTGTGTTGCCCTTAGGAATGTTCAGCAAATTATTGTTGAATGTCCTGGTTTGAGTGATCTTCATGCTCATTACCTGTCCCGGTACCGGACGAGCTGGGTCGCTACCGCTTGTCCCTTGTACTCGAGATGGGTTTGTGTGCACAGACTTGTGAATTATATGACTTTTTGGAGGAGGCTGGCCTCCACTTTATTTGACTATTTGTTGTAGGTCGGATGCTCCTGCACCCGGTGGAGCCGGGCCTCTCTCCGACGCCAAATGGTGCTCCCTTCTTCTTCTTGCTCTTTTGTTTATTTTGTATTTTTTTTCTTGTTCCTTTGCTTTTTTTTTATATCTTTGTTAGTTGTTTTGATTTGTTTGTTAATATATCCTAGTATTGGGTTGTAGCGTTATTCCGGAGACTTTTGTCCTAGTACGCAGTCGCCCGATGGGCTCCTAAAATAATAAAAACTCTTTAAATGTCTCCATAAGAAAAAAAATGCACGTTGTTAAATCGGGGGATCTTGGGCGGCCATTCATTTGCATGATTTTGCTTGGCAATGTGATTCCTAAAGAGGTCTCAGTCTTTCTCGTACAGCAAGTAGTCTATGAGCTTGAACTCCGTCCTGAATCCACCAAAGTGTATTGAATTGATTGCTGTAAATACGGATGAGTACTGGGATGATCTATTCATTGTTCATGTCCAGGTCGGCAGCTTCAGTGAAATCATTCTCGGAAAACAATGGACCGACGAGATGGTCATTCCTGCATATCCCGATCCGCATAGACACTTTCTGCAGACAAATTGCCTCTGACAAAGAACTTTTCGTTACATGAAAAAGGCTGCCTCGTCACCAATCACAATGTTCTCCAAGGAAGGAGCAGGTTTATGGAGAAGCCATTCTACAAATTGTCTACGACGAGGAAAATCAGTTTCAAAAAAATTAGTGCATCATCTTCATCATCATCATTACTAATTCTATAATTTAAGAACAGGATTTGGGGGAGTATTTGAATAATAATTTCATCTTAGTTTGGTTATGACTTAAGTATATTTTAAATTTTTATCAAGGTAATTTCTAAGAATTTCTTTAGAGTTTGAAAAAACAAAATAGTTTAGTTCAGAAAAAATAAATATGATTAATTAATTACAATTGGTGAAGTTTAGAAATGTTATTAAAATTTAACCATGGCTGCTTTTTTATTTTATATCTAACTATATTTTAGCAACGTGATTTTTTGAAAGGGGATAAATTTAGTTTAGAGTTGATTTTTAAAATTATTATAATTGGCGAAGTTCAGAAAATTTATAAAAATTTAACCATGGCTGCTTTTTTTCAGATTTTAAATTTTAATCTTAGTAGCGAAGCTATTGCCTGGTTGCATAGATTTTAAGTCGTATTTAATAACACGGTTAAATGTTGACCTTGTCAACTGCAAGTCATTCTTTCTAATTGATACTTTTAGATTTTGAAGAAGTACAATAGTAAAATGTTTAATATTTTCTGCTGTTCTCATGAATGCGTATTAGGACAACGTTGCTCAAATAAATCTTTTGTACTTGTTTAATAAAATTTGTGATAACAAATTCTCGTTGATTTTTAGTTAACTGCCTGATAAAAGGGGTCTTCTGTAGTAGTCTTTTCTGTGAAGCGTAGAAACGATTTGATGTACCACTGAAGCATAATATTTTATGTATTCCATTTGTATCAAAGATACTTAGAAATATAAAAGAGAATTATGAGGTGATAAATGTCGAATTATTTTTCTTCAGGTGAATTTGGTAATTTTTAACTCAGGATTTTCATTATTTCCCTTCTTTGCAGAAACGTTTTTTTTACCTCCATCCAAACCATTTGTGTATCAATATCGTAAAAGTAAATTTAATAAAATTTTCACAATCGCAAAATAAAGAGCAGATAGACAAAACAGGTTTTCCAGAACCAAAACATCTCAAATAGTTTTTGGAGTAATACTAATTCAATGTTCGGTTAACTTTTTTGTGGCCACCCTGTATAGGTAAGATAGAATTGGGTAGTGTAAAGAAAAATGCATACTTTTGCCGCAGGGCTTGTAGCACAAGGAACAGCGGGGCCCCCACCCGTATATATATATATATATATATATATATATATATATATATATATATATATATATATATATATATATATATATATATATATATTCATCGTAACAAGTTTTGTTAAAAGCAGTCGCTTTTAACAAAACTTGTTACGATGAAAATATATTACCCAACTTTACCTCCATATATATATATAGATATATATGGTATCTCACCCCGAACCCCTCCTTTTCCTTTGCAGAGAGAGAAAAAGGTATCTGAGGAATTTAAAGGAACTGCTAGTATGGCTTGGAGGAATCAACTGAAACAAGGTCTGCTGCCCCAAAAGTCGCGTACTTTCACTTATTCTGATTTATGACCTTACGACCTTCAAAATTTCAATAAATCCTGGACTAACGTTAGGAGGACCTTGGTCATTTTATAATTCGAAAGAGAATGTAAAACAACATAAGTGTTTCAAATTTTGTTAGAATCGGCGGAATAGTTACGATGTTATTACAAAAAAAAAGCAAAACGGGGACCGACCGACCGATATAGACTCACTCGCGACTAAAAAGAGGGTTTTATTTTGTACACTTTTCATTCCTTTTTAAAGAACATCACCCTGTACTCCTATAACATAATGCCACACTTATTATACTATGTTCTAGTGAAGTTTTCTATAGTTTTCTTATATAGAGTAATATCATATATAATAATAATATAAAAAATCAGGGAAATGAATAATTCTTTGGTCTCAGCCTTCTGGTCCTAAGGGCAAAAACTTAATTATTACTATTTTTTTACATCCCCGCGGGGCCCCCTGATGCGCGGGGCCCGTAGCACGTGCTACATAGACTACAAGGTTAAACCGGCCCTGCTGAAGAGTTAGTATTAATGACGGCATAATTGAACAATTTAAATTTTCTTCTCTCTGGATTCAATCCTTTGGCTGTTTCTTTCGTAAATATTGAGGTATTAACTTTACCTTTATTTTATACATAAATTTAATGCCTAAGAAGTGGAAAGGTTTTATGTAAACTTTAGTACACTTTGTTCTTCAGGCGATGAATGAAGAAGGGGATGTGTCTAAGGTCTTTGAAATTAGCTAAAATGTCATCCATATATCTAAAATAAAATTATGGATTATTGTTTGATATTACATTTTTCACTTTTCATATTTATGAATTTTTGGTAGTACGTACAAGTGATAATTATTGAATTCACATATTATTTTTTTTCTCTTTTATTGATTTATTTTTAATAGAATTAGCTACACGATTGATATAATTTTACTAAATTTCGCTTAGATCTTTACGGCATAGTAAAAATTTATGTGAGCTTGATAAAAGTGTTTGTAATTTATTGATATACCTGTTTTTTATCATTTTTAACTGCTCCATCTCCTTTATCTTGGCGTTGTATGATGATGTTGGGATTTGACTGCTTCTTTCTCTTCTTTAGAGAGCGGGGCAGGGATGGTTTAGTTAGGTGTGACCTATGACATGGACAAATACATAACCCAAATAATCAGACTATATTTAAACACAAAACACATAATCCAGATTCTAGTCATTGAATGAACTAATATTAAAAATAATTGAATTACAATTATAAACATAAAGAATGTTGCCTCATTCGATATTGAGTCATTCTTTGCAAATGCACCAGTTAATGAAACGATTAACGTCATCATGAATAAAATATACGAAAACAAAGAATTAGAGCACCCGCATATGTCAAAAGAAGCTCTCAAGGACCTCCTAAGTATTTTCTGTACAAGAGCCCTTTTCACATTCATTGGAAGCACCTACCTCAAAACGGATCGAGTCACCATGGTTACACGACTTAGACCAACATCAGCGTCTACATAGTGGAAATCTAAAATAATGTAATATCAGAAAATAACAATTTTAACACAGAACATTATGTGAGGTATTTGGATGACACTATGACTAAATTCAAAGACCCTAAACGCATCCAGCTCATCATCGATCGCCTGCAAGAACAGTGACTAAAATTTACCTAAAATAAACCAAAAGATCATTTTTTTCACTTCTTAGACATTAAACATTATATAGAAAATAACGGAAAATTGAATACAGGAATATTCACGAAAGAAACAGACAAAGGAGTTTACATGAACTTCAATTACTACTCTACATAAAAATACAAAATATGCACAATTAAAATACTAATCCACCATGCATACAAAAACTGTTCAACCTGGAGCTTATTTGACTAAGAAATATTATATAAAAATAGGAAGCTAATTAACAGTGACTTCCCACAATATATTATCGAAAACATAAGCTTATTAACGCGCTATACGTGGTATACCAATTTAAATATAATAGAGATTATACAGCTGAGGCAAAAAGTTTTCGGACACCTCGGAAATTTAAAGAAATTAGATAAATGTATGGGCGTAAAGAGTTTTTTGCATATCACTATGAATATAACAGTGAAATAATTATGAATAAATAGCAATAAGTTATATATGTCCCAAATAATCAAGAAGAATAAAAAATTATAAAATTTGCCAAAACGTCTAACATCAGCTACATATACGAGTAATATAAACAGAGGAAACTCAGAAAATTAAATCAACACCAAACTGATACAGGAAGCTCAATAACGTGTAGAAAATCCCTTGGCAGTGAGGAGAGCATTTATTCTTCAAGGTATGTTCTCCGCGAGGGTACAACAGCTGGTAGGGCGGGGGGGGGGGGATATCAGCCCATTCCTCGATGATGATGGCTTTTAGTTGCTCATTGGAGGCTGGCTGACGACGTTCTGCACATTTTTATGTCCTGCTAGAGGTTTTCCAGAGTAGTAATTGAAGGTCTCAGTTCGAGTCTATACACACAAACAGACACAAATGAGCACATTCTTAGTAGTATTGAAGGTCTCAGTTTAAGTCATTACAGCTTAAAACAGGAACATTCATGTGTATCGACTCGAACTGAGACCTTCAATACTACTAAGGATGTGCTCATTTGTGTCTGTTTGTGTGTATAGACTCGAACTGAGACCTTCAATTATTACTTTCCAGTGGATTCGTATCCGGAGACTGATGTGGTCATTCCATCACCGTGTTATTGTTGCCCCGGAACCGCTTCATATCGGGCATTATCCTGCTAGAAAATCACATTTCAGTCATTTCTGCAGAGGTCTCGGGCTGAGGGCGGCATATGATCTCTCAGAAAAGCTTGGTATTTCTTTGAATTTATGGTGCCATCACAAACGGTGAGATGACTCACCCTTGAACTTGACATGTAGGCCTATACCAATACAGATACGCTACCATGCTTTACTGTTGGCGATATGCACTCTAGATTCAACTACTTCCCTGGCATCCTGTGGACTTTAACGTTGCCTATGGTCGAGAAAAACTGGAACGTGCACTCGGACCATAAGACGCATGGTCCAGTTGCGGTGAGCAACTGCCCATAGCCAGTCAACGTGGATTCTGCAGTAGATTGATCAGCGAATTAGGCTGAGTTTTTCATGACTTCAGTCAGACCTTGTGAAAGCAGCCTGCGATGGACTGTTGTGACGGATGCATTAATCTGGTCGTCCTCTCTCCATGCATGTTGCAGCTGGACTGTGGTTCTCTTACGATCCAGAACGCTCATACGACGCAGAAACCTTGTCTTCACGTTCCATACTGACTCTACGTCATTTAGAACGAGGTAAATCTTGGATATTTCCACACTCTAGGATCATCTTCAACACTTCTACAACACCGGAAAGTGATCCGCCGTCCCTCCGAACGATTTGTTGACAGCTGATGACCCTCCTAGTGCAGCTTGCGTATCAGACTCCTTTCCTCCACGGCATAATTACGTGTTTTCGCCATTCTCATATCCTTATAAGATCCTGGCAACATGGAACATCATATTAATCAACAAATATGATATGCAATATGAAGACCTTTTGACTATAACATACCACATACAGATACCAGGATTTCATGCATTTAAATAGCATCGCCATTTTAAATATTTCGAAAAGAGTTATAAAAAAGCTTGGACGTTAATTTTGCCTTTTAGATGTAGTGGAGACATGGAGGCAAACCTACACTAACATATTCACAGATATATCCAATGAATATGAAAAATTCTTTTGGCTGCGGCTGTACATCTTCGTATGCCGGTTATACCACGAATACCCGGAAAAACTGCGCCTATAAACATCGTTTAAAACTGACTAAAATTCAAGACCATCTTGAAAATATCCATAAAACGAGAGCAAAAAAAAGGAACATAAGAATTACAGTAATTTACAGTACCAAAAATGAAACAAAATTTTAAACTCGCAGAAGGATTTCGAATAACGCAAAATAAACCAGACTCGAACATAAAAACGAACGAATTTTTCCACAAATTATACATTACATAATTTAATAATTATGTAATTTCCTTTACCCACTACCCCTTCGTATCTTGGCAATATAAAGCGAGTGAGTACGTCTTAATTCCAGTTTCTTTGAATATGTCAAATGACGTTTGACGAAACGTCTGAATAAAATGTATTATACATTAAAAGCATCACATTTTCTCTCAAAAATAATAAAGTAATAAAATTTTAATGCGAAAAATATATTTCGTGAATTGGAAGTGAAATCTAAAAAGTATATTAAGATCAAAGTTGATATAATTTTTCTACAATAATGATAATAATAATGCAACACCGTTAGACGACATTATTCTCCGCTACACTCTGTTATACCAGTATACCAGACGCCATTCTTGGCAAACTGGTTCCACTTCATTGGCGCCAATTTAAACAGAAAAAAAATAAAAGGATAAATCAGAAATGAGGATTACAATACGAAAATAAACAACTCCCTCCCATAACAAGAAAAGATTCCTCCACCGAATATTATCAATTAAATGATAGGAAAGAAAATGTCTGAAAAGAATAGGTTGAAAAAAAGGAAATTATATAAAAGGAAATTAGTTTAAAGAGAAAAAAATAAATGTGTTGATTTTGGGGTACATTTGCTAATGGAGAATTTCAGGATTTAAATCATACACCCACGCAAAAAGGGAGGGGGGGGCGGCCTTCTATTTCTTGCACAAGAATTGTGTGTGGGGTGGGTGGGGTGTGAAGCGAGTTTTTTTTATAGAATTAAAAAAGAGGAAACCACCGAGGACAACATTACACAAATGTATTGGAAATATGATTTGGTAAAGTAATGAGATTAATGGATGTGAAAATGTATGGAATATCTAAAGCCCGATTAGAGTAAAGAGGAGACTACTTATTTCCTTGGAAGCGTGGGGGCGCAGTTACACTAAACCTGGTCCCATTTTTCCTTGCTGACAGTTTTTCCTGTAGGTACTCCACTACTCGGGGTCTACCTATTTTCTCTTCTTAACCTCCCCCCTAAGGGTGGCTGTTTTGTTGGTAAATAGCAAGACTAAGAGAGTTGCGCGCCTTTTATTCTCTTCGTGACGCAAGTTATGAACTTTCCATACATTTGCACTTTCCTTAACTTCACATTCCTTAAATTCACCTTCCCTGACTTCACCACTTTGCTTAATTCACCAGTTTAATTAACTTAACTTTGCTTAACTTCACTTTCCTTAACTTCAACCCTTTCCTTAACTTCACTTTCCTGAACTTCACCACTTTTCCTTAACTTCACCTCTTTCCTTAACTTCACTTTCCTTAACTTCACCACTTTCTTGAATTACTTTTGAAAAAGTTGAAAAATTCTCCCTTCTTGTGTTTGCTTTGTTATATGAACGAATATTCAGTTTAGCGTCTCTAAAAGCACCCTACAAGCCCCAACATTGTGGGTCAATGAGACACACTATTAACATTACTTCTGCTATTGCTGCTACTACTATTACTGCTACTACTATTGCATTTACTACTGATGTTACTTCTACTGCTGATATTACTGCTACTAAAATCACCTTACCAGCCCCAGCATTAGGGGTGGAAGAGACACGCTATTAACTACTGTTAACTATTATTGTTTTTTACTACTATAACTTCTACCAGTAATCCTACTAAAATTACTGCTCTTACTACTACTAATACTACTATTACTTTTAATACTGCTGCTGTTACTACTGCTGATGATATTACTACTGCTACTACTGCTATTTTTTTAACTTTCTGTCGCTGATTTCATCGCTCTCACATCTATCATTGGTTCTGCTATTGCTTCTACTGCTATTACTTTTAGTGCTGCTATTAGTTCTCACTCTCTGCCGCTCTTTTCAGCACTCCCACATCTACATATGTATACACGTTCCACCCAGTAACAAATTTCAAGCCTTTTTTTTCTCGCCTGCGCTTTAGGGGCTGGGAGCGAGTCGAGAAGGGGCGTAATTTCGTATTTTTAAGGGCTTTTAGTGATGGTTGTCGCGCGTTGGTAGCCAGTTACTCTTCTCTTCATGTTTTTCTTTTCCTTTTTACCTTTTCCGCTGTTCGTACTTACTTGCCTTCGTTTGTCGGTATGAGTTTACCTTCTGGATGAACAGGAAATAGTCCAGGGCTGCGATAAGCGATTACTTGATTGCCTTCCTTACGACTGTTTTGCTACATTTCGATCTTTGTGCTTTTATTCAGGTTTTTCGTGTTTTTTTATTAGTCTGTATTTACTTTGGGGGGGTTTTGTGTGAGTTCTTGTGGTTTTCTTTATTTATTCATGTTTGTTCGTGATTGTTGTTGTTAATTTAGCTCCTCGGAAGCAGCTGGAATCTCTGCTTCCCCCACCCCATGGGAGATTAAGGGAGAAAGCTTTGATCCTACAGCCTGTGCTGTAGTATCCCCCCCCCCTCTCCCACGTTACCATAATTAAGTGGGGCCGCGCCTTCTGTGAGAGTGTCCTGAGGGACCAGGTTAGAGTGGAGGGTTGTGTTGTATGCTATGAAAATTTTTATAGCACTCCTATGTGGTAGTGGTTTATGCAACAGCTTGGAAGTTGTTGTTCAATTGCAGCTTAACCTCACATAAAAGTCATCCAAGTAGGGTGGTATAAACTCAATGATTGCATCCAAGTAGAGTCGTATAAATTCAATGATTGCATCCAAGTAGTGTGGCATAAACTCAATAATTGCATCCAAGTAGGGTGGTATAAACTCAATGATTGCGCCCAAGTAGGGTGGTATAAACTCAATAATTGCATCCAATTAGAGTGGTATAAACTCAATAATTGCATCCAAGTAAGGTGGTATAAACTCAATGATTGCATCCAAGTAGGGTGGTATAAACTCAATGATTGCATCCAAGTAAGGTGGTATAAACTCAATGATTGCATCCAAGTAGGGTGGTATAAACTCGATGATTGCGCCCAAGTAGGGTGGTAAACACTCAATAATTGCATCCAATTAGAGTGGTATAAACTCAATGATTGCATCCAAGTAAGGTGGTATAAACCCAATGATTGCATCCAAGTAGGGTGGTATAAACTCAATGATTGCATCCAAGTAAAGTGGTATAAACTCACTGATTGAATCCAAGTAAGGTGGTATATACTCAATGATTGCATCCAAGTAGGGTGGTATAAACTCAATGATTGCATCCAAGTAGGGTGGTATAAACTCAATGATTGCATCCAAGTAAGGTGGTATAAACTAAATGATTGCATCCAAGTAAGGTGGTATAAACTCAATGATTGCATCCAAGTATGGTGGTATAAACTCAATGATTGCATCCAAGTAGGGTAGTATAAACTCAATAATTGCATCCAAGTAGGGTGGTATAAACCGAATGATTGAATCCAAGTAAGGTGGTATAAACTCAAAGATTGCATCCAAGTAAGGTGGTATAAACTCAATAATTGCATCCAAGTAGGGTGGTATAAACTCAATGATTGCTTTCAAGTAAGGTGGTATAAACTCAATAATTGCATCCAAGTAAGGTGGTATAAACCCAATGATTGCATCCAAGTATGGTGGTATAAACTCAATGATTGCATCCAAGTAAAGTGGTATAAACTCAATGATTGCATCCAAGTAAGGTGGTATATACTCAATGATTGCATCCAAGTAGGGTCGTATAAACTCAATGATTGCATCCAAGTAGGGTGGTATAAACTTAATGATTGCATTCAAGTAAGGTGGCATAAACTCAATGATTGCATCCAAGTAAGGTGGTATATACTCAATGATTGCATCCAAGTAGGGTGGTATAAACTCAATGATTGCATCCAAGTAGGGTGGTATAAACTCAATGATTGCATCCAAGTAAGGTGGCATAAACTCAATAATTGCATCCAAGTAAGGTGGTATAAATTCAATGATTGCATCCAAGTAGTGTGGCATAAACTCAATAATTGCATCCAAGTAAGGTGGTATAAACACAATGATTGCATCCAAGTAGGGTGGTATAGACTCAATAATTGCATCCAAGTAAGGTGGTATAAACTCAATAATTGCATCCAAGTAGGGTGGTATAAACCCAATGATTGCATCCAAGTAGGGTGGTATAAACTCAATGATTCCATCCAAGTAAGGTGGTATAAACTCAATGATTGCATCCAAGTAGGGTGGTATAAACCCAATGATTCCATCTAAGTAGGGTGGTATAAACTCAATTATTGCATCCAAGTAAAGTGATATAAACCCAATGATTGCATCCAAGTAGGGTGGTATAAACTCAATGATTGCATCCAAGTAAGGTGGTATAAACTCAATGATTGCATCCAAGTAGGGTGGTATAAACTCAATGATTGCATCCAAGTAGGGTGGTATAAACCCAATGATTCCATCTTAGTAGGGTGGGAAACTCAATTATTGCATCCAAGTAAAGTGATATAAACCCAATGATTGCATCCAAGTAAGGTGGTATAAACTCAATGATTGCATCCAAGTAGGGTGGTATAAACTCACTGATTGCATCCAAGTAAGGTGGTATATACTCAATGATTGCATCCAAGTAGGGTGGTATAAACTCAATGATTGCATCCAAGTAGGGTGGTATAAACTCAATGATTGCATCCAAGTAAGGTGGTATAAACTCAATGATTGCATCCAAGTAGGGTGGTATAAACCCAATGATTCCATCTAAGTAGGGTGGTATAAACTCAATTATTGCATCCAAGTAAAGTGATATAAACCCAATGATTGCATCCAAGTAGGGTGGTATAAACTCAATGATTGCATCCAAGTAAGGTGGTATAAACTCAATGATTGCATCCAAGTAGGGTGGTATAAACTCAATGATTGCATCCAAGTAGGGTGGTATAAACCCAATGATTCCATCTTAGTAGGGTGGTATAAACTCAATTATTGCATCCAAGTAAAGTGATATAAACCCAATGATTGCATCCAAGTAAGGTGGTATAAACTCAATGATTGCATCCAAGTAGGGTGGTATAAACTCACTGATTGCATCCAAGTAAGGTGGTATATACTCAATGATTGCATCCAAGTAGGGTGGTATAAACTCAATGATTGCATCCAAGTAGGGTGGTATAAACCCAATGATTCCATCTAAGTAGGGTGGTATAAACTCAATAATTGCATCCAAGTAAAGTGATATAAGCCCAATGATTGCATCCAGGTGGGTGATTTGTTCATGATGGCTTATAACCTGGCTCGCCCTCGGATACTTCAGGATTTAGATTCTACGTTTGAAGAGTTTTCAGATTGAATGTTTGAACTCCTATGTCTTTTATTTGAATTTGTTCTTAGCTGTTCGTGTTTTATCCGTTTTATTTTATGGTTTTTCTTGTCTTGTTCGTGGTTGATTAAAACCTTAGTGTAGGTTAGCTACTTTAGCATTTAGACTGGATCTTTTTAGGGTTTTGATTTCGTGTGTAGTTCCTGAGCGTTTTGTAATTTTGTTCTAACGGGTATTACAATGATTGGACCCGGGTCATGAAAATTGTAGCTTTCCCTCGTTTCCACTGTTTCTGTCAGTTCCACTTTTATTTTTATATATTATATTCATTAATTTCTCCGTGCTGAGTCCTTTATTTACATTCCTTTATTTTCTTTTATCAATAGAATATTTTTAATCTGAATCCCCCACCAATCAGTTCTCACCCCTCTTTCCTATCTTTGGCAGAGGGCTACATCACTTCTCAATGTTATACTTTCATTTAAAAGGCTAATTAAAACATTCCACTATTAAATAAAAAAGTCCCTTTAAAACTCATAAATATATGAGAAATTAAAAAATATAAAAAGATTCTTCTAAACATTCAAACGCATCAGGCGCAATTCTAGTGCCTTGAGGCATCTCACCCATTTTTCTCGAAATTGCGAAACAGGATAAAAATAACCCTCGGGTATCCTCATCTGTGCTTAGATACTTATACCCAAACTCTAGGACAGGTATTCTCAGGGAGGGTAGGGGGAGTCTGGGGATCTGTGTATGGTTGGAAAAAAAGAGGGGGTAACTCCAAAATAAGCTGAGTCGAGCGGCTATAATATGGGTTAAATCTGCTTGAGGAAATCATTCGTGCATTTGTTATCGTCACTCGAACACAACGGCACGTTAACAAGATTCGATAAAGCGAAGATCTGTATTTTCTCTGAGAACGTTCAAGAAGTAGAAGATTCAACATGCTTCAGATAGGTAAGTTTGACAAGGCGTTGCATTTTTATGCGATTCTGTTCATAACAAACGGCAGGGTGGCATCGGTTAATACGAGTCCTCATTGTTGAAAGAATGGACGTATGTTTACGAAGCTTATACCATGAGGGGAAGGGGGAGGAAGGTAACTGTGGGGATGGTAACCAGTAAAAATGAAACAAGTTGAATGATCGATATTTTGAGACAGCAAAAAGTTCTAACTCTCCACGCGAGTACAACCCTCAGCATAAACAACGGAGGTATGCAATTAGGAAAGCAAGACAAACGATTATATGTGAAAACTAAGGTACGAAAATGAAATAAAGGAACTTATGTGATCGAATATAAACGAATCATTTATGACTTTAATGATCAAAATCGGGACCTTCTCATTTAACACACCTTCTAGCCGTTGGTGGCAACCGGGACGTTATCACCACTTAGTAAATATTTAAAATTGGTGGTAAGATTGATAATAAATTTTAGCACAGCGGAGAAATAGGATCAAGAATTACAGATTCAACCTCAGGAATGATCCTCTTTACTCTTATAAACATTTCCTATGGCGATCTTTATAACTCAGATCTAATTCCTTAATCACCTTCTTCAACTTTATAGATCAATCATTTATTTTTTATTTTTTCTTAAAAATTGGAGATCGAGGTCTTTAATTATAGCATGACTTTACCCATATTAAATTTAACTTTAATTTTTCGTTTATTTTTAACTACGGAATTTGTTTACCATTAAAATTTAGCACTAGAACGGGCCAACAAAAGACAAGATTTAGCTTTAAAAAATTTACTTTAACAAAAAAATCGACATTAAATAGAAGAAAATCAATTAACATAATTGATAAATCGTCAATAGAAAGATCAGAAGAAAAATACAACCAATAACAACCAACTACAGCCAGTGACAAACACCGTGTGCAGAACCGAATACAAATCTTTAAATATGGTTAAAAGATTTAATTATTTATGTAAGTTAATTTGTTTTAAATAATAGTGACCAATCACAAGGGAATTAAAAAAGAGAAGTCTTTATTGCTCGCTCGTATTCAAGAGGGATGGGATGAACTTTGAGGTCATTTACGGCGAGGCGAATCGAGCCATCGTCGAGTCGGCAAACGACTCTCGCCAGACCAAGAGTGATATTCAAAGGCGGCTGCGGGAGTCAACCAGTTAATAGCCGCAAACATACACCCAACACATACACTTACTCTCTTACTCTTTCTCTCTCCCCCCTTACCTTCTTTCTTACTCTCTCTCTCTCTCTCTCTCTCTCTCTCTATATATATATATATATATATATATATATCAACTTCTTTTTTTTATTTTCTCTTTTTTCTCCTTTTCATTTTCTCTTTATTCTATGCCACTATATTATGGGTTAGCAAAATTTGCCATTGCAGTCATTGCCATCCGTAAGCATTTTCTTTTCCTCCAGGTCATCTCCCTTTCTTTTCGTTAAACAACTAAGTTCCTCTTCGCGCTAACCATCGAGGGCAGCGTCAACGAATAACCACACATAAAGTCCAGGTTGAATACCTATTGCGCATACATGCAAACGCGTAACGTGCATATATGCAGGTGTGCACATCAGAGCTCTCGTGTACACAAACCTGTAACAAAGAGAGAAGTATCGAAGAGTTGCGCGCCCTCCTGGTTTCTGGTGGCTCAGATCGTCTATTTGGGTGATGTCCTAACATTTTCGCACCCCTCAACTTCACCACCTTTTAGGCGAATCTCCTCTCACATGCTTTATGGCGATACCCTCGTTGGTTTTCGCTTTAAAATATGATTTTTTCCGGGTATTCTTACCACAAGGTATTTTAAAACCTGCCTTGTAGAGGCTGGGGAAGCTTGGGAGAATTGCGCTCTCTCAGCGCGCACCAAGTAGTTCCCTCTCTAGACTACTCCGGTATCTATTTACCTCCCATCTATTTTCACCTTACCTAACCTCAGTACTTTCTTCGAAGACCTCCTGATGACCTTTTATTCCGAAATGTCCACGTTGGTTTTCCTCTATGAGTCAAGATAAATAATAATAATGGTAATGAAAATAATATTAATTATAATAATAATAATTAAAATAATATGATAATGATAATTTTAATGCTAATAATGAAAATACTACTAAAAATAATAATGATAATATCAATGATAATTTTAATGACAATAATGAAAATAATGCTAATAATAATAATAATATGATTTATAATGATTATTTTAATGACATTAATGAAAATATTGCAACAAATAATAATCATAATATCAATGATAATTTTAATGACATTAATTAAAATAATGTTATTTTTAATCATTTTAATGATATTAATAATAACAAATAATGGCATGTGGCCAAGACAAAGGTCTAAAGTTCGTATTTCCGAGTCTATGCTCTCCTTATACGAACTTATTCAGCGAGTCTTTAATGTGTACCTTTCCGGCCCCAACATTTAAGGTTGAGACTTGTCATTGCAGCACAACTTCATCATGTAAACAGTCTTCCCGCACGTTGAATGAAGTTAAGCTACGACGAGTATGGTTAGCGTCTGGAAGGAGACCTATTTTCGGTGTGCCTGAATCGATCGTCTAGTTTCCCACTGAGATGGGTAGAAGACAGTGCGAATTGTGGTAAAAGAAACACGAACCTACAGGTTTTCCTCCTATTTTCTTGTCCCCTTTCTCTGACCCCCTTTTCTGGGGTTTTATGACTTGTAGATTCTTTGACCCCGTTTCTCTAACCACTTCTGGGTCGGGGGCGTATTTTATAGGCCCCTTTTTCTGGGTCCAATTTATGGCCCATTTTTATGACCCCTATCTCTGGACCCCTCTCTAGGCCCCTATTTGGTGAATGTGCCCTCGTTAGTATGCGCAAGTTACGTGTTCCCCTTCCAGAATCGGTCATGATGATGGGTGCGCAACTTCCCGCCCTCCTATGGTTGACGAGTATATCGAAGGGAAAAAGTAAAGGGAAGAGTTCGGTAGAGTTGCGTGCCCTACTTGCCCTTAGAACCCCAAGTAGTTTCCTCTTTACCCTACTCGGTTAAGACCTTGGACAACTGAAATTCGGCAGATGAGATTCAAACTGAGGTCAAGAGTAATGGTTTAGCTCACTTTTACCACACCCAATTGTCGAATGGTATGGTTTCTTCTGGGTGGATGCTTGGTGAAACGAGGTCTCGGAGATGGTTTGGTAAGCTGAGATTAGCAAGATTGCTTGGTTCTGTACGTGGTTTGTTTTCTGGGACAGCTAATTTGGTCTTTTTCAGTGCAGTATACAGTATAAATGCAGTATAAATTATACAATATAACTACATATAAATTTTACAGTATTAATACAGTATAAATTATACAGTATAAATTATACAGTATAACTACAGTATAAATTATACAATATTAATACAGTATAAATACAGTATAAATTATACAGTATAAGTACAGTATAAATACAGTATAAAATTTTAAAATTCTTCGTGGAGGATGGTAAGGATGTTGTATGTAGTATCGGGGATGATTCAGATTTCGTGTACTATAGAAACTTGAACTTTGTTGAGGTGTAGAAAGTGTATTGTGGGCCCGAGTTTTTTCCCCAAGTGTAATTGATTGACTGAGGAGTTGTGCGGAGGCATTTCTTGGCGAGATAAAGTGCTTTTTTGTATGTTTGGTAGTGTTGTAGTGAGTGGGGGCGATATTGTGTGACGGCTATGCTTGCATTTATGGGTGTGGGGCAGATTTAGTATTTGTGTACATGATGGAGTAAATGCAGGGCCGCTTTAAGGAGCTGCGGGGCCCATAGCGGGGCCCATATAGCGGGGCCCATATATATATATATATATATATATATATATATATATATATATATATATATTGTATCTCTCCTCCACCCGCCCATTTTCCTCTACAAAGAGGGAAAGAATTATCTGAGTAATTTAAAAGAACTGCCAGTATGGCCGGAAGGACTCAACTGAAAAAGGAGGGTTTTATTTTGTACACTTTTTATTCCTTTTAAAGAACATCACCCCGTATTACTATAACATAATGCCACACTTATTATACTATGCTCTAGTGAAGCTTTCTATATTTTTCTTATATAGAGTAATATCATATATAATAATAATATAACAAAAATTAGGGAAATGAATAATTCTTTGGTCTCGGCCTTCTGTGCCTAAGGGCCCCCTGATGCCCAGGGGCCCGTAGCACGTGCTACACAAGTTACAAGGTTAAACCGGCACTGACTCGAGTAAATGTATTGCCTAAATATGGCTCCTGCGAGTGATCGGAGTATGTTCGTATGTGCGTTTGTTTTGTTGTGCATTACGTCATCGAAAAAAATTCAGGTATGTAACCAAGGCGACGTAGTAGTGGTGCCCTGTTTAAAGTACTTGGGGGTAGTTTGATAACTTATGCGTGAGTCCTCATTGTACTCCAACAAGATGGTAAAAATGGTAATTAGTTTTAATCTATTGAACGATGGCGTCATTGCTTTATTCTGAGGGTAATAAAAGTGATAAAATTAGTTCATGTACTTTTGACGGGGGCGAAATTGCTTTACTCCGGTGGTAAAAGTCGTAAAATTAGTTTATGTACTTTTGACGGGGGCGAAATTGCTTTACTCCGGTGTTAAAACTCGTAAAATTAGTTTATGTACTTTTGACGGGGGCGAAATTGCTTTACTCCGGTGTTAAAACTCGTAAAATTAGTTTATGTACTTTTGACGGGAGCGAAATTGCTTTACTCCGGTGGTAAAAGTTGTAAAATTAGTTTATGTATTTTTGACGGGGGCGCCATTTATTTACTCCGGTAGTAAAAGTGCTAAAATTAATTTATGTACCTTTGACGGCGGCGTCAGTTTTGTTTACATTGCAGGCGTCAAGGTCATGATTCTCCTTTATCTAGGTGTATTCTACGCGTCCGAATGTGAATTCAGTGTTACCTTTTTGTCGTCCCAATGCAGGGGGAGAAGGGGGTGAATTCCAATGGTCGAGTTTCTCTTGTGTCCCTGAGGAGGCAACTCTCGGCTAATGCCAAGTCTCCATGGTCATCTTCAAGCGTATGATTGGTCGGGGCGTGCCTATCGTTGTCCTTGTCAGCTCTTTTTACCCCCCTCCCCTCATTTCGTCTCCTCCTTTGACGAATCGAGATATATACATTCACCCTTTCGACTTCGGACGAAACCAAGTCTCTTGGTTTCGAAAATTCTACACGAGGGAAATTTTCACCTCGAGGATGAAAAGAAAATATCCATCGGAACAGACACTTAGGTTTAACCTCTTATATTAGTGCATTTAATTCTATCTATGGAGGCTTTTGGCCGATGAAAATAAAAAAAAAATGTCAGGAGCTTAATTGGAACTTTCATTCAAATAGATGGATCCTGTTGGCTGCCGATCCCTCTGTTTTCCAACCTTATCCATTAACGCCAATCGGGTTCACTTTCTATTTCGGTTCGTAGGTCAGGCGGTCGGATGGTAACCATTTTCAATTAATTTTTTGGCAATACTATCGTAAATATTCTGCCGATCCTAACCAAATATGAAACCCTTATGTTGTTTTACATTCTCTTTCGACTAATATAATTGCCAAGGTCCTCCCAAGGTTAGTCCGGGAATTATTAAACGAAGACTAACTTTGGGATAGATTACCCAACTTGTTGAAAGTTTTGAAAGACGTAAGGTCATAAGTCAGAATAATTAAGAGCACGCGACTTAGGTCCGTTGACTTTGTTTCTTACAAACTTCCCAGTTTAGATGGGATGGATGTGTGGGTGCGGGGCACATTTTGAGCTTGGATTGAAGAAAAAATCAGCCGAGATTCTTAGTTTATTAACCAAGACTTTCTCACTTGGGATGAAATGTAATCAAATTGTTTTATGGGAGAGCTGCGCGGACTGAGCTTCCTCCCAGCACCGAGTTGTGAGTGTCATCTCCCACACTCTCTCACCTCGAGACTGTCACTGCCACGGAAGTAGAGAGGGTACGAGAGATTCTCTCTTTCCCTAGCCTCTCTTTTCTTTCCCTACAAACAGGTGTCAGATTTAGTGTTTATAAGGTCCCATCATCCATGTACGTTTAAAGTGTACATGTGCGCATCAGTATATAGCGATCCGAGCTAAAATATACACATAATCAACAACGTCGAGATTATTATCTATTTCTCAATTGACATGTGGGAAAGGTGCGCGCCCAAATAGGTCTTAATAAAGCATTGAAAAAAATGGAAAATCAAGAGGAAATTTTTAATTGGGGGAGAGTGGATAAGGAAGGGTCGTGTAAGAAAAAAAAACCCCTGAAAAAATGGGCAGATAGAAAGAACGGTAATAATGAAGAGAATAGTACACGACGCTTCCCTAAATAAGGTGGATGAAGCCGGATTTAAGATTTCCACAAATTTGGTCCGGGGTGTGAGGTTTTCTAAAACACCCCTTTCGTCTCGACCCTTAGCTGAAGGTGAGGTTTCAAAGTTATTTTCATCCTTTATTTAGGTACTGTTAACATTTTCTCCATTTTTGTTTGTTCTTCTCTATTCATTCGCATACCTGGTCAAACCCAACTGTAGCTGAAAGAGGGTGTTAATCATTTTATATGTACTAATTTGATTCTCGAAGTATATTTGTTTTAGGAATTCTTTTTTTTTAGTTTTTTCAATATTTTCTGGTATTTTCTTTTATTCTAATCTCCTCTTGGCGAGGAGAGTTGCGCGCCCTCTCAAATGATATATGTAGGGGGATCGTTGGGCTATTAGGGCTATGAAACTTCCATATATGTCAGCTTCACCTAACCTTACCACTTCTTTTAGCGGCTTCTCTTTCAAAATCGTCAGGGCAGAGATGCTTTTGTTGGATTCACCCCTTTTGTTTAAATAAATAAATAGATTCGATTACAAAAAAGGTTTTCTTTTTTTTAATATTTTGTCGTGGGCTGAGATGAAATTATAAATATTTAGGGGCGGTCAACATTATTATGGGGTGGTCAACCTTATTTCGTGGTAGTCAACCTTATTTAAGGTGGTCAACTATTTTCCGGGATAGTCAAACATATTTCGGGGTGGTCAACCATATTTTTGTGTTGTCCAATTTATTCCGGGGTAGTCAACCTTATTTCTGGGTGGTCAACCTTATTTTAGGGTGGTCAACCATTTTTCGGGGTAGTCAAACATATTTTGGGGTGGTCAACCATATTTCTATGTTGTCCAATTTATTTCGGGGTAGTCAATCTTATTTCGGGGTAGTAAACTTTATTTCGGGGTGGTCAACCCTATTTAGGGTTGTTCAATCCTATTCTGGGATGATCAAATTTATTTAGGGATAATCAAACTTATTTCGGATGGTTAACCCTATATCGGGTTGTTCAACCATATTTTAGGGTAGTCAACCTTATTTAGATGTGTTCAACCTTATTTCGGGCTGGTCAACCTTATTTTAGGGTGGTCAACCTATTTTCAGGGTAGTCAACCATACATATTTCCGGGTCTTCAAGCTTACTTCGGGGTGGTCAATCCTATTTAGGGTTGTTCAATCCTATTTCGGGGTCATCAAATTTATTATCGGGGTAATTAAACATATTTCGGATTATCAACCCTATATCGGGTTCTTCAACCATATTTTAGGGTGTTCAACATTATTTATGTGTGTTCAACATTAGTTCGGGATGGTCAACCCTATTTATAGGTGATCCACTATATTTCTGGAAAGTAAACCTTATTTAAGGGTGGTCAACCCTATTTCGGGGTGGGCAACCATAAGTCGCTGTAGTTATTATCCTTATTTATTGGTGGTCAACCTTATATCGATGTAGCTAACCTTATGTCGGGGTTGCTCAACTTTATTTCGGGATTATCAACCTTATTTCGGGGTGGTCAACCTTATTTCGGGGTGGTCAACCTTATTTCGGGGTATTTAACCTTAATTCGGTGTGTTTAACCCTATTTCGGGTTCTTTAACCTGATTTTGGGGTGGTCAACATTATTTGGACGTGGTTATCTCTATTTCGTGGTAGTCAACCATATTTTGGGTGGTGGTCAACCTTATTTCGGGGTGCTTAACCTTATATTGGGGTGGTGAGCTTACTTTTAGTGTGATCAACCCTATTTCTGGGTGGTAAAACTTATTTATCGGTTCTCACGTTGATTCGGTGTAGTCAAACTTACTTTGGGATGGTCAAACTTATATCGTGGTGGTCAACCTTATTAAAGTAACAACACCAAAATTTTTGAAATATTTATAAAAAATCTCTTTACTTATTTATCCTAATTTTGCCCCGTTTTCGTCCGCAAGTTTATTTCACCTAACCCTCGATTTTCTATTAGTGCTCTCCCTCTTTATTCCCATATCATGAATGGTAAAGATATCATGAATAAGCTTAATATGATAGCATGCTTGTACAGGCGTACAAGATAGTCCGGTTGGGCCGCAGCAGCCTCACTCCATCGTTTCCTGTATGGACACAAAGCGATCAACCGAAGCATCAGAGGTAAATACGCGGAATGACTTGCAGGAATATTTCCTTCACGAAACCCCGTTCTTTCATAGACACTATAAAAGCCATAGATAATTAATCATTATTATCGATACGCTCTTTGAGTTGGCTACATGATATTACCTCGAAAAAACAGGACTCCATAAGTCCTTCAGGAGATATGAAGCAAAAACTATAACTAGT
This sequence comes from Ceratothoa steindachneri, assembly GCA_963969495.1. Classification (NCBI taxonomy): domain Eukaryota; kingdom Metazoa; phylum Arthropoda; class Malacostraca; order Isopoda; family Cymothoidae; genus Ceratothoa; species Ceratothoa steindachneri. Next base: position 47,300,340 of record OZ018332.1, read on the forward strand.
TATAAGTCGAAGGTCACGGGAAAAGCCGATCTACAAGGAAAAATTGTGAATACCTAAAAATTAGAGCGAGTTATATAAGCATCTTGAATCGCAGAGTAGATTTCAAGGTCAACATATTTTACAACATACACACACACACACACATATATATATATATATATATATATATATATATATATATATATATATATATATATATATATATATATATGTATATATATCAGGAATATGAAGAACCAGGTGATTATACTAATCATTTATTGGCCGGACGTTTCGGACCTTTACTAGGACCATCTTCAGCGACTATATCGTCTAATGAGAAGGGGAAGGAACATTAATTGATAACACTTGAAAGAATGCATTAAAAAAAAAGCGGAAGAAGGCAAGTTAAAATAATAAAATTAACAATAATTAAAATTAAAGTAAAAATACTAAAAATATATAGAATTAAATAATATTACCCAGTGTATTTTAAAAAAAATTCCTTTTTCTCCATAAGGAGCCAATCCCTTTGGGCTTGCGATCCTGTATAATTTATAATTATACATGTACGACCTGCCACAGTCGTTATGTAGGCCAAACTGGCTTACAATTCAACTGCAGGATCGCGAAGCACTTGGGTTTGTCTCATAGGACTGGTATTTCCAATTCTAAACCTGAAGCCTCTTCCATCAGGCAACATTCAGAGTATCACCATCATCCTCTTAATTCCAATTCATTTACTATATTATCTTCAGCCTTAACTTCTCTCCATTTGAAAATCTTAGAGTCACTATATATCATTAAAATAAATCCAAACCTAAATAATTACGCCTCCTCAATTAAATTATTCACAATATAACCAACCAACACTTCAATAGATTAACTAGCTAACCGACCAACCGAATAAATTTCGTCAGTGATTTTATATGTTTAGTTAGTTGATTTCTCACCTCCCAATTTAAAGGTCAGTCCCTTTGTTCATTCTGATTTATTTTCGGGTTTTTTGTCTTTTTTGGTGTATGTTTTTACAATTTAATATAATGTTATTTTTTGTTTACTTCAGTAACTTTTAATACGTGATAATCAAGTCAGTTTGTTATAATTTCACTTTCAATTTTTTTTTCAAATACCACTGGGTAATATTATTTAATTCTATATTTTTAGTGTTTCTACTTTAATTTTAATTATTGTCAATTTTATTATTTTAACTTGCCTTCCTCTGCTTTTTTTTTTAATGCATTCTTTTAAGTGTTATCAATTAATGTTCCTTCTCCTTCTCATTAGACGATATAGTCGCTGAAGATGGTCCTAGTAAAGGTCCGAAACGTCCGGCCAATAAATGATAAAAAAAATCACCTGGGTCTTCATATTCCTGCTACATATCAGATTCCCAAGGAACAAATCAATTACCAATATTATATATATATATATATATATATATATATATATATATATATATATATATATATATATATATATATATATATATATATATATATATATATATATATATATGTATATATATATATATATATATATATATATATATATATATATATATATATATATATATATATATGTATATATATATATATATATATATATATATATATATATATTATATATATATATATATATATATATATATATATATATATATATATATATATATATATATCCCTCGCCCCCTCAAAATTAAACAGTTTTTTTGAGAAGCAATATCTCAATAACCATTGCAGTTAGGGACATGAAATAAATACAAAGATGAATCCTATTTTTAGAAATACTTATTCTTTTTTAAAAATCGTCTTAAAGTCATTTGATGAGTCAATTAGCCTTTAAAAATAATGTAAAAAAAATCTTTTTATTTTTGAAATTTAAGCCTTTAAAATGGTTCAAAACTTTAAACTAAATTTAAATTTTAATGAATGGTTCAATATGCCCTCATTTGTGATTTTTCTTGCTGCATCATCTCAAAACAAAGCATCCATATTTTTTTATTCAGCAAAGCGTTAAAATTAACTTTGCTTTACTATTGTAATGAAGTTCTGTTTTCTTTGTTATCAGGAAAAAAAAAATCTGATTTAGTGTTTAGGATGGCGATGAAGTTCCTTCTCTTACATCCAAAGAAACAACAGAATTTCTCAATACTAATTGTCAAGCTTTTATTGAACCAAATAATTGGCCCCCATGTAATCTAAATCTAAATCCAATCGACTACTTTGTGTGGTCTGTCTTAGAGACAAAAGTGTAACACGGTCAGAAAATCCTTGATGTGGACGATCTGCGTGAACGAATTCAAGCTGCATGGAAGGATTTTTCACAAGTAAAAATTGAAAAGGCAATTTCAAAATGGAAGTCAAGGTTACAGCTGCGGCTGATCATAAAGGAGGGAATATTGAACCATTCATTCAAATTTAAATTTAGTTTAAAATTTTGAACTTTTTATAGGGTGCAATTCAGAAAATAAAAAAACATGTTTTTGCATTATTTATTTAAAGGCTAATTGACTCATTAAATGACTTTAAGACGATTTTTAAAAGAATAAGTATTTATAGAGAGAAGATTTATCTTTCATTTTTTTTTATTTTAGGTCACTAGCTGCAATGGTTATTGAGATATTTCTTCTCAAAAACGGTACAATTTTTTGTTTGACCACCTTGTATATATATATATATATATATATATATATATATATATATATATATATATATATATATATATATATATATATATATATATATATATATATATATATATATATATACTAGCGGCTATAATATAATGGTCAGTAAGAACAAATGTATTTAAATATTTATTATAGAAGTTTAACAAAACTTCGAGACTATATATTATACACATATTTAGATATATCCATCTTCCATGACAATTTTAAGTGAATGGATTAAGTATTTCGTAAGTTATGAGGAAACAAAGAAGCTATCTTCCAAATTGCAGCTGCCAAAAGTTAAGCGTCACTTAGAAAAACAATGTAAAATGGAACAAGAACAAAAACGAAACCCTTACTATTGATATTTTGTGAACATCCCTTTACTAGCAATGACCTCCCAACATCTGTTACCACAGGACTGAATTAATTTCTTGCAAAATGATGGGGTAATATTGTTCCATTCGTTTTTCAATAATTCCCAGAGTTCATCTTGGTTCTTTGGATTTCTCCTTCGCGCCCCATCTCCAATAATCTTACAAACGTTTTCTATAGGGTTGAGATCGGGACTTGAGGTGGCCAGTCCATGAAATCAACCCCATTATCACTCAAAAAATATTTGACTCTCTTCGCAGTGTGGCAGGGAGCGTTGTTCTGCACGATGCTAGGAGGTTGAACTTATAATGATCGAAGATGTAGAAAGGCATGCTGTCTAAGAATCTGTATGTAGATTTCAGCATTGATAGTACCTTGTAGGCGAATACCTAAACCAGAACTAGCAGCAGAGATCACTCTCTATACCATTGCACTGCCTACTCCATATTTCACTGTCTTCTTCACACATGCACGAGATAAACTTTCGCCACATCTGTCGGACGTACATCCCGCCATCAGAACCAATCACATTAAACTTTGATTCATCGCTAAAATGAACCTGCGCCCAGAGCTGGGCAGTATTTAAATACACTTATGTATTTAGAACTGTATTTATAAATACATTGGTTTTCATGTATTTAAATACAGTATTAAATGTATTTAAATACTAAACATTAAATACCTTGGAGAAATGTATTTAAATATTAAATAATAAATACATTTTAAGGTTGTATTTAAATACATATGTAAATACACCTCAAATACATACACATTTTAAAAAATGTTTTGTGATAATCATGATGAAAAAAATAAAATGTTTGATAAAGGATAATTTCCGAATATGCAATTACATTTTCAGTACATAATAATGTATTTATAAATTAAGTTTTAAATACACAACTCTATTTAAGTCTGCGCCCACTGTTCTTCTGTCCAAACGACATGTTCGTGAGCGTAACAGAGACGGGCTCTTTGATTCTTCTTGGAGATCAGAGGTTTCTTTGCCGGTGCCCAAGCAAGCAGCCCAGAACCTCGTAACCTCCGGGAAACAGTTTTGCGCTAAACGATGACATCGGAGGTGGAGGTGAACTCGCGGGATATCTCAGTAATACTCTTAAACCTATCCTTCAGTGACATTCTAACCATAATACGATCCTGTCTTGATGACGTTTTGGGGTTGGCATCTGTCGATCCTGATGACTTAAAACGAGCTTTATTTCGTTGCACAACACTTCTAGACTTTCCTACAGTAGTTGCTATCACAGAATTTGACTTGCCCTCTTGATGAAGGTACACGATCCTTTGTTTTTCATCACAGGACACCGGTCGTCTCTCACAAGCTGCTATGTTGACAATTTAATGTTCCAATAATGTATGATCATAAGAAGTAACTGTTAGCCCATCTATCAACAGTCTCCTAAACACAAACACCACGGTTAATAGTTCATTTTTTCTAAGTGACCCTTAACTCTTGACCGGTGCAATTTGGAAGATAGTTTGTTTATTTCCTCATAACTTACGAAATATTTATTCAATTAACATGAATTTTTCACGAAAGGTATCAAAATATGTGTATAATATTATATAGTCTCAGAGCTGCCCCTAGCCACTAATCCCCTCTGGCAAGCAGCTTAATTCCCTCCCCCCTCCCTGGGTACCTACTTCTCCCACCTTTTATCACCTGGATCCAACCTGCCTATACCTGTAGAGCTTCGTTCGTAATTTTGTTAATACATTTTGTCACATTATAAACTGAATACTTTGTAATAATTCCCCATTGTAACTCTGAAGATGGTACTCGATGTATCGAAACGCGTCAGTTAAATAAAAGAAAGTGCAAAATTACATTAATTTACTTCTACCTTTGACAAAATAACAAACATCAGTCTCCGATGAACTTCGGTACGCTAATCCACAGGTTAAACAATGAAGAAAAGGCGAATATAAGACAAATCGGGAAGATTGAAAAGAGAATTATTAATTCGAAACTAGCGTTCGCTTTTAATAAAACATGCTATAATGAAAATATACTACTAAATTCACACGTATATATATATATATATATATATATATATATATATATATATATATATATATATATATATATATATATATATATATATATATATATATATATATATATATGATAACCAGGGCAGCAGAAATGAAATGCATTTTCTTTTCTGCTGCCCTGGTTTTCTTATATATATATTGAAATTCCGGACTATGGTACGAAGTTCTTTAATACTTACGTTCGCTCTTCAGAAGCTTCCTCATAGTGACAAGAAATGACGACGACGTTCAACGATTATAAAAGATAGGAAAATGTGGAGATAGAGTTTATAAAAAAAGATAGAATAGAGGTTGTTTTAGTGGGAGAGAATGTGTGCCATGTTATCTGGCAATCTCATTAGATGTCCATTTATCTTCGGTCTTTGCAGTGCCGTTAAGTTAAGCATTCAAACCTTTGTCGTTGGTGTAAGTCCTTCTAGATGCTATAAGACTTGATTTGCACTTCCTTGCTTTTACATTTTATCATAAGTTTGTCCACTTCAGATCTTTTTTTTCTAAGAGTTGTCCACTTCGGATCTTTTATTGAATTGTCTATATTTAAAAAATTGTCCACTTCGGATCTTTTGTTTACTTTATTTTTCAAATTTGTCCTCTTCGGATCTTTTGTTTTATTTTATTTGTTTTTATTTTCCATTATACAGTAGAATTTGTCTTCTTCGTATTTTTCATTGTTAGTTTGTTTAAAATTCTTGTTCATAAATATAGTTTATTCTGTAGGTAAATTTATCGATAAATTGGGGGAATATCTTGTAGAGTTAGCAACTGACTGCTTTTGAAGTCGCGCTTAAATCGTAGCTCGGGTAGTTCCACAATTGGTAGTCTGATCGAGTTAAGTACTTCGTCGGGCATGATCTGGTAATTTTTTTGCCATATATCTTGTACTCTTCTGTTCGAGGTAATATTGGTGGGTTCCATGTCTGTCACTTCGTGTAGGACTTCGGAGGGGATCCAGTCCAATCGAGTAGCGTTGGCAATGAAGCGTGTGGCTTTATTCTGGACAACTTGGGCTTTCCTAATGATGGTTTTGCTCAGGGTATGGCGGGGGATGACGGGATACAGTAGATACAGCCTTATTAATAGCATATATATTTTTTCTTGTTGTTTGGAGAGAGTCGCTTGAAACGGTACATAATCCGTAGCGTCCTCATTTCAGTGGCGATCTTATCCTTGTAGTGGGCATTGTACCCCTCCGAGCTCAACCTCAGGCCAAGTACCCGGCCCTCTCTCGAGTATTCAAAGAGTTCGCCACGCACTAGCACGTCATCTGTCTTCGGACGTCCCACAGGTATCATTTTAAACTTCTGAACATTGGTTCTAATTTTGTTCCTTCTTTAGAACTCGTTGACATTTTCGATCTCCCTACTTGTCCTGTTTGCGATGTCGACAGGGTTTTTATATACGCTGGTGATGACCTGTGTGATATCATCCGCCAGCTGGACGTACTGGGCAAGGTCTTGATCGGGGTAAGGTAGGTCAGCCGTATATACTGTATACAATGTAGTGCTCATCAACCCCCTTGTGGCAGTCCTACCTCGAGGTTAAACGGTTCCCCCTCGATTTCATTTACTCTTACAATCGCCCCTCGATCTTCCAAGTAGTCGCAAAGTATTCGCGTTACGTTGTCATCCATACGTAGATCGCTGATTTTCTTTTTTAGCCCTGGTAGCCACACCTTGTCATAGGCCGAGGCCATGTCTCGCAACACAACCTCGACACTGCCGTTGCTGGTCTTGCCGAGCGCTATCCTATCAGTGATTAAAGCCAGAGCCGTTTCGGTATCCAGTTTCTTTCGGAAGCCATGCTGTTGGTGATTATATAAGTTCTTCGATTCTAGTAATTCCTTCAGTCTGTTGTTAAGAAGCTTCTCTAGTAGGTTGCCAAATAATTCCAGCAGAGAAATGGGTCTGTAGCTTCCAATCTCTGTCTTAGGCTTGACGGGCTTTGGTATGAATATCATACAGGTTGTGATGTCGGTTCCCAGTTCACGGAGTCTTAAAAGAACTTGCTCCTCGCACCTCTCCTAAAAAATTTAGTTCTCCTCATCTCCAACATGAAAGCGATTCTGCCAATATTTTCTGAACTCACGCTCGATGTCGTGGTCTTATGTGGGTTCTACGCCATTAACTTTAATTTGTATACGACTCTTGGGGGATGCTTCGCAATCTTTTCAGTTGACTCCAGAACTTTCTAGGATCTCCTTCTGCGACAATTTTAGCTATTATCTCATCCCATTGGTCTCTCGATTTTTCTATTATGCGATGTTTTATCTCATTCCTTAGATCACATATCTCGGTACCGATACGCTGTGATCCCATACATGTTTGTGAAGTAGATGGTTGCCTCTAGTTGATCCATTTTCTTTTGAATGTTAGGGTCCCACCTTGGAGTCGGTATTATTTTATGCTCCGTCCAGGGGACAGCTAGGCGGTCAGACTCTAAGATCTTTGATGTGAGGTGGTCGATTTGTTCGTCGATTTCTTCGAGAGTGGCACCTTCCAGTTGTCCGACCTGCACATGTTGTAAATGTTCACGGTACAACTCCTAGTTGGCTCTTGCTAGACATCTACGCTTAGCAACCCGTACTTAGATCGGGGGGAGGGGCGGGAGACATGGGTGATCATACTGACGTGGTCTGATGGAATGAAGGGGCCAGGAAGAGTCACTTGATTCAGAGAAAAGTTCTTATTCGTTACAACTATATCCGGTGTAGTCGCCGACCTTTCCGTATGGAAAGTGGCGAAGTCCCTATTCTGTGCTATGCTTCTGTCAATTAATAGGCTTAGCGAGTGACCGGCTCCGTTGAATGCTGTATATATCCGGCTTCCCTACAGCGGGTGTTTAAATCTCCGATCAGGATTGTTGAAGATTCTCTCCTGAAGAGTCGCAGGAAGTTAGGGATCGGAAAATACGGACGCCTGGGAGGTTGATACCCGACTGCAATCAAAGCCGGATTAAGGGGTGGGTCCAAGGGGCCGGGGCCTTAAGTGTTATTTTTTGCTATTATATATATGTTGATGATGTTCATAAGGTATTTTAGATTAACTGATAAGGGTTTGTTGGGAATTTTGTGTTACTAAGACATAATATGCTCAAGTGTTTGATTTGTGGTAAGACTTTGTTTACATAATTTCGCTTGTATGTTATGAGAGGCAGAGTCTATAGACCCTGATGAGAGGTAAGTAGTGTCATATCCCGTATATCTGGGTTTTAACAGTGTTAATGTCAAATTGGTGGTGCCTATAGGTTTGGATGGACAACAGTAGCAGTTTATTAAGTTTATGCTCACATAAATGGACCTCATTTTGTTATTTCAGGGCACTGTTTGCAGCGAGATGGAGAGAGCGCTCAAATAATTATTTGTGTATGACTAAAATAATATTTTTCTTTTTCGTGTGTATGCATTACATATTATAGCATTGGAAGAATAGTCCCCGTTCAGTATTTCCTAAGTAAAAGTGTCCTATTTATATATTAAGATTTAGATTACTAGTCTGTAGTGTATGCAATAGGGCCCCTATTGCCCCTCGCCCTCCCGAAACAATCTTGGACCCGCCACTGCCCAACAGCTAACAATGGGCCACCCACAATCTAAATACAGCCCTGACCGCAACTACTAGGTCATCAACTGTCATGCGGATCTTAATTGACAGATAAGATTCCTCCAAGTCCCGTATCTCTTTGAAGTTGATTCCCTTTCTGATGGCAATGGCTGCTCCATCGTACCTCTCCTTCGAGTGGTTAACCATCAGTACCTCGTAGTTGTATATTTTTATGTACTTATTATCATCATTTAAACCATGTTCGGAGATGAGTACGATTTCGGGATCAATAGATCTTATAATCTCGTTGTATATCTTACTTTTGGCGGTCCAACCATTTACGTTGAGCGAGAAGATTTTTAAACCTTTGATGGGTTTGGTGCAGGTAGCCATTATTAATTATTATTGGGTTGGTTGATCTTAGTTCCTCTTTCCCTGTCGGGTGACCTTACTCTTCCTGATCGTTTCTTTCTAAAATGATCCTGGTTAAGGGACAGATTTGAATCTGTCCCCGTTTGAGAGCTTTAACAGGTCTACTTCTGAGATGTCGGTATCGAAACCCCATTTAAATTTTCCTTTTATGATCCCATCAATCAAATCTGTAACCTTGGACTTCTTTGGTATAGGAGCAAATGGGGAGCCGTAAATTTTCATACATAGGTCTTATGTAATTTTGAAGGGTAATGGAGGGCACGGCAGCTGCCGTTGCCACTGTATCAAATTGGATTTCCTTTTGCGTAATCGTCACATTTAGTAGGTCGCCCGTTTCCACTGAGCTCCCTGTCCTCGTCATAGTCCTCCTTGCATAGGTGTGGGTCTCGAGATGCCGAGCGAAACCTCAGCACCGTTTGCTTCATGCTCTTTAGTTGAACCCCTCACTTCCTTATATGTATGAGCTCCCAAAGACCCACAAAGAGGGATGTCCCTTACGCCCAATCATTTCCAATATTAATTCTCCCACTTATAAGCTCTCCAAATGGCTCGCCAAGCATTTATCTCCAGCAGTTGGAAGAATCTCATCTGCACACATTAAGAACACTCAAGATTTCGTTTACCGCCTCAACCACTTGCAATTACCGGATGGAAAACTTGTGAGCTTTGATGTAAACTCTTTGTTTACCAAAGTTCCGGTTGACCAAACCATGGGCCTTCTGCGGGAAATCATGCCTAGACTTAATTTGGATCTTCCCATTTCTACGAAAAATTTATCGATTTAGTTGAATTATGTCTCTCTGACAATGTATTTTGAGTAAATAATGAGTTTTATAGACAAATATTTGGCCTTAGCATGGGAAATAGTTTATCTCCGATATTGGCATGTCTCTTCATGGAATATTTTGAGACTGAACTCCTTCCCACAATTTCTCCCCCTAACTTTATATGGTTAAGGTACATTGACGATGTATTTTCTGTATGGCCTAATGGCCATGATTTTGATACCTTTTTTAATAATTTGAATAATTTGCATGTCTCCATCAAATTTAAATATGAATGGGAATATGATAATAGATTACCCTTTTTAGATGTCCTCATTAATAAAGATCACCATGAATTAAAACTTGACGTTTATAGGAAACCAACCCACTCAAATGCCTATATACATTATTTCTCGTTTCACGATAATACTGTTAAAAAATCGGTAATTTCTAACCTTTTCCTTAGAGCATACAAAATATGTCATCCTTCCTATTTAGATGAAGAAATTGTCATTATCAGGACCATTTTCTCTAATTGTATTACCCCGATTGGTTCATATCGTCTGCCCATTTGGCAGCTAGGAAAACATTCTATGGTAATAAGCCTTCCCGCACTAACGACTTCAACAAATGTATAACATTGCCATTTAATAATAAATTAAATAGTTTAAAGGACATATTTGGAAAAGCGGGTATTAATCTAGCCTTTTAATATAATAATTCCTTAAACCAATTGATGATGGCCAGGAAACCCAAAGAACATCATAACATAGGAGTATATGCAGTACGATGCAACGATTGCCATAAAGTTTATATAGGGGAAACGGGGAGAAATCTAGACAAGAGATTGTACAAACACAAAAGAGATATTAGAGTGGGCAGCGAAAGTAGTGGAATATTTTGCCATGTTAGAGACAAGAATCATACGATCGATTTCAATGGAAGTAAAATGTTATTTAAATCGGCTAACTATGTTAAGAGAAGAATCGTAGAATCGAGCTTGCTATCGTCAGTTCCTAATTTAAATCTATCTGAGGGTCAATTTTCTTTTAATCCTGTAATAAGATAGCAAATAAATAAAATAGTAAAATGTCAGCCCTTCAATATGTTTAGGCCTAACCCCCCCCCCCGATTAGCCACAAGTAGGGGATTGGGGGGGGGGAAAGCGGGGATCTTGTGTTATGCTTTTTTCTTATATTTTCTGCCCAGTGTCAGTTGAAAAAGGGTGTGAGATACACCGAAACTGTTCTGAATTAAATTGTCTTCGGGGAATGTGGTTTAATTCCTCATATATATATATATATATATATATATATATATATATATATATATATATATATATATATATATATATATATGTTATATAGATATGTTATATATATATTATATATATATATATATATATATATATATATATATATATATATATATATATATACATAATTTAAAAGAACTGCTGGTGTGGCTGGGAGGACTCAACTGAAAAAGGAGGGTTTTATTTTGTACACTTTTTATTCCTTTTTAAGAACAACACCGGGTACTACCATAACATAGGGCCAGGCTTAATATACTATGCTCTAGTGAAGTTTTTTTATATTTTTCTTATATATAGTAATATCAGATATATAATAATAAAAAAAAAATCAGGAAAATGAATAATTATTTAATCTCGGCCTTCTGTTCCTAAGGGCATAACTTAATTATTACTAATATTTTACATCCCCGCGGGGCCATCTGATGCGCGAGGCCCGTAGCACGTGCTACATGGGCTACTAGGTCAAACCGGCACTGCTGTGCATAGCTAGTAGTGGCTCTTCTATTGCTTTCTTCAATCATCGCCTTTTTCTTGTCAGAAATCAGTCTTTCTTTTTTATTGGGCATGCCATCGATAAGGTGCGGTGGAAGTTATCGCAGTTCAGACAGTTCTTGTTCGGGTTCTTGCAATCCGCCCAGGTGTGGCCGGATTCTGCGCACTCAGAACATTATTTATATTTATTCCTTTCGAATTAGCAGTCCTTGGCCGCATGCTTCACCATTACGTAGCACGAGAAACAAATTTGCAGTGGAATAAACAAATCTCTCTCGATGCAGCTAGCGGAGACTTTCGAGTAGAACATAATTAACCCGTTTTTAGCTGTCTTTGCCGCCATATTGGTTGTTTTAAATACTACTTTCAACACGCCTGTGTATGTGTGTCTGTGTGTTCAACGCCATCACAGTTCTTGAATTTTATAGCTTCATCGATCTTTGCCCAATTTTGTTTTTCTTCAATCTCTTTTTTGATTTCTTCAGCAGAGTGATCTCCAACATAGGGGTCAATACGCCGACATATGATCGACCTCTTTGCTGAGACATATGGAGGAACCTTAGGCGTAAGACCGATTTCTTCTAGATCTTCTCGCGATTTTTCACTAAGCAGTTTGTCAAGGTCTTGTTTCATGTCACAAAAGGCCATATATCCATAGGCCTGATCTTTGAGTCGGCATAGTGCGATTCCCAGCTTGAAGATAACCTCAAATACTTTCTCGTGCGTGGGCTTCTCGCATCACTCTTTGACCCAGAGCTGGACGCATTTCTCACCTCTGGGGTCGTCCATGACGGCCACAACTGCGAGTTCCTTCTTGAAGCCTAGCAGACCCTTATCGTGGGGGCGTGTTCCTAAATAGTTTTTGGTTCACCTTTTCTGTCCTAAGTAATTAATATGCCTATCAGGTTCCTCCTACATGCCATGACCACTCCGCCCCAGATTGGGGCTTCCTTCCGAGGTTCGGACACGTCAGAGAAAGGGGCATCTACATACCTTAAGTGGCAGAAAAGTTATCAGTACCAGAGATGTACTGCTGAGTAGAAGTGAGCAAGTTCACGGTGAAATCTCCGAAGAATCCAAATTTCCTTGCTGATGCCTTCTCGCGCGCACGAAGGTAGCCGTATACAGGAGCATTCGGTGAAGGCTGGATCCAAAGCATCGTTTCTCAAATTCCGAGTATCCTCTTCACCTACTAATCACAGTGTAGAATTCCGAAAGTGGATGTAGCAGGACTTTACTTTATCAAGTGCATGATAAGTCTTTTAAAAGGCGCAGTCGGGACAAGAAATGATTGGGACCGCCGGCTTATATATGCATATGACTGAACATTACTCTGAGCATCGTTTGAGCTCGTCGCTGATTGGTCAGTTTCATGATGAGTCCACGATCGTGATCGTCCCACGACGCCTCAACCATGAGAGGTTGCTCCGTAGAATCAACGAGCTTCACGATACCATCAAATTTACCGCGGAGGTAGAGAGAGAAGACGCCACTCTTCCATTCCTAGACGCCAAACCGCACAAGACTGACGAAGGCTTGAAATTCTCCGTCTACAGGCCAACCAACAAAGATACCTATCCACTACCTGTTAACTCACGACTCTCGGATAAAAAATGGGTATCCTCATCGGGTTTTGCCTGCGCGCACGGAGGATCTGCAGCAAAGATTTCATTTCACAGGAGGAGAAGTACATTTAAGACCCCTTCCAGAAGCTGGGGTACCAGGTGGCAAGGCTATCAACAACGGTCAGCGTGCTGCGGCAGCAGGGAAAGTGAGGCCCAGTAAAAAGTACATCTTAGCCCCTACTAGCCCCCTATCTATCATAGTAGGAAGCAAGCTGGCTCCATCTACCAGAATCGCCCTTCAAGCCGATGTCAAAGTGGGATACATATGTGGCTTCAAACCACCGACGGAGACTAACAGGAATTCCGTGGTATACATGGTACCATGCAGCGACTGCCCCCAGGCCTATTTGGTGAGATGCACAGGGGGTGTGGACACCGGGGTAAGGGAGCACAAACAGGATATTCGTGCAGGGCGGTTCAGCAACGCTCTCACCGAACACCTGCGAGATGATGACCACCGCATCAGCTAGAGAGAAGCGAGAGCAGTCGCATATTCATCTAACAAACGGAGAAGGAATGCAATGGAAGCGGCATTCATAGCCACGTCAGAATGCCTGACACCAACTCTGGCTTTTTCAACATAAGTCAGAACGTGGCCGAGCGAATGGTCTTTCCCTTACATTTGCCTCCTTTACCGTAAAATAGATGCATAGGAAAAACTTCGTGGCGCTGGACTGTCTTACACACTGGCCTAGACTCATCATGAAGCTGACCAATCAGCGGCAAGCTCAGACGATGATCAGAGTAATTAATGTTCAGTCATATGCGTATATAAGCCAGCGGTCCCTCTCATTTCTTATCACTCTGATTAAGCTCCTAAGGAGCGAACGTCAGTAGTAAAGAACTTCGTACCACTCCTGGTTTCTCGTATTCTCCCTCTCCATTTGTTGTCATAGACTCCTATCAATATATATATATATATATATATATATATATATATATATATATATATATATATATATATATATATATATATATATATATATATATATATATATATATATATATATATATATATATGCACTCTCGCGACTGGAAGAAGACCTTACCAGCGCTTGATGAAGAGCCTAGTTAGTTACAACATTGGCATTTTAACCGCATAATTAACATTTTGCCATTGGATTATATGATTTTTTACATTTGGTGGAATTTAAGAAAACCTACGCCGTTTTTTTTGCAGTAAAAATAATACTAATGGTGTTTATGGTGAACCTAGTCGTCATTTATGACTTCAGTTAGGCGCAGAAAGCACTTATTTTTAAGATTCTAGCACTCTGGCTACGACCCTATTTTTAGTGATACTATCTTGAAAATAAAATAATTTTCCGCGCGAAAACAAAGGAGTTAATGATGACTATAATGACTAAAAACATAATTAGTACTTGCTATTTATTTATAGATTATTCGTATATACGTTTGGTAACTGGAAGCCATTATCGAGTCGCGCTTGGGTTGTCATTATGGAGGGGGCTCCACCTTATACTTCCCTACTCGCTCCTCAGGAACAACTAGTACAAAGAAACCTTATCTAAAACACCTAATGGTATTAACAATTTGAAAACCTAGCATTATGTTAGAATCCATATACAAAACAAACTTACTGGAGATATTATAACCAAGCCGCACCTGTCGCAACGCTTTGCTTTCAAAACGAGGTTATAATTTCAACAAAAGTCTATTAAATATACAGAGGAATATGAGAAGTCTTATTTAAGATTAAAAATGTAAATATACAAAAAAACACATGACAATTAAGAAAGCTAGACACCGGTTTGGGCGCGAAAAGTCGAAAGCGCCAATCTTATAAATACTTGTATTAAGGGTTGCCAATGTATGAATTAAGTGCGAATTAAATGTTGCCAGTGTGTTAAAGCAATGATTTTTTCACATTAATAGAAGGCAAGGCTAACGTATTTCAATGTCAATTTTAACCCAATCAAGATGTAGTATCTTAAAAATATGTACTTTCCGCGGCAAACCAAAACCATATATGACCACTGAAATGCCTAAAAAAAACATTAGTACTTCTATAACACTAAAAATACGGCATAGATTTCAGAAATTTGACCTTACGCTCTCTTCGAGAGCAGGGATAACAATTAAAATAGCCGATTGATAGTAGGCGCTGATCCTGTGGAGGCTAGGGAGCTGAAGCCCGTCTCCCCCGCCATTTCAGATCCGTTTATGTTTATATTTTTTTGAAGAGCTTAGTTAACTACATTGTTATATATATATATATATATATATATATATATATATATATATATATATATATATATATATATATATATATATATATATATATATATATATATATATATATATATATATATATATATCGTGATAGGTTTACAAAAATTGATGCGATGAAACAAGAACAACGACTATTATATAGATGTCGTACTAATACATTAAATTTTAATTGGAGAGTGGCATTAACAGGAGCTCTCCTCCAATCATTGGCATCACTCCACATTCGCAGGCCAACAATAGCAGAACTACTCGGTGGTTCCAAAGACCCTAGCCTGGCCCTCAAGACCACAAAGTAGACCAGTATTCCTGCAGATGACTAGATAGATGGCCAGAATTTAAACAGACAACCGCCTAATACCGGTACCTTTGGAGCAATGCTCACTAGTGGCTGTGGCACCACAGCCTGAAAGCCTCCAAATCCCCAAGAAGAAGAAGAAAAAGCATTAACGGGAAGTAACAGAGTGCTTGATTTTGAATGAAGGAATAGAAGAAACAGTATAACATTTTGTAATCAATTGTAAAGGACCAAAAGAAATAAGAAGTCTTCATATCAGAAAAGGAAACATTGGAAACTATATTAAATTTTGGATAAAATAAAAGTCGAGAACAGACAATTTACCGAAGTAAAGATTACTTAAATAAAATCAGGGTTATAGAAAATCTATTACAGAAAAACACCGGAACCAGGGAAAACAAGAATATCAAGATTATGAAATAATTAATATAGTGAAGGTGTGGAGGCATGGCCCTGGCACTAAAATTGCACCAACAAAGTACCTTTCGGGAATAAGAAGAATTGAAGAATTGCAACACATTTACTCACGTATATATATATATATATATATATATATATATATATATATATATATATATATATATATATATATATATATATATATATATATATATATATATATATATATATAAACTGGTCAGGAATTAAAACGGAAAGCCATGAATTCAGATATCAATAAAAATTTGGCGACAGAGTAATAAAACGAACATTTCTCGTATGGAAATGGAATTAATCCGAGACAGTGGTGGCTTCTCATCTATGACAAAAATTATATCAAATATGTGAAAATGGGAAGTGCTATAAACTCATTAGCGTCGGGAGAAGAAAATCCTGCCCAATAGGCGGAGCTAAAAGCATTGTGGTTTCAGTGACGGAAAGAGACCACGTCTACTATGCGATATTTAAAAGAAAAATGGAGAATTCGAGAGGAGATTCATTTTACTCTTGGGTAGACAGTTAAGTCAGATAAAAAAAATCGAATGTAAAGAACGAATTACAATTCGTTCAGCGCAGCGAAGCCCCCGTTGTAATCCGCCTAAGTCTTGTTCTTGTAACATTCGCTTCCCTGACTGTGATCGTGTAAACGCGAGCCGCACTTTTCTCTTGCATGTTTTTGTTTATTAGAATTAAACATTTATTTTTTTACGTGATTCTTCTCAGTCCTTTCTCGATCACAGGCCTTCGGCGAGCTCAGCCAAGCCGGTATATTATTTGAATATCTTTTGGAGTCAGATACGAGATTAACGCTACTCTTCACCTCGCTCGTGGGACTTGAGGGACCTCTCCAAAATATCCGCGTCATTTTTAACCTTTCGAACTAGTGACGTCCTTCCTCTCCTGGGGTTCCTCATCCTCGCCCATAAACCGGGTTACCTCCTACCTTCTTTTAACCTCCTCCTGCTATAAATTGAGTGATCGTGAACCCCCTATAAAGTGATTCTACAAAGTGGTAACCCGTGGCTTCCCATAAAGAAGTCACTATATACAGCTACTCCTTCAAAGTAGTGACCCTTACGTCGTGAACCTTGAAGGTATAGAAGATATGGAGTCTGCAAGCAATCATCAGGCAGGGCAAGGCGAACTGGACTTCGTGAACGCCATCAACATCAAGCTGCCCATCTTTAATGATTAAGCAGTCTCAAGTTGGTTTCGCATTGTGGACGCCCAGTTTCACATTTCTGGGCTTAAAAAAAAGGAACAAACCAAGTTCTTTCACGTATTAGCCTCACTTCCGCTATGAATGTTGACCAACTTCCGGCAGCCATTTTTCTGAGCAAAACTACCCGAGTTTCAAAGGGGAAGTGATCAGCCTTTTCGAGAAGACCAAGCCTGAGCTATTCGTAAAGCTAATAGCATCCTCAGCACCCACAGGCCGGCCCTCAATCTATCTATAAGAACTGCCCTTCAGATAGGTGTACGCGAGGACCTCGCGCGTCATAAATTTATACAATCCTTACCACCGAACATTGCGCCTATAATTGCTACACAAAAAGAATTAACCCTGGCCCAATTGGGTAAATTGGCGCGGCAGATGAACTTACTGTGTTCGATAAAGAAGGGTGTCGTAGTGCGAATTCCGAAAGTTGCAATGCTGTATCCGCGTCCGTTGCGTTTTATAACGGTGCGAATGTTAAGTGCGTAAATAATTCAAGGGTTTTGCACGATCGGTTCCTAATGATAATTACAGTGCGTGTAATATACCTGAGGGATGGTGATAATTCCGGAGAAAACGGAAACCGGTGTTTTGCCGCTCGCACCTGTATTTTGGCGAGAAGGCCTAATGATGTAAGCCCTGGTACAGGTGGCCAAAAAGAGGAGAACGCTTGCAAATGAAACCTTCCTCAAGGCCATCTTCGCCAGTTCCACGGGAAAACTAGTCAGACGTGCCTTAGCGGGCGCGGCCGCTGGCATGACATTAGTTTTCACCGTCGCTGTGAAAATATAAGATAAAAAGTAGAAAATTTTAATTGACAGGGGCAAGTGTCTCACTAATCCAGGCGGAATTGGCAAGGTCAGGTGAATTGTGTGAATCCACTTGCTTCAAGTGTTAAATTATCTGGGAAACCTACGGTAGCCCTGATCACAAATGACCTTCAGAATATACCCCCCCCCCTATTGTAGGGCCATCCTGAAGGAAGATGGGGCTCTGTACGGACCCGCTCCAGCTCAGTCATCACCGCCGTCGCTACACTGTTACCCACAATATCGAAATTGTACATAATTATATAGTCGGACCGCTCCCACCATACACACTTCTGGGTCAATCTTTGGTAATTGTGTAGACGATGGCCGGATACGATTATTTTGAGCGTCGGCTCGTTGTTGGGTACGGCTCGCCGCGGGGATAACACTGCGATGACCCTGAGTTTTAATCCTTGGGGGGGGGGGGGGCACAGCCCTCCAGTATAAAAACGAAAATCGCCATAAAATTCTTCGATTTCATCTCTAAAAAAGTAACAACGAAAAGTAGCCCCCACCAAAACTAGGCCTAGGATCCGGCCATCGTCTTCACAATCACCCAATCTTTACCCTCGCGCCGGCAATATTTACTTTCGTGTATCGTCCGAGCATCAAGATGGATAGAAGCAATACCAACCCCGGACATAAGTGCCACAACGGTTGTTTTGGCTTCCTAGACGGGTGGATGCCCAGATTTGGTGTCCCGCTCTATGTTCTAACCGACAGAGGCGCTTAGTTCAAATCCGAGCTATTCAAAGAATTGTCAGCCATCCTTGGTTTTCATCGATTCCGCACTACATCATACAGATCGTCCACGAACGGGATGGTGGAAAGGACCAATAGGACCTTGAAGGGCTTCATAATAGCCCGTCGACAAGGCTGGCTGTTGCCACTGCCAATAATCTTCCTGAGCATTCGTGCCTTGTCCACCGACTCGGGATTTTGCCCTTTCACGGCAGTAACGGGTACCACACTATTGTGTCCAAAATATTTAGTCTCGTCGTCCTCATCGAAATCGTATGCTAAGTTTATTAATGAGCTGGCATCGACAATGGCACAGATCGACATCGCGAGAGTATCTTTAGGACACCTGCACTCGGTGCCTAAGCCTTTCGTGCCCCGAGACCTGCAGAATGCGACGCATGTTTGGGTCCGGATAGACCGCGTTCGTAAACCACTCGCAGTGCCATATGCTGGCCCTTTTCCGGTGTTCGAGCGGGGCAGCAAGGTATTCAAGCTGGAATACCCCGATGGAACAGGGGACACTGTCTCAATAGACTGATTAAAACCGGCGAAATTGCCCACCTTACCCCAAATCTGAAGTATTACCTGTTGAGCCACCCTTTGTATCGGGATAGGGCATTTATTTTATGTGGAGAAGAGAAATAGTTTATTAGCCTTGTTCATTTCTCTTCCACACGCACTGCAAGAATTTATTCTCATCTATATCCTTTATTCCACACTCACATCCTAGCACCACTGTGTCCCACACATTCCCCAATAGGCAACATTCGCATCTGTCTTCTCCTCCATTCCATCTATATGTCCTCCCCTTCACCTCCAAGGATCCAGTCCGTGTCTTGAATAGTAGCTGGCTTGCAAAACTCCCATCATACATACTCTCGATGCAAGGCTCCTTTTTGCTTCTGTATATGTTCAGACTTCTTTTTCCATTTATTCCTCTTCTCCAGAGCCTTTCTCCTGAATCTACTATTTTTTGTTTCAGTTTTCCTTTTGCTCTGTCTTCTATATAGATTCCTTCCAATTCATATTTCGTATCCACTCTCATTATCTCTTTGCGCCACTCAGTCCTATCGTAGGCAGCATACACATAGCCTGCCCACGTCTCTATTCCCATCTCTTGCAGTCTCAACTTATAGTTTGCCTTCATCCGTGGCATGGCAGAGATGAGAGCGATAGAGGAATACACAGAGGTAGAAGAATATAAAATATGGGGGTGGAGGTTGCTGCAGGAAGAGGATGGGTATAATGGGGTGAGTATTATGGTACACAAAGATATAGTATGCCTGGAAGAAGAGAAACGGAATGAAAGAGCTAGGAAGAAAGGCTTGGAAGGAAGATTAGCAATATATAGAGTAATGCAGGGAGAGATATAATGGGTAAATCAGTAGTATACTACAAGATTGAAAGGGGAAATAGGAGACAGAGTGCGGTGTTGCTGGAGAAATTGAAAGAGATGACTGACTGCATAAGGAATGATAAAATGGCTGGTGGTGGGTGACTTTAATGCCCACATTAGCCTGCTTGGTGAGCATATAAAGATGAATGGTTAGTTGGTAGACAGGTGGTTATTGGAATGTGATATACATCTGAAAAATTTATAGAAGTATTGGGAATACCTACCTGGAGACAGGCAGAAGGAAGAGCGCAATAGATCTTATGGTGGTGAATGATAGGGCATGGGACAACTGTGAGCAAATGGAAGTAGATGATAATAAAGACATAGATTTCAAACCAGACCATAATGTCCTGATGGTAAAAATTAGATGGAATGGAAGATATGAAGAAACATCCGGCCCTAGTAGAGCAGCGTGGAAAAGGAAAAGGGACTTTAGAAGGAATGGTAATCTGCAATATTCAAAGCTACAAGAGTCCATATTAGAAATTGCAAAAAAGGAAGTTGGAGTAAAGTACATCAGAACATGGTGGAATGAGGGCATAGGAAGAAAAATCATAAAGAGAAAGGATTTGAACTGGAGAAAGAGGAGACTGCAAAAAGGTATAGCTGAGAACAATATTGAAGACCAAGAGAAAGAGAGGATGGAACTCCAGTATAAAGAAGTTAATAAGGATAGCGAAAAATGCAAGGAGGAGGACAATCTGGTTGAGGGTTGGAAGAAACTTAAAGCAGGAGAAAGAGAGAAAGAGCAATGGAAGTACATGAGGAGCCAACAAAAGGATGAAGATAGAAGTAGCCAAGTCTTGCTAAAAATATGGCCCAAGGGGATAGGGAGTTAAGAAGGGCAAAGAATATAAGTTCCTTAATAGAGGAATACTGGAAGAGAATATTCCAAGAAAATATACAGGGAGGTGTGGACGAGGCTGAAGATAGAAGAAACTGTTTGGTGAATTAATGGGGTGGAAATCACTGCTGTGAATATAGAGAAGGCTGTAAGAAAAATAGAAAATGGGAAGGCAATGGATGAAGATCTGATGATTAGGGGAATTCATAAAGCATGGAGGAGAGAGAATGAAGATGGTCTTGAAAGATCTATTTAATGATATACTAAAGAATGTCTGTGTGCCAGAGGAATGGAGGAAAAGCAGGGTAAATTTTATAAAGGAAGGGGAAAAGATAGAATGGATGTGGGGAACTACCAGCCAGTGGCAATTGTCAGTGTAATATGCAAAATTTGGGGGAAAATAATTGCTGATAAGCTGCAAGAATGGGATGACTAAGAGATGAGAAAAGTGGGTTCAGGAAGGGCAAGAGAACAATAGACAATGCATTTGTGCTCAAGGGAATAATCAATTTATACAGAAAAAGAAAAAAAGAGTATGTCTGCTTTCTGGAGATGAGAAGGCATTTGATAAAGTGAACAGGGAAAAGTTATGGATGAGATTAAATGAAGAAGGCTTAGATGAAAAGATTCTGAATGTGATAAAAAGTTTATATAGGGGGAATAAAGTAAAACTGAATTTGAAAGGGGGTAGAAACAGGATGGATATTGAATGATGTAGGTGTGAGACAGGGATGCACGCTGTCTCCACAGCTATTCAGTTTATTTATAGAACTGCCTTAAAGAATGAAACATGCAAGAGGATGCATGCAGCTAGGTGACAGGAAAATAAATTAATTGCTTGGAATTTGCGGATGATATAATAATTATGAGTGAATGTAGAGAGGGCTTGCAAGGAATGTTAGATGTAGCAGCAGACTAGGAATGAATGGAAGGTGAAATTCAGCGGGAAGGTGTCTCCTGGTGTTTATGAGGGATGGATTTTAGGCAATAAGGTGCTAGAATTGGTAGACGAATACCAGTATTTAGGTATTAGTGTGTGCAATAAGATGGATGTTTTTGATAAACATAAGAGAAGAAAGGAACTAGAGATGTTAAGAATGCTTAGGATGGTAAGGGGGAGGTCATGAGTAAGCAAGCAAATGGACTTAAAATGGTAAGAGAGGTCTGGAAGGGGGTAGGTGTTCCATGACGTATATATGGGTACAAGATATTTAAAGTGAATAAAATAAAGTTAGGATGGAGAAAATCAAGAACAAGGTAGGTGCAAGTGAATATGTAGGGGTGGAGTATTAAGAGGAGAGATGGGATGGAGCAGATACCATGATGAAAATGCGATATATAGAGTATGTGGAAAGTATGAATGGCACAATTTGGGTGGAATGGGTCCATAGAATGAATTTTAAACAGAATGGAAAAGGAAAATTGAGAGAATAGTGAATAGGCATGAACTATGGGAAATGATTAGGACCCAGGCAATGGATGATGAAGTAGAGAGAATAAAATAAGCGATGCACAGAGAATGGATAGAAGGGATTAGGGGAAAGAGGACCTTGTGGATGTATAGAAATAAAAGAAAACCAGAAGTAGAGGAATTCTATGATTGCTGTTTAAGGCAAGAACTGGCTCACTAGAGACAAATGGAAGAATGTATAGATGGAATGATTGGAGAGCCGAGTCTAGAATTTGCTGGGAAAATGAAACAGTTGAACATGTGGTAGTGGAATGCAATGGGTATGAAAGGGAAAGAGAGAGAATGACAGAGAGGATAAATGAACTGCTGGGTAAGGAGGTATGGGCAGTCAGCACTGAGACATTCAAGAGGAGACTAGATAAATTCCTGGACATCATCCCAGATGAGCGTCCAATCGCATACAGCCCAAACTCATGGGAAGCAACATCAAATTCCATTGTGGACCAGCTACATTACTTGAGGCTCGGGCAGAGATTTGGGAGTGGTGGGTCCCCAGACTGGCTGTGGTGGCAACACCTAAATCAACAAGTAACAAGATAGATGCAAAGTCTTCAAAAAGAAAAGTTTCATCAAGGACATAATGGTTAACAGCTCCTTCAAAACAGGTAGAGATTTCTCAGGTACAAGATTAAAGCATTTAAATGAAGGGAGCGCCATGGTCATAATGGAGAGAAAAAGACAACTAAAACCTGACTGTCACAAAATAAATGCATACCAAGTTAGGCTATCAAACAGTTTAATTAACTTAATGAGCAATTGAAAAAATCCTTATTAGAAATGGTGATATTAATATAACAAACTCTCTTACAATGTACTTTAGCGAAAAAAGAAAACAGGTCATCTAACTCCAAAATATGTTGGCTACCAAAATTCTTTTAAAAATAAGTGTGGTCACTACAAGTCTTTTAAAAAAATAAGCAAGGCTACTAAAAGTCTTTTAAAAAATAAGTGTGCTTAATAAAGTTAAAAAAAATTGAGACTACTAAAAGTTCTCATTCGAGAACTTTACTCTTTTCCTTCCCTACCATAGTCTCACTCCTATACACCATCATTGACACCAGCATACACTCATACATCTTCCTGGTACATTTCATACTCGAACCCTTGCCACTTACTGCCATCCTAACCACTGCATAGAGACTTTGTAACCATTTAAATCCTTGGGGTCGCAACCCGCTAGATCAGTACTATTTAGGATGCATCCTAGATACTTAAAAACTTTGCACCAGTTAAGGGTGACACCACTCAGATACCACACCCCATGCCATTTTCAACCCCAAATACCATTACCTTATTCTTTTCTGTATTCACTTTTATACTCAACTCCTCTCACACACTCTGTCAAGCATTTGATTAACATTTCCAAATCCCTCTCACACTCATTCACCTACACCAGGTCATCATATACCAACATAGATGGGACCCAGCCCTTC
This sequence comes from Ceratothoa steindachneri, assembly GCA_963969495.1. Classification (NCBI taxonomy): domain Eukaryota; kingdom Metazoa; phylum Arthropoda; class Malacostraca; order Isopoda; family Cymothoidae; genus Ceratothoa; species Ceratothoa steindachneri. The sequence goes on from OZ018332.1 coordinate 47,324,501, forward strand.
ATCCATTCCTCATCAATCTGACCTCCATTTCCCTCATTTTGATAGTACCTCTTTCAGTATTCCATCCATAAAGATATTAAACAACCATGGCAACATCATACAACCTTGTCTTACACTCCTACCCATGTCAAACCACTCACCCAGGCTATCTTTCACTCTAACGCATGCTTAACTTCCAGAATTTTCACAACCATTCTCTTCTTGTTTCCTCTCCCTTCTCACTTCATTCCGGCTCTCATCCTAATCCTCATTCATCTTTAGTTTAAATGTTTCTTCTTTTTTTTTTGCTTTACTACTCTGTTTATTCATTCATTTCACTTTACTGTTTATCTCCTTGTATTCGTTCAACCACATCTTCCTGATATCATTTGCACTGTTGAACACTTTCTGGTATGCCTCCTTTTGCTTTCCACTACATACAACTTACCTCTGTCATTCCACCAGTCCACATTTTGCTATATCTTTCCATTTCTGGCACACATACCCATATAGTTCACTACCTCTTTCCACTTCTGGCATGCATCTAGTCCATGTATTGTTATCATGATACAACCACACTTTTTGATAATTACAATCGCTGTTGCATTTGTGCAATTGGTGAAAAAGAGATTTGAATCTAAAATTCTACTGGCCTTTCTTTATTCCTAGATGAGGTTGGTATTAAAGTATTTGGCTATTATTGGAATAGTAATAATTTTAATAATAATAATGATAAACGTTATATTTTACAAATTTTTTTACTGCAATTACATTGTATTACAAATTGTACACTAGGTTAGCTCTCCCGCCATTTGCCACAAGTAAAGAATCTTCCATTGCATAATATTAGAGTAGATCGTTTGTATGATATAATAATAATAGAAATAATAATAAAACTAATTAATTCTATTAATACCAGTTAAGTAATTGTATCAGAATTCCTTTAGGAGGTATCATCGCATTACTATTTAGACCATAAATTAGCATTATATGAATGTATGACCATATAATTCGTAACTATTTTATGGAACTATACAGAAATGATCATATTAAAACATAACAATCGCACAATTTTTTAATTTTGATGCAATTGCAACTGAGATGGTTTGAAATATTCCCTGAGACGCTATGTATGCTCAATCTTGTAGATGCAACTTTCACTCTTACCTATACAGACATTGTTTCACTCTTCTGATGATTCACTTTCTCTCAGATATACATAAAAAGTCAGTGAATCACCACATCATTCCTCCCTTTCAGTAGCAATTAGAACACACCCATGTATGACTACTTCTCATTTAACGCTTCTTGCCACAGGGGTGGTTTCCCTCTTCCTTCAAACATGCCTGAATTCGTGCTATCCTTAAAAAAAACACACCTTAACCCCTCTGAACCATCTAGCTATCACCCTATCTCACAGCTTCCATTCCTCTAAGATCCTCAAGAGAGTGGTTTTCTCTCGCCTTAATGACCATATTTCTAATGGCAATATCGCTGAAACATACCAATCCGGGTTCAAAGCGAAGCACTCTGCTGAAACTGCTCCTCTTAATGTTTCAGATGGTTTACGTAGAACTGCTCATAGGGGTTGTCAATCCATTCTAGTCCTCCTAGACCTCTCCTCTGCTTTTGACACCATCGACCACACTGTCCTCCTTGATTGTTTTCAAACTTTCCTTGGTCTCTCGGGCACTGCACTTGCTTGGTTCCGCTTATATCTCTCCTCCCGCACTCAGTCAGCCTGCGCCCATTCATTTTGGGGTTCAGTCCTTGGTCTCCTCCTCTTGGCTCCCTTCTTCGCGATTTGGGCCTTTCCTTTCACCACCTCTATGCTGATGACACTCAGATATACCTTTCCTTATCCCCTGTGTCCTTCGCTCAATCAATTAGTAAGCTCCTTTCACCTACACCTCCATAAATACATAGCTGTCTGCCAACTTTTTCAAACTTAACCATGATAAAACTGAAGTTCTCCTTGTTGGTACCGCTTCGATGGTGGAGAAATCTAAAGCTCTCTTCCCCTGCCTTAACCTTGGGGAAACCAATGTCTTCTCTGTTACCGTCAGTAATCTTGGTGTTATTTTCGACGAGCAACTCTTGTTTAAACCGCACATCCATCATATCTATAAGTCTTCCCTCGGTTTCCTCCGCAACTTTTCATGTGTCCAATCCAATTTTGATCGACAAAGCCTTGAGACTGCTATTCATTCCTTTGTTACCTCACGCTTAGACTACTGCAATTCTCTTCTAGTGAATCTCCCTTCTTTGTCACTTTGCTCCTTACAACTAGTTCAAAACTATGCTGCCCGGATCCTCCTTCACCACCCCAGGTTCTCTCCTTCAATGCCTCTGTTACAGGAGCTACACTGGTTACCTATTCGCTTCCATACCCACTATAAAATTCTTCTCATCACCTACAAGGCCCTAAACCTTGAGGCTCCACCTTATCTCTCATCTGCCCTCTCCCATCATCAAACTCCTCAGGCACTCCGGTCTAACCTCACTCCCATCCTGAACACTCCTGGTTCTGTCCTCTGCTCGATGGGTGACCGTTCCTTCTCAGTTTGTGCTCCTAGACTCTGGAATGCTCTTCCTGCCGAAGTCTGTTCCTCTCCCTCCCTTGCTACTTTTAAACATCTCCTGAAGACTCATCTCTTCAGAATTGCCTTCTCTTCCCTGTAAACTTTCTCTACACTCACTACACAACTTGCACTCTGGGAGGGCTAACAGCCCTGAAGGGCGCATTAAAAATACTTATTATTATTATTGTATCACGTACATCATCGCTTTTGATTCCTTTCCACCATACACTCTGTGGATTTCACACATTCACAAATATTCTCCCATTGATTCCTCACATTCATTTCACATATGAACAGCTCCACAATTTTGCTGCTTTCCTTCTTGAATTACCCTTTCTTCCTACAAACTTAGTAGGTATTCATTTGCTCCACTTCACAATCTAGTTTTTATCACTGCCATGCAAACTTATAAACACTGTAGTCTCTGACTACTTATTCAGTCACATGGCTTTCAACATTTTCACTAACTCTCTGTCACCCTACTGACGAATCACTACGTATACCTTATTAGCATCCATCAACACCCTCCTTTAGGAAACTAAATTCTTCTTCCACACTAATGTTCTTTTCCATCTTGTCTTTCTCATTCTCCTTCCATAACACTCCATAACACAAAAGCTCTAAGTCCACTCACATTTCCACAACAAATGGAAGGTTTTACAACTAATAACCATATTAAAACTATTGTGGAACAACTCTATTTAGACATTTCACCCATAGAATTTCAGTCAAAAGAGTTCAATCCAATCAGTCAACACACTCACTTGTATCTCCTCTCGACAGCATGGCTACTCTTCATCGCGTGGGTAGTATTTGAAGGTGAAGTGTGCGCTAGCACTAAAGAGGCTCGATTTTTGGACACCCGGCCCCTTATATCGCTGCCTCCGGTACCTGGTGCGTTGTCTCAGAAGGGGAAGGACCGAAGCTTCAATCTTATTGATGTGTGGGAGCAACGTCTTAAGGCTCAGTCCAGTGCACCGCCCGCAGCCGTAACTTCGCGTCCACGTAAGTCCCCCATAAATCTTTCTCACTATCGATCCATTAGACATTTGATTTAGGACTGGACCTCCTCCTTGATAGACTATTATCTTGGTTGGAAGGTAAAGAGTTTAAATGATTGTTGGGTTTCCTTTGCAGAAACCCGGACTGTCATTATGGTGGTGCCATCCAAGATGAAGAACCTGTTGCCTCCGGGGGCTACAAATCCCCTCTACAGCCCCCAGTATTCCGATATGACCGAAAATTTCATCCTAGACCACCTCTCGGGACATACCATCAACTTTGCGGACCCTACACTTTTGACTCGCAAGGGGGTAACCATCAAGAGCATGAGTGGCAGAGAGCTCTTCTTCAAGAAGAATGGCCATGGTAAGACTAAGAATCAAAGACAAAACAAGAAGAACACTCACATACTGTGACAATAGAAACTGAACACATTACAGAAAAACAAAGATAAAACAGCTGCTTTGGATACAGTAAAACAATGACAACAAAGACAAAACAACAAAAATAACAGAAACCCTACAAGAAAGAAAACAAAGTCCAAACGCCAAATCTGATTGCAATAAAACAAAGAACAAAGAGAAACCAAGTTTGTCTACAAACCTTTCCCCGCAAATAATGAAAACAAGGACACAAAAAACAAAGACCAAACCCCCCTAAACAAAAAGAAAAACAGAGAGAACAAAGATCGGACACTGTAAAAGATAAATGTTCTCAAATAAAACCCAAAACAATGTAAACAATGAAAAATTATTTAGTCATTGTTTCATCTGTTTAAAGAGGAAGTCTTTAGAGAATTTTTATTATTATTAACACAAATAAGCAAAAACTAATTAGGGCAACTCAACCAGAAAGTAGTAAGTTGCACCATCCATCTCTCCCTCCTAGCCAAGATCTACTGGCTGGATAATGAAATTTGCATATAGATCAGAATCACAGGGGCCATCCTCACATAATGAAATTTGCATATAGATTAGAATGACAATCGTTGGTAAGCCCGAAGATGACAGGGGATATCCTCAGAAACGGCTAAAATTAAGGAAGTGAAATGTGTGGAAGGTATATTACTTGAGATATCTTAATAAGAGACTACTTGGAGGACTCTGACCCAGTAGTGTGTAACTCTCAGAACCTGCCGGACATAGATGATTGACAGGTAAGGTGTTTAGGACTTGTCAATGGCACTCATCTGTGCCTTGCCACAGGGGGACAGGGTCTCCTGACTGATAATGAAATCAACATAAAGATCAGTGACAATTGTTGGCAAGTCCCAAGTCAAAGAACTTGCTCTATTGGGGGCGGGGGCATAGGGAACACTAGTATTGTATTTTGTGACTCAAGGGAGAGCCACTGTTTCCCATCAGGGGAGTGTGGACTGATAACTCCTGAAGTGGAATCCTGCCATAGTACTAATCCTTAATACTACTTCCCTTCTTAAGTCACATTGAATATGTTCAGTCACTGGATGGGGTCATAATTTGAGTCGGGTGGTTATTACAGTGGCCACGTAGATGTGTGGTTGGGATCCCAAGTTAAAATGATGTTTAACACTGAGATTGGAACCAGACAGTGCGAATGAGTGGTAAGAAAAGTGCCATAAAAACCACACTTCTCATCCCCTTGTATGGAAGCGAGATTTGGGCCTTCCGAGTGTATTTTGTGGTATTCCTGTCTCATGGTCCCTCAAGGTTTCTCAAGGTACCTTAAGGTCCTTCAAAAAGCCAGGTTTTAAGGGGCCTTTGAGTATTTATTGAGTCTTTTGAGTCCCCTTTGAATTGGAGACCTTTTGGATCCCTCTCTACTCAGAGTGATGTCCCTATCTCTCCCCTCCTACACCTTCAATTTGTCTGTTATTTAAATAAAAATTAGTTTGTTTTTTTAAAAATTCCATCAACCAACTATTCTTTGTTTTGTTTTAGCCCATTTTGCAGTCTCAAATGGTTTTTATGTTTGGAAATTGCTCATGCTTGACATTATGCCCTGTAATATGCTGTGGTATCCATACTCTCTCAAAGACAGAGACAACATGGAAACCTGGTAAAACCTTCCTGTAACCCATCTAAAATGCTACAATTTTGAAGTCTCCACTCAATTTCCAGCCATACTCCTATAATTCAAAGATTGTAGCAGGAGTTTGACACTTTTGTACTTCTCCTTGAGATATACTGCATGAATTTTGGGAAAGAATGGATGCTTATTCCAATTATGGAGAAGTACAGCTTTAATGCTGATTACATATGATTCCAATTGCATCAAACATACCATACCAAATACATCAGTGCAGTAGCATAGCCCAGCTTGATAAGAAAAGAATCTTTTGAAATGTTGATGGCATTTCCTTTGGCTTGTCACTTGCATATTTTCATCCAGCAAATCTCACTCTTTGAGCCTTGAAATCAAAAGCTCACCATTTGACTTTGACAAGTCAAGATCTCTGACAAGGTTGTTGGGGTTTCTGTGGTTTGGATAGTATGGATTCCTATCAGCTGCCATATCTCAGACGCTGTAGTCTACATCTTCACTGGGTTTTTTCTATCTTCTGAATTGTTGTTTTCTTATGTGGGGTGACTTATTCTTTTTGGAGGGGTAGGTACAGGAAGATCAGCAGCACTGTGTGGTACTGGTGCAACAGAGGATGGAAGGTCGCAATAGGAAATAGTAGGTGCATTTTTGGCACTTTGATGTTTGGAAGGGTCCACCATGCAGAAGTAGCAGTTGCTTGCGTGGTCAGTGGGTTCATGCTAAATCCTTGGAATGGCAAACTTCATGGCTCTTCTTTCCCCTCTATTCCATCCTTTATAAATGAAAAAATATATTTTATTACTCTTTTGACTGACAAACAAACATAATTGCTTAAATATTTAATATTTTGCCCTTTACAACAAACTATTTCCAAAGTTTTCTTGCAGTGTTCACAAGCAAAATGAAGTGTCCAGGGTTTGTCTTTGTCCCCAACTGGCATGCCAAAGTATGCTTTGTAATTTTCACATATTCACATAAGTGCTGTCACACCAAACATTTTTGCTCTTGTTTTGATGAACTGTCCACAGATATAAGAGAATGCATCTGGAGAATGATTGCAGCCTCTTGATACTATTTCTCTTGATGTGTTCACTATGGTAGCTAGAGCTGAAATGATATCAGATCTGTGGATCCCTGTATAAATATTTCTGAATTAATATTCCAGAAAGTTCTAGAAGTTTCTATGGGAGTGTTCTGGCAAGTTCTGGAACATCCTTAAAACTTAAAAAATTCTACTAAATTCTAGACATTTCTCATTAAATCTAGGATGTTTCAGAAAGTTTCCTTAAAACAAATATTATTCTATAACATTCCATTTTTTAAAATAAGATTTAAATTTTTTTTACCATGCTTTGAAAAAAATTAAAGCTTACAGCCTTTTATATATTCTCACTTTCCCCCCTAAATTAATAATACCTTAGCATTATTTTCCAAATGAGGAAATTTAGAAATTTAGTGCCCCCACCTAGAAAAGCAAAGTTTTGGGATCAAAATAAACTTTTTTCATTCGCTTTAGTTGCGAACAACTGGGGAATAAAAATTTTAACCCAGGAACAAGAAAAAAATGAAATTTTATTATTGTTATAACTGAAGTTAGGTCACATGGTCATGGTTAATAGGCAGATGGGAAAATGAGTCATGGTGGTCATATATTGTAGCTAATCATGGTTCGGACATGGTTGAATTATAGTTTCCACTGATATAAGCTTTAGACAGTCTATGAATCTTTGGGGCTACTCAAATATCATTTATCATTTTTATTGAAAGGGGGAGACATGGTATGGACAAATGAACTGACTGGTAGAATCTGTGGGTTTGCTGGTTCACCTCATGCCTAGGTCTCAAGTGGGCTAAACCTGATCGAAACACGTTTCAGGCAATGTCACCTTGAATGGTGTGGATGTGCTACGTCATCAGTTGTTGCAGGACCACACGAATCTTATCCTGATCAATGATTTCCTCTTCGACCATTACAACCAGATTCAGGCTGCTTCGAAGGCACTGCCTGGCACTTCACATAGCCATGGAGGGGATGGGGTCACCCAGAAATCGGAGGTTCTCCCATCAGTACCAACTGTATTGAAGAGCCATCGTTGGAGGAATGAGATGTCAAGATGGCTAGACATGTGGGAAGCCCGGATTTCGCAGCGGGATAGGGCGAACCCACACCTGGCAGTGCAGGATCCTACTCTCAGTGAGTTCTTTGATTGTTCCACCCAATGTGAGGTTTAAGTTTGGATCTTTGAGTTCTTTTAACCCCTTTCCTGAGCACTTTAATCTTAATATTGGGCCAGAACAGACAATTTGTTTACTTTACAGATGTACGGTCATCAAAATGAAAGTGAGTCATTTGCTGCCAGTCGTAAGAAACTCCCAATAAATCTCTGGCTTGAGTTAAAATGCCTACTTCACTTGATAAAACCCCAAGATATCTCGCGAAGTTCTAAATAACAGTTTAAGCTAAAATTGAGGCATTTCATAATAATCATGGGCGAGGTTAATATCAAATACAAGTTGTTCCTGGATGCTTGTAATTCTTTTTTACCTTCTGTTGAATTACTAAACTGTCTTTTACTTCTCATAAACAAGTTGGCCCCATTAATTTTAGATTTAAGTTTATACAAGATGATCCCAAATTCTCTCTGCAGTATATTGCATACAGTAGTTGGAGTAAATGTTGAAAACATCGTTCTTGTACCTGCATACCAAGATTGATCCTTCTCTGTGTATTGGCAAAGACACCGCCCTCTTTTCTTCAATTTGACTTACTCTGACAGTTATTTCAATTTTACTCTGGGGGAGCTTTTTCTTACTGCAGAGAGGCTATGGGATCACCCAATAGTTCTAATTTCTTTGTTCCTTAAGGTTTGATGAGTTTTAAGTTTCATATATCTAAAGGAAAGGGTGATATGACCCTTGTTTTTTTGTGCTGGGTGTTCAAGAGTTAAGGCAGGTGCGCTTGAAAGATTGATAGTTGTCCCACGAATGAGTGTTGGCAGAATTTAGGAATAGATCAGTTGGGATTGGAATATAGGAATATAACGAATAAAATAGAGGTAATATAGAAAATATACAGTCACCACAACGGAAATTGAACGGGTTGCGCTAAAAATACATGAAAAAGTATGATCAAATTTGGTTGCATTTTAGAGTATACAAGCAGTTTGTTTACAGCTCTGGACAGCCTCGTGGTTTGAAAGAAAACAATACCAGCTCTCAGGTGTTGCATAGCACGTGTTGCCTTGCTGCTAGTTTTCTGCTCAGTTGGGCTACTTTTGCTGTGTTTGTATTAGTGACTATTATTTTTTGTGTGTATGATTTTAGAGATGCCTAACCACATCTCTGAAGTGGAGAAGACACTGATACTTGCTATGAGGGAGGAGACTGGGGACAAAAGAAAACTTCCAGGAAGACTGATCTGCTGTTGGACTAAAAAAGAATCATCCCTAGCTGCTGTTTTTTCTCACAAAAGTTGCCCCTTTCGGCGGGCGATCAATTTCCGTTGCAGTGCCTATATGAAATGAAAGAGGGAATATTAGAATAATGGAATATATGAAAATGAAATTAGGAAATATTGTACCATATGAGATGAAAGCTGAGGATTCATTCTTCTAGGGTAGGATGTCACCAAATATGTGTGTCGGGGAGGGGGGCATTATTAGGTTCCTGTATATATGTATATGAAAATATGTCTGCCTGCCCTTCACAGCAATATAGAGGAGGAATAGAAACGAGTTACCATACCTACTGACTCTATTAACCTGAGCTCGGAATCTCCCTTTTATTTGCAGAACCGAAGACGATTCTCGCGGTCTCATCATCGACAATGGCCGGCCTCTTTCCTTCACTCCCGTCTGACCTCCTTTATAACCTCCGATTTGAGAAGGTGACTGGTGATCTCCTCTTTGACTCCTTCTCAAGGGAGTCGGTGAATATGAATGACCCGGCTCTCAATTCGAGGGCAGGGGTCGCCCTCAAGACAATGGCTGGAAAGGATCTTGTGTTCAAGAAGGATCCGCAAACTGGTAGGTCCATAGTAGATGGTTACCAGTGCTAACATGAGGTCATTCATCCAAAATAACCAAATAACTCCTAGTAGAGAAAGGGATACCATTCCCATGTTCTTTTAGGGGTGTGTTGACCAGTTCATACTCTTGAATCTATCCTTTTTTATGATAGGGATTCTGGTTTAAAGTCCTTTTAGGATTGTGTTGATGAGTTTGTGGATGTGAATCTGTCCCTTTTATTAAAAGGATTCTGTTTTAAAGTTGTTTTAAATCTGTCCTTTTTATGAAAAGGATTTAGGGTTAAAGTTGTTTCAAAGGATCTTTGATGAGTTATTACTTTTGAATCTGTCCTCTTTTAAAAAAGATTCCAGTTTAATGCTCTTTTAAAGGACTTTTGATAACTTTGTACTTGTGAATTTGCCCCTTTTTAGAGGTTTCCAATTTAAAGTTCTTTTAAAGGCCTCTCTACTAGTTCATAGTTGTGAATCTTTCTTTTTATGAAAAGGATTCCGGTTTAAAATGGTTTTAAAGGATTTTTGACGTTTGTACTTTTGAATCTGTCCTTTTATGGAGAGTATTCCGAGTTAAAGTTCTTTTAAAATATATTTGACAAGTTCATAGTTGTAAATCTTTGCTTTTATGAAAAGGATTCCGGTTTAAAGTTGTTTTAAAGGACTTTTGATGAGTTTGTACTTTTGAATCTGTCCTTTTATAAAAAGCTCCAAGTATAAACTTCTTTAAAAGGACTTTTTACTAGTTTGTGCTTGTGAATATGTCATTTTATCTGTGTCCTGTTTAAAGTTCTTTTAAACAATTGTTGACAAGTTCTTTCCTTTCAATATGTCCTTTTACGAATGAGATTCCCTTTTAAAGTTCTTTTAAAAGACTTTTGACGTTTGTAATTTTGAATACGTTGGTATTTTTATTAAAGCGATTCAGGTTTAAATTTTTTAAAGGACTGTTGACAATGAGTCCATGCTTGTTAATCTGTCATTTCATGAAATGGGTCCGGTATAAAGTTTTTAAAATATCCTCCACATGGAAAACATGTCTCATACGTGTTTTCTAATTAAATATACAGTTGCAGAAACAGTCCAGTTTTCACACCCTGAATTTCAATGTCTCTATTTACTATTTTTCCTAATGAATATGCAACTTTTTCTAAAACCATTGAAATTAAATTTTCCATCTAACTATTCAAAATAATATTTCCACTTATCATGATAATTCCTCATCAAACCAAGTGAATTTTAAAAATTTTATTTCTGCAAGAGATTTCTCTCCCAAACTAATCTGATTTAGATTCCACTTTTTGCTGTAATTTTCCTTCAAATCAATTTAAATCAGATTGTCCATTTTTTCTGTAATTTCTAATCAAACCAATCAAAATAACTTTATCTCCCCACTTTAATTTCCTCTCAAAACTAATTCATATTCATTTTCCCCTTTTCACTTTATTTTCCAATCAAACCAAACAAAATTGAATACCCTCTTTTTATGATAATTTCCAACCACTATAGAATTCTCTTTTTTTACTGTAATTTTCAATCAACAAACCAAAATTAAATTGCCTTTTTACTGTAATTTCCATTCAACAAAACAAATTGAATTTCCTTTTTACTGTAATTTACAATCAAAACAAACAAAACTGAACCCTCTCTTTTTAACTGTAATTTCCAATCACAAAACAAATTGGATTTCATTTTTCACTGTAATTTCCAATCACAACAAATTGAATTTTATTTTTTTAACTTTAATTTCTAATCAAAAGAAGCAAAATTGAAGCTTTATTTTACTTTAATTTTCAATAAAAACAAACAAAATTGAATTTTGTCTTTTTATTGTAATTTCCCTTCAAACTCATCCAAGATTGATTTTCTGTTTTTAGTGAGATTTCCCTTCAAAACACTCCAAATAAAATTTCCCATTTCCAGGTCAAATTAAAGTGAATGGCGTTGACATTGTGAGCTACCATCCTGTTGGTGATGGGACAACGCTCTTTTTCCTCCGTGACTTCCTCTTCGACTACCACTCCAAGCTTCAGGACAGCCACAGGACCAGGGGTCACTCAGGAGGGAATGCCAATGACGTCCAAAAAGTGCCCATAATTCCAAACACTTTGAAAAGCCAAGATTCTCGCTTCGATATGTCTGGTCTGCTGGATGTGTGGGAGAAAGTACTACAACGAGCCCATAATGAACCCCATTTGCTTAAGGGGGACCCAACTATAAGTGAGTTTACGGAAACCCATTTACAGTGAATAGTGTAAATATTGCTGCTATTCTGTAAGCACTATAACATACATGAAAGATAATACAACAAAGGCGAAGTTTCTTCCAGCAATACATCTTGCAAAGCATCTTCTCCACTTGGTAGTCTGACAGCACACAACTCTCCTCACTACTGCATTCTACCTCACACAAGAATTGTCTGCCAGCTCTTCCTCTCTCTCTCATCCTTATCCTTTATATGTCCATTCTTTGTTAGAATAAAAATGCCATCGTTGGTTATACATCTTTGATTTCTAAAAAAAAAAAATCAAGAAAAAAAGGGACTAGTACGATACAATGCATGAGGACCGCCTACTTTGGGAAGGGGGCAGGGGGATGTCTACCTTGGAAAAGGTGGAAGGGGACCGGCCTACCTTAAGAAAGGGAGAGGGGGGACCTGCCCACCTTTGAAAAAATGAAAGGGAAATGGCTTACCTTGGGAAAGGGGCAGGGGGACTGGCCTACCTTAAGAATGGGGGGAGGGTCGACCTGCCTACCTTAGGAAATTTAGAGGGTGGGGAGCTGCCTACATTGAGAAAAAAGTGTGGGTGCAAAAGAGTTTCACATACACTAAGGCCCTAAGCCCTGATTAATCCCCTTGGTGTAAAAACCTTCCGCACATTTTCACTTCACAAAGACTTTTACAATCTCTGATCAACTTGGTTGACTTGTCTTGTTAGTTTTTTTTTTTTGCTTTATTTTGGTAGAAAATTCCATACTCTCCTTGTCATTTACTTTGCTCTTCAACACCTATCCATTTTTCTGTTCTCCCTAATTAAAAAATGAAAACCGACAAGAGCATTTTTATCTATAGACCTGGACTCATTTTAGGGCCAAAGACAATCGTCGCTGTGGCACCATCCAGAATATCCCGCCTCTTCCCTCCTGGCACCGCAAACCCTCTGCTCTCGACCACTCACAACCAAATCAGTGTCAAGTTTATCCTGGACCACCTCTCCAAGGACTCGATCAATATGGCTGACCCAACCATGGCAACGGTCCGGGGCGTCGTGCTCAAAACCCTCACTGGTAGAGATCTGGTCTTCAAGAAAGACCCCAAAACAGGTACGACCCCGTAATTGCTTGGAAAATTTCTAATTTCACGAATTTCTTCTTCTTTTACTTCTTTCTTCTTCATCGTGCTCATCTTCTTTTTCTCTTCCTTCTCTTCTTCTTCATTCAAGATATGTATTCAATGTTACAGCAACTTGTGTTCATCATAGATAACACCGTAATGGTCTGGAAAGTTTCTAATGTCACAAATTTCTTCTTCTACTACTTTTTCTTGTACTCTTGTTTGTTCTTCATCATCATCATCTTCTTCATTCAAGGTATGTATTCAAAGTTACAATGAGTTGTGTTCATTGTAAATAATACCATTATGGTCTGGAAAGTTTCTAATGTCATGAATCTCTTCTTCTTCATCATCCTTATCTTCTTCCTCCTCCTCTTCTTCATTTAAGATATGTATTCAATGTTACAGCGAATTGCATCCATCTTAGAGAACATCATAAATCAGAGAGAGCCACCTGGATTAACAGCTAAAGCTTAAACTCATTTCCAGAATGACACAGATGTTATCAAGTTTTTAAAAGAACAACGACTAAAGTAAATTGAGGATGAGATATAGTGTATCGTAGACAGGCCAAGCAGAACATTAGGAAAGCCAAAAAGAATCAGGGAAAAAAACTTGTAGAGAATGCAAAACATGAGCGGAAATGTTAGTGTAGTTGTGTAAACAGTAGAAAGCCAATAAAAGAGGCCATAGAAGTAGAGAACTTCTCACTGACAAAACCAAATTTATAGTAAAGATGTCAAACGTAAACTTCATGTTTTTACTGTTGAGAACTTGTTGCGGCTATTGCCACTAAGCAAAAACAAGGTCAACAGACCTAAGTCACATGCTCTCAATTATTTTTGACTTATGACCTTACGACCTTCAAATTCAACAAGTGGGGCAATCCGACCCATAGTGTTCTTTTAATAATTCATGGACTGACCTTGGGAGGACTTTGGCAGTTATATCATTCAAAAGAGAATATAAAACAACATAAGGTTTTCAGATTTCGTTAGAATCGGCTGAATAGTTACGATGTTATTGCCAAAAAACTCATTGAAAAGTAAAATGGTTACCATCTAACTGACTGAGCTTATGAACTGACATAGTAACTTATAGAGTCACGTGGATGCAACTAAAAATGATTTGGGTGATTGACCAACTCTCTCCAACATGCAAGTAAATGAGCAGGAAATAAGTACATATATAAACAAAATCAAATGATTGAAAGATCTGTTGTCTGACTGTTTACCCAAATCAGCTAGAGGAATTAAGGAACGAATTAGTAAATCCATTGTATATAATCTTGAACAGGTCAATTAGTGATGGTGTAGCTTCAGTATATTTCAAAACAGATAACATCATGTCAATCTTCAAAAAGGGAGAGAAAACTGATCTGAGTAACTAATGACCCATTAATTTAAATTCATTTATTGGTAAACTTTTTAGAAGTGATGATTAGAGATAGGATAAGGGCTCATATCGTGGCAAATAATCTAATTTAACACCATGGATTTTGGCAAGGACATTTGTGTTTAACTAAACAAAATGTTAAAAAAAACATGATTTTAATTTTGTATGCACGCAGTGTATTAGCAGCTCTCTTACTAACATTAGGATTAAGGACATGTAATTCGTGTCCCTTTAAATTGTAAGATAATCTGAATATTTTTTTTATTTCGTTTTGGTCCCTATTCCTTTCTCTTTTCCTTTTATTTTTCAAACTGGGCTTGAGAATAGGAATCTAAGCTCTGTCACTTTGTTTTTCTTGATTATATAGTTCTGTAGGTCTTCTTTATTTTCTTTTATTTCATTTCCTTTTTTCATTTATCTTTTTCTTCAGTTTTCCCTTTTCTTATTTTTAATCTTTTTTTGTTTCTTTTTCTTCATTTTCTCTTCTGCTTAAATTTTTGTTCTTTTTTCTCTCCTTTTTCATAATTAGGTCCTTTTTCTTTCCTTACCTGCTTCTTTTTATTTTTCATTTTCTTATTTCATCTTTTGATTTTCCTTTTTTATATTTCCTTTGACATCTTCACCATTTTTCTTATTCCATTGTCTTTTTCCCTCTTTATTTTTTCATTCAACTTCTTTTTTGTTTGTTCTTAAACTGTTCCTTTCATTTTTCCTTTCACTAGAGGAGTGCATAGGGAAAAGGAATTTATACTAGAGGAGTGCAAAAAAACAAAGAATTCATTAGAGAAGTGCACCAAGATAAATAATTTACTAGAAGAGTGCAAAATAACAATGAATTCACTACAAGAATGCAATGGGACAAATAATTCACTAGAGGGCAAAGGAACAAAGAAGTTATTACAAAATGTGAGGAGACAAAGAATTCAAAATAAGAGTGCGGAGTGACAATTAATTTATGACAAGACTGCAATTGGACAAAAGAAATATTAAAAGAGACAAAAATTTAATAAATGAGTGTAAAAAAATAAATAGTTCCATAGAAGGGTGCAAAAGGAGATAAGAATTCACTTTAAGAGTGCAAAGAGAGAAATAATTTACTAGAAGAGTGTAAAATGAAAAAGAATTCATGAGAAGAATGCAAAAGAACAAATAATTCAATAGAAGATTACAAGGGAACAAAGATTTCACTAGAAGAGTGTGAAGTCACAAATAATTCAATATAATGGTGCAGGAGAACAAAGAGTTCACTAGAAGGGTGCATAACGACAAAGACTTTACTAGAAGAATGCAAACCAACAAATAATTCACTAGACAAGTGAAAAGAGGCACATAATTCACACAAAGAGTCGAGAGCAACAAAGAATTCAATATAAGAGTGTGAAGAAACAAAAATAATTCACTAAAGGAGAACAAAGGGACAAAGAATTTGCTAGAAGACTGCAAATGAACAAAAAATTAAGTATGAGAGCTTGATTGTAGATTCATCACCTATGTATGGATAATCGGTTCTGGATTAAATTGATTGTGGTGGGAAAGAAGCAAATCCCGAAAAATCAAAGGACCATTATTCCTGTCACCATCTGCAGTACACAAAATGAATTCCAAGTGAATGTTCTTTCTCAGCTATTTTAATATAATGAAAGGCTACTTGCACACATTTTTATTCTCTCTAGATTCATTACTTTCTCTACAAATCACTTTTCACATTAGCCTTTATTCTCCCAGCCACTGATGCCTGTAGGATTTTGTACCCTCCTGACCCACAATGCTCACAGGTGAACCTGCCTAATTGGGGTGATTAGGAAAGTTTGGGAGAGTTGTGTCCACTTCCAGCCAGGCGTGGCTCAAGTATTCGCTTCTTTAACATAACTTCCACAACCTTTCACATTTTTTACCTCATTTAACTTCACCACTTTCTTTACAAACCTTTTCTCACAAACTTTCCAGCAACGATTCTCTCATTTGGTTTTGCTCTTTAGTTTTATGTTTAAAGTTTGCTGGTTTCAGTCCTCCTATCAATCTATGTTGCTTCTCAGGCGGACATGAGCCAGGGCAAGCCCCAACTCCCCACCATGATGCCCAGTCATGGCGCTAACCATAATAATTTAACTTGAAATAACTAGGGTGCTACTTGTTTCTATTATCTGAATAGATGGCAATATGATTGTCGACTTCTCTTTTATTCTTTCTCTAAATGCTTTTCCCAACATGAAAGATATATGTATATTGTTCACTTATTTTGCCCCTTCCTGTTTACTTCACCCATCCTTCAAAGCTTTTCTCTTTTTGCCTCCACAGCACATCCACATAGGTCCCACAAACAACCCACATATATCGCTCAAATGACCTACATAGGTCCCCAAAACAACCCATATAAGTCCCACAAATGACACACATCGCTCCAACAAACAACCCATATAAGTCTCACAAACAATTCAAATAGATTCCAGAAACAGCCAACATAGATCCCATAAACAAGGCTACATAGGTCCCACAAACCACATACATAGTTCCCACAAACAACATACATAGTTCCCACAAACAACATACATAGTTCCCACAAACAACATACATAGATCCCACAAGCAACCCGCATAGCTCCCACAAACAACCCACATAGCACCCACAAACAACCCACATAGGTCCCCAAAACAACCCACATAGGTCCCACAAACAACCCACATAAGTCCTATAAACAACCCTAACCTTTTTAGGGCCTGATATAGTTTGGTAACTGATCCATTCTTGAAAAGTTAATATATGAGCTAATTTGTATTTGTCAAGTTGAAAAACAAACCATGACCAGTATTGTGATGATAGATATCTATAGGAAAGTTAAAACAACATAGGTCTAACTGAGACCTTTTGATCCCCTCTCACCTTACAGCACGTTTTAAATAAACCCCAATTTTTAGGTGCCACGACGGTCAACGGCATTGACGTCCAGAAGCACCGCTCTTTGAGCGATGGCACCAAGGTCTTCCTTATTAGAGACCTCCTCTTCGACCACTACAATATGATCCAGGGGGCTTTCAAGGAGGGTGGTGCCTTTGTTCCCGATATTCCTAGACGACTGAAGGATTCCCAGTCAAGATTGCAGGTATCTGGGCTGCTCAACATCTGGGAGGAGCATCTGTTACAAAGAGACAGGAATGAACCACATTTGCCCAGAAGAGACTCGCCATCCAGTAGGTTTAATCGATTTTAAGTCTGTTTATTAGTTAAATTTATTGTTAAAATTATAATGAAGTTTGTGTAATCCAATAGGGAATATTCACACATAAATAATGGAGAGAACAGGCAAAAGAAAGAACAGAGTGAATAGAAAAGACAGTAGTGAATTAAGCTATAGAATAATGACAGACCTCTAGAATAGGAACTTAAGGCACCTTTTAAACCATACTGAGACCTTTAAAAAAAAGGTATAGTCAGAAGAGAAAAAAAGAAAAATATAGTACTATGACCATGATTAATACTCCGGATACTAAAATTACTGATACTTCCAAACTCCCAAATACTATAATACATAAACCTCATTTTCAACGTCACTTTAAAGTAATTCAAAAAAGAAAAAATTCAAAATTATGAAATATAGCTGTATGATGGGGGTAAAGGTAGAATAGGTTATTCCATAGAAATATGTCATGATAAAGAATGGTTTTTCCGAATGTCTGACCTTCTCCATTTGTAGATCTGAAGACGATTTTGGCGGTGACTCCATCGCGAATGACGAATCTTGTCCCACGAGACGCCCCTCATCCTCTCCATACCGACCAATATGCAACTTTGAGGGGTCAATTCCTCCTGGATCACCTCTCCAAGGACAGGATCAACTTCAATGACCGGAGATTGTCCTCCGTAAGTGGCCTCACGCTCAGGACAATGAGTGGCAAAAACCTTGTCTTCAAGAAGGACTTCCGTGGTATGTTTTATAAGGGTTTTTATTACTGAGTCCTACTATCGGATGCCGCTCTTAGTGGTTAGCTAAATGGAGTCCAAATGATGGGTCGCTGTAACCTAAATCTGGTCCCAATCCAATTGCTGACCACAACCAAAGGCAACTAATCTCCCAGATTACTTTAAATTAGTAACTACAGGGTGGAAACACATGTAGATTGCTATTTATTAAATTATTTTCAGAACACAATGTAAGATTATATAATGCATTGACTAAATAAAATATATATATATATATATATATATATATATATATATATATATATATATGGTGCGGTTAAGGTAATGGCATAATTAGACAACTGCTCTGCTTCCATATATATATATATATATATATATATATATATATATATATATATATATATATATATATATATATATATGCTACAATATTCAATGTGATTGTCTTTAACATCGATGGCAGGATGAAGTTTAGGTATGACCTGAGTAAAATGGCATACAGGGTTTCAGCTGCTATTTCTTCCGAGCATTTTTCCAGTTTGCACTTCAGAATTTCGATACTTTGCTGATATCTGGTGTAGGTATTCTGCTCAAGCATCGACCACACTCCAAAGTCCATGGGATTCAAAGATGGCGAACTGGGACGCCAAAGTTCCTTTGACCAAAAGCCATATAAATCTGACTAGTACCAACACTCTTGAACTTTTTCATGCTATGTGTAAAGTTGCATCATCTTTATGAAGGGTTACATCGGCATTTCCTATAGTGGCATCCACCCAGGGAGTGACTTTCTCTTTGAACATATCCAACTAAACGTGTTTATTGAATTTAGTCCCTTTTCAATGAAGATGAGAGAAGTCTTTTGGCCCATTGATGTCACGCTCGCTCACACCATCACTGAAGATGTCTTATTTTTTTGAAAGATATCCGCTGTTCAACCGGAATCTCATTTTTATTTTGCGGGTGGTGTGCTGGGTATTGTTACAAATTGTCAATGAAAACCAGCAAGAATAGCTGGTTGGTTTGGAGACAACTGATAACAATTGGAAGCTGCTGGCAGTGGTCAGTCTTCTGAATGTTCTCCCAAGTGTTCACCTTAGTTCTCTCAAGGAATGGTGGAAATTGATCAACCTGGTGAATCTTAGTTTAAGCATGCGCTGATCCCTGTCTCATATTTTAAGTTGATTAAAACCATAAATTTGAGCCGGAATCTTATTTATCATCTGGTCCACTTCAGGTGGCCTGTAGAATGAACTCATTTTTGGGTGGGGTTGGGAAGCAGATGTCCTTAAGCTATCTTGAATGGATGAAGTTTCAGATAATCTTTCAGCAATTTGTTCATGCTCAAATTGTTCACATTGGTCTACAAAACAACTTGTCTCATTCCTTCTTGGATTTCGCCTGATTATGTTCATTGTGTTCTTGATGAGAGTTGCGGTTCTCACTGATCGGAGCAGGTTGGTCTTGGCTCTTGGAAGACCAATGATTATCATTTTAAACCCCCTCCCAGATCTGTTCACAGTATGGCTCAACATTTTGAACATCCTGCCCACTGTCTACCCACTTCTATACAGATAAACAATGGGTGTTTTTTTTTATGAATTTACATTTTAATTCACACAATTCAAAAATCCCCCCCAAAACTACAAGAAAGTAATTAAGTAATGATATGTAAACATATTTAAAATGATTTGTAAAATGCAGTCTATACTTCGTGTTTTTACTCTAGTATCTTTACAGAATCATTCAGATTGGCAACTAATCACTTTCCAGATTAGTTAAGATTTGAAACTAATCTCCAGTAATTTGTTCATATTAGCTGGTAATTTCCTCCATATTAGCAACTACTCTCCTTAAAGTAGTTCAGCCTAACAAGTAATCTTACGGCAGTTAATCATAGCAACTAATATACTTACATATTAGTTTAGATTAGAAACTATCTTGTCAGATTCCTTGGAATAAGCAACACATTTATTTAATCCGTTTGGTTTCGATTTCAGGAAAGCTCAGCGTAAACGGCATTGCCATTGAAGATCATCATTCATTGGACGATGGCATGAATGTGGTCATCATCAGCGATTTCCTCTTCGACCACAGCAGCAAAGTCCAGGAAGCTTTTAGGAATTTACTTCAGACCTCAGGCCCTAACAGTCGGTTTCACGCCGTTCATGACCCCACCGTAGTAGAGATAGACACTGTTCCGGTCGTAACAGAGAGAGAAGTTGTTCCAATCGTACCAGAGACCGTTCAGAAGGCGCAGTCGAAGATGGATCTGTCTGGGCTGCTCAACGTGTGGACGGGTCGTCTGTCTGAACGAGACAGAAATGAGCCTCATCTCTCCAAGGATGATCCCTCGTCTCGTAAGTTAATCCGGATGTGACCTGTACAAAAGACTTCACTGGGAAGCGTTTGTTGGTTCAGGATGGTTACTTCCGCCCTGTACCTTGTACACATTTTCAATTTCCTTGACTTTCACTACTTTATTGACGAATTTCTTCCCACAAACATTGGTTGAGATGGTTCAGTTGAAGAATTTTTTATAACTTTTCTCCCAATATATAAACACTATTTATTTACAAGTTGAGGGCTTAGGTCTGAGTTAGGAGTCTGTGTCTCATTATTACTCTCTAACTGGGCAGAGATAAGTCACAAAAAGCAAAACTATTCGCGAATGAGTCATAAACTGGGTGGAGCTATTCACGAATGCATCATAAACTGGTTGGAGCTATTCACGAATGAGTCATAAACTGGGCAGAGTTATTTATGAATGCATCATAAACCCAACCTAGCTATTTACGAATGAATGATCATAATCTGGTCGGTGCTATTCACAAATGAGTCATAAACTGGGCGGAGCTATTCACGAATGCATCATACATTAGGTGATACTATTCGCGAGTGCTTTTTAAACTGGGCAGAACTATTCGCTAGTACGTCATAAACAAAGAATTTATAGCATTTGAGAAATATCCAAGCTCTAAGAACATTCTAGCTACATAGTTTGGTGTTGATTTATGTTTTTTACTACAGCAACGAACAAATCCAAATTAGTTGCCTGACGAAGCACCCACGTGAAACGATAGGAGATACGCGATTGAATAAACAATTCTGATTACTTAAGTTTTGCAAGTGTTCAAACTTTGAGACATCGATAAGGGACGAGTAGCGTAATTAATTAACCAACTAACATAAAGTTATATCCTTTCCTTCAGGACCAAAGACCATTCTTGCGGTGAACTCGCCGCGAGTAACGAATTTGGTGTCCCAAGGCGCCATCAATCCTCTGTCTGCCCCAAGCTACAAACACATGAGGGAAAAATTCATCTTAGATCACCTGTCGACGGATGGTATCAATTTTAATGATCAGAGATTATCCTCTCCCAGTGGCCTTACAATCAAGACAATGAGTGGCAAAGATCTTATTTTCAAAAAAGATTTTAATGGTGCGTCTTAACTTTTTATACTGTATCCTAAAGAAAATATTTATAATGGTGTAGGGAAATAAAGGTAACTTCATTTATTTGACTGATTATGATTCATTTAGTCATTGGCTTTGAGAAGTTTGATGAAGGGTGTGTATTTGAATTACGATCATGATTCAGTCTCTTCCTGTACAATTTTCTGTTTGGTGCCATGGAAGAAAAGGGTGTGGATATTAAACTAGTGATTCATGGCCCCTTCTCACCATATGTCTCCATTCCATTCCCCCATTCCAAAAATTGTCTCACCCAAAAGGTGAAATCAAAATAATAATCAGACAATTCTAATGCAATATTTCAGAGCTAAAAAAAAATAATCTTTATTTGTAATTAAATTTGCAATGTTCAATAAATTATATCCTTTATTTAGTGCATAGAAATATATTTGTGGAAAGATCAATAAGCCAAATGCCCAACAAGGCTGTTTTTTTTTTTAACTCTAGCCACCCTGTAAAAAAACAAACAAAAAGTTGTAGAGGCGTCATGTTATTTCCAAGTGGATATGGCACTATCACCCTACTTGGATGCAATCATTGAGTTTATACCACCCCACCTGGATGTCTTCCTAGCTGTTGCATGGACCACAACCACAGAGGGGTGCTATAAAACTTTCCACAGCATGCAACAGCCTCCATCCACTCTAACCTGGTCCCTCAGGTCACCTCCACAGCATGCAACATCCTCCCTACACTCGAACCTGGTCCTTCAGGAGAGTCTCACAGAAAGAGTGGCCCCACTTGTGGTAACGTTGACAGGGTCCGACAGCACAGGCTGTAGGATCAAAGTCTTCCTTAATCTCCCATGGGTTCGGAAAGATGATAGATTCTATCGTCTCCCTGGGGGCTATACACAACATCAATAAACCAAACAGTTTAAGTGCACCAATCTTTGGATCCAATTCTCTCATTGAAACCTTAAAATAACGCCCCTTAGGGAAATTCTCGCCTGGTTGACAACCCCTTAATTAAAGGAGTGATTCCGTCTCTTATCTACCATCATTTAAATCAACCTCATTTTTTGCAGGGAAAGTTACGGTCAACGGAATAAACATCGAAAAACATTATTCGCCCGGAGACGGTGTCAACTTGGTCATCATAAGCGACTTCCTCTTCCACCATTACAATCTTATTAAAAACGCCATCAATGTTATGAAAACCGTACAGACTCCCATGAACCCCCACACTGGCTATTTAATCCCCAAAATTCCTTCCACATTGCAAGATTTCAAGTTACGACCTGAGATGATGGGCCTATTGGATGTGTGGGAGCATCGTTTGATGCAACGGGATAGGAGAGAAGGACCTCAATCGCACTCACAACATAGAGCTGAAAGTGAGTTTTTTGTGTGCCTTTTTTTGCTTGGAACTACATTTAGCTTTCATAGAGAGGAATTGAACAGTTTAAGTCTAGGCGCAGACCTTGGGTAGTACGGGCAACTTTCTGTGCTAAGACCTGTTTAATAACAACAAACATCAGGTAGTACAGACTAGTTTCTGAGTTCAGACCTGTCAACACCAGCAAATATCAGGTAGTACAGACTAGTTTCTAAACTCAGACCGGTTATCATACACGCCTCTGGCTCCTGCTTTCTATATTTATTGTCCTCTGTCCCGAAAGGTTTATCACCGAGTGCTATGTCTTTATTCGACAATAGGCTACCTGTTGCCTTATCTAGACTAAAGCCTCTGTGGTTATGGTATTCCTAGCCTTAATGGCCATTGAATGTTATTTAAAAATTTCCATTACTACTTCTATAAATAATAATAAATCAACCTAATTCTTTCCCTCCTGTCTGCCCACCTGTTCCAATTCTTTCCTCTGTTCCCGTTTTCCCCCTTGTACTCGCGACGAGTGCGTGCACATTGACTGGTGGACTTGTTGACTTTTGGGGAGAGGCCGGTCTTCTCCCTATTATTTAAGCAGGGTTTGTTTTGTTTTTTTTTGTTTTTTGCTTTTGTTTTTTTTCCCTTTAGGTTTCACGCTCCTGCGCCGGGGGGCCTTCCTCCCCGACGCAGGAGCTTGCTTCCTTTCCTCCTTTTTGGGGTGTTTTTCGTCTCTTTAATTTTATTTTAAAGTAGCCTAGAACTAAGCCAGTTTCAATACGGCGACTAATGCCCAAGTAGGCAGTCGCCAGATGAGCTCTAAAAAAAAATAATCCTGTTTTCCCTTCACTGAGTCTGAACCCATTTTCAGAACCGAGAACGGTACTGGTGGTAACTTCTTCCAAGATGCGGGATCTCGTCCCCGACTCGCCTGATCCCCTCCTCACCCCCGGTTATGAGTCCCTGGTGGACAAATTCCTCTTAGATCAGATGTCCGGGCAGGTGATCGACCTTAACAACCCAGCCCTCAAGTCCGCCGCCGGGGTGGCGCTCAAAACGATGAGTGGACAAGATCTGATCTTCAAGAAGGACGCGACAACGGGTGAGCTCAGATTTTGCCATTAGGGAAGTGGGAAAGTGTGGGAGGTTCACTCGTGTCTCGACCCTAAAGGGACTCTTTTTCCCGGTATTAAGGAGAGTTGCGTGCCCTAACTTAATATTCCCTTCTAATAGGGGATTTGAGTAAATTTGTATACATAAAAGGTGCCAGGAGCTAGGTAGTTTTTTAGTAGCATTGATGCACAGCGATCCCATTGTGAGAAATCTGTGGATAATGAGGATGATCATTATCATCTAATATTGAAGACCCGACAAAGAAACGAGAGGCAATTACGAAGACCACAAGGAAAATGAAAGACCTAGAAATCCTTTCTTTTTATCAACTGAAAAGATCCCCATGAGGGTGCTGGTGGCTAAGTTCGCACTTCTGAGCACCAGTTTGTTTTATTGGTTTGTAGTTCTTAGTGGATATGCGAAATTCTGAGTACCTATTCATACTTTAGTATACATGTATGTTCGTACTTCTGAATACTTGTTTGTAATTACTAATTACATGTATCTGTCCATAGTTAGGGCAATAAATTCGCAATTCCGAGTTCCTACTTTATTTGAAATCTCATCAGTAATTATTAGTATTTTTTCGTAATTATGAGTACATGTTTGTTACTTGTTATGAGTACATGTTCGTCATTTTGTAGCTTCTATTATTCTATTTTTTATCTCAGAGTATCTTTTGGCACTGCTTACTACTTGTTTCTATTCACGTATATGTTCGTACTTCTGAATACATGCCTGTACTTTATGAATATTCTTGCATAATTAAGTACCTTTTTTACAGCTGACTGTATCTCAGTGCATGTTAGTATGTGTTTTCTATTTTAAATACATGTCTGTACTTTTGAGTACCTGTTTGCAGATCTGAGCCTCTCGTTACATGTTAGTACATGTTTTCTATTTTAAATACATTTCCTGTTTTTGAATAACTGTTCACAATTTTGAGTACCTGTTTGTACATCTGAGCTTTTCTTGATACTTGTTAGTGTGTGTTTTCTATTTTAAATATATGTCCGTACTTTTGAATACTTGTTTTTGCATCTGAGCTTCTCTATTTTAAACTCATGTCTGTACTTTTAAATATATGTTTGTAATTATTAGTACCTGTTTGTACATCTTAGCTTCTCTTGATACTTGCCAGTATGTGTTTTCTATTTTAAATACATGTCTGTACATTTGAATATGTTTGTACATCCAAACTTCTCTCAATATTTGTTAGTACTTTTTTTATATTCTAAATACATGTCCATACTTTTGAATACATGTTTGTACATCTGAATTTCTCTTGATACTTGTTAGTGCATGTTTCTATTATAAATACATGTCTGTACTTTTGATTAACTATTCGTAATGTTGAGTACCTGTTTGTACATTTGAGCTTCTTTTGATATTTCCCCGTAAGGGGCCGCGGCGATTTGCCATCCTGGCCGCCGTGCTGACGGGATCCAGCGCCCCGTAGGGCCCCAGCTTAGCCTCTTCTCCTTCCCTTAAAACACTTGTTTCCTTGCTTTTCATACAACCTCTCCCACAACTTTCTCTGGTCAGCCAACAATTTCACAGGGTAGATGCTGACCTTCTCAAGCCAACCGTCCCGGATCGAGGCTGAGGGGGAAGGGGTCAACGTTCCCTAACCCCTGAGCTCCGGTTCGAAATGGTTTTTTTTAACAACCTGCTTAATCCCCACCCATACCTTCCTCACATCCCTTTTCCTTTCTTCACACTCAGTTTTACGCCGCATCTAAGGTGGAGCCGCCATGCTGATGGACTGCCAGGCCACCAGGCGGGAGGGGTGGCCCCAAATGGTGGCGCCTGGCTCTGCCAGGCCTGTAAGCACCTCTTGCAGTGCGGGCAACTGCGAGAGGTGGTGAGCTATTGCGTCCCGTATAAAAAAGAGGGTCACCATGCCCATGTATGAACAACTAAAAAAACCCAACCCTCAACTTCCCCTGTAACAACAACGGAGCCGCCCTCGGGCAGCTCCAACGAAAAAATGGAGGTTTTCCCATTGTGCTTGTACAGGGGACCCTCCATACTTCTTTAACCAGAGAGGAGGCTTACTCCTATCCTACGCCTACGGGTGTAGGGGACTCCCCCTCACCCCCTTCTCTGGAGGTGCTTTCGGGCACCTCCCTATTTCCAGCGGCAGTCCCTCCTTTTCTTTGTAAGGGGACTGCCAAGAAAGCCAGCAGGCAGCCCATTGCCGACCGCCCCTCGTGTAAGCGGCTTGGTAGGGCAAACCCCCTTAGGGGGGAGAGGGAAGCCAGGCCCCTTCGGTCGCTTCCCTCAAAAGACCTGCTGGCAAGAATTTTAAACCTTGCCGGGGTCAAGGCCTGTGCCTCCCCACACAAGACTGGCGACACTGCTAAGGGGACCTGCGATGTCCTGGGAGGGGATGGCCAACTGGAGGCCCCTCCTGTGATAGACATGGTCCTTGAGGAAACCCAGCCTCAGACGGTAGGGCCTTCCATGGGGGGAAATCCGGGCTCGGCGCCAAACACCGAACCCAAATCCGCCCCTATGCAAGGTCCTCCTCAAACGTTAGGTTTTCTGAGGCAGTACAAGGAGGGGAGGGATCTCCTCCGACCGGTGCCCCTGCGATCACCAGGACCTTCACCATTTCGGAGAAGGACCTGGCTGAGGCCGGTCCATCTGGCCTAGGGGCATCTGTCAGCGGAGGTGATAAGCGGGTTCATTCCCCGCCCTCCTCTCCAAAAAAGACTAAGACCAAAAAGACAAAGAAGACTCGAGGCTCCTCTCCATCCGCGGGGGCTGCGGGGATGGATGGGTCTGCTGTCACTCTGGCAAGCGACCAAGCCAACATCGGCACACCTGGCCCCTCTGCCACCCCGGTTGCGGAGCCCCTGACTAAGACCAAAAGTGCATTGGTGGAGCCTCGATGACATCGGGGCCCCTTATTCAGAGGTTACCTGGCGTTTTCGAGCCCGCTGGCTTCAAACGCTTCCTCGTTATTCGCTCCACTGATTGCAGCATGTTGGCCAAGGGCAACATGATCCATCAGAGGAGAGGATTAGCTAGTGCAATTGGTAGAGAGCCGAAGGTGACCCGTTTCTCGGACGGGAGCCTTCTGGCGAATGCGGCGAATCCCGCCGAGGCGGCCAAGATAAGTGCTCTTCGGACACTTCATGGCACCCCGGTGAGTGTGACGCCGCACTCTACCATGAACTTTGTGAAAGGAGTAGTTTATGCGAGGGAACTCGTTGACTACTCCATTGAGGACATCACTCTAGAGCCCGCCGACCATGGGGCGGTCAAGGTCGAACGTGTGATGAGAAAACAGGGAGGGGCCTCGAGACCCACCCCTACACTCTTCGTCACGTTCGACTGTGACAAGCTCCCTGAATCGGTGCGTGCCGGTTGGTACCGCTACCACGTGAAGGCATTCGTGCCACTGCCGCGGCGGTGCTATTACTGTCACCGCTTCGGCCATACGAATCGTTCTTGTAGACGTGTAAAGTCGGGGTCACCCGAAGTTTGTGTAAATTGCTCCAAGGTCGCACACGATAAGTCCAAATCGTGTGTGGCCAAGTGTGTCAATTGCGGAGAGCCGTACCCCGCTTCTTCGAAGCAATGTGGTGCATATCTCCTTGAGAAAGAAATCCTGGCAGTTCAGGCCCAGGATCGACTGTCATTCCGCGAGGCTAAGGACTTGGTCCTGGCGCGCCCGGCTCTGCCTGGGACGTCATATGTCTCAATAGTTAGAAAGGAATCCTCTGCTCCTGGCCCATCCAGGCCAACGAGCACGGTTGTTTCCGCGCCCATTCGGAGCCCTTCTGCGGGCTCTACTCAACCCGGGCGCTCCCCTGGTAAAGCTGGCGGCAAAAAGGGTTCACACCCAGCCCCGGCTAAAACCAGGGCTCCCCCCTCTTTCCCCAGCGTGACCGTTTCCCGTAAGGCGAAACGGCCACGCGCCTCCATCGAGTCGTTAGACTCACAGGAGGCAACACCCCTGAAGATGGTCGCTAGGCCACCTTCCGGGGTTCCTAACGCTGTCCCCCGCCAGCCCTCCCGGGGTATAAGAGTCTTGCGACCCCACCACCGCGCGATGGCCGGGCTGGGGGATGCGCGGTTTACACCCGGCATGATGTCTCCGTTCTTCCTTTCTCTTTACATACCTCCTTTCAGGCAGTGGCTGTGCAGCTGCACCTGGATAGAAGGTATACTATCATTTCTGCGTACATTCCACCGTCAGCTGCTCCGCCACCATTCAATGCACGTCGTCATGTCGCGGAAGGCCGCCGGCTAGACTTTACCTCCAGAGGCGGAGAACCCTTCGGTATCATGGAGACTCTCCACACGAGGGGGGCGAGGGGACGCCTCCCAGTCTTTATATCTGAATGTTTGCGAGATCGTCGATTCCGCGTACGGGTTGGGGGAGCTCTCTCCGGCCCAAAGGAGCAGGAAGAGGGTGTGGCGCAGGGAAGTGTCCTCAGTGTCACACTCTTAGCCCTGAGCATCAACGGCATCACCTCGGTGCTGCCGGAAGATGTTCTCGCTACGCTCTACGTGGACGACCTTTCGATCTCTTTTGGCGCGGCCCAGATGACAACTCTGGAGCGTCGACTCACACAGGCATTGAACCGCGTCTCTCGCTATGCCGAAGCGCACAGGTTTCGGTTTTCTTTGGCCAAGACTAAGGTGGTGCATTTCTGCCGCCATCCACGGCTCCACCCTGACCCAGATTTGTTTCTTAATGGGGTGCGCCTGGATGTGGTTGAGTCGCACCGTTTCCTTGGTTTTGTATTCGACCGACGCCTCACCTGGGAGGCTCATATTCGCAGCCTTAGGGTCTGTTTTACCCGTGTCATGGATATTCTCCGTTCCGTGACGTTCAGCGCTTGGGGCGCTGATAGGGCTACTGCCCTACTTTTTTATCGATCCTTTGTTCGTTCGAAGCTCGACTACGGATGCGAGTTTTATGCATCCGCAGCCGAGCGTTTATTGCGACCGGTGCCTTCCGCACTTCCCCCATTGAGAGCCTGTTGGTCGATGCTGGGGAGATGCCACTCGCTCTGCGCCGTGTGCAGTGCATCACTCGCCTGTACACGCGAGCCCGGTGCCTCACTCAGTCGCCAACAGCTTTCACTGCATCCGCAGCTGATCTCGACGGTGCCTATGCCGCCGAGAGACGCCAGTCATACCCTCAGCCCTTTGGGTTTAGGGCCAGGAAACTCATTCGAGAGCTAGATTTAGCTCTCGGGCCGGTGGCGCCCCTGGTTCTGCCCAGGACGCTACCCTGGAGGGTACCAAATTTGGCTATTTGTCGCCACGCCTCTGCTCCCAAAGCTTGTACTGCGCCGGGATTATTGCGTTCGACCTTTTTGGAGCACACCTCGTGTCACGCTGGAACCGTGCCAGTGTATACGGATGGCTCCAAGTCCCAAGAGGGGGTCGGCTTCCACGCCGTATCCCCTCTGTTTGAAGTCAGCGGGGCTCTGCCAGGCGCTGCGTCTGTCTTCACGGCCGAGCTGGTGGCAATACACCACTCTGTACGGGAGATTACGCGACGTGCCCGGCTCGGAGAACGGATTGTGATCTATAGCGACTCACAAAGCGCCCTGAGTGCTCTCGGGGCATTGGAATCTCCGCATCCCCTGGTTCGCGATATCTGTGACGCCACGGTTTTGGCGAGCCGGGCAGAGGTCGAGATTATCTTCTGCTGGGTTCCTGGACATGTAGGAATTGCGGGGAATGAGGGCGCCAAAGAGTCCGCGAGGACTCTGCGACCGGACCAGCGTTTCGCTCTTCCTCACACCGACTACATGGCAGGAATACGGGCAGCTCTTTGGACTGCTTGGCAAAGAAGATGGGAGACGGTCGAAGGGAACTTAAAGTTGCGTGCCATTGCGCCGCGACTGTTCCCATGGACCTATTCTCCAATGCCGCGACGGCTGCAGGTCGCTTTCTGTCTGTCTCCGAATCGGACACACTCGTGTGACGCATCGTTATTTGATGGAGCGCTCGCCTGCGTCGCCCCGAGACTGTTTGGCACATTCTTGTTGAATGTCCCTTTCTGGGTGATCTTCGTGCATGTTACCTGTCCCGGTACTGGGATGGGCGGGGTCGCTACCGCCTGTCTTTTGTACTCGGGACGAGTGCGTGCACATTGACTGGTGGACTTGTTTACTATTTGGGGGAGGCCGGCCTTCTCCATTTCATTTAACTAGGTTTAGTTGTTGTTTTTGTTATTGTTATTTCTTTTTATTGTTGTTTCCTGTTCAAATTTTTTAAAGTAGCCTAGAACTAGAACTAGTCGCCAGATAACCCCTTAAAAAAAAAAATCTTTTGATATTGGTCAGTACATTTTTCTATTTTAAGTACATATTTGTACTTTTTAATATTTGTTTGTGATTTTCAATGTGTGTTCGAGATTTTGATTACTTTTTCAGCTGCCATACTTTCTCTTTTTTCCACATTTCTTTCAACATCATCTTTTTTAATATCTTTAAATATCTTTTTCCCACATATTTTTTAACATCTTTTCGAAATATTTTTTAATATCTTTCAACATGTTTTTCAGTCATTTTTAATATCTTCCAAAATCATTTTTTTAATATTTTTACAATATCTTTAAACATCCTTTTTCCACATTTTTTTTCAACATCTTTTTGAAAAAAAATTTTTCAATATCCTTTTTGGAACATTTTTTAAGACAATTTTCTACATAGTTTTTCAACATTTTCCCAATGTCTTTCACATCTTTTTGTTTAACATCTTTCTTCGCATATCTTTAGCATTTTGGGGGAGGGGGGAGAATCATTTTTCAATATTTTCTAACATATTTAAAAAAATATTTGTCCCCCATCTTTTTTTTGACAATTTTAATCATCTTTTTTCTAAACATTTTCCCAGCAATTTTCACCATTTTTTTCCATAATTTTAAATATCTTTTTTAGACATCTCTTTAACATTTTAAACATCGTTTTTCAAAAGCGTTTTCAACATCCATCTTTTTTAATATTTTCTCAACATTTTCCCGACAATTTTGAACATTTTTTTCAGCTTTTTTTTTTTACATTTTCCCAAACATCTTTCTACATTACCCTACAATTTTCAACATTTTCTCAACATCTTTCAACATCATTAACCCTTTTTACTATTCCTTTAGATTTTGCTCCCTAGCCGAGTGGAAACACCACTTCCAATTACAGCGAAGTTAAGCCACATCGGGTGTGGTGAGTCACTGGATGGACCTTTAACTCATTTCCACTTTTTGGCAGCTGCCATATGCTTCAAATACCCGTGTTTCAGAGCATATGTTAATCATTAGGTCCTAAACTGAGAAATAAAGGCAGATTGAGGCTAAAACCCCTGACATTTATTCTATTCTAATTTTGGGGGGGCAGGGTTTATATATTTGTTTTTAATATCTTTTCCCACTGAGTAAAAATGCCTTTGATGGTTATAAAATGTTCCTGCCTGCCATTAAAATAATAACAAAATCTAAGAAGCATAGACTAATGAGATTATCTTTGCCAGAATTTTTTTGATGAGGCGACTTCTTGGAGCGCCAGGGACCGGAGGGAGCGTAACTCTCCTAAAAGAAGCATAGAAAGGAATAGGAATTAAAGAGTATGAATTAAATAACCGGAAATATGTTAGAAAATATTGAAAAAAAGATGTTAAAATTGTTGAAAGATGATGGGGAAAAATGTAAAAGAAAGACATCAAAAAATATTTTAGAAATAATTGATAGGAATTAATTGCTTTTTTATCTCAATCCTCCCAACTCAGCATGCAATGTAGCTAATGGGCAAGTGTGTTGTGGATCCACTTTAGTAACGCTTGTTGTGGCACTGATGCCTGCCAACCCTACCTTGTGGGAATGCTGGTAATCATGGTAATAATAACTATTTCTTCAGGCCAACTGAACGTGAATGGCGTCGATATCGAGAGACACTATTTGCTCAATGATGGGACCCTCGCTCTTGTCATCAAGGATTTCCTCTTTGACCATTTCGTCCAAGTCCAGGAGGCGTTTCGACACTTGTTCCGGGTCTCTCATGACGGGTCCCTCCCTGATGATCATAAGGATATCAAGTTTCCTTTGCGAGAAACCCGTTTGCCACCAATTCCAGCCACCCTCGAGAGTGGCCATACCAAGGAGGATCTCTCTCCTCTCCTGCAGATTTGGTCCAATCGTTTGCTAAAACTCGGAGGAACTCGTTCACCTTTGCGTAAGTTAGCTCCGTCTCTGGGCGTTATTTAGGGGGGTTGGGGGTCTCGTACTATTCTGAGTAGTTTGTGGGTGAGGGGGGGGGGGGGTGTCTTGTCTCATAAATGTATTCCAGTTAATGGGTGTTTGGTGTTCACGACCCAGCCCTAAATCATTGACATTCAGCTCAGCTTTAAGTTCACCCTTGAACGCGACCTTTTAATAAGGTTCAACCTTGACCTACAAATAACCTCAACCTCGGCCTCAAAGGGTTTTTACCTTTTGCTCGGCCTTGAAACCCAAAACTCTTTGCTGGGGTATCTGGGACCCGATTTCCAATTGGTCCTTTAGGAAATAGCAATCGTTGCTATTTTGTTCAAAATTTTGCTTGAATTTCCTTCAATAGAATTTAAATTCATTTAATTGAATTCAAACTTTTCATTGGTATTAGTAAGTGTAACATAGTTCAATGCTAAAAAAAAAGCTTTTGTTAAAAAGAACAACTATTTTATTGATCAAAAGTACAAAAGAACATTTTATTTAATTACAAGTATGAGAGAACATTTTTTTAATTACAAGTACGAGAGAACAACTTTTTTATTGAACACAAGTCCAAGAGAACAAGTTTTTATTGATCACAAGTACAAGTGAAAGATTTTTTTTATTCATCACAAGTACAAGTGAAAGATTTTTTTTATTCATCACAAGTACAAGAAAATGACTTTTTATTGATCACAAGTACAAGAGAATGACTTTTTTTTATTGATCACAAGGGAATGATTTTTTTATTAATCATTAGTACAAGAGAATGACTTTTTTATTGATCACAAGTACAAAGGAACAAAAAAAAATTTATTGATCACAAGTACAAGAAAACAATTTTATATTGATAACAAGTACAAGAGAATGAAGGACATTTTTTTATTGATCACAATTCCGAGAGAAAACCCCTTTTTATTGATCACAAGCACAAGGGAACGAAGGACTTTTTATTGATCATAAGTACAAGAATACGATTTTTTATTGATTACAAGTAAAAGACAAAACCACTTTTTATTGATTACAAGTACAAGAGAATGACTTTGTATTGATCACAAGTATAAGAGAATCTTTTTTATTGATCACAAGTACAAGAATAGTTTCGGAGCATCACACTTCAGTCTTCAACAGTACAACCATACACACTCTTGTGGATTGTGCAACACGATTCCCAGAAGCAGTCCTCAAGAGAATAGATAGCAACGACTGACAAAATATTGACCTAAGACATTTATTTAATGGGAACAAATCAAGAGGGAAACCCAAAAGAGTTTATTTTTAACATGAATGACTAGCTGAAGCGACAAGTGGTTAGGCAGCATTGATCGATTCCCTGCTCAATTTTTATTTTTCGTCAAGGAATTTCCCATTCAACCAAGGAATTAGAACTTTTTTATCCCTTAGAATAGAATCACCTGGTCATTAGGAAGAAAGAGCTTGTTCATCTTTGTAAATATTCCCATCAATAAAAAAATCGCTTTCTTCAAAAAGGCTTTCACATCATACTTCAATTTTATATAACTACCACTTCCCCATTTTATTCTGGATGGGGTTCATAGTTATAAATATGCCTATACTTTACTAACGTTATTCTGAAGGTTCTGCAATCCTCATGGTTCTATGACTGATCTTTCCTCTGATGGATTACACAGATTTCATTCACTTCAATTAAGGAAATATATCCTCTTGTTTCAGGCCCGAAAGTCATTTTGGCTGTGACATCATCCAAGATGGCGCATTTAGTTCCAGAAAATGTACAGAACCCATTTTACGATCCAGTCTACGCGTCTATGACTGACAGTTTCATCTTGGATCAGTTATCACTCGAATCCATTAACTTGGGAGACTCAAATGAACGTCTTAGCTCCCCGACTGGTGTCTTGCTAAGGACGATGAGTGGCAAGGTCCTAATTTTCAGGCGTATCCCCCTTCATGGTAAGATTCTTTAAAGAAACTTAAACAAAAGTCGTTTTCTTTTATTTTAAGTGGTAACTCAGCGATTAAATGGAGCGGATCACAAATTCTCCTTTTTTTATGCGTTTTCCAAGAGAGAGAGGGTTAAAGTAGCAATCAATTTGAGTTTTACTTCCTGTTTTCTATGTTGATTTTTTAATTAGTTTCTATTCATTTAATTTTTTAACCAAAGTAGAGGTCAACTGACCTCATATTTCTTTCTAAGCCAACTCTTAACCTAGGGTAATCAATCAGCTTTAACAAATTGGTGCACAGACCTGGAAAATATAAGATCCAGAGACCTATTCACAATTATATTTATTCTGTTGTCATCTCATTCTGTTTGTTTCTTGTTTATTTCTTTTTATTAATTATATTTTGGGGGCTAGTCTATTTATTGTCTTATTTCATTTTATTTATTCTGTTTTCCTGTCTCGTTCTTTCTCCAGCTAGCTTCCATTTGTTTGTTCTCACTGAGTAAAATCATAGGGTTATTTCCCTACTTAGAAATAAAGAAAACTGTAATTTCCTTTTATTTATTTATTATTTTATTCATTAATGGAGCTCAAGGTCATACCTTGAGTATACAATAACGAAATATTTTAGAAAAATTGAAGTGTCCAAAATGATCTGAATGCTTAGGTTTCTTATAGAGAGAACAGGCATTGTTTCCATATCAACTAACTCCAATTCAATCTCGTGTGTGCGAAGTCATTCTCTTGCCAGCTGGCTTCCATCTAGCATGACAAAGAAATCTGTAACGCCTCTCTCTGTCCGCGAGCTGATTGTAAAACTGTTCCACCAAGATGGTCCTTTAATTGGATCCATTGCAGAGACTGTCAAGGGCTACAAAAGTGTAGTTCATAATATTCTATCAACCTATGACAAAACAGGTTTATGTAAAGCTAGTCAATAAACCGGTAGGCAAAGAAGAAATAGAAAAGGGGAGACAGGGCCATTACCTAAATTGTGAAGGACCGTTTCAAGATGGCTGAATCAGTTTCTTGAGAGATTAATGAGATTTTGCCATCAATACATCCAGGCAGACTAAATCACATCAACTGGATGAAGAGAATATTCATGCTCGCACATCCGCGGTCAAGTCATTTATCAGTCCAAAGAACAAGAAAAATCGTTTTTCATTTGTCACTTAGCAAGTTACATGTACGGATGACCACTGGAGCCAAATCCACTTCAATAACGAATCTAAGTTCATTTTGTTGGAATTCGATGACAGGGAGTTTGTTCATCGTAGAGCAGGCGAAAGATTGTCTGTCAATTGCATTACAAAGAGTGTGAAGTTTAGCGGAAGAAGTGTCATAATCTCTGGTGGTATGATCTCGGTAGAAAGCACTGAATGACTTGAGCGCTTATGAGGCACAATGGATGCACAAATGTACAAGAAATTGCTGCGACAGCGTGCTTTGCCACATCTGCAAACATCTGAAGCCCAATCTGCAAATTTCATGTAGGCCAACGCCCCCTGCCACACGACCAAATTGATGAAGACCTTCCTGGATGACGAGCGCATCACTTATGAACTAGCCTGTATAGAGTCAGGACCTGAATCAAATTGAAAGGGTGTGGAAGAGACACTAAGAGAAGTCTATAGCGAGAAATCTGAAAACAATTCAAGAACCAGCTAGTATAGTGGTTAGCGTGCTTGCCTGGCAATCGCTGGTTACTGCCATGACTGGGCATCACAGTGGGGAATTGGGCCTTGCCCTGGCTCACGTCCGCCTGATGAGCAGCAACACAGCAGCTTGATAGGAGGACTAAATAACCAGCAAACTTTAACTTTTAACCCTGAGAAATTCTTGACTAATAATGGAGCAAAATTACTGTGCAAGATTTTCAACAGTTGGTTGGTTTCTGTGGCAGGAGATGTCTTAAGAAGCATCGATGATAGAATCATTTACCCTAAACACTTATTACTTGTACAAATGTTTTCATCTGATATTTTGTTATATTCCAATAGAAATTTACTTCCGCTGTCATACAGATAATTTTTGACACTTCAATTTTTTTAGTAAATTGCTAACTTTCGTTTTATTTACCCAAATTTTCATACTCTTTATCCATACCTAGTTTATACCCATAGGTTATCGTACACGAATTTTAGAAATCTTGGCTCCTCTCTGGAGAAAGTTATGCAGATGTTGAGATTAAAAAACTGCTATTCTGATCTTAGACGGTGCTATATGTACTCTTTTTTTTACGAACTTGCTCCAGGTTTAAAGTGCATCCTCTCTTTACTAATGTTTGGTGAGATGGCCATAGCAATCTTTTTCCTGGTTACTTCTTTTACCATTCCTCCTTTTGTTCTATGTATATACCTTTCTTTTATCTCTTTGTCATTCACTGAGAGGAAATGCACTCGCCAGTTAGATTTTTACCTTATAAATAATAAAAAAATAAAACCTTTACTTTGGGCATTCCCACTCTTACGCTGGTGAACCCACCTATCTTCTCCCCTTACCCCAATGGGATGTTCGTTGTTTAGAATCTCCTATACAAACTTTTGTTTGGATTGAATACTTTGTTACACTCCATCCACCCCTACCCCATCTCTAGTGGTTCTATCTTCCTCCCCCTTTGTTTCTCTTCCAACTTAATAAATAAATCCTCTTTCATCAGGAAAACTCTCGGTGAATGGAATCGACGTAGATAAACAATATACTCTACCCGATTCCACGGAAGTAGTGATTCTTAACAGTTTCCTCTTCGACCACTACGCTGAGGCTCAGAGGGCGTACAAGGCTTCGCTTACGCCGTCGCAGAAACTGATTGGAAGTCGTCATCAAGCTCCGATTCCAGGTCATCTAGGAGAGACCACGATTCCGAGGATTCCCGTTGTCTTGCGGCAGCCCCAGACGGCCTCTAAGCTTTCCCATTTGCTTGGTCTATGGGAACAGCGGTTGCAGCACACTGATCCAAGTGGCCAACAGAGTCAGAGGGGTGACGAGGCATATAGTAAGTTTTTTTAAGGCATTCGCAGTATGAAATCCTGAAAGCTGAAATTTTGATTTGTTGCACATGCACCTGGGCGTACATTAGGTTATGTTTATCTAGATTGGATAAGTAATTAGAACATTCATTCCTAACTCCGTTACAAAGATACATACAAATACTGCAGCGGCCTGGCCAGGTAGAGACATGTGCATCAGCTTTCCAAAAAAAAAAAAAAGGTTAGGTTAGTCACTGTCTTGAATGTGCCATCCATTATCCAACATGAAGCGTGTGATAGCTTTTACATGTTATCTTTTGTAGATAATAGAAGAAATATTTACTTTTCAGTCATATAATCCCTTATTAAGAATAATTCACAATTTAATGCTTTTCGCAATTCTGGGGGATCTTCTATTTCACTAAGAGCTCTTTATTTGGTTCATGAACTTTGGTCGAACTTTCATAATTTTCTTGCGAAGTGCGTCGTTTGAAGGCAAATATGGAACGATTTCTTGAGTTGGTCATATAGGATGGGATGATTTGGCAAAACAAGTTTCTTGAATTGTTTACCAGCGTCTTGAGTTCGTCAATAATTTTCGAAATCTGCGACACACTTACATTAGGGGCGTGGTTATGGTCAACAAATCGCTCTTCTTTTGCAAACAAGCGATTTTCGACTGTCGCATCACCAATTAGTAACGCGACTTTACAGATTTATCTTTCAGCAGTAAATAGCTCTCTACGTTTAATTTATCGCGTCTTTTTTGACAAGTAACAAGTTCGCAAATATCTTCTCTATTCTTTAGGGGTGTTTAAAAGAATGTTTACATATAGCTTTCGTGATTTTGGATTTTTGTGATTTCGGCTTTCTGGAATTTGACTTTCGTGATTTGGGATTACTGCCCAAACCCTTATTGTAAGGGGAAAACTACAGCTTTGCTGCCACTCCTCTTCTCCGTTCCCCTCTCTCGTTAGGGAGGGAGGAGGGGGGGAGGGGCAGCCGACTCGCTCCTAGAGAGATTTTCCTCTTTTCTGTCCCACATGCTCAATGCACTTTCCTCGTTTGTAAAATTTTTAATTCATAATTTCTATCATTTATAGTTCATGATTTGTATCTTTCATAATTCTGATGTGTGTGGTTTATTCTCTCTTCCTTTATTTTTTCTTAAGGGTCTTTCAACAAGGACGCTTGAGCTTTGTCAGGCGATAGTGGCCATGTTGTTAAAGCGACATCTGGCAACCTCACTGTGAACTGTTCATTAGTACTTGGCAAGTCACGATGGAAGGTTGTAGCGTTGAACAGCGTGTGCAAATCATCAAATGTTATTATCAAAATCGTTGCTCTGTTCGAAAAACGTTCCGCGCATTACGTGATTTCTATCCTCGCCACAGCGACGAGGCCCATTTTTGGATGAATGGATTTGTGAACAAGCAAAATTGTTGGATTTGGGACAAAAACAATCCACATGAGATACACCAGAACCAATTGCATCCCAACAAAGTCACTGTTTGGTGCGGATTTTCGTCTAACGGAATCATCGGTCCGTATTTTTTTGAGAATGAAGATGGGATTGCCATAACCGTCAACGGCGAGACCTACAGATCGATGATAAGCAACTTCTTGTGACCTCAACTGGATTATATGCCTGATATGGATACTGACGACATGTGGTTCCAACAGGATGGCGCTACGTGCCACACTGCGCACACCACGATAGACATTTTGCGCCAGCGATTTCAGGGCAGGGTCATCTCGCGCGGCGGTGACGTCAACTGGCCACCGAGATCATGCGATTTAACGCCATTAGAATACTTTCTTTGGGGCTACCTTAAATCGCAGGTCTATGCGAATAATCCACAAACAGTTGATGTCCTCAAAGTCAACATAACGAACATCATCCAGCAAATTCAGCCAGATTTATGCGACAAAGTCATCGAAAATTGGGCCTCCCGAATACATTCCACCATGCGAAGCCGCGGCGGACATTTGAACGATGTCACATTCCACACTTAATGCCATAAAATGTACTTTCAAATTTAAAATAAATTGAGTGCATATATCACACGCAACTTGTTTTATTTACATTTAAATGTCGAACGATCTTATTGAAAGACCCTTTATTTTTAGTTCATCTTTTCGCTCTTCAAGGTGACCTACCTTTGTCTCGAACAGGGGTAGGTTTAGGATAGTGACGCGTTCTACCTGTTCTTACTGCTCCAAGTGGCCATACATTTTCTTTCCCGACCTTTCATTTTATTTACGAACCTCTTTTACAAATTTATAGAAAATTCCCCCGTTGCTTTTTATCATTTCTAACTCAAAACAATCCTCGCCTTTTTCTATTTTATCTGCTAAAATGGATGTGAAGTTCATTCTTTAGAGTTACTTTAATCTTTTGTACCAACCTTTTTGTAAAGGTTTGAAATACCCTTTCGTGAACCCTGTTACAGCATTGACGGCCATTAGAGGTCCTGTTCTTACTCCTTCACTCTTATCCCTATTGAAATGCAAGGGCCCTTCTAAAAAGGTAGAAAATCTTCCGAACGGGTGAGTTACAGCTGTTTTCAGTAAACTATATTCTATTGATTGAGTTCTCAAGTACGCGAATATAAGTTCATATGTTAGGTATGTACTGATTTTGGATGTCCTGCAATACCAAATTTTATTTACTGTTTGTTTCATAATGCTTGTCCTCGTTGCTAGAGGGTAGCCCAAATAATGCACGACACAGTCATACTTCAGATGTTACAACATTATAATTTTTAAATTAATAGAATGGTAGATTACTGAAATGGCATAAATCAGAGCACAGGAGAGAATATAATGGGTGGTAGGGTATACAATTCACACGGGTGCTGACTGAAACGGTAGGGGTTTCAGATGCATGAACTATTTAACTGTGTGGAGTAAGATGGGGAACACAATGACTCAAAAGTTGAGTGAGAACACCTGGTTGTAGTTTATGCAAATGCCGCCACGTTGGAACCTGGACGAAGTACATGGACCGATGGGTGTTGCATTACAGTATACCTAAAAGGCTGCTGACGAGGCAGTCGTTTGAGGACTATAGATGAGGTATAGGTCTGAGATGTTTTAGCTTTGGGTAGCCGGGGTGTTCGAACCGTCGACTTTGTTCATTGATTCAAAGTCAATTGGCTTTAGGTATTTGTTAGCATCACATGGCTTGGAGCGTGTATATCTAGAGCTGCAGGCGACGTTGTTTTAAAAACAAATCATGAGAAGTAAAGTGCAACATGGGCATCACATGGTGGCAAGGCTCTAGCAGAGACGAAAAGGTGTGGAAGTGAAAAACCATAAGGGTGACTTGTAACGAGGGTCGAATGTAAGTCAGCTTGACCCAAGATGGATTAACTCCATGCGGATATTTGACCAGTCGACAAGGCACAGAAGTACTTGGATCTAAAGGGAAAATAATTGTTAGTTTTGTTTTATCCTTTTAAGGCCTTTCATACAAAAGGTGTAGTTGGGGTGTGTGGTAGGGGGGGGGGGGTAGTTTTTTTTACATAGAATTTGAAACAAGTCGTTATAGCATATGCCACCGCCTTAAACTCAATCCAAACCATAACTCGTTTAAACGACCAACCACTTCTGACGTTGCTTAAATTACCTCACCACACGGATAGGCACAACGCAAAGAAGTGAGTGTCCTCACCACTTTTTTACAGATTAGGCACTACGCAAAGAAGTCAGTGCTTTCCCCACTTTCGTACAAATTAGGCACTACACAAAGAAGTGAGCGCATTCACCACTGGTTCAGACTAGGCACTACACAAAACTGGCTTTCATAAGTTTGTTTACCATCACCTTCCGAGAGATGGCGCGCAATGGCATTAAGTTGGCTTCTACACATTTATTTGACAATACTTCATTACTTTTATTTATTTTAATCTATCTTCTTCCCTGTTATCTCTGCCTACTGAATGTGGATTCACTAGTTGGCGATTATCGATGATTTTCTCAGTGATTTAGTTTGAGGGCTTCATTTGACGATCTAGGTCGCACGCTCCTGCACCTGGAGGGGGCGGGGAACTTTCCCTCGACACCGGAGCTTGCTTCCTGATTGTTGCCATCTTCCCTTTTTATCATTGTTGTGTTTTCATATTCTTATTTTTAAAGTAGCCTAGTGTTAGGCTGTCTTGATTCCGGCGACTTGTGCCCTAGTGGGCAGTCGTCAGATAGGCTCGTAAAATTTTAAAAAAAATTATTTGACCATCCTGTCCGATTTTTCTTCCAGAACCCAGAACTATCTTAACTGTTGAGGCTGGCAAATTGCTGAATTTGATGCCAAAGGGTGCCACGAATCCTCTTTTTCTCAGAAGAAATGAACACCTCGCTAATCGATTCATCTTAGACCATCTTTCTCAAAGTGTTGTTGACTTTAGCAATAGTCGGTTCAATTCTCCGGCTGGATTTACAATCAAAACAATAACTGGCAAAGATTTGAACTTCAAGAAAAACTTTAGAACCGGTAAGTCATTTTCTCTCTAAAGGTAGGATCTTGTTAAGGTTTTAGTAGTCTGATGCTTGTGCAGTGCATTTATCCGTAGGTAGTTACCCTATATCTTATGGTCGAAGAAATCGGGTAGAAAATTCAGAATGCTTTGCAGAATTACAGAACAAAGAGTAGGGGACGATCTGGTTCTTATCAAATGAAAAGAATTTATCTCAGGACCAGTTGCTCAACAGTTGCTTAGAATTAATGCGATGTTCCATGCATCATGAAGATCAAGTCCCCCCAAACTGTGATTGTCTTTTGGTGTGTCTTCACTCAAGGTGACCTCATGCTGCTCCACATCTTTCAGCAGACTCTTCGGCACAATTCAGTCGGTTACATGTGTGAAGCTGTTAGAAACTCTGGTCAAACTTTGGCTGGAGTGGGTTGTCGGAGAATTTTTTTCTACGACTTCACTAACGCCACTTTCTGGTCTCCTAATTTCCCGGGTCCCAGGTTTGAACCCTGGTGAGCACACCCTTTGGCCAAGACTAAGGTGGTGCACTTCTGCCGCCATCCACGGCTCCACCCCGACCCAGATTTGTTTCTTAATGGGTGCACCTGGATGTAGTTGAATCACACCGTTTCCTTGGTGTTGTATTTGACCGATGCCTCACCTGGGAGGCTCATATTCGCATCCTTGGGGTCTGTTGTACCCGCGCCATGGATATTCTCCGTTCCGTGACGTTCAGCGCTTGGGGCGCTGATAGGGCTACTGCCCGACTCTTTTATCGATCCTTTGTTCGTTTGAAGCTCGACTACGGATGCGAGTTTCATGCATCCGCAGCCGAGCGTTTATTGCGGAAGGTGGATTCGATCCACCACACCGGCCTTTGACTTCCGACTGGTGCATTCCGCACTTTCCCCATTGAGAGCCTGTTGGTCAATGCTGGGGAGATGCCACTCGCTCTGCGCCGCGTGCAGTGCATCACTCGCCTGTACGCGCGAGCCCGGCGCCTCCCTCAGTCGCCAACAGCTTTCACTGCATCCGCAGCTGATCTCGACGGTGCCTATGCCGCCGAGAGACGCCAGTCATACCCTAAGCCCTTTGGGTTTAGGGCCAGGAAACTCCTTCGAGAGGTAGATATAGCTCTCGGTCCGGTGGCGCCCCTGGTTCTGCCCAGGACGCTACCCTGGAGGGTACCATATTTGGCTATTTGTCGCCACGCCTCTGCTCCCAAAGCTTATACGGCGCCGGGAGTATTGCGTTCGACCTTTCTGGAGCACACCTCGTGTCACGCTGGTACCGTGCCAGTGTATACGGATGGCTCCAAGTCCCAAGAGGGGGTCGGCTTTCACGCCGTATCCCCTCTGTTTGAAGTCAGCGGGGATCTACCAGTCGCTGCGTCTGTCTTCACGGCCGAGCTGGGGGCAATACACCACTCGGTACGGGAGATTACGCGACATGCGCGGTTCAGAGACCGGATTGTGATCTATAGCGACTCACAAAGCGCCCTGAGTGCTCTCGGGGCATTGAAATCTCCGCATCCCCTGGTTCGCGAAATCCGTGACGCCACGGTTTTGGCGAGCCGGGCAGATGTCGAGATTATCTTCTGCTGGGTTCCTGGACATGTAGGAATTGCGGGGAATGAGGGCGCCAAAGAGTCCGCGAGGACTCTGCGACCGGACCAGCGTTTCGCTCTTCCTCACACCGACTACATGGCAGGAATACGGGCAGCTCTTCGGACTGCTTGGCAAAGAAGATGGGAGACGGTCGAAGGAAACTTAAAGTTGCGTGCCATTGCGCCGCGACTGTTCCCATGGACCTATCCTCCAATGCCGCGACGGCTGCAGGTTGCTTTCTGTCGTCTCCGAATTAGACACACTCGCTGGACGCACCGCCATTTGATGGAGCGCTCGCCTGCGTCGTCCCCCAGACTGTTCGGCACATTCTTGTCGAATGTCCCAATCTGGGTGATCTTCGCGCACGTTACCTGTCCCTTGTACTCGGGATGAGTGCGTGCACATTGACTGGTTGACTTTTGGGGGGAGGCCGGCCTTCTCCCTATTATTTAAGCAGGTTTTGTAGTTTTCCCTTATAGGTCGCACGCTCCTGCACCTGGGGGACCTTCTCCCGACGCAGGAGCTTGCTTACTGCTCGCTTCCTTTTCCCCCTTTTTTTGGGGGGGGGGGGGGTTGTCTTTTTTAATTTTATTTTAAAGTAGCCTAGTACTAGGCCAGTTTTTAATACGGCGACTAATGCCCAAGTAGGCAGTCGCCAGATGAGCTTTTTAAAAAAAATCCTTATTTCCCGAATTTTAATCCCGCGGATTACTATGTGTGTGACGCGGTTGAGAGACCAACCGTTGTGTCTGCAATACCGCCAAGATGAAGGAGGTACTCTAATCTTTCTAGGCACACAGTAAGGAACGCATGCGCCAGGTTCCCGAGCCTTCTTGAGGCCGTGGTTGAAGCGGGGGGGAGGGGGCTACTTTTAGTAAACTCTTAACTCCTAGCCAAAATATAGTTGATATTTTTGAATTTTTAAAAACATTGATTTCTGGCTGACATAACGTGGGGTGTTTCTGTTATGCAAACCGTCAAATTTAACCCGAACACCATGTATTATAGTTCTTTAAAACTAATTTACATAAAACATATATTGTTGCACTACACTTCTGCTTCCCTCAGGAAAATAATAACTTTTGGAAGAATCTATATAAGATATATTAGTTTAATTTTGCCGGCTGTTTCCTATATAATTACAGGAGGGTATAAATCTGTATGTTGGAGTTTCAGGAATTTATTATTACTAATTCTCGTTATACTGACTCCGTTCGCCTCTTCATACTCTTACTTTTTTACCATAGGTTCTTTAGCCATTAAATTAGTCACACCTTTTAAAGAGCGCCATTATTTTTTGTAAATGGCTGGATTTAATAAGTCTTACCCGCTCTGAATCTTCCCCAGGGAAAATCACTGTCAACGGAATCAATATAGCAGACCATCAAACCCTCAGAGACAAGACTACGGTCGTCGTCCTCGAAGACTTCCTCTTCGACTATTATAACGA
Organism: Ceratothoa steindachneri; assembly: GCA_963969495.1. Lineage (NCBI taxonomy): Eukaryota > Metazoa > Arthropoda > Malacostraca > Isopoda > Cymothoidae > Ceratothoa > Ceratothoa steindachneri. The sequence goes on from OZ018332.1 coordinate 47,369,306, forward strand.
GATTCAGAGGGCGTTGAGGACTTCCTATCCCACCTCTTCCGAAGGACAGGGAGGTCTAGGTGTCCACGTCATGGATGCTATTCCCCAGATTCCTATGTCGCTTGTGAAGAACTTGAGTGTGAAGAGAAACTTAGGTATATACAAGTTGTGGGAGAACCGGCATTTGCAGCGTAACCCACACACCAGCGGATTCTCCACCGTAAATAAACGTGAGTTGCTGAATATATTATATTCTACAGTAGGAGAAGAAAAGACAGACTGAAACAACCTCGTCCTTCCCCTCCCATGTGATCAGTGCCCACGACTCTTTCACCACAGATTAGGCCTTCTAAGTCGCATCACTCACAAACATCAACAGAGAAGATAGGATAACAGATGACGGAACCAGTGCTCGGACACGACCTGGTGCCGACGACGGCGACAGTAGCATTAAAAATATTTCCCTAGAGGATTTTTAGTTCAAATAAGACCACACGAGGTTCAAATGCATTTTAATTGTGTAATATTGTTTGCCACAAATACAACTTGCAATCAACGGCTAATAAATTCTCATATATGAGAATTAGATATGATGTTTTTCATGTTTCCAGTGAACGGATTAAGCATAAATTAGCTCTAACATGTGATTATTTCCAGTAAAAGTATTTAAATCCCTAAGCGTATGTAAGCCAAGAATCACATCTTGATGGGATGGGCGGGTGAATCCTGATTCGTTATGCATACAGAAATCTTCGGCGTCTGTCCAAGGGGAAACTTGAAATATTCAGGCAAAAAGAGAATGTTTTTCAACTTCCTCATTCCCCTTTCAGAACCAAGAACGATATTGAGCGTCAAACTGAACAAGATGGAGGAGGTAATTCCCCACAGAACCCCAAACACCTTCTATTCGTCCTCGTCCTCAGCCCCAATTCTAGATGGGATCATCTTGGATCACCTTTCCGAAGATTCCTTCGATTTTGATAACATCGCCCTCACATCCGTCGCTGGCGTGACGCTGCGAACCATGAGCGGGAAAAGTCTTAACTTCAAGAAAGATTCCAGGACCGGTAATTAATTGGCCAGTTACGCTTACATGTTTTTTTTAGGGGGGGTGGGTGGGAGCCAATGGAGCAATAAGGATAATGTAAATAAAAAAAGAAAAGTCAAGAACTGTAAAACAATAAGAAGGTATTTAAGCTTCGTATAGTTCTTGAGTTCACACAATTATCTAACCAATTAGAGAAATAGAAGAAAGAGAAAATAAAAGTAAAAGCATTGAGTCTAAATGGAACGAATAAATGAGGTCTCGCAAACATATGTTTATTTTAACTAGAATTTATTAGGGTTTTTAAGAATAAAAGCAGTCTTTTTTATTGTACAAAAGATACATTTATTTAGCATGTAGTTTCCAGCGGATAACTTAATCGAAGAATTCATTCGGTTTTGAGGAAATATAGGATTCTAAATCCTTTTCCACCTCCTTCATATCATAGTAAACTTTGCCATTTTGGTGATGTAATGAGTGAAATAAATGGTAATCACATAGTGCAAGGTCGAGTGAATATGAAAGATGGGGAGGAATTTCACAACCTAAAGCTTTTATCTTCTTTGGCGTAAAACGTGTACACGTGTGGGTATGCGTTCTCATGAAAGAGGAGGTCGTCCTTTCAGTTGACAAGTGATGAACGTTTTTGTTCAAGAGTTTCATTTGAATGTTGCAATTGTTGAACATATAGGTCTGCAGTACGTTGCAATTGTTGAACAATATAAGTTAGGTTCAAGATAAGCAATATTCACCCATTTTAAACATTCTCCTTGGGGCATTTCTGTAGCTTAAAAAAGTAACATTCCTACAGTTATCTGTAAAGAACTTTCAGCAAATTTGGAAGAATTTAAACTATAATAAGCCATTTTATCATCTACAAACGACATTAATTTCTTGGAACTCTATTAAAAGTGGGAATAAATAAATATATTCTGATTTGATATGAAATAAATAATTTTGTTAAAGGGGTAATAATATAAAATAAAGCAAGCAAAAAAGAAAGATGAAATTATTAGAACGTGTGTGAAGGACTACATTTGAGTTTATGTGCACACGAGGGAATGTATATACATATAATGAAATTTGTTATTTTTTTGAGAAAATAGCTATCATACTATGTGATTAATCGATACAGACATAATTCCACTAGGAACTATTTGTTAAGTACATCACACGAACAGATGGTGGTTAGCGACCAAGTATTTAAGGTTAACCAACGACCAAACAGACAGCTGATTTTTTTTATATTGTCACATAAAAAAAGGTTAATTGGATTATTATTATTTACACAATTCGACAGACGGATCAAACCTATAAATTAGATTGTATTACATATTATATTTCCGTGTCAATCATAAATGGAAGAACAACGAGGCCTTGGTTAAGAATCCCAAAGAAATAAAAATCGCACTTTAAGAAAACAGGAAGCTACCAAACACACATTTGTACTACCTGCACAACATTTAGATGTGAGGAGTGTGAAAACATATACACTAGCGTTTCTTAAAGCAATTTACCACCCTAACCGATCTCTAACCTCCTAACCTCAATTCTACCTTCATCTCTAGTTGGTTGGATCTGGTTTGTTCCTGGGAAACTTGAATCCCCCTCCCCCTTACACCAGTATTACGGTAATCTGGTACAGTGATCTTCGTTTGCGATTATCCTATTTCCCTTTTTATGTCTATTCGTTTGTGTACTTTTTCTATTTGTTCTTTATTCACCGCAACCACATAAAATCCACTCATCTGCGAATCCTCCACAGGAAAAATAACTGTGAACGGGATCCCTGTGACCAACCACCAAACCTTGGCAGACCAGACCACAGTCCTCGTCCTCGAAGACTTCCTCTTCGACCGTTATATTGACCTCCAGAGGGTGCTGAAGACCTCTTATCCTACCTCTCCCGGGGGACCTGATCACGTCCACGGTATTAATAGCATTCCCCCAATCCCAATGGAACTTGCGAACAACCGGGGTATGAGGAGAGACCTGGGTTTATACAACTTGTGGGAGAAACGGTATTCGCATAGTGACAAACACACCGGCGGATCATCTACTGCCAATACACGTGAGTAATTAAAGGGGGGTTCATTATACAATACACATCCGTAGCGATGTTTGTCTTCCTTAGCGCAAGTGGAGATGTGTGAAATGGTGTCATATTCAGGAGAATTGCGCATTCTCCCTTCAGTGTATTATTCTCCCTTTTTGACCCATCCCCCCAATCATATTCCTCTCGGGTTCCAATTTTCTGAGATCCTCGATAATTGTTGTTGGATGTCACGGTTGGTATCATTAAGGGCAGTTGGGGCTAATCAATCAAGCTCGGGGTTTTTTAATATTTCTCTTAGTTCACTGCCACATATTTCATTTTTGTATCCCCACTGAGCGTCCAGACGGGTCTTCAAGTACGAGTCCTTGATCTGTTTACATATGTGTTTGAAAAGTTTCGAGATGCATTCACTTTTCACAGCTTTTAGGGATAATGAGGTATTAGCAAAGACCTCTTCAGTGATTGAAGAGGTATATAACATATTCATTGGATTCCCGAAGAGGTATTTAATGTTGAAAAAAGCGCTTAAATTGTGTTTCTATTTCCTGCGGGAGGTGGGGGGGGCTTTTGTATTTCATCGCATCGTTCTGGATGCGCATGGATCCATTTGAAGATTGACTTCTCTCCTTGTTCTTGTTTAGCTTTACCAGGCATTCACACCATCTGATACCTGCCTCAGTGGAGGCAACATTTTTATATTGTAAACCCATGCCGTTGGATGTGATGGCAGCTGAGCGTCTTAGAAGGTGACTAGATGTAACCACACCATTTTGTGAACTGGATGGAGGGGGACGGGAGAATCGGTTATAATAATTCAATGAATGCGTTTAATCTTGGATCAGGTCGTCGAAATCTTAGGTTTTGCTTTGTTATAGGGCCACTTTTTTTTCCCCTATCCCTAGCTATCCTCCCCCGACCTCATAAATAGGGACAAAGTTATAAGAAGTTTCCTTTTTCTTTTCAATAATGGAAGGAAAAATGAAATCCTCTCAATATCTTTTTTCCTCTTGCGGAGAGAATCAAATAGTATGTTTGTTTTTGTTTGTTTTATCCTTTGGTTGTTTCCAGCCTTGAAACAACCTTGTGTAGTTTCTTACGCCATACAATGGACAGGATCGAAGTAGAATCATTTTTAACCCACCCAACGGGAAAATCCTTAATACTTCAGTTATAATGGATTGCTTTTCAAGTTCCGTATTTACTTTACAGGACCCAGAACCATCTTGAGCGTCAAACCGACCAAGATAGCGGAACTGATTCCCACCAGGAACCTGGATACTTTCTATACATCCCCATCTACAGCTCCAATTCTAGATGGGGTCATTTTGGATCACCTCTCCAAGGATTCCTTGGATGTTGACGATGGTGCTCTCACATCCGCCCGTGGCGTGACGCTACGAACCATGAGCGGGAAACGCCTCAATTTCAAGAAAGATTTCAGAACCGGTAATTTTCTAAGGATCTTTTAATTTACATTTTAAGAGTCCTCTTCATCGGTTGCCAATAATGAATGACGTCATTCGAGAGGTGCCTTTACCGTACAGTGATTGGTTGGCAATATTGTCTCAGGATAAACGCTCGAATTATGAATGAGTGCTATCGCTGAATGTGATGAATGGATGCTACCTCCCGTACGTAATCAATAGGAGGCGTGGGTGGGGTTGGGGGAGACGTGAGTAATTGACGATGGCAGAAAAGAGTCGGAAGTCAAATATTCTGTTGTTAGGTGAATGTATGATGGAGAGCTTCTCGTTGAAACAAACAAGACAAAAGTGACCCTACTCCAAAATTCGCCGGGAATGAGATGACAGCTTCAATGAAATGGTTACTCGTGTCTTGTTGGCGGGAAGGAAGACCAGCGAGTGCCAGGGTGAAGTTATGACACTGATAGCGACCATACCCCAAAGTTGGAATACTTTCAAGTATTGCTTCCCTCGAAAGGGAGTACCCCCCCCCCCTACACACCTGTAAAGTGTTACACCTGGTACCTGGAGGAGCAGGGTGCCCTCACGGCCTCAGTGCTCTCAGCAGTCTCAAACTAGATTGAAACTACCCGAGTTTTATTCCTTTTAGAATTTTCTATTTTGCCCTGTGTTTGCTCCTTTCTTTCCAGCCTCTAAATAAGCTATTTTTAATTTTCAGGCAGCTAATTTCGTAGGCTAGTCGTCGACCAACCTTCGTCCATTCATCCCTGGTCAGGCGCAGTAGGTGGGGGAGGTTCATCACCCCCTCTTGACTCCGATTGGGGTTCAGGGGTTTTAATGTACATGCCTTTTCACCCTCATTTCCGCTCATCTTTCTTTGTCTATCCTTTTACACACTCGCAAGGGGATTGTTTGCCCTCCATGCCCCAATGACCGCAGTTTGCGACGCTCTGCCTGTAGCAGGCTCAGCTGGGAATGCCCTCGTTGCTATTGCAATTTAAATCCGTGGGGATAAAACCCTCCCTTCTGCGTGTAGTGTCTGGCAAGCAATGTCGAGTGTAGTGATATTGTCACTCAGGTAGAGTGGAGCTCAAGGAGCTACGAACCCTTCTGGGTATGGCTTGTCTCATCTTCCAACACATCCAAGCAGAGGTGTGGAAGCGAGTCAAAAGGATTCGGGGCAAGTTCTCGCAGGACCCCCCCTCCCGTTCTCCACGAGAATGGGACCGCAATCTCGGACCCCACGTCCGTGGCGGAATCCTTAGCGACCGCTTTTTCCGCATTCTCTAGCCGTGATGCTGCTCCGCCAGCATTCAATGCACGTCGTGATGTCGCGGAAGGCCGCAGGCTAGACTTTACCTCCAGAGGCGGAGAACCCTTCAACGACAGGTTTACTGTGAGTTGCGCTCCGCTCTCGCTTCGTGCGCGGACACCGCCCATGGTCCGGACGATGTCCCGTACGCCATGCTTCGACACCTGGGTGAGCGAGGCATGGCCTTTCTGTTAGATTTGTTCAACAAGATTTGGGTGGAGGGTCTTATCCCAGATTCCTGGCGAATCGCTACTGTGCTCGCCTTTCGCAAGCCGGGGAGAGATCACACTACTCCGACCGGTTTCCGCCCAATCTCTCTAACCTCTTGCGTGTGCAAGTTGATGGAGAAATTGGTAAATGTTAGACTAGCCTTTTACCTGGACAGCGGAGGCCATCTGTCTTCTGCACAGTGCGGCTTCCACAAGTTCGACTCCACATCGGATGCTCTGCTCCGACTGGAAAATGCCGTCTGCGATGCTTTCCTTCGTAGACAGCACTACGCCACGGTCTTTTTCGATCTGGAGAAGGCCTATGATACCGCATGGCGATACGGTATCATGGAGACTCTCCACACGATGTAGGCGAGGGAACGCCTCCCAGTCTTTATATCTGAATTTTTGCGAGAGCGTCGATTCCGCGTACGGGTGGGGGGAGCCCTCTCCGGCCCAAAGGAGCAGGAAGAGGGTGTCCCGAAGGGAAGTGTCCTCAGTGTCACACTCTTTGCCCTGAGCATCAACGGCATCACCTCGGTGCTGCCGAAAGATGTTCTCGCTACGCTCTACGTGGACGACCTTTCGATCTCTTTTGGCGCGGCACAGATGCCAACTCTGGAGCGTCGACTCCACCAGGCATTGAACCGCGTCTCTCGCTATGCCGAAGCGCACAGGTTTCGGTTTTCTTTGGCCAAGACTAAGGTTGTGCACTTCTGCCGCCATCCACGGCTCCACCCCGACCCAGATTTGTTTCTTAATGGGGTGCGCCTGGATGTGGTTGAGTCGCACCGTTTCCTTCGTCTTGTATTCGACCGACGCCTCACCTGGGAGGCTCATATTCGCAGCCTTAGGGTCTTTTGTACCCGCGCCATAGATATTCTCCATTCCGTGACGTTCAGCGCTTGGGGCGCTGATAGGGCTACTGCCCGACTCTTTTATCGATCCTTTGTTCGTTTGAAGCTCGACTACGGATGCGAGTTTTATACATCCGCAGCCGAGCGTTTATTGCGGAAGGTGGATTCGATCCACCACACTGGCATTCGCCTTGCGACCGGTGCCTTTCGCACTTTCCCCATTGAGAGCCTGTTGGTCGATGCTGGGGAGATGCCACTCGCTCTGCGCCGCGTGCAGTGCATTACTCGCCTGTACACGCGAGCCCGGCGCCTCCCTCAGTCGCTAACAGCTTTCACTGCATCCGCAGCTGATCTCGACGGTGCCTATGCCGCCGAGAGACGCCAGTCATACCCTAAGCCCTTTGGGTTTAGGGCCAGGAAACTCCTTCGAGAGCTAGATATAGCTCTCGGGCCGGTGGCACCCCTAGTTCTGCTCAGGACGCCACCCTGGAGGGTACCAAATTTGGCTATTTGTCGCCACGCCTCTGCTCCCAAAGCTTGTACGGCGCCGGGAGTATTGCGTTCGACCTTTTTGGAGCACACCTTGTGTCACGCTGAAACCGCGCCAGTGTATACGGATGGCTCCAAGTCCCAAGAGGGGGTCGGCTTCCACGCCGTATCCCCTCTGTTTGAAGTCAGCGGGGCTCTACCAGGCGCTGCGTCTGTCTTCACGGCCGAGCTGGTGGCAATACACCACTCGGTACGGGAGATTACGCGACGTGCCCGGTTCGGAGACCGGATTGTGATCTATAACGACTCACAAAGCGCCCTGAGTGCTCTCAGGGCATTTGAATCTCCGCATCCCCTGGTTCGTGATATCCGTGACGCCGCGGTTTTGGCGAGCCGGGCAGATGTCGAGATTATCTTCTGCTAGGTTCCTGGACATGTAGGAATTGCGGGGAATGAGGGCGCCAAAGAGTCCGCGAGGACTCTGCGACCGGACCAGCGTTTTGCTCTTCCTCACACCGACTACATGGCAGGAATACGGGCAGCTCTTCGGACTACTTGGCAAAGAAGATGGGAGACGGTGAAGGGAACTTAAAGTTGCGTGCCATTGCGCCGCGACTGTTCCCATGGACCTATCACCCAATGCCGCGACGGCCTCAGGTCGCTTTCTGTCGTCTCCGAATTGGGCACACTCGTGTGACGCATCGCTATCTGATGGAGCGCTCGCCTGCGCCCAATTGCGACGACTGCGTCGTCCCCCAGACTGTTCGGCACATTCTTGTCGAATGTCCCAGTCTGGGTGATCTTCGCGCACGTTACCTGTCCCGGTACCGGGATGGGCGGGGTCGTTACCGCCTGTCCCTTGTACTCAGGACGAGTTCGTGCACATTGACTTGTGGACTTGTTGACTTTTGGGGGGAGGCCGGGCTTCTCCCCTTTATTTAAGTAGGTTCTGTTTTGTTTTTCTTTGCAGGTTGCACGCTCCTGCACCGGGGTGAGGGGACCTCTCCCCGATGCCGGAGATTGCTTCCTAATTGTTAAGTTTTTCCAATATTTATCATTGTTTTTTTTCTCATAATTTTATTTTAAAGTAGCCTAGTTCTAGGCTGTCGTATTTCCGGCGACTTATGCCCAAGTGGGCAGTCGCCAGATGGGCTCTAAAAAAAAAATCCAACACATCCAGTGAACTCAGTCTTCTCCCACCACACACAAGACGCCGTGATAGTCTGCAGTACGGTCGAGACCTACACCACACTCCCTCCACATGTGCCCGGTAAAGAGGTGGGTTGTGTAGCAGTAGTTATGCACCTGCTACAACTGAATGCTAGAGGGACGCCACGCCCTTCGGGTCCGAATGCCTGGTGGAGGACTCTTGGCTATATATCTTTCACTAGTGTTCCTTTGACTACCTTCTCTCACGAGCTATCCTTACTAACTTTCTGCGTGGTACGGTCATAAAAATGTTAGGTAAGGTTAGGGTAGGTTAAGTTTAGTTAAATAAGGTTAGGTTAGCGATTTATGATTGTCGTCGTCTCCGTAACTCGCTTATCTTCGCCGAAAATTGCTTACTTTTCGTGTTAACTGCGCTCACATAAACGTAAAGCTAACTCGATGGTAAGCCTAAAAACTTAAAATCCCCCCCAACATTTTAAGACCAAAATATCGTGATGGGGATGTTCTGTAAATATACTGTAAATGCGCGAGCGAGTGTAACTTAGTCCCACTCTCAAACAATAGTGAAATGCGCACGCGAGCGTTAGCATTTCAAGGTTGTCTTAGAAGAATTATTTGTTTTTCAGCATCGGGTTGAAATATTGTCTATTTGTAACTTTATAACGCGTGATAGACCCTCTCCGCCATCGAGAGATTACTCCTAGGGCACTATTACAACGATGCAGCGCAATATTACAGCCTTCAGTAGCCTAAAATGCGTGGAAAATCAGTTAACATTAAAACACCCTACGCGTAAATTATGCGTTTCATCACGATTCAAGATGGCATCGTTGAAAAAAAAAATCTTGAGTGGTAGAATCGGGTTAAAATATTAACGTTTTCCGACTTTATAAAGGGTAATAGACCCTCACCACCATCGGAATATTACTCCTAGAGCACTATTACAATGATACGAAAAGTATTAGAGGCTTTAGTAGTTTAAAATGGGTGCGCCACTCATATTCAAAATTACCACCTTTGTATATGCTTAGCTTATTTGAACTCAGTCGGAATGATTTTTGCATTCAAGAGACGGTGTGACATGACGACTTTATAAATGAATAATAATAATTTATTCCACTACTTATCGAAAACTCCATTCCAGGAAAGCTGACTGTGAATGGAATCAGGATTGCGTCCCAGTATTCTCTCCCTCGGGGAGCCATCATCCTCATCCTTGAGGATTTCCTCTTCAACCACCGCGATGATATACAGAGGACATATCAGTCGTTTCAAGAGCCATCAGGAGAAATTAATTTGCATAGACCCAGTATTATTCCTCAGGTTCCCTTCAGCTTAAGGAACGATGCCTTGAAATATGAGTTTTCTAGTTTATTAGACGTGTGGGAGCATCGCCTACGACACGAAGTTAAACCTTCGTCACCCCAATATCCGATAGTGGGTGAGTTTGGTTATAAACTTACTTTTTGAAAGGTGCTTTATGAGCACTTTAGCGTTTTGTTGTTTTTTTTTTCTGGAGAGTTCAGCACCTTTGACAGCCAAGGACCTTTTAGCTTGGATTTGCTTGCTTACAATATTGTCTTCATCTCTTATTCCACCCTCTTAGACTTCTTGTTTCTCAAAACCTTGGGTAATTTTTGTCCCTGAGGAATGCCAGTTGCCCTTGATTTTAGTTTTCTGGTATTAAGAGTTTTATTTCTTATGTGTACTGCATGACATTCTGTCGGCAGTTACATACTAGGTTATATGTACGTCGATTCTGAACCATGACCTATATTTGCATAGGCCTGTTTAATATCAACGTTTAGATCATGATATAAGTGAACCATCATAGGAAAGCAAATTTGAAATAAAGATACATTCAAGAAGCTAAACCTGAAGGTTAATTAATCACTTTCGCTCACCTGAAAGCTGAAATCGATGTTGAGATTCTCTTTTAGTCTTAGTCAAAAAGTTTGACAGGAAGATCTCTCTTCCGTCACTTCATTCTCGTGTTGTGAGGAATAATTGGAAGTAATTTAGGCCTAGTCACATGGCTCCTACCCCCATAGCGCATTAACTTTGATTATTGAGAAATAAACTCTTTGCTTCTTTAGTGCCTATCGGTGCAGCATATAGGGTATATTTTGTCATCTTATTAAGAGTATCGTACCCCAACACAAGTTATTGGTAAAAATTGCCCTGCTAATGTAGGCAATATTGAAATATTAATAGTTATCAAATTTTACCTTTCCTCTATCACTTCTTTACCTCATTTTTTTATCAGTACCAAAGACCATTTTGTCTGTGAAGTCATCAAAAATGGAGGATCTCCTCCGTGGGTACTCTGTCAATCCATTTTATACGAGAGAAGGCGAGGACTTGGCTGACTGGTTTATTTTTGACCAACTCTCTGAGAGTGAGGTTGATTTTAATCTTTTGCGCCCCGACTCTGGTGTCACCATCACAACATTGAGTGGTAGAAAACTCAACTTCAAGAAGGAATTCAGAGCCGGTGAGTCGATACGTTGTAGTAGCCGTGTTGTGAAAGAGGATTCTGTATTCAGAGAGAAAAGCGCTTGGTTCGACAGTGTGTACTCGTTCTGGCAAGTTGTGAAAGAGGATTCTGTGTTCAGAGGGAAAAGCGATTGGTTTAGAGAAGATGTGAAAAAGGATTCCGTGTTCAGAGAGATAAGTGATTGGTTTGACAGAAAGTGTAATCATATTTGTAATTTGCAAAAGAGGTTTCAACATCTGAAATACTGACTAAGAAGGACGAAAAATGCTGCTTAACTGTAGGAAATAGCTAGCTGCCACATCTTTTGTTACAAAGGTGTAAGCCCAAAAAAGTTTAGACCAATCATTCTTAACCCCTTTTCAACATTTTTCAAAATCACATCTCAACCTATCCAAGATAGCTCCCACCCCCCCACAAATTAGCATTCCAAATCATCATCAGAACTATCCGTGAACTATTTTGCTGATAAATAAGTTAAACATTTATCTGTATTTTTAATTTAATCTGGGACATTCAATAAGAGGTAATTTCATGTAGAAAGTTCAACATTCCACCAGTTTCAGTGGTCGAATCCCGCCCCATGGTATAATTTAGCCCTGGTTAGATACCAGGTAACATTCAGCCACCACCCAGTGGCGATCCAAGATTCCTCCCTCTTAAGTAATTTGAAAAAAGGACATTGATGATTAATAAGGGTTATCATAGACAGTATTGATTTTTGGAAGTTACCTACGGTGTAATACTGGATGTAATAATTATTTGAGATTTATCTGTATTTTAGCCGTGTATCATATAAGATACATTCGATTGCAACGGTTTAAAAAACTTTTTATATATTCTATATTATTAAATAACTTTTTTCTGAATAACAGAATGCAAGTGTGGCTTAAAGAAATATAAATATAAACCGGTCTGAAATTTGGGATAGGCTTCAGCCCCCCCTCGTCCTGGTGCAAGGTGACAGTGAAATCCCGGCCCAGATGTTCTGTACAAATTTGCTGTTTGAATAATCTTTGTACCATTCCAGCCCCAACATTTAAGTGTGTTGAGATGTGCTTTCATATTCTTTTTATCCTCGATCTTCCTATTCCTGTTCTTTTTGTTCATGTCTTTTCATTTTCTCCCTCTTTAAGTTCTAGACCCAAGGCACAATGAGGGTAGGGTGGGGAGATCTGCATTCCCTCCTGGTCAATACCCCCTTCCTCCGAAGTATTCTGCCTATGATATGTCCCTTCCATACATTTTCAATTCTCTTAACTTAACCACTTCCTTGATGTGACTTTTTAGGATAAAATAGAGCCGATTTCCGAAATGGCTTAACGCCCTCTTTCACTTGCCCGCCGGTCTATCCAGGCGCGGGAAAAGTAGAGGGGAGAACAGACAATGCAATAGAAAAGTAATAAGAATGAAAACTAATCAAATTAAGGATGGAAGGACTGCCATACTAAACTGCAGTACACCTAAGTGCTGGGGCAGGAAAGGCACATTTGCCTCTAGAAACAAATTTGCATAAAATAAAATTATTAAAAATTCTAAATTTAGTCTTCCTTTTGGTGTTTAGTGGACGTGGTTCCATTGGTTTTCGCCATTTTAAATAAATGAAAGATTGCCAGTTTCGTATTTTTCTCAATAATTATTAATTAATATTTTCTGAGAAACAAAATAAAAAGAATTAATAGTTCTCTTTTCTGAATAATAAAAAATTATTCTTTAAAATAAAAGATTTACAGTTTCCTTTTCTCAATAACTACAAGAAAATAGATTAACAGTTTCCTTTTCTCTATAATTACCACTTAATATTCTTTGGGATAAAAACTAAAAAGATTATAAGTTACATTTTCTCTATAATTACAGATTAATAATCTTTGGAATAAATAAAAAGATATGTTCCCTTTTCTCAGTAATTGCAAATTAATTATTAGCCTTTTGTAAAAACAAAATAAAAGATTAACCGTTTCTTCACTAACTATGATTTAAGAAGGGGATTTTGGGGGTATTTGAATAATAATTTCATCTTAGTTTGGTTATGACTTTTTTTATCAAAGTTCAAGAAATAAATATAAGTATCAAAATTGTGAATTTTTTATAACCCAAAGAATTACAAATGGTGAAGTTCAAAAATTTATTTTTATATATCTTCTTCTATAACTATATTTTAGCAACGGGATATTTTAAAATTATTATAATTGGTGAAGTTCAGAAAATTTATAAAAATTTAACAATGGCTGCTTTTTTTAGATTTTAAATTTTAATCTTAGTAGCGAAGTGCAAGCTCCTCCCGTAGGGAGGAGTGGCGAAGCCCTCGCCTGGTTTTCTCTATAATTAGAAGAAACAAAATTTTATCCTCAGGTTCGGAGATTCTTACGGTCAATGGCGTCCCGATTGAGAAGTATCGACGATTGTCCGATGGGACAAATGTCATCGTTTTAAGCGACTTCCTTTTCGACCATTACACTCGAATACAGAATACATTACGTCGAGAATCGCAATCCAGTCACACTGGGCATCAGCAAACCCCCTTCAAGAAATCTAGCTCATTGCCCAGAGTTCCCCAAGTCCTGAAGGGTCCCTACTTAAAAGGGGACGTCTCTGGTTTGTTGAGTATTTGGGAAAATCGTCAACTGGTGCGGGACAGGACTGAGTCGCAGCCTTTGTCGAAGGAGAACCCTGCTTTGGGTGAGTTAGGTCAGTGACTTCAAAATCCTAGTAGTAGTGGGTAAGAATAATACAAGTGATGACAACTGCAACTAAATGTGACAGTAGACAGTTTATCAAATGGGCGGAGACACTGGAATGAGAACACTCGTAATCTCACTTCTACCATTAAAAGCCTCCTACTACATCTCCCTCTTTCTCTTTAGTTCTCTACTTCTAACGCAATCCAACTCCCATTCTTTGGACAGCAAGGGTCTGACTGATAAAGATTTTTTTCGACAGAAAGATTATGATAAGGATTTGTTTGGCTAGCAAGATTATGATAAGGATTTGTTTGGCTAGCAAGGTTATGATAAGGATTTGTTTGGACAGCAAGGTTGTGATAACGATTTGTTTGGACAGCAATTTTTTTTTAAAAAAAGGCCTATCCTGCGACTGACTACTCAGGCAAAAGTCATTGTAATCACGTTACAGCCTAATACTAGGCTAGATTAAAAAAAATAGAATAACAAAAATACAAAACACAAAGGCGCAGAAATATGCGATCTACAACAAAGAGAGTCAGATAGTTCACAAGTCTGTGTACACGAAACAGTCCCGAGTTCAAGGAACAAGCGGTAGAGACCCCACTCGTTCCGGTACTGGGACATTCAACAAGAATGTGTCGAACAGTCTGGGGGACAACGCAGTTGTCACAATAAGGCACAGGCGAGCGCTGGATCAAATGGTTGTGCGTATCGCGAGTTTGCCCAATTCGAAGACGACGGAAAGCAACCTGAGCCGTCGCGGCATTGGGGGTAGGTCCATGGGAACAGTCACGGCGCAATGACACGCAGCTTTAAGTTCCTCTCGGCCATTTCCCATCTTCTTTCCCAAGCAGCCCGTATTCCCCCCTTGCAATCGGCGTGACGAAGAGAGAAAAGCTGGTCTGGTTGTTCAGTCCTCGTGGACTCGGCATCCAGATCGGCAAACTCATTCCTAGTATATTTGGACATCAAACTCATGATAGGATTTGTTTGGACAGCAAAGTTAAGATAAGAATTTCTTTCGACAGTAAGGTTATGTTAAGAATTTATTTGGACACCAAGGTTATAATAACGATTTCTTTAGACAACAAAGTTATGATGAGGACTTCTTTCGACATTCCCCGCCATTTTGGTTTGTGCACGAGTCCATTTTATTTATAATTTTTGTGTCTCGTGTTTTTAAAAGGTTCTCTTATTTCAGTAAACGAAATCACTCTAGTAACTTTTAAATGTATGAATAGTTAGATAAGAAACCATTTAAAATCTAACTTAGGAGTGGTATTTCTACCATCCTCTTCCATTTGAAAATTAAAAGGAGATATGCCATCCAATAAATTCCTCTAATTAAGTGCATAAAATTACTACAAGATTTGTAATTATTAGCTCGGTTTTATTATTAAATATCTCTCAATTCTCTGCTAATTTGATTTGTAGGCTTCTAATTCTCGCTCAATTATTGAAAGCCAGTTTTATTGGATTAAATTCTGGAGGATTCCACTGGTACAATCTCATCAGAATTAGTGACTCTGCAAAAAGAGTATAAATGTTACTTTTTGTCTCAGATCCCAAGACAATATTAGCTGTCATTCCCTGGCGGATGGACAATCTGGTACCTAAAGATGCCCCGAACCCTCTCTACGCTCAGGAGTATTCTGGAATGACGGATGAATTCCTCCTGGATCACCTCTCCGAGGACAGCATCGACTTCAATGACCGGAGATTGTCTTCCTCAACAGGCCTCACGCTCAGGACAATGAGCGGCAGAAACCTTGTCTTCAAGAAGAATTCGCGTGGTACGAACTCAGTGTGTTTTTCCTTCTTTTGACGCACCTTTATTTCCCCTATGTGCCGCAGTGCTTGCATTCTTGGCTTATTTCGCCATGTGTCCATTGGCGCCATAGGGTGAACGTGTCATCTTGGTAGTAGTGGGAAAGGATGGTAGTGTGAACCTTCTTCCGTTACTTGACTAGTTTCCACATTTGAAACCCTTATACTTTCGGCAAATTTAATCCTGGGTCCAGCATATAAAATTGGTAAAATTTTTAACAATTTTTGTTAACATCGCTACTGTTTTTTTGCTACCAGTCTTTTCAGCTCTGTTGCACCTTCATCATTTTACCCTCTCCCAGTGGTTGTCAAGCTTCTAGGACTTGCAACCCTGCCTAATTTGCTCAATGACATCTAAACTCTTCCGACTCACTTTGTTCATTGCTGATGGGTGCACAGGAGACGAACCTACTGAACAGTGAGAGCTACGTACTCTTCAGTACATCTGGTTTACTCATCCTATTTACCATCAAAATGTTTCATTTCCCACAACGTCACCACTTTCATTACAAATCTCACTTTAGGTCATCAACATAAACTACTTTCCACAAAGTGGGGTCGGCGGGCATCAACCCCAAGAAAACCGCTTAACCTCTTACCATATTCAATCTATCATAACTTATTATCCACGTTCCCCTCCGTCATCCCCTTTCTCCCTGAAACGCGCATTCATATAATCAACCCACCTTTTTATGTGGTCTTCCTCCATTTCGCACACCCTTACATACGCATTTGTATATTCTCTTTACAAACATATCTACATTCCTTTTTCTTACACGCCCATACCACTTCAGAATACAGTCACAACCTTCTTAACACCTTTTATCACACCATAAACACCTTTGTTATTCCTCCTTCCAGCACTTTCACTCACAACATCCATCTCAAATTCTCAATTTGCACTGATATTACTCGAGATCTTTCCTTACCTTCCATACCACAGTCTCACTCCCATACACCAACGTCGGACAGCACCATACGTTCATGCAGTTTCCTAATACATTCTAGACTCAAACTACTACCATTCACTTATGCTCTTATCACCACTGAGACTTTCTCACTATTTAAAATGTGATCTCAGCCTGCTTCATTTGCACCGCTGTCATTCATAATACATCCTAGATACTTAAAATTTTGAAGTTGTTCAAGGGTTACACCGCAGACACTAACACTTCACGCAATCCTCACCCACAAATACCATTACGTTTTCCTTAGTACAAATACTTGATTCACCTCCCCTACCCACTTTAAATCCACCTTGGTCATCCCCTATCAATCTCTGTTATCCTCTATACACCCAGTCAAAATTTTTCTATACACTTTACTTACAAAATTCAACAGACATATCCAATGCAGTTCTTGCATTCACTATTCTCCGCTCTATCGTTATACAACGATACTATCACAACATTATTCCAGTCATGCAGCCATCAAACCTATTCCATAACACAATGACCCGCAAATTTTTAGGATCTGAACTACCAGATTATCTACTTCTGGTGCCTTCCCATTTTTTCAGACTTCTCACAGCACTAACAACCTCTTGCTTACCTAGTTAGTTAGTCGATGCCAATCCTTCCTTGATCCAGGAGGATTCCCGACCGGATAATGAAAATCTACATAAAGGTCAGGATGATAATCGCTGGTCGGCCCGCGGGCACTAGGAGCCGGTCCTCTTTTCGGGAGAGGTGCTAGGAAGTATTATGTTTTTGACACCAAACAGCGTTCAGGTGGAAGTCTTCGTCGCCCCGGGGCAGAGGGATGTGGATATAGATACCCATCGGCAGGATTCCTTGCAACAGAGAGTGTGTGTGTGTTGTACTGTGAAGACGAGAGAGGAAAGAAAGCAGTGAACTGTAATTGGCTATTTGTGTGGTGAGAAGTGTAAGATCCCCCTCCCCTCTCAGAGTACAGGGGTGAGCACAGCGCGTCCTCCAGTCGGTAGCCAGATCTCTACGTGCGTTGACGTTTGTGTCTGCTCATGCCGGGATTCGGGATCTTTGCCACCTTCCTCGCGTCTGCTCATCAATACACAAACAAATTTAACCTTACACAGGACAATCATGGAATCGGATAGTCTCATACTCGTATCTCTTACAGTTTTCACATCATATACATCTTGTAGCCTATTCTCCCTTGCCAGGCCTTGTTCAATTATACTCTTAACTCTCCTCTCAATCTATCCAAGTGTAATATAAGCTCTAGTTATCCCATCCCTCATCCTGCACGAATTGCCTTATAAAAAATCTGGCTGATATGTTCTCGTTAGTTTTTTCAATAAAAAAATCATTTGCCAACTCTTCTTTTCAGGGAACCTGACCGTTAACGATGCACCTGTCGACAAACATCGTTCCTTGGGATATGGAACTAATCTCGTTATTATTAGCGATTTTCTCTTCGACCACAAAGCTAGAGTTCAAGAGGGGGTCAGGGCTTTGCTCCGCACGTCATCTCCTTTTGATCCCCACAAACCAGGCGCGGGGTTAGAATACCTGGCCGAAACTGTTCCTAGAGTCCCCGCGAGCTTCAAAATAGAGGCAAATAGACTCGGAGTCTCGGAGGTAGCTAACATTTGGGAAAACCGACGTTTTTGGATCGATCTTAAGAAGTCTTCTTCGCACCGCGATATTGAGGGTAAGTTTGATGTCCTCGGAAATACAGGTTCCGTCCATCTATTACCCGATGTTAGGTTAATCAAGTCAAGTTTATAATCACGGATTTTCATTTGATAACCAGGGAGGGTTGTTTACCATCTATCGTAATAAGTTCCTGAAGTTACAAATATAGGGGAGGGGAGTTGAGTTAGTCTTTTCCCTCGAGTTAGGAACTAGAAGAAATTTACAAGAGAGGGGAGTTACTCTGTTATCTCTTTGAGCCACTTTGGGGGGTAAATAGATTCAGAGTATTACATACACGTCAAGGCATTAAAATGGTACCATAAATGCAGTTAATGAACACTTGTTCTTTTGTGTTCCCCTAAACACACGCACAAAAAGTCAATAAAACTCTGTAACAACTTAGGGAGTACAAAAGCAAATTGTCAACTAAACTGCAATGTACCTACCTGTAAAATGTGGTTGCTATAGAAATGATTGGCTACCTCTACACTTCATCGGACATGCCAGGGGGCGCATTTCATTCAAATGAAGCAAGTGAACTATATCCAATAGGCTATTTGATTGATCGACTGAGACAGCAATTCCCAGTCTTTCCAGATGGCAACCCACTACAAAGGAAAGTTTAGATGTTTCCCCCACGATTTCTGAATGACAGTTGATAGATTATACACAAATTGTCATCTGCTCAAGTACACTAAAATCCGACATTTCGTTTCAGAGCCCCAAATACTCGTGGCTGTCTCGTCAGCAAAAATGAACAGAACGTTTCCCCGTAACACTCCTAACCCCTTCTATACACCAGCACTCTCCCAAATGACCAACCAATTCCTCCTCGATCACTTATCAAAGGAAGAACTGGATTTTGAAGACCGAAGATTGACTACCTCGTCTGGAATCGCTCTAAAAACGATGAGCGGGAAAGATCTGGTCTTCAAGAAAAACTCGATAACAGGTATCTAAAACTGATTTGTGGAAAAAAAAGTTAGAGAAAGTAAAAATGGGTTGGAGGCCCATGATCCGATTACGCCTACAGGATATAGGAGTCTTTTACGGGGTATGGGCAGGAGGCTACTGGAATAAGAGGATGGGTCACTTTTGAGGAGACCATCATTTCAACTAATTAATTTACATCCCGTAGGTAAGATGTCTGTCAATGGAATCACGATCATCAGTCAACATCGACTACCTTTTGATAACCTCAAAATCGTTATCATCGACGATTTTCTTTTTGACAACGCCCGCGAAATCGATAACGCATTAGATTCGTTCTGCAGAAACCGACGCCATTAAATGTAATATGACCGATGGGGCTTATTGCGCTGACTGCTTTCTGACGCGCATCTGCCTCAGGAGTTGTATAGCGATGCACTAGACACTCATGAAAGTTATGACTTGAAATGCAAACTTCTATCAAGAGTCAGGCAGTCAATAAGAGTCATGTCTTTATGGTGTCAGTGAATTTGTCGACTCTTAAAGTGTTACAGGAAGCTTTTAACGCCATTTATGCATTTAGATTTGCTGAAGCATTAAGCTTTAATACACTTAAATAGGAATAGAGGCTTCCCCTATTTTAGTAGAACATTCCTGTTATGTTTAGGAAAAGATGTTTTTACTTCTCATAAATATTAATTTAGAAACATTAAAAATAAACTTTTGCCAATTGGTTTAAACTGGATTGAACCTTAGAATACACTAGATACCTTTTAAGATAATGGTTGTTACCTTTTCATATTTGCAGTCCTGTTCTGACTCTTAAAATAATAATTTAAGGGATATCAATGACGCCAGTGAAACAAATCATTATCAAGAGGTAGGAAAAATGAAAATGTGGGCGGAAAGCTGAAGAAAAAGAGAGGCGACACTACATAAAAAAAGAGACGGGAGACAGAGAGGAAAGAGAAAATATTATAAAAAAAGGTGACTAGCTAAGAATAATAAAGATTATAAGTCCTTAAGGGCCCAGCGGGCGGCATTACATCAAAAGTGTAATGGATAAAGAAAAGCGAGAAGAAATCATTTATCTGCCTTTTAAAATCACACAATTGGGAAAGTTGACGACATCATTCGGGAGAATATTCGACACTCAGACATGTAATAGCAGCCCCGGGAACCAAAGGCATTCGGTTAGGATTAAACGCTAGAGCTCTGCATTACGGTAGTGTGACAAGCGGGGTCACTACTGCTTGTCCTTGGTGCTTTCAAAGGAGATTTTGCAAGAGCCGGATCTCTACTATTTATTTTTTTTTAAATTGTTGGGCGGCTCTGACGGAGATAGGCACCCAATTCCTGAGCGTCTCTTGATTAGATGTTTTTAATAATTGTTGATTTGATTGTTACCTTTTTATATAGTTTATTTAAAATATGTTTTAGTTTTTATTTGATTTTGTGTGCTGTGCTATCGCTTGAGACCGCCAGATAAGTGCATTAGAATTCACAAAAAATACGCCCTCCGTCCAGATGATGCTATCTGCGAAATTTGTCTGCAGATAGCTCCCTTCGGCTCCCCACCAGGTAAGGAAGCTAAAACCTGACGCTGAAGGAACATGTTTTTCCAAATATTCTGTTCCGTCAGTCTCACGGACTACCTGGAAACGTTTGAGGTCGGCGGTCTCAAAGATGCCCTGCATTCCCAATCAATCAGTGGTCCTGAGGTCTTAATGCCGTGCTCTCTTTCCTTTTGTCCTACTTAGTTCTCTTTTTGTGGTATGGAAAGCGTGGTCTAAACCCTTTTTCCTACCATCTTCGATTAAACTCCAAGATGGGAGGGACCCGCCGCCTCCTATTTACCCTTTGTTTTAGATGAGAGAGGTTTTCCATTTCGATGGGGCTCAGAGACAAGACGGAATCGCCTTAGCATGGTTCCTCGACGAGGGACCTTTCCGCCCGCTCTTAGACCACCACGGGAGAAAGAACTTAAACCCCTCTTTTGACTATTCTTGGGAGAGCTCTCTCCACGAGCAGAATAAGGCCTAGAACATGGCCCAGCCGTAAATTGATAGGCTTTCGGGAAGGGCTTTTCTGGGACAAAGCTGCAATAATATCGATGACAGGCCACTAGTTAATCAGTTGGGATCATCCCGGGTACCAGCTACATGTCCCGAGGGTAAAGAGTTGGGGGACTGGCTCCAAGGAACGTGATCGATCTCTGGTCAAAAAGTTGAGTGGGGCTTAGGATGGGTCTGCCAGAGCATGCCATTCTCAACGGATCCACATTAGCACCTGGCTCCTTTCGGGAGCGAAGGAGCCTTTTCCTCTGACACTTGCTGTTTTGATTCTGGGGAGTCCCTTGATACAAAAATTCGTGTAGCAACATTTTCGGACTAAAGTCGCTTGAGGACGGCTCTCATAGAGGAAAAGAGAGTAATTGGCATGGTACATTTATCAGAATTTTGGGGTGAGGGGAAAGCCCATTCACCCTAATTCCTAGTCTTTTTAACAGTTATTTCGGCATCCATTACGAATAATAATTCTACTCTTCAAGATTTGTTATGGGGACCAGTATGTACATTCTAGTGGATAAGTTAAATGCAATTCTTCAGGAGAGATATTAATTATAAGTTTAGCAATATATTTATTTGAAAAATAATTCTAATAAATATATATATATATATATATATATATATATATATATATATATATATATATATATATATATATATATATATATCAGTTGAGGGAATATAATATGGGGAGAGCATAAGTTAGGTCCTTTAAATTACAAAATTAAGAATTGTACAGTAGCACAATATGGTTTATGTAAACAAGCAACGTCTGATCAATGAATAGAAAACTTAATAAGAGAGACTATGATTTGGGATGAAGGATAAATCTGTGCTAATGATTTGGAGTGAAAGGGAAATCTATACTAATGATTCGGAGTGAAGGGAAAATCTATACTAATGATTTGGAGTGAAGGGAAAATCTATACTAATGGTTAACGTGATTAATGGGTCTGGAAATGAAAAAAAAAACACCATAATAAATTTGCTACAAAGGGGGAAAACAAACTAAGAATTGTACGTAATTTTTTACCAACCTGTTAACAGCGGAGCACGAATTGAAATAGACCATTTGCTGAATTTACGTTCACATGGTGAAAAGGAAATGTTGCCATTTTATACATTTCCTGATATAGCTCTAACTATATAAATATATATATATATATATATATATATATATATATATATATATATATATATATATATATATATATATATATATATATATATATATATATATATATATATATATATTTATATATATATATATATATATATATATATATATATATATATATATATATATATATATATATATATTGTTTGGGGGAAATTTATTACATTGTGTAGTGGTTAAACCACTACACTGTGACCAGATGTTCAACGGCTTGTGCTCTCGCTGGACTAAGCGTAAAAGGATACACAGGATAAAACAAAGAAGTAGCACATGCTAAAAGCCACCACCTACAAACTGGGACAAGTGGTATGAAGGTAGTTTCCTCCAGGCTCGCCCAGAGGTGAATCAACGAAAGTTCGACGACTAACCTGTAAAAGTAAGCAGCGGTCAATAAAGTTAGTTGAGAATGGACTTGCACCAACATATTAGAGGGGTCTGTGAAGTGAAGAGCCAACTTGAGCTGGAAGCAGAACCGTTTGATAACGTCGTTGCTCTGAATGTGAGAGCTTGTGGCACAAAATGAGCCAATAATAGACAAGAGTTTGCCATTGTCGGATTCGAATTGGCTCAGACAATGAGTCATGATCATAGAAGGGACACTAGATCGAGAAACTCAACTTGGGAAATATCCTCGAGGAATTGTCGATGATCGAATGTCAAAGATTAAGACTTTAGCTAATACGTAAAGCGATCGATAATGGTCAAGATATAGCTGTAACTATGGGAGAAAGATAAAAGGCACAAGATTTTGAGATGAATGGCATCGAATGCGACTAAGATAAATGAAAATGGACCAGAAGATCTCTAGTGTGAAATCTGCAATATGGCGCGTAAGCAAGAAAGGCAGGTGCGAATCCATTTCGCGATGTCTTCATTCAGTCCAGGCTACATAATGAGTTTTCTGATGCGCTCTAACACGTGAATGAGAGATATTAATTATGAATTCGGTCGAAAACGTACATATAATAGGATAGGAAAATGAGAAGATGGGGATAATCAGGCAAAGAAAAAACTACTAGATACGCTTGTAAAGCTGTCCTTCAATTCGTCTTCTCAAACGTCGAGCTGAGAACGACGCAACATTTGCGTCAATATTTCCAGGTCGTAAGCAAGAGCTATAGTCGTATGGTCGACGAATAAAGGAGAACAGAGCTACGTGTTGTACGAAATTGCAAAAATACGAGCAAACTTGTCCTGCGCGACGTTCGAAGGACAAGGTTCTGTCCTGGGATCACTACTATTCATCATCTACGTCAAAGACATGGATGGTGACATGGTTGCCAAGATTTCTAAATTTGCCGACGATACCAAACTTGGTATGAACGTTGCAAAGGATGGAAATACTGCCCGCCTGCAAGATGATCTTGGGAAGATTGGGGAGTGGTCTGATACGTGGCAAATGCCTTTCAACGTAAACAAATGCAAAGTGATGCATATCGGCCACCGAAGTCCCCAATCAACCTATATCGTTAAAGGTACTGCTTTTCAATTCACCGACACTGAGAAGGACTTGGGTGTAACTATCACCAGTGACCTCAAGTTCTCGAAACAGTATATTGAGGTGGAGAAGAAAGCCCAAAGGATGTTAGGGTATATAAAGCGACAGTTTGGAGATCGGAACAAGGAGATAGTACTGTGTCTGTACAACTCCCTCGTCCGACCGCACCTGGAATATGCCGTACAATTTTTGAGCCCTTCGTTTCGAAAGGACATCGTGAGATTGGAAAGCGTCCAAGACAGGGCAACCAAACTGATTCCCTCTATCAGGCATATGAGTTATAATTATTGACTAAGGGAATTAGATATGTTCTCGCTGGAGACCCGGAGACTACGTGGTCAGCTTATCGAAGTGTTTAAAATACTACGAGAATTCGACAGACTGGACTACGGGGATATTTTCCAGCTCAGCGAGGGAAGAACAAGAAATCACGGCTACAAACTTGAACTGAAGCGATACCACCGTGATCTGTGTGGGAAATTCTTCACATGCAGTATCTGTGGTAGTTGGAACGCACTTCCGACGGAAGTTGTCAACAGTGAATCTGTTGACCAGTTCAATTCAAGACTAGATAAAGTCTTGCGAAATCACCGTTAGGATCCCTGCGAGTGATCTTCGAGGTTGCCAACGGACACCTTCAAGGATTGCGCCAAAAGTACCCTCTTTGTATGGACCGTGAGGTCTTCTAGGGTACTTATTTTCCTTGTAGCGCTCTCTCTCTCTCTCTCTCTCTCTCTCTCTCTCTCTCTCTCTCTCTCTCTCTCTCTCTCTCTCTCTCTCTCTCTCTCTTGAAAAGTGGCCGTTTAGGGACGCAAAACAATTGAGCAGCCATGTGCCCGCTCGATTGCTAGTCCCAAGGTACCCTCTTTGAATGGACCGTAAGGTCTCCTAGGGTACTTTCTTTCCTTGTAACTCCTTGTAACACTCTCTCTCTCTCTCTCTCTCTCTCTCTCTCTCTCTCTCTCTCTCTCTTTTTTTTCCTCTTTCTATTGATTGGTCACAAAGTTTTGAAAGAGAGAAAGTGTTTAAAATGACAGGGAAAAAAGGTCCAGCTGCACTTAAATATACATGTGCGATATGCCAGAAGGATAAGTGGTGCGTGGACTTCCCGGAAGGATGTTTTTCGAAATGCCACCCGGGAAGTATATGCACCGATTGCATCCTTAAAGGAGAGATCCGAGAGGCAGTGGCATGCTGCACTGAACTCAAGGATCTCTTCACAGCCTCTGAAGAAAAATCTAGGGCGCTGGAAAATAAACTGCAGACCCTAGAAACGCAGCACGCGCTTCAGATTCGGCGTCTCGAGGAAAAGATCCTAGAGCTAGCCTCTAAACTAGAGGCCCAGTCGGCTCAAGCTCGAGACGAAAGTCCCACTGACTTGGGTGGTTCCGCCGATGTGACTCCAGCCCAAGGAGGTGAAACTGCATTGGCAGTCCCACTTCTGCCATGCGGAGCCAATGAGAAGAAGAAAAAGAAAAAGAAGAAAAAGGACCATAATGCAGCTCACCCCAGTGTAGAGGATTCGAGCGCTACTGGTGCGCATGGGAAAGTGGAAAGAGAAGAAGAGAAAAGAGAAACGGAAGAAGAGAAAACAAATGAAGAGAAGAAAAATAAGATGAGGAAGAAAAAAAAGAAAAATGCAGAGATACAAGAGGAAAGCGGCAAGTCGCTTCCGAGAGGAAAGAATAAGTCGCCTGCTGACAAATGTGCAAGAGTCACCCTTATTGGTGATTCTCAAGCACGGGGCTTGCAGTCCCTGCTAGCGGCCCGCCTTCGCACTAGTGTGAAGGTAAGCTGCCTGCCAGGATGTGGTAACCACCACATCAGAGTAGAGGCTGAGAAATCACAGATTTCTGAGAGCTCAGTCGTTGCTCTGATGGTCAGTGGAAACGACCTGTACCTGAGAGGAGGTAGGGTAGGCCCTACAGATAAAATCCTCCACACGGTCATGGGTGCCGTGGACGACTGTGGGCTGAAAACCCGCAAGCGTGTGGTAGTCGGGATGCTCCCGAGGAGAGGTCCAACACGGACCGCTCACTCGATGAATGTGTCTCTAAACCGGCGCCTAGCAGATTTGTGTACGGCAGAGGGGGTCTTTTTTGTGGACCCGTACCGCACCTTTTATGGTAGAAATGATCTCTACCAAAGGGATGGGGTACATCTTTCCTTTAAAGGAAAGGCCTTTCTGTCGAACATGATCCAGAATGTCGTAGAGAGGACCGAAAGGAGTATCCGGCCCAGAGTGAGGGCGGACGTACGCCAGTACGCCCGTGTCACTCCAGGAACGACCTTCTCAGAGGTCGCAAAAAGGGGTGCCTCGCCAACAAAGAAGCCGGGAAACGGAAGAGCATAGGGAGTCCTACAGTCGGGGACTCCCTGAAAGTTCTTCTGTTCAATGCGAGGTCAATCAGGAACAAGTTTCCTGAGCTCCGTAGCCTCGTAGCGACGGAAGAACCCGAAATGGTAGCCATAACAGAATCGTGGATAAAAACGTCAAACCGAGACTTTGAAGGCGAATTCACGGTTCCTGGCTACCAACTCTTCCACAAAGATAGGCCAGACAGAGAGGGTGGCGGTGTAATGTTGTATGTCAAGGATACAATCAAATCTACGAACTCCAACATTATATCCGATCACGAGCTCCTAGGCGTTGACCTAGAGATAGGTCCTGTCAGATACAGGACTTTGGTGCTTTACAGACCCCCTTCCCAACCCGTTGAGAAGGACAGGGAACTGTACCAGCTGCTGGGTGAGCTTGTTCAAGGCAGAGTGTGCATCGTTATGGGCGACTTCAACAGACAAGTTGACTGGGAAACCAGAGCAGCCTGTAGCGATAGCGCGCTACTCCTGGAGTTCGCCAACAACGAGTTCCTCACTCAATGGGTCAGAGAACCGACGAGAGGAGACAATATCCTCGACTTGGTCTTCACCTCTGAGGATGATATCGTTGAGGATGTCTCTGTAGGCGAAGAGCTCGGTGGCAGTGATCACCAGCTAGTTAGATTTAGCGTCAAGATCCCGAAGGTAAGGTCTGTTGCCAGTCAATCAAGGAAACTTGACTTGAGAAGAGCAGACTTTGCACGCCTTCGTGCTGGGCTGACTGATGTAAGGCTAGCGGTATGCGAAGAGGTTGAGGATTCGTGGAACAATTTCAAAAATAAATTCATGAGTCTTCAATCAAGTTGCATCCCTCTAAAATGCCTCCGTCGGTCTTCTGTTCAACCAAAGTGGTTTAATCGAGAAATCGGCCAACTGCTTAGGGAGAAGAGAAATGCGTACCGGCGATCGAAGATATCGGGTGCCTTTGACGAGTACCGGAGGCTAGCCAGGAGAGTGAAGTCCAGCATAAGGGCGGCTAAGCGTACTGAGGAACTCCGAGTGGCGAGACTCTGCAAGGAGAATCCCAAGGAGTTCTTCGGCTATGTAAATAGCCGTAAACCAATCCATCGTAGGATTGGGCCCCTAGTGGACGAGGAGGGTGCATTAACTCAGTCAGATGCAGAAAATGCTAACCTTCTCAATGACTACTTCTCCTCAGTGTTTACTAAAGAGTGTGGTCCCATCCCCCAGCCCACGGATTCCTACTCGGGGGAAAAGCTGGAGGCAATGGACTTCACCGAAGGAGAAATAAAGAAAAAGATCGCTGACCTAAAGACGAATAAGTCCCCTGGACCGGACGGGTTTCTACCCAAGGTGTTGAAGGAAGTGTGCGATGAAGTATCACGACATCTGTGCGCTATCTTTAACATGTCAATCCGGACCGGATGCGTTCCTAGAGACTGGCGTGAGGCGGAGGTGACTCCGATCTTCAAGAAAGGATCCTCCAGCCATCCGTCAAACTACCGACCTATCAGTCTGACTTCGATAGTCGGTAAACTCATGGAAAGCATGATGGTGGAGAAAATAACGTCGTATTTAGAGTCAAACCTGCTACTGAGGAGTTCCCAGCACGGCTTCCGAAGGCAACGGTCATGCCTGACGAACCTTGTGGAATTCTTCCACTTCGTGTTCAGTGAGCACGATCGGGACAAGGCGGTGGATGTGGTTTACTTAGACTTTCAGAAAGCCTTTGATAAGGTACCACACCGCCGCCTTCTCCGGAAAGTGCGAGCGCTGGGCATAGACGGAAAAGTAGCCGGCTGGATCGAGAACTGGCTAAGTGGCAGACGGCAACGGGTGGTGGTGAATGGACAGTCTTCTGAGTGGGTGCCCGTTACTAGCGGGGTGCCTCAAGGTTCTGTCCTGGGACCACTACTATTCATCATCTACGTCAACGACATGGACGGTGACATGGTTGCCAAGATTTCCAAATTTGCCGACGATACCAAGCTTGGTATGAACGTTGCAAAGGATGGAAATACTGCCCGCCTGCAGGAAGATCTTGGGAAGATTGGGGAGTGGTCGGACACGTGGCAAATGCCTTTTAACGTGGGCAAATGCAAAGTGATGCATATCGGCCACAGAAACCCCCAATCTCAGTATATCCTTAAGGGCACTGCTCTTGAATCGAGTGACACTGAGAAGGACTTGGGTGTAACAATCACTAGTGACCTCAAGTTCTCGAAACAGTGCATTGAGGCGGAGAAAAAGGCCCAAAGGATGCTAGGCTATATTAAGCGCCAGTTTGGTTATCGGAACCAGGAGATTGTACTGTGCCTGTACAACTCACTTGTCCGACCGCACCTGGAGTATGCCGTACAATTTTGGAGTCCTTCATTGCGAAAGGACATCGCGAGATTGGAACGCGTACAAGCCAGGGCAACCAAGCTGATTCCCTCTATCCGACATAAAAGTTATGAGGATAGACTAAGGGAGTTAGATATGTTCTCGCTGGAAACCCGTAGACTGCGTGGTCAGCTCATCGAAGTCTTCAAAATACTTCGAGGGTTCGACAATGTTGACTACCGGGATATTTTCACACTGAGTGAGAACAGAACGCGCAATCACGGCTTCAAACTTGAACTGAAGCGTTACAACCGCAATCTGTGTGGAAACTTTTTCACCTACAGTATCTGCGGTAAGTGGAACGCACTTCCAGTGGAAGTTGTCAACAGTGAATCTGTTGACCATTTCAAGTCAAGACTAGACAAAGTCTTGAAAAGTGGCCGTTTAGGGACGCAAAACAATTGAGCAGCCATGTGCCCGCTCAATTGCTAGTCCAAAGGTACCCTCTTTGAATGGACCGTAAGGTCTCCTAGGGTACTTACTTTCCTTGTTACTCCTTGTTACTCTCTCTCTCTCTCTCTCTCTCTCTCTCTCTCTCTCTCTCTAAAGGTACCCTCTTTGAATGGACCGTAAGGTCTCCTAGGGTACTTACTTTCCTTGTTACTCCTTGTTACTCTCTCTCTCTCTCTCTCTCTCTCTCTCTCTCTCTCTCTCTCTCTCTCTCTCTCTCTCTCTCTCTCTCTCTCTCTCTCTCTCTCTCTCTCTCTCTCTCTCTCTCTCTCTCTCTCTCTCTCTCTCTCCAGCATAAGGGCGGCTAAGCGGTCTGAGGAACTCCGAGTGGCGAGACTCTGTAAAGAGAATCCCAAGGAGTTTTTTGGATATGTGAACAGCCGTAAACCAATCCGTCGAACGATTGGCCCTTTGAGGAATGAGGAGGGGACATTAAAGCATTCAGATGCAGAAAATGCTAACCTCCTCAACGACTACTTCTCTTCAGTGTTTACTGAAGAGTGTGGTCCCATTCCCCAGCCGACAGATTCCTACTCGGGGGAAAAGCTGGAGGCAATGGACTTCACCGAAGGAGAAATAAAGAAAAAGATCGCTGACCTAAAGACGAATAAGTCCCCTGGACCGGACGGGTTTCTACCTAAAGTGTTGAAGGAAGTGTGCGATGAAGTATCACGACATCTGTGCGCTATCTTTAACATGTCAATCCGGACCGGATGCGTTCCTAGAGACTGGCGTGAGGCGGAGGTGACTCCTATCTTCAAGAAAGGAGACCGTAACCAACCGTCGAACTACCGACCTATCAGTCTCACTTCGATAGTCGGTAAACTCATGGAAAGCATCATGGTGGACAAAGTGACGTCGTATTTAGAGTCAAACCTGCTACTGAGGAGTTCCCAGCACGGCTTCCGAAGGCAACGGTCATGCCTGACGAACCTTGTGGAATTCTTCCACTTCGTTTTCAGTGAGCACGATCGGGACAAGGCGGTGTATGTGGTGTACCTAGACTTTCAGAAAGCCTTTGATAAGGTACCACACCGCCGCCTTCTCCGGAAAGTGCGAGCGCTTGGCATAGACGGAAAGGTAGCCGGCTGGATCGAGAACTGGCTAAGTGGCAGACGGCAACGGGTGGTGGTAAATGGACAGTCTTCTGAGTGGGTGCCCGTTACTAGCGGGGTGCCTCAAGGTTCTGTCCTGGGACCACTACTATTTATCATCTACGTCAACGACATGGACGGTGACATGGTTGCCAAGATTTCCAAATTTGCCGACGATACCAAGCTTGGTATGAACGTTGCAAAGGATGGAAATACTGCCCGCCTGCAGGAAGATCTTGGGAAGATTGGGGAGTGGTCGGACACGTGGCAAATGCCTTTTAACGTGGGCAAATGCAAAGTGATGCATATCGGCCACAGAAACCCCCAATCTCAGTATATCCTTAAGGGCACTGCTCTTGAATCGAGTGACACTGAGAAGGACTTGGGTGTAACAATCACTAGTGACCTCAAGTTCTCGAAACAGTGCATTGAGGCGGAGAAAAAGGCCCAAAGGATGCTAGGCTATATTAAGCGCCAGTTTGGTTATCGGAACCAGGAGATTGTACTGTGCCTGTACAACTCACTTGTCCGACCGCACCTGGAGTATGCCGTACAATTTTGGAGTCCTTCATTGCGAAAGGACATCGCGAGATTGGAACGCGTACAAGCCAGGGCAACCAAGCTGATTCCCTCTATCCGACATAAAAGTTATGAGGATAGACTAAGGGAGTTAGATCTGTTCTCACTGGAAACCCGTAGACTGCGTGGTCAGCTCATCGAAGTCTTCAAAATACTTCGAGGGTTCGACAATGTTGACTACCGGGATATTTTCACACTGAGTGAGAACAGAACGCGCAATCACGGCTTCAAACTTGAACTGAAGCGTTACAACCGCAATCTGTGTGGAAACTTTTTCACCTACAGTATCTGCGGTAAGTGGAACGCACTTCCAGTGGAAGTTGTCAACAGTGAATCTGTTGACCAGTTCAAGTCAAGACTAGACAAAGTCTTGAAAAGTGGCCGTTTATGGACGCAAAACAATTGAGCAGGCATGTGCCCGCTCAATTGCTAGTCCAAAGGTACCCTCTTTGAATGGACCGTAAGGTCTCCTAGGGTACTTACTTTCCTTGTTACTCCTTGTTACTCTCTCTCTCTCTCTCTCTCTCTCTCTCTCTCTCTCTCTCTCTCTCTTTCTCTCTCTCTCTTTCGCCCTAGTTAATAGTAGAAAACCAATAAAAAACAGTATTGGGCCAATCATGGACGGACACAATAAGTTACAAGTTAAAGATAAAGATATATCCACTGTACTAAACGAATATTTTGCATCTGTTTTTACCAACGACACTTCTAATCCAAATATCGAGCCTTACTGTCAGTACTCAGGAAATGGCACACTAGAAAATATTGAATGCACGGGGATTGATGTAGAAATAGCAATAGATAAAATGAAGAGATTCAAATCCCCCGGGCCTGACAAACTAGTTCCAAGAATAATAAAAGAATTAAAGGATGTTCTAGTGGATCAATTAACGTACATCTTCAATTTATCCCTTGAAGCTGGGGCTGTTCCTCAAGACTGGAAACTAGCTAATGTCACGCCAATATTCAAAAAAGGACGAAAAGATTTACCAAGTAATTATCGACCAATAAGCCTGACATCGGTGGTAGGCAAGATGCTAGAGCGTATTATTGCAGATAAAATAGTGAGCCATCTAGAAACAAACGAACTGCTATTCAACACGCAGCATGGATTTAGGAAGCATAGGTCCTGTCTTAACAATTTATTAGAGTTTTTACATTACATTAATAAAATTCATGATAGTGATAGATCTGTAGACATTTTGTATCTAGATTTTAAAAAGGCCTTCGATAAAGTCCCACACAAGGAACTAATGTGTAAAGTCAGAGCCTTAGGAATACGTGGAAAATTAGCAAATTGGATTGAAGATTGGCTTAGCGATCGTAAGC
This sequence comes from Ceratothoa steindachneri, assembly GCA_963969495.1. Classification (NCBI taxonomy): domain Eukaryota; kingdom Metazoa; phylum Arthropoda; class Malacostraca; order Isopoda; family Cymothoidae; genus Ceratothoa; species Ceratothoa steindachneri. The sequence continues at coordinate 47,401,321 of OZ018332.1, forward strand.
AAAGAGTAGTGATTAATGGAGAAGAGTCCAATTGGAAAGCTGTAACTAGTGGAGTTCCCCAGGGATCGGTCTTGGGACCCTTGCTCTTCATTATATATGTGAATGACATAGACGTTGGAATAATTTCTAAAATCTCAAAATTCGCCGACGATTGTAAACTGGGTAAAAGCATAGTCACCGAGCAAGATAGACTAGATTTTCAGAGTGACATTGATCACATAAGTGAATGGTCTAGGAAGTGGAAACTTCCCCTTAACCTGGAGAAATGTAAAGTAATGCACATTGGTCACAGAAATCCTAAGGCAGATTACAAACTCGAGAGCGAAACAATAACAGAATCAGAAATCGAAAAAGATCTCGGTATCTATGTCACAAACGATCTCAAGTTCACTCGACAGTGCGTCAATGTTGAAAAGAAAGCGCGGAAGATACTAGGTTATATAAAGAGACAAATCACTTATAAAAGCGATACAACTGTAATCAACCTGTATAACGCCCTAGTGAGACCCCATTTGGAATACTGTGCGCAGGCTTGGTCACCCTCCTTCAGAAAAGACATTGAAAGATTAGAAAGAGTTCAGGCCACAGCTACTAAAATGATACCTTCGTTAAGAAATTATAGTTATGAAACACGAATAGACAAGCTAAACCTTTACAAGTTGGAAACTAGACGTGTACGAGGCCAGTTGATTCAAGTATATAAAATACTAAATAGAATTGATAATGTGGATTACTCAATCTGGTTCGAGTTCAACAGAAATGTAACAAGGAATAACAGTATGAAGCTAATCCCTCCAAAATACAAATTGAATGTATGCGGTAATTTCTTTTCGTATAAAATAGTAAATATTTGGAATCAGTTAACGGAAGAGGTCGTTTCGAGCCCTAGTGTCGAGGCGTTTAAAAGGAGGTTAGATAAAATCATAAATACGCTTACATACTAAAAACATAAGATTACACTGAAAATAATTAGATTAAGAATATTAAAAGAAAAATAATAATGTAGAAATGCATTTCTGCTTTCCTGTCGAAATTCCTGTTTGTGTACTTTTTTTCTAGCACAGCGGGTATCTTTTCATCTTTCATTGCCCGAAAGATCGGGCGGGAGAGGTGGGAGGGGAGAGCCTTGAACTTTACTATACTATTTCTATGACGAGTAGATTGAATATGAATATTAAATGAGTACCTCCTCGGTATGGACTAACTTAGTCTTCTGAGGTACTATCTTTCCTTGTAACTCCTTGTAACACACACACACTCTCTCTCTCTCTCTCTCTCTCTCTCTCTCTCTCTCTCTCTCTCTCTCTCTCTCTCTCTCTCTCTCTCTCTCTCTCTCTCTCTCTCTCTCTCGTTGGCGAACTCCAGGAGTAGCGCGCTATCGCCAGAGCAGCCTGTGGCGATAGCGCGCTACTCCTGGAGTTCGCCAACAACGAGTTCCTCACTCAATGGGTCAGAGAACCGACGAGAGGAGACAATATCCTCGACTTGGTCTTCACCTCTGAGAATGATATCGTTGAGGATGTCTCTGTAGGCGAAGAGCTCGGTGGCAGTGATCACCAGCTAGTTAGATTTAGCGTCAAGATCCCGAAGGTAAGGTCTGTTGCCAGTCAATCAAGGAAACTTGACTTGAGAAGAGCAGACTTTGCACGCCTTCGTGCTGGGCTGACTGATGTAAGGCTAGCGGTATGCGAAGAGGTTGAGGATTCGTGGAACAATTTCAAAAATAAATTCATGAGTCTTCAATCAAGTTGCATCCCTCTAAAATGCCTCCGTCGGTCTTCTGTTCAACCAAAGTGGTTTAATCGAGAAATCGGCCAACTGCTTAGGGAGAAGAGAAATGCGTACCGGCGATCGAAGATCTCGGGTGCCTTTGACGAGTACCGGAGGCTAGCCAGGAGAGTGAAGTCCAGCATAAGGGCGGCTAAGCGTACTGAGGAACTCCGAGTGGCGAGACTCTGCAAGGAGAATCCCAAGGAGTTCTTCGGCTATGTAAATAGCCGTAAACCAATCCATCGTAGGATTGGGCCCCTAGTGGACGAGGAGGGTGCATTAACTCAGTCAGATGCAGAAAATGCTAACCTTCTCAATGACTACTTCTCCTCAGTGTTTACTAAAGAGTGTGGTCCCATCCCCCAGCCCACGGATTCCTACTCGGGGGAAAAGCTGGAGGCAATGGACTTCACCGAAGGAGAAATAAAGAAAAAGATCGCTGACCTAAAGACGAATAAGTCCCCTGGACCGGACGGGTTTCTACCCAAGGTGTTGAAGGAAGTGTGCGATGAAGTATCACGACATCTGTACGCTATCTTTAACATGTCAATCCGGACCGGATGCGTTCCTAGAGACTGGCGTGAGGCGGAGGTGACTCCGATCTTCAAGAAAGGATCCTCCAGCCATCCGTCAAACTACCGACCTATCAGTCTGACTTCGATAGTCGGTAAACTCATGGAGAGCATGATGGTGGAGAAAATAACGTCGTATTTAGAGTCAAACCTGCTACTGAGGAGTTCCCAGCACGGCTTCCGAAGGCAACGGTCATGCCTGACGAACCTTGTGGAATTCTTCCACTTCGTGTTCAGTGAGCACGATCGGGACAAGGCGGTGGATGTGGTTTACTTAGACTTTCAGAAAGCCTTTGATAAGGTACCACACCGCCGCCTTCTCCGGAAAGTGCGAGCGCTGGGCATAGACGGAAAAGTAGCCGGCTGGATCGAGAACTGGCTAAGTGGCAGACGGCAACGGGTGGTGGTGAATGGACAGGCTTCTGAGTGGGTGCCCGTTACTAGCGGAGTGCCTCAAGGTTCTGTCCTGGGACAACTACTATTCATCATCTACGTCAACGACATGGACGGTGACATGGTTGCCAAGATTTCCAAATTTGCCGACGATACCAAGCTTGGTATGAACGTTGCAAAGGATGGAAATACTGCCCGCCTGCAGGAAGACCTTGGGAAGATTGGGGAGTGGTCGGACACGTGGCAAATGCCGTTCAACGTGAACAAGTGCAAAGTAATGCATATCGGCCACAGAAATCCCCAATCTCATTATATCCTTAAGGGCACTGCTCTCGAATCGAGTGACACTGAGAAGGACTTGGGTGTTACTGTCACTAGCGACCTCAAGTTCTCGAAACAGTGCATTGAGGCAGAGAAGAAAGCCCAAAGGATGTTAGGCTACATAAAGCGCCAGTTTGGATACCGTAACAGGGAGATAGTACTTTGTCTGTACAACTCCCTAGTTCGGCCGCACCTGGAGTATGCCGTACAATTTTGGAGTCCTTCGTTTCGAAAGGACATCGCAAGGTTGGAACGCGTACAAGCCAGGGCAACCAAACTGATTCCCTCTATCCGACATAAAAGTTATGAGGATAGACTAAGGGAATTAGATCTGTTCTCGTTGGAAACCCGTAGACTGCGTGGTCAGCTCATCGAAGTTTTCAAAATACTTCGAGGGTTCGACAATGTTGACTACCGGGATATTTTCACACTGAGTGAGAACAGAACGCGCAATCACGGCTTCAAACTTGAACTGAAGCGTTACAACCGCAATCTGTGTGGAAACTTTTTCACCTACAGTATCTGCGGTAAGTGGAACGCACTTCCAGTGGAAGTTGTCAACAGTGAATCTGTTGACCAGTTCAAGTCAAGACTAGACAAAGTCTTGAAAAGTGGCCGTTTAGGGACGCAAAACAATTGAGCAGCCATGTGCCCGCTCGATTGCTAGTCCCAAGGTACCCTCTTTGAATGGACCGTAAGGTCTCCTAGGGTACCTTCTTTCCTTGTAACTCCTTGTAACTCTCTCTCTCTCTCTCTCTCTCTCTCTCTCTCTCTCTCTCTCTCTCTCTCACGGCTACAAACTTGAACTGAAGCGATACCACCGTGATCTGTGTGGGAAATTCTTCACATGCAGTATCTGTGGTAGTTGGAACGCACTTCCGACGGAAGTTGTCAACAGTGAATCTGTTGACCAGTTCAAGTCAAGACTAGATAAAGTCTTGCGAAATCACCGTTAAGATCCCTGCGAGTGATCTTCGAGGTTGCCAACGGACACCTTCAAGGATTGCGCCAAAAGTACCCTCTTTGTATGGACCGTGAGGTCTTCTAGGGTACTTATTTTCCTTGTAGCTCCTTGTAGCGCTCTCTTTCTTTCTCTCTCTCTCTCTCTCTCTCTCTCTCTCTCTCTCTCTCTCTATATATATATATATATATATATATATATATATATACAAGCCGCTGTCCTCTTCCTTAACAGGAAGAGCTTGGTTACACAGGCTTCCCTGCGGGGTGTGGCCTACGGCCTTATTTGTTAATCTTAACCGCCTTTTTTAATCCCCTTTATAGACTCTTTATTTTAACACCCTGAACACCCTTTTCTTCTTCTTCTTCTTATTCTTCTTCTTCATGTTCATCTTTATCTTAATCTTCATCTTCTTCTTCTTCTTCTTCTTATAAAGGAATTATTAGAAATAACTTTGCTAAAAAAAATTAAATATACTTAGGTTACAACCGAACAAAAGAAAAAATCTCATTCAAACCTTCAAAAAATCTCGTTCTTAAAATACAGGGTTATGGATATATATATATATATATATATATATATATATATATATATATATATATATATATATATATATATATATATATATATATATATATATATATATATATATACATATATATATATATATATATATATATATATATATATATATATATATATATATATATATATATATATATATATATAGTTACATAGATCCAATTGGAGTTCCTAATAAGGGGGTGTGAATTTAAGTTCATTAAGGATATCTTTTAAGATTAGATCTTTGACGTAGGAGCTGCATTTGAATTGCCCATCCGAAAGGTTAAAGTTGGGGATTTCATCTATAAGGGTGGATTTAATGACCTTTCTTTTGCAGAAGTCCTTACACGGGTAGATTAGTTTGGCCTGTGGGAAGTTTATCGGGTGGTTAAAGTTATTGGTGTGTGTGAAAAGACCAGAGGCTGTATTTCCCCGTCTAACGTCTCCTCTGTGTTCGTATATTCTCTTATCCAGATTTAGCCCTGTTTCGCCTATGTAAAATAAACGGCAGTTAATTTCTTTACAAGGGATTAAATAGACTCCTGCTTCGTTAGTTCCTTCTATATGTTTGGTGGTAGGGAATGATTTTTTAATGGACGAAGGGTATTTAAAAGTGGTGCGGTTAGGGAAAACGATACTATTTAAACCTGTCAGTAATGGAGAAAATGGAAGAGAGAGGCAGTTCCTTTTAGTATCTGGGTTACTACTTTTAGGGCAATAAAAGTTTGATTTGGCCTTGGATAAGCATTCATTGATGCTATGGAGTGGATATTTTAGTTCTATAAATGTACAGGTGATGAAAGTAATTTCATCGGACCAGAAACATGGGTCACAAATTCTAAAAGCTCTCAAAAATATGGACATTACCATGGCTTTTATAACTTTTATATCATGACAAAGGTAAAAATGGATGGAATAATTGGAATTAGTGGTTTTACGGTATAAAGAGAAGGTAGGTCGGTCATTACTCTTACAATTTTAACATCGAGGAAAGGTAAACAATTATTATTTTCCCATTCAAATTTGAATTTTATGGTAGGGTGTAGGTTATTGAGGTTGTTTAAGAAATTGTCAAAAGATTCCAGTGGATTTAAAGGCTACATCGATATGACGTCATCAACATATCTGTACCATACAAAATTTGATAATGGGGTCACAGAGGGAAGTAGAGACATTTCGAAATGTTCCATAAAAAGATTGCACAGAATGGGTGACAAAGGATTTCCCATACTCAGCCCATGTTTTTGGCGGAAGAAACCCATATCACTATTAAAAACATTTTCAGTGACGCAAAGTTTAATTAACTAGGTTAACAATTTTTGTTAATCTAGTTGGTCAATTCAAATGCAGCCCCAGCGTCAAAGATCTAATCTTAAAAGATATCCTTAATGAACTTAAATTCACACCCGCTCATTAGGAACTCCAATTGGATTTATGTAAACTATATATATATATATATATATATATATATATATATATATATATATATATATATATATATTGTACGCTTGGTGAGACTGCATGTATTCTTAGTGTTCGACTGATGATGGCATGACAAACTCCATGCCGAAACTGGTCTCGAGATAATAAATACTACGTTCCTCAACAGTGGTTTTATTGATATATATATATATATATATATATATATATATATATATATATATATATATATATATATATATATATATACACTCGTATATGGCACAGTGGGCAAGGCGTCTCCTAACTTCAATACATGATATATTTACCAAAATTACATGTTAAAGATTTGAAGAATTTTGTACTATTGGTTTTATTCAATATTTCGCCGTCGGCCACAACCACAGCCACAGCTACCAGGCGGTGTCGGAACCAACTGTTGGCCTTTTCGACGGTCCCTTTTCAACTGGGTGAAAACTGTTGCGATACCAGACCTAAGATCCACTTTGGTGGTGTACCGGAACTTGTTGGTCTCTCTCTTAACCATGCCAAAGACATAAGAGCTCAGAGGGTTGCAGTCTGGGGAGTTTGGAGGCTAGATGTTCTGTGTGATATGGTCAAAGAATTGTATGAAAACAAAGACTGGGTCCTCTTGCTTGTGTGCCATGGTGTGGAGTCCTGCTGCCACGCGCATGGCCTCCTGCTGGTCACCTCATAGATCCAGTGCAATACCAACTCTTCCAGGCACTTGATGTAGCCCTTCACAGAGGATGCAGAACTGAATCTGTAGCAGCTGACATCTTTGCAAGCTCCTACAAAGTTCATAAAAAGACAGTTGGCAATTTCCCGTTTGAGAAAATTATGCATCTCGCCTCAAAATCCATTCTTGTCGACCTTTGATACGAATACGGTTACCTCAGAATCAAAGTACGACTCCTCCCAAACACCAACCAATAAAAACCTTTGCACAACCAAATTCGAAATTAACCAATCAGAATAGACTTTTCCGTTTCCCGAGTCCCGAGCGCATTTTAACGAACACTTTTATTTCATCGGCGCTCAAACAAGATAAATGAAAATCAGCTCCCTAATTAATCATCAGTGTATACAAAGGTAAAAAAATATTTAAAGTGTAATTCCTTCCTTTGAATTCCAGTTTCCCTGATTTTATAACTTCAAAAATGTCGTGGCAGTAATATACAGTACTATACTATATTCTATATAATTTCTCCATATATATATATATATATATATATATATATATATATATATATATATATATATATATATATATATATATATATATATATATGTATATATATATATATATATATATATATATATATATATATATATATATATATATATATATATATATATATATATATATATATATATAGCTTAGGTTGTAGCTTAGCTTAGTTCGTGACTATATTTTATTTAAATCATATTTTATATCTTATTCACTATAATATCCCCCTGAAATAGCTTATTCTTCTTGAGATTATAATCATCGGCCCTGGGCCCCTTATGGGACCCATGGTGCTGCCAACAAGACATTTAACATGCTCCTCTTTCTTTCTTCCCCTATTACGTTCTTCCACTGCTCTCTATTTCCCCCTCTTCCTTCACTTATCTAGTGGTGTTATGGATATCCAACCTCTGCTCGTTTAATGGATTAATTCCGAATTGTTCTTTCATGAAGGTAAAAGGGGCTAGGCAGCTCCACCGCCTTCGTCTACCAAATGCCAAATGAGAAACCCATCGTTGGCCCCTTTTCTCTGTGCGTAGGATAACTCGGGCAGCCTCTTAGGTTTCTAAAGATCGTGTGGTGGATCCGTATCCATTCTTCAAGAGGACATATCGGACGTAAATGATTATATAGTTGCAGTAGTGCCGGCCCTGTGTAGGCCTCCATGGTGGGGAGTCCCGAGGGAGAATGTGAATTTTTTTTTCTTTTTGCAATGGCTAGCAATAAACCAAAACACCCCGCTGTGCCAACTGCGGAGGTACCCACATTGCTGCGTCAAAATTCTGCGGTATATTTTTATATGAAAAGGAGGTGCTCGATTTGGGCTACTCCCTACGTCTAGATATAAGAGAGGCCCGCCAGCGTGCTCGAGCACAAACCTACCACTCGACCGGCTCTTCTCTCACGTTTTACTTGACGCTGGACTAAACCGACCATCTCGCGCGAGTTCCGACCAGCCTGAAGCACTTCACCCTAGATCTACTCGCAGCGTTGGAAACATTCAGAATATGCAGTCGAAACATCGCTCTCACACCGAGATAACCAATGTAGCCCCCCTCTCCCTGGCAGCTCTAGCTGGGAGAGACGCTCAGGGGGAGACACTTGAAGACATCAGACGCTATTTGAAAGAATTTTCAACATCGACCAATAAAGGTTCATCCACCCGGCCCCGAGACCCAAAGCCCAGTGGTAAGAGGAAGGATTCCTCATCTGGGTCATCGACCACCAATAAGCGGGCAGCCTCTGGAGCTGACTCGGCCGAGCCCCTGGAATCTTCAATGGACTCTTTCCCTATGGCTGAACATTCTATGCCCTTAAGTTCGTCTTGTCCTTCACAGGACTTAGGCCCCATCCTGATCTAAACGATCGCAGATATACACCCAGCTCCACACACCTCGCTCAGATCACCTGTTCGTTCCACTCACCCTTCAACCCATGATCCGATGAAAGCAGTTGATACTCCAATATCCCTAATCGCGGCGGTTGGACCAACTCCTCAGACACCGAAAATACCCTCGCCCCATGAATCCGGATCTACCGGCCAAAAATCACTTCTCGATCTTCCTTTTCCGCCAGGTTGTGAGCCCGAATTACAATCAAGGGCCTCGGTGGGTTCTCCAAAACCCACAAAAAAAGCTCCAGTTACTGCTCCCTCTAAGATCTCTCCACCTGCAAATGCAGGCTCCTTAAAATCAGCTCTCCGTCTCCCAAGCATTTGTCTTCAGGAGAATAAACTGGGTATACGGCCCTTTCTGCCGGTACCCGGCTTTCTCACTTTCAACTCTATTGCTCCTGCTGGAAGCTGCTCTCATGGGGGGGGGGGTCAATCATGGTATCTTCATCACACCATGTTTCTCCCATCTCCCTACATACTACCCTCCAAGCTGTTGCCGTGATGGTTTTTCTTACTAAGCTTTTTACCGTTTGTCTATTTACCTACCCCCTTGTTTATCATTGTAAAGATACGACCTTTTAGAACTTATAGGCCAGTTGCCCTCCCCATTCTTATTACTAGGAGATTTTAGGGCCTGTCACCCATACTGGAGTGACATCACTCGAAATGCCAAAGGCAGTGTTTTAAAGCCTCTTTTATTATCTGACTTTCTGTGTGTTTTAAATACTGGCGATTTTACCTCTTATCATCTCTAGATGGATTCTTTTATGTGTGTTGACCTGTCTGTTTGTTCCCCAGAATGCTTCACGGAATTTCGATGGTCAATTCTTGCCGATCTCCATGGGAGTGACCACTTCCCTATTGTCTTGTCGGCCATTCAAGTTAGCCCTCATACAACTGTGCCCCTTAAGTGGGACTTAGGTCATGCAGATTGGGAAGGTTTCCAAGAGGCGTCCTTCACAAGTGCATCCTTGGGGACCTTCAATGGAGTGGATGCGGCAGTAGAATACTTTACATCGACTATCTACAATGCAGCAACACAAACCATCCCACGGAGCCGACCCGCCACGCGCCGCTACCGTGCCCTGGTGGACCTCGGCGTGTGTAACAGCTATCAGAAATTACAAGTTAGCCCAAGCCCGATTCCGAAAGAACCCAACTTTGTGCAACAAGGTCGACCGAAACCAAGCTCATGCGCTTCGCCAAAGAACCCTTCGTCAGGCTCGCCGAAATTCATGGCGCCGTTACGTTTCATTAATTTCCTATATGACACTTACTGCTAAGATCTGGAAGAGGATTAATAAGATCAGGGGCCGTTATGCTGATCATCATACCCCCCACATCAACTTACATGGTTCCTTGGAGAATGACGGCATGGCGGTCAGCAATGCTTTTGCTGACCATTTCCGCGCCGTCAGCAGTTACGATAAGGCTTTTCAATCATACGAATCAAAGGAAGAATCTAATTCTCTCAACTTCACAACAAAATCTAACCTTCCATATAATGCTCTATTCAGCATCCATGAGCTGCGTAGCGATTTGTCCCTTTGCAGATCTCCTTCCCCTGGTCTTGACGAGATCCATTTCGATATGATTCAGCACCTACATCCACACTCTACTCTCTTCTTACTTGATTTATACAACCTTATATGGGTGAAGGGTTTTTACCCATCATCATGGCGCATTGGGGTCATCCTCCCCTTTGTCAAAACGGGAAGGAACGGGTTGGACGCAGCTCACCACCGCCCTATAGCTCTCTCTAGCTGTTTGAGTAAATTACTGGAAAAAATGGTATTGGAGCACCTAAACTGGTTCCTAGAAACCAATCACCTTCTCTCTCCATTTCAATGTGGCTTCCGCAAAGGTCATAGTACCCTTGACCTACTAGTACGTTTCGAGGGATCGGTCCGTAAAGCTTTCTCATTAAAGTACCGAGTCCTGGCCATATTTTTCGATATTGAGAAAGCCTACGACACAACATGGAGATACGGCATCTTGAAGCAGCTATACGTTTGGGAGATGAGAGTCCTTTTACCGTCACTTATTCAGAGTTTTTTAGCATCTCGATCCTTCAAGGTACGTGTTGGAGACGCCAACTCTGACCTGCAACCCCAAGAGGAGGGAGTTCCTCAGGGCAGTGTTTTAAGTGTCTTATGTTTTATAATTGCCATTAATGATATTATTTCGTCTCTCCCAGAGGGTGTATCGGCAACTCTGTTTGTCGATGATTTGGCACTATACTGTTCTTCACCTCACCTTCCATCAGCAGCGCGTCGGCTACAACTGGCGGTCGATGCTGTATCCAAAAGAGCACAACTTAAGGGATTCCGCTTTTCCACGAACAAAACCAAAGCAATGTATTTCCACCGAGGCAGAGGGGTTCTTGTTCCGCCATCTATCTCCCTACAAGGCAAAGATATAGAGTTTGTCTCCGAGTTTCGGTTCCTTGGCGTAACTCTCGATCCAAAGTTATCCTGGTTACCACACCTACGCCGACTTCGAACAGGCTGCCTGCGGGCTCTAGACATTTTGAAAGTCCTCTCACACACTTCGTGGGGCAGCGACCGACAAACATTGTGGACAGTATACACAGCCCTCGTCCAATCCAAATTGGATTATGGCTGTCAAATTTACTTATCGGCTTCCCCTTCAGCCCTTAAAATGCTGAACCCCATTCGAAACCTCGGAGTTCTCCTTTCAAGTGGAGCCTTCCGTACTTCTCCTGTTAACAGCCTTTACTGCGGGAGTGGGGTACTTCCTTTACCCTACCATAAACTTCAAATCTGCATGCGATATCTCTGCTGAGTACAGCAAGCCCCTGTATCAGAGGTCTACAGATGCCTGTATGCTGCCGAATCAATGGCGGCATATGATAAGTTGCCATCTTTACCCCGCCCTTTGAACCTTCGCATAGAAGATCATCTCTCTAACCTGGGTGCTCCAAGGGTCCTTACCCTTCCATCCTTACTGACCCCCAGGTGGCGTGCTCCTCTCCCCACAGTATGTACCAACATGTAGAGCCTGGAGAAGTCCTTCATGAACCCTCGCATCATTAAGAGCCTGTTCTTAGAGCATTCGATCTCACACAAACAATGCTGCCCACTATACACGGATGGCTCTAAGTCGGATGGTGTCGTGGGCGCTGCAGCCATCTACCCAGGAGGAGAATTCCTAACTCTATCTTTGCCGCCAGCAGCATTTATTTTTACAGCTAAACTTTCAGCAATCCTTTTATCCTTTAGACTGATCCAAATTTTACCTTTTAGTGATTTTGTCATTTTTTTCTGACTCAAGGAGTGTTTTACAGTGAATTAGATCTTTTAATGCGTCCCATCTCTTAGTCACAGAAATTTGCAACTGGCTGATCCAAAATGCCTCCCGATATAGAATTATTTTTTGCTGGACCCCAGGTCATGTGGGGGTTCTGGGCAACGAGAGGGCTTATCAGCTGGCCCGCTCAGCACATTCTATGTCCCCTGAGAACTCGGCTTTGCCTTTTAGGGACTACTTTCCTTCAATAAGAAAATATATTTTTCAACTATGGCAGAATGAATGTTATGACTGTTCATAATCCAAACTAAACAAAATTAAAAATTCTATTCACTCTTGGCCTTTGAGCAGTCATAGAATGCAGTCGTTGGAGGTGTCCCTTTGCCGAGTTCGCATTAGCCACACGAGACTTACTCACGGCCATCTTGTTTCGGGTGATGTTCATATCAGCCCTTGCTGTCGTTTTTGCGGTGGGGACCAATCAGTTGCCCACCTTTTATTGGATTGTAGCCATTTCGCCATTCTCCGGTTGTCCTGTTTCCCGACCCTTTTAACTATTCCTCAACACACTTGTCTTCGATTCATATTGGCGGAGGAATTTTTTAACCCGTCGCTTTTTAAATTTTTGACACAAAGTTGTCTCCTCCACCTTTTATAGATGATTTGCCTCGTTTCATCCTATGCTGGATTGGGCAGCAACCCACTGTTTCTTTACCTTAAACCCTTATATATATATATATATATATATATATATATATATATATATATATATATATATATATATATATATATATATACCTTATTTCATTAAAATACACATTATATTCATTAACCGTATTTTTAAATTCAATAATTAGCTATATTCGATTATTTGTTGTTCAATAAATCTTGTTAAATTTATGCGTCAGTGATTTTAAAACATTCCCGCCTGAATTGGTTATCCTCCCTCACGTTTTCTCTTTCAACTTATTTTTTTCTTTAAATTCATATAGCAAGGTTTAATGGCTGGTATCTAGGCAAGTTTGTCATTAAAGCCATCATCACATAAGCTATAATTGGTGCCCTAGACCCTTTCTTTTTTTCAATTAAGTATAATATAGTTTAACGTCTAGTTACGTCAAAAAAATATATTATTCTTTCCACGTGAGATTACGCCTAGCAACCACAGACTCAGCCGCTTCTCTCTCTCTCTCTCTCTCTGACTCTTTCGTTTTCGTTGTAAGTTTGTTTTCATCTTCAACCTCCTCATTTTTTTTTCTTAACCGTAAGTTTCAAAGGCACACATCCCTTAGTCATGAATAATTAAGCCACGACGTTTACCTCAAATGCCTCTAGCATGCTAGCGAGCCAGGCCTCCTCAACTTTCACGACCATGTGTGCGTCACTAGTGACAATTAGTCATCCTACATCTATTAACTAGGATGTCAGCGCCCGAGACACCAACTACACTTCAATCAATCTTCCTTCTTTCGACACGACCGATCTGATCACGTGGTTCGAATTATGAGATGTTTTAATGGCACATCAAGCCATAACCGATCAAGAGTGCATAATAAGCATCACGCAAAAAGTCCCAATAAGTATTTTTGCTTTGTTTCGGGGAATTTTGTTACAAAGTGGGAGAAATGGTGCATGGGGTGAGTTGAGGCTTGCTTTCAAACTTGAATTTGGGAGATCCCAGGTTAAAGACTTAAGGGAACTACCAAATACTCAACAAATGAGTGATAGGCCTCCCACGCGTTTCCTTGAGAATCTCAAAGAATTAATCAAGGCGAAGGGTGCTTCATCAGAGCTTTTTGACTCTCTTTTAACGGAGATTTCCATGCGTGGGATCCCTGACCACATTAGGCCTCTCATGATTAGTGAGCACAAAAGCGTGGATGAAATCGTCAAAGCAGCAGAGATAATATATCTCAATCGTTACGTAAACTGGGGAACTGTCCCACAATTTCCCATTCCTCCCTCTAATCCATCTATTTTGCAGGTTCGGTTACCAACGGCGCCTTCTGGCAATAGGCCGGACCCGTGTAACGCCTCATTTTTACATTCATCACCGGACTTGGCTGCCGCTTTGGAGAGGTTAGAGGGAGAGCTGCAAAAACTAAAACTCCAATGTGCGACCGAGCGACTGCACGGTCATACGGGTGGATGGAGCGACAGGCGCCGTTCGTCCGCTCGAAGACGAAACCAACGAGGGCATTCCAGCACAAGAGGTGAGGCGCAGCATTCTTTTGCCTATCCTCCTACCCCTAAATTCTCTCTCTCAAACTAGGAGTCTATGCTAGTACCATGAGAAATATGGTAGCAAAGCTGTGCACAGCCTTGTCAATACTACCTCTCATCCTATTCTCAATCTGAATCAAATGCTCGCTCTTCACAAATTCGTCCTTCTAATCATAATGTTACTTTCACCCAACCAACTAATTGGAGCACAAGCCGTAAAATGTATACAGCCCTGCACATATTTACAACCAGTACCTCTTCAATCTAACGGTATTTCACCAATTTCACTTCAACAATCTATTCACTCTCTCCAAACTAATGCTCCAACTCACTCTTCTAATTCTAATTCAAATTCTTCAACTAATTTAAACTGCAAACGCAAGTTATCAATGGGTCTATCACCTCTGTCGTTCCTTGATCTCAGGTCGATCCACCATTTTGCATTTATGACCCACTCTCTGGTTTCTCATATTTAGTTGACACTGGTGTTCAATGTAGTGTTATTCCAGCGTCACTGGACGATAAAGCTTGTTCCCCCTCAGGTCTTGTCCTTAAAGCCGCTAATTCCTCAGAATAAAGGACTTATGGAAGGCGCATCCTTCAGTTGGCTCTCGGCTTCCGGAGAGTTTTTGATGGACTTTTATTGTTGCCGAAGTCGACATTCCTATTCTGGGCCTAGATTTTCTCTCTGCCTACGACCTTTTGGTCGACTCTCGTAACCGCAAGCTTATCGATCGCACTACAATGCTCACAGTTTTGGGTTCATTTTTCCCGTCACAGAGTTCTCTTCTCTCTATCCAGTTTCCTTCAGCCAATAAGGAAACTGGATAGAGAGAAAAGTGAACTGCCGTTTGTTGGCCTAAATATTCTTGAAGTAAATATCCAAGAAAGCGCTCCACTCGATGATGCGGAGTTCACCGAGCGCACCCGGTTCTGAGGCGCCCCAAAATTACTTGAGACAGTCAAGGCAAACCACATTTAGGAACAGATCTTCTATATGTCATAAACGCCACATAACTTAAAATGTACATGGTGTGAATACTAGATATACTGTTGCGAATATCTCTCTCCCAGTTGAGGCGTTCTTCGAGAGTAAGACAAAGTAATGGCCGTGAGTCCAGTGTAGATAGTTTAGTATAGGAAGGGGGGTGGATACAAATCAAAGAAAATAGGCGAAACGAGTCTCCAAAGCGCTTCCCGCGTCGCTGGACAGCCGTTAGCGAGAGCCTTAAACCACTCGGCCATCCTGAGTCCCCCAAAAGACTTATTCAAGCAAAGCATTTAAGCCGCTCACCTGAACTTATCGCACTCTACACAGGGCCCCTCCTAGAAGCAGAGCGTATTTTGAGGGATTGAGAACGGCGTCAGAAAATGTTATTTGAGGACTAATGTTCTCCCTCCCTGGCTTCCCAGGTCTGCGGCACCATTGTAGATAGCTTTGGGTAAGGAAGGAGGCAAATAAAAATAAAGAAAGAAAATCGGTGAAACGAGTTTCGAAAGCGCTTCCCGCGTCGCTGGACAGCCGTTAGTGATATTCCTAAACCACTCGGCCATCCTGAGTCCCAAGAAAGACTCTTTCAAGAAAAATATTTAAGCCGCTCGCCTGAACTTCTCGCACGCTACACCATTACGTACAGGCGAGTCTTATTTAGGAACAAGCAGCCCACGTCCTGAACGCCACAGAACGTAGAATGTATACAACACGGGTATAGCAATGCTTCTGGGCATTCCTATAATAAAACCTGATGGGAAACTTAAATATGTATATACATCCATATTATGTAAAATTTATTATGCATTACCTTAATTTGTCAATTTAATCATTTAATTATTTTACTTTAACTTTATTAATTTAATCATATAATTATTTTACTTTAACTGTTAATTTAATCATTTTACTTAACTTCGTCTACTTAATCTTCCAAATTAATTTACTTCAACTTTTGTAAATCAAATCAATTTATGTTAAACTTAATAATTAATTAATTCATTTATTTTCTTGTCAATTCAATTAACGTATACTGTTCCAAACAACATCTCTTAAATTTCACACATAAACAAACAAACACACGTTCCCAGCTCGACCAAATAAGCACGCGAACTTGCCCACTTGACTAGCTGATCTCGTCGTCTAAAGGTCGGTAACCAATTTTTCTACAATTATTCATTTACCCCCAAATAAATCATACTGAGTTAATTCCACTCTCACATTCTTTGCAAAGACAATACGAGAGTAAGTCCTAATTATTTTTACTTCTCCTTGCAGTCCCAATTCACAGTCCATTATAGATACTTTAAAATATTCTAAATTACTACACTATATTACTTACAACTCAATATTATTTACTATATCAAAGATACTCTATTATACTCTATATTACTATATTATTATTTACTCTATCATTCACTCTATATTGTTTCACCATATTATTCACCATATTTACTTAACCTACTTATCTCTGTACATTCGTTGAATTTTATAAATATATTTATATAATTGTTTTTCTTAAAGCCCAAGTCTTTATTTCAAAATTTACTTCGCTGTCGCATTAGGCCTAAAGCTAACGGCAGACATCTTCGATCAAACAAAATTTATGCGTAAGGTTTTCGAAACTTTATCTAGGCTGATTTATTAACCGAAGATAAATCACATTGATAACCATGCATTATAAAATTGGTGCCCAAAGTTTAGTAATCTCCCGTCAATCAATAAATAAGTTTAAACGTTAAAATCATTCTGACTCCACGCGTAAATTTCGTTCCCAATCCTCGCTGGAACATTTTTGACTCACGTGTTCAATTTTTGATATCACGTGTAATCTTTAGCATCATCCTTCTAATTATCATAATTCATCTCAATTTTAATTAATATTATCCCCTATATTCAACGAGTGGACAATTTCCTTTATTTCTCGATTACTTTTAATTTCTTCATATTCCTGTGCCCGTGACCAATTTACGCAAACACACACACGTGCACACAGCCACAGCTACTTCTCACGTAAACACCTTCATTCAACTAGCACAAATATACATTAAACAGTGTCTATAATGGACCAGACACATCAACTAAGGACATCAGTTAGCGCCCAAACTCATCATCAGGCCCATCCGTCTGCGCATAGACAGCCACATGCGTACCTCTCTCTACCCATGTATGATCCTGCAAATCCAATTGCATGGTTAGAAGTCTCATTCCTCCTCCTTGAGCGACAAAACATCACTGAAGAGGAAAAGTATCGGCCATCATCCAGCGCTTACCCATAAGTACCTTTATTCAGTTCAGGGAAGTGTTACTTAACGGGGAACAGGCTGATGTTTTAGACCGCCTGAATGAGGCTTTTCTCAATACATATAGTAGGTCCCAAATTGATGACCTGAAAGAGCTCCTGAATACTCAGGAAATGGGAGATAAGAGTCCTTCATCTTTTTTTGTCTCATTTGAAGGACCTTATCAGGGTAAAAGGTGCTCACATCGATCTTTTTAACCCTCTCCTCGCCGTAATCTTCATGACAGGAGTTTCCGAGGGTATTAGGCCATTAATCAAAAGCTCAACCCCACGAGCATTGATGAGATTGCTGCAGCCGCAGATAAATTGTATAAAAGTCCTTATGTGAATTGGGGCAACGGCCAAATTAACAAAGCTTCAATTTCGCAGGTTCGAGGCACGTCGAGCTTCTCTCACGAACGGGCCGAGCATTCAAGGGTTCCATCTTCCCTATCGAGAGACCTTGAGGCTTCCATACGGAGGATGGAAGCCAACATCTAGCAGTTAAAGCTGCAGAGTGAGCACGGGCACGAGCTTGGCGATCGAAGGCGATGGTCCCGCTCTGGTTCACGAGAGACCAACGAGGGCATCCCGATGCAAGAGGTGAGAGACAGCAAATTTTTTACCCTCATTCTTCCAACTTTTCTCACCATCTTCCACACCATCAGGGCCTATGCTGGTATCATCAAAGGTACGGGCACAACGCTATACTCTGTACACAGCCTTGTAGCCACAGCTATGCTTCTTCACATACTGCGCCAAGTAGACTCCTCCCGAAGCATAACTTTTCCCTTTCCTCTCATCCAACTCGGTGGTGCTGGTATCATAACAAATATGGTGCACAAGCCGCAAAATGTTTAAAGCCTTGCACATATTTACAACTAGTAACTCTACCTCCACCTAATCTCAACTCTCCACTCCTTGCACATCAATCTTCATCCCCAAACTCCTCTAATCTTCACTTTTCATCACCAAACTCTCTGAATCCTCAATCAAATCTTCATTCCTCAAATCCTCCAGTTTTCTCACTTCACCCAACTCAACCATTTTCTCCGAATCCTCAAACTTCAAATTCTGGCATTCCTCTCTCTCCAATCTCTCAATCACATCCTTTAAACTAACACCTCAAGGGATCAAAAACAATTATCAACAAACATCAAAAACAATTAACAACAAATTAGCGGGTCAACATCTACCACTTACATCTCGCCTCACTTCACTTATTCAAATAGGTACTCACTTTTCTATTTTGACCCACACTCAATCCTCACTTCATATCGCCATCATTTCATTCAGCACTCATACAGTGCTACGTTGTCAATTCTCTCGCACTCACATAGTGCTCTGACAACGCCATTAATTCGCTCGCACTCGCATAGTGCTCTGGCAACACGCCATTAATTCACTCGCACTCGCATAGTGCTCTGGCAATGCGCTATTAATTCTCGCGCTCACATAGTGCTCTGACAACACGTCATCAATCTTCTCACTCGCATAGTGCTCTGGCAACACGCCATAAATCCTCTCGCACTCACATAGTGCTTTGACCTCCTAATATCATCTTCCTCGCTGGAGGAACACCTTTCTCACCTTCGCCAAGTTTTTTCTCGTCTTTAGGAGTATGGTATCGTACTAAACACCCAAGTGCCTCTTTGGTGTCCCGCAACTCTCATTCTTGGGGCACCATGTCTCGAGTGCAGGGATTAGCCCATTCGAAGATAAATTTACCGCAATGTGAAACTTTTCTCGTCCTACATCACGCAAACAACTCAGGAGTTTCTGTGGCATGGTCAATTTCTACCCTTAGGGGCAGTTGGCTGAAATTAAGCCAACTGCCCCTAGAGTGCCTGCTAATTATAAAAACTTCGTGCCGAAGTAGATGACAACATGCTCCCATGTTTTCGTCAGTCGCGATTCAGCTCGCACTTCGTTACAACCAGTCTATGACGGACCCTTTCTCGTTATCTCCAGGAAGCCGAAATTCTTTGTCCTAAAGCTTGGCACCAAGCAAGATACTGTCTCTATCGACCGCCTAAAACCCGCTTATACCGATAATGTTCGTCTTGAACCCCAATCACCTCATTCTCCTCCTACTATACCCCTTTATGGTCCAGTAATCCCCCAAAACAACCTAAACCCCACCTTTATAACTACTGTCTCTCCAACTCCACCTTCCGTTTTGCTGCCTCCTCCTCCTTTGTTACAGGAACCATCGTCGGCAGAAGTGGTTAGTCAGAAGCAAATCTCTCCGCCACTGGTCACTCCGTCAGAGAACAACGGGACTCAAGACTCCCACATCCCGCTTGACGCCATCTCGCAAGGAACAAGCAAGCGGATCACCTTCGCTCCATCGACCTTCTCTCGTGCCAGTGCCTCGTTCAACGCTAATGACACTGTCACTGCCACAGCAAATGTGTCTCCTCGTACCCGCAGCCAAACCAATGACACTGTCACACGCTCCGGTCGCGTCGTCAGGAGGCCTCGTCGGTACTCGGACTTAACATCTCAAAATAGTAAAGAAGGTGGGGGGGGGGGGTAACCTTCTTAGGGAGGGGGGAGTGTTATAGCAATGCCTCTGGGCATTCCTATAATAAAAACCTCCTGGGAAACTTAAATATGTATATACATCGATTATTATGTAAAATTCATTATGCATTACTTTAACTTGTCAATTTAATCATTTTACTTTAACTTTATTAATTTAATCATATAAATATTTTACTTTAACTGTTAATTTAATTATTTTACTTAACTTTGTCTATTTAATCTTCCAAATTAATTTACTTCAACTTTTGTAAATCAAATCAATTTATGCTAAACTTAATAATTAATTAATTCATTTATTTTCTTGACAATTCAATTAACGTATACTGTTCCAAATATCATCTCTTAAATTTCACACACAAACAAACACACGTTCCCAGCTCGACCAAATAAGCACCCAAACCTTCCCACTTCACTCGCCGGTCTCGTCGTCTAAAGGTCTGTAACCATTCTTTCTACAATTATTCATTTACCCCCAAATAAATCATACCGAGTTAATTCCACTCACATTCTTTGCAAACGACAATACGAGAGTAAGTCCTAATTATTTTTACTTCTCCTTGCAGTCCCAATTCACAGTCCATTATAGATACTTTAAAATACTCTAAATTACTACACTATATTACTTACAACTCAATATTATTTACTATATCAAAGATACTCTATTATAGTCTATATTACTATATTATTTACTCTATCATTCACTCTATATTGTTTCACCATATTTACTTAACCTACTTATCTCTGTACATTCGTTGAATTTTATAAATATATTTATATAATTGTTTTTCTTAAAGCCCAAGTCTTTATTCCAAAATTTACTTCGCTGTCGCATTAGGCCTAAAGCTAACGGCAGACATCTTCGATCAAACAAAATTTATGCGTATGGTTTTCGAAACGCTATCTAGGCTGATTTATTAACCGAATATAAATCACATTGATAACCATACACTATAAGGGTACAACACATAGCAAAGACTATGGTTGTAGATGTCTGCTTCCCAGTTAAGGAGTTGGTTGAACAGAAAACAAAGGAATGGCTGTGATTTTATTACGTCAAGGAAAGGCACATTTAGGAAAAGGTCTGGGTCGGGTTGTGACTATGACTATAGTAGAAATGCATGGCCTTTATCTTGGCACAATAAAACTGGAACCTGTGCGTTTTATCATAATAAAAGACGCAGCTCAGTTCCGATTAGAGCTTGCAGTCAAGGATAGGCATCATCCCCGTATAGCGTAGCGAGAATATCATTGGGCTGTACCGAGGTGATCTCGTTGACGCTCACGGGAAAGAGAATGCCACTAAAGACACTTTCATTTTGCCCTAAATCTTGAACGGAGCTACTACCCCTACGAGGAAGCGCCGATCTCATAGAAAAATACAAAGAAAAATGAGGGAAACCACACTGCCAGAGACAGGTGACCTCCAATGACCAGAAAATAAAGTAGCGCTTGCGTAAAGCAAGCGCTACCCATTCAGCATGAATCTGTGAAGATACACCCCGACGAGATCCTGTTATACAAATCTGGTAAAAAGGTAAAAGGTCAAGCTTTGCTCAGCTATGTATCGAAGTACGCCGCACAGGATATCGTTCGTTTCAGGGAAGGTATCTGCGCACAAAGTGTTACAGAACCCAAGTAGTTCATCGCAAAAGTTCATTGAAGAGTTAACCCCTCTTGAAGTAGTCTCTTTATAGTATATGGTTATTAATAGATTTATTTTTGGTTAATAAATCAGCCTAAATGGCGTTTCGAAAACCATTACCATAACTTTTTTTGATGAAAGTAAAACTAAAGCGAAATAAATTTGAACTTCTGAACTCGGTTTTAAGAAAAACAATTAAACAAATATAAATATATTCATAGAATCAACGAATGCACAATGAGATAAGTTGGATTGGGTATACAATGTAAGATATGGTAAAATATGATTTAAAGTAACAAGATGTGAAGTGAAATGAAGTAAGTGAAATAAATATGAAATAATATGGTGACTATGATGGACTGTGAATTAGGGGCTTTATGCAGAGAATGGCGGGAGTCGAATAGGGCTGCAATATAAGAAGTAAATAGAATTAGGACTTACTCTCGTATGGCCGTTTGCAGAGAATTGTGAGGGGATGGATGTGGAATTAATTAAGTATGATTTGTTTGGATAGTAAATGACTAATTGTAGAAGGAATGATTACCGACCTTTATGCGGAGAATGGCGAGAGTCGAATGGGAAAGAATAGTGTTCCATTTGGTTGAGCTGAAAGCGTGTGTTTGTTTGTGTGTGTGTGTGTGTGTGTGTGTGTGTGTGTGTGTGTACAATTTTAAGAGATGTTGTTTGAATCAATAGTACGTTAAATGAATTCAGTTTTTCGTCACAAGATATTTGAATTATTGAAAGTTACATAAAATATTTGAATTGACAAGTTAAGTAAAATGAATAAATAAATTAATTATTAAGTTGTACATAAACTATGATTTAATTGACAAAAGTTAAGTAAAATAATTGAACGATTTAATTGACAAAGTAAAAGAACTGCATGATATGAATTTTATACATAATAATTGATAATATATATATTTAAGTTTCCCAGGAGGATTTTATTATAGGAATGGTCAAAGGGCATTGGTATATCTTTATTGGCAGGTATCGCCCAAGAAGGGGTGACGAAGGTGCTTCGAAACCGAAGTACTCAACCGACGAAATTCGCATTTTTTAAGGGGCCATCTGGCGACTGCCCACTTAGGCATAAGTCGCCGTAAACAAAAAGCCTAGTTCTAGGCTACTTTAAAAAATTCGAACAGGAAACAACAATATAAAGAAATAACAATAACAAAACAATAACAACAACAACTAAACCTAGTTAAATGAAAGGGAGAAGGTCGGCCTCTCTTAAATAGTCAACAAGTCCACCAGTCAATGTGCACGCACTCGTTCGAGTACAAAGGACAGGCGGTAGCGACCCCGCCCATCCCGGTACCGGGACAGGTAACGTGCACGAAGATTACCCAGACTGGGATATTCGACAAGAATGTGCCGAACAGTCCGGGGGACGACGCAGTCGTCGCAATAGGGCGCAGGTGAGCGCTCCCTCAAAGAGCGATGCGTCACACGAGTGTCTCCGATTCGGAGACGATAGAATGCGACCTGAAGCCGTCGCGGCATTGGGGGATAGGTCCATGGGAACAGTCGCGGCGCAATGGTACGCAACTTTAAGTTCCCTTCAACCGTCTCCCATCTTCATTGTCAAGCAGTCCGAAGAGCTGCCCGTATTCCTGCCATGTAGTCGGTGTGAGGAAGAGCGAAACGCTGGTCCGGTCGCAGAGTCCTCGCGGACTCTTTGGCGCCCTCATTCCCCGCAATTTCTACATGTCCAGGAACCCAGCAGAAGATAATCTCGACATCTGCCTGGCTCGGTAAAACCGTGGCGTCACGGATTTTGTAAACCAGGGGATGCGGAGATCCCTATGCCCCGAAAGCACTCAGGGCGCTTTGTGAGTCGCTATAGATCACAATCCGGTCTCCGAACCGGGTACGTCGCGTAAACTCCCGTACAGAGTGGAGTATTGCCACCAGCTCGGCCGTGAAGACAGACGCAGCGCATTGTAGAGCCCCGATGACTTCAAACAGAGGGAATATGGCGTGGAAGCCGACCCCCTCTTGGGACTTGGAGCCATCCGTATACACTGGCACGGTTCCAGCGTGATACGAGGTGTGCTCCAAAAAGGTTGAACGCAATACTCCCGGCGCCGTACAAGCTTTGGGAGCAGAGGCGTGGCGACAAATAGCCAAATTTGGTACCCTCCAGGGTGGCGTCCTGGGCAGAACCAGGGGCGCCACCGGCCCGAGAGCTATATCTAGCTATCGAAGGAGTTTCCTGGCCCTAAACCCCAAAAGCTTATGGTATGACTGGCGTCTCTCGGCGGCATAGGCACCGTCGAGATAAGCTGCCGATGCAGTGAAAGCTGTTGGCGACTGAGGGAGGCGCCTTGCTCGCGCGTACAGGTGAGTGATGCACTGCACGCGGCGCAGAGCGAGTGGCATCTACCCAGCATCTACCAACAGGCTCTCAATGGGGGAAGTGCGGAATGCACCGGTCGCAAGGCGGAGGACGGTGTGGTGGATCGAATCCACCTTCCGCAATAAACGCTCGGCTGCGGATGCATAAAACTCGCATCCGTAGTCGAGCTTCGAACGAACAAAGGATCGATATAAAAGTAGGGCAGTAGCCCTATCAGCGCTGAACGCCACGGAACGGAGAATATCCATGGCGCGGGTACAAGAGACCCTAAGGCTGCGAATATCTGCCTCCCAGATGAGGCTTCGTTCGGATACAAGACAAAGAAAGGGTACGACTCAACCACATCCAGGCTCTCCCCATTAAGAAACAAATCTGGGTCGGGGTGAAGCCGTGGATGGCGGCAGAAGTGCACCACCTTAGTCTTGGCCAAAGAAAACCGAAACCTGTACACTTCGGCATAGCGAGAGAAGCGGTTCAATGCCTGTTGGAGTCGACGCTCCAGAGTTGGCATCTGGGCCGCGCCAAAAGAGATCGAAAGGTCGTCCACGTAGAGCGTAGCGAGAACATCTTCCGGCAACACCGAGGTGATGTCGTTGATGCTCAGGGCAAAGAGTGTGACACTGAGGACACTTTCCTGCTCCTTTGGGCCGGAGAGAGCTCCCCCCACCCGTACGCGGAATTGACGATCTCGCAAAAATTCAGATGTAAACATTGGGAGGCGTCCCCTCACCCCCATCGTATGGAGAGTCTCCATGATACCGTATCTCCATGCAGTATCATAGGCCTTCTCCAGATCAAAAAAGACCGTGGCGTAGTGCTGTCTAAGGAAGAAAGCCTCGCAGACGGCATTTTCCAGTCGGAGCAGAGCATCCGATGTGGAGTCGAACTTGCGGAAGCCGCACTGTGCAGAAGACAGATGATCTCCGCTTTCCAGAAAAAAGGCTAATCTAACATTTACCAATTTCTCCATCAACTTGCACACGCAAGAGGTTAGAGAGATTGGGCGGAAACCGGTCGGAGTAGAGTGATCTCTCCCCGGTTTACGAAAGGCGAGCACAGTAGCGTTTCGCCAGGAATCTGGGAGAAGACCCTCCACCCAGATCCTGTTGAACAAATCTAACAGAAAGGCCATGCCTCGCTTACCCAGGTGTCGAAGCATGGCGTACGGGATATCGTCCGGACAATGGGCGGTGTCGGCGCACGAAGCGAGAGCGGAACGCAACTCGCTCCCAGTAAACCTGTCGTTGAAGGGTTCTCCGACGTGCATTGAATTCTGGCGAAGCAGCATCCAGGCTAGAGAACTCGGAAAAAGCGGTCACGAAGGATTCCGCTACGGGCGCGGGGTCCGAGATTGCGGTCCCATTCTCCTGGAGAACGGGAGGGGGGTCCTGCGAGAACTTGCCCCGAATCCTTTTGACTCACTTCCACACCTCAGCTAAAGGGGTCTTCCCGTTAAGTGAAGACACGTATGCCCGCCAAGAAGAGCGGCAGGCGTGCTTCGAAATATACCGGAACCTAGCCCTAGCCCTAGCCCGACGAAATTCAGCGACAGTGAAATCGTTCGGGTGGCGCTTATAGCGCATGTAGGCATAACGCTTCTGTTTGAGGGTCATCTCACACTCAACCGACCACCATGGGAGTGGTCGGCGTGCAAAACAGCCAGACGTCCTAGGAATAGTAGTCAGGCCCGCGGCGATGAGGTTGCCGGAGAACTCAACGGCCTCATCTACCGACCTAAACTCTTCGACTGAGATAGAGAATTCAGTCATTTCCTGAAATGCAGGCCACCGCGCCCGCTCCAAGCACCACCGAGGTGGGCTCTTAGGCGGCAGTTGCCCTGAAAATGTTATTTGAATGGGAAAGTGATCACTACGATGGAGGTCATCGACCAACCCCCAATAAAAAATCAGGCTGTGCATCCGAAGAGCACAAAGATGGGTCAAGGCAAGAAAATGAAGCGGTTCTCGGACAGTGATGCGAAAACTCATCCACGTTTAGGACACCCATCTCAAGCTCTTCGATCAGATCGGCAAGGACTTGTCCCCTAGGATTTATGGAGTAATCTTCCCAGAGAGGATACCTGCCGTTCAGATCTCCAAGCAAGAGATAGGGCCTCGGTAAACATGCCACGACGATGGAATGTACGCAGAAATGATAGTATATCTCCTATCCAGGTGCAGCTGCACAGCCACTGCCTGAAAGGAGGTATCTAAAGAGAAAGGAAGAACGGAGACATCATGCCGGGTGTAAACCGCGCATCCTCCAGCCCGGCCATCCCGCGGTGGCGGGGTCGCAAGACCCTTATACCCCGGGAGGGCGTGCATGGGGCACGCGCCTAGCATGGTCTCCTGCAAAAAGATTGCTAACGGGGAACGGGAAAAGACGAGCCTCCACAGCTCCTCCCAGTTGGCCCGGAGTCCACGGCAATTCCATTGAAGGAATATGCCCTCTAGGCCTAGCTCGGAGGAGACGCGGGGGCCCTCCTCGAATTGAAGACCCTCACGGGAATGGCCGTACGCTTCCCGGGGCCAGAACCCCGGGCGCTATCGCCTTCGAGGACTTATTGGGGGAGGTTGGGCTCGCCATGCGAGTCTTTTCCTCTCTCCGCCTCGAAACCTTAGGCGGGCGTTGCGGCTTCGGAGGCGGTGGGCCCTCTTTTCGAGGAACCACCGTCTCCGAGCCTCTCGCTCCAATACAAGGCGTAGGCAAAGGAGCCGAAGTTCCTTTGTTGCTGTCCTCCTTTCGGGAAACAGCTTTAGGAACCCCGGAAGATGGCCTAGCGACCATCTTCAGGGGTGTTGCCTCCTGTGAGTCTAACGACTCGGTGGAGGCGCGTGGCCGTTTCGCCTTACCGGAAACGGTAACGCTGGGGGAAGAGGGGGAGCACTAGTTTTAGGCGGGGCTGGGTGTGAACCCTTTTAACCGCCAGCTTTACCAAGGGAGCGTCTGGGTTGAGTAAAGCCCGCAGAAGGGCTCCGAATGGGCGCGGAAACAACCGTGCTCGTTGGCCTGGATAGGCCAGGAGCAGAGGGTGCCTTTCTAACTATTGAGGCATATGACGTCCCAGGCAGAGCCGGGCGCGCCAGGACCAAGTCCTTAGCCTCGCGGGATGAGAGTCGATCCTGGGCCTGAACGGCCAAGATTTCTTTCTCAAGGAGATATGCACCACATTGCTTCGAAGAAGCGGGGTGCGGCCTTGGAGCAATTTACACAGACTTCGGGTGACCCCGACTTTGCACGTCTACAAGAACGATTCGTATGGCCGAAGCGGTGACAGTAATAGCACCGCCGCGGCAGTGGCACGAATGCCTTCACGTGGTAGCGGTACCAACCGACACGCACCGACTCAGGGAGCTTGTCACAGTCGAACGTGACGAAGAGTGTAGGGGTGGGTCTCGAGGCCCCTCCGTTTTCTCATCACACGTTCGACCTTGACCGCCCCATGGTCGGCCAGCTCTAGGGTGATGTCCTCAATGGACTAGTCAACGAGTTCCCTCGCATAAACTACTCCTTTCACAAAGGTCATGGTAGAGTGCGACGTCACACTCACCGAGGTGCCATGAAGTGTCCGAAGAGCCCTTATCTTGGCCGCCTCGCGGGATTCGCCAGAAGACTCCCGTCCGAGAAACGGGTCACCTTCGGCTCTCTACCAATTGCATTAGCTAATCTTCCCCTCTGATGGATCATGCTGCCCTTGGACAACATGGTGTCATCAGTGGAGCGAATAACGAGGAAGCGTTTGAAGCCAGCGGGCTCGAAAACGCCAGGTAAATTCTGAAAGAGGGGCCCCGATGTCATCGAGGCTCCGCCCTGTGCACTTTTGGTCTTAGTCATAGTCAGGGGCTCTGCAACCGGGGGGGCAGAGGGGCCGGATGTGCCGGTCTTGGTCTGGTCGCTTGCCAAATTGGCAGCAGATACATCTGTGCCCACAGCCCCCGCGGATGGAGAGGAGCCCCGAGTTTTCTTAGTCTTTTTGGTCTTTTTCGTCCTTTTCTTTTTTGGAGAGGAGGGCGGGGAATGAACCCGCTTCTCAACGCCGCCGGTAGAAGCCCCTAGGCCAGATGGACCGGCCTCAGCCAGGTCCTTCTCCGAAATGGGGAAGGTCCTGGTGGTCGCAGGGGCACCGGTCAGAGGAGATCCCTCCCCTCCTTGTACTGCCTCAGAAACCCTAACCGTTTGAGCAGGATCTTGCATAGGGGCGGATTTGGGTTCGGTGTTTGGCGCCGAGCCCAGATTCCCCCCCATGGAAGGCCCTACCGTCTGAGGCTGGGTTTCCTCAAGGACCATGTCTATCACAGGAGGGGCCTCCAGTTGGCCATCCCCTCCCAGGACATCGCAGGTCCCCTTGGCAGCGTCAAGAGTCTTTTGTGGGGAGGCACAGGCCTTTACCCCGGCAAGGTTTAATATTCTTGCCAGCAGGTCTTTTGAGGGAAGCGACCGAAGGGGCCTGGCTTCCCTCTCCTCCCTAAGGGGGTTTGCCCTACCGAGCCGCTTACACGAGGAGCGGTCGGCAACGGGCTGCCTGCTGGCTTTCTTGGCAGTCCCCTTACAAAGAAAAGGAGGGACTGCCGCTGGAAATAGGGAGGTGCCCGAAAGCACCTCCAGAGAAGGGGGTGAGGGGGAGTCCCCTACACCCGTAAGCGTAGGAGAGGAGTCGGCCTCCTCTCCGGTAAAAGAAGTATGGAGGGTCCCCTGCGCAAGCACAAGGGAGGGGTACCTCCATTTTTTTGGTGGAGCTGCCCGAGGGCGGCTCCGTTGATGTTCAGGGGAAGTTGGGTTTTTTTTTTTTTATATTCATCATTGGGCATGGTGACCCTCTTTTTTACATGGTACGCAATAGCTCACCACCTCTCACAGTTGCCCGCACTGCAAGAGGTGCTTGCAGGCCCGGCGCCGCCATTTGGGACCACCCCTCCCGCCTGGTGGCCTGGCAGTCCATCGGCATGGCGGCTCCACCTTAGACACGGCGTAAAATTGATAGAATGTGAAGAGGAGAGGAAAAGGGGTGTGAGGAAGGTATGGGTGGGGATGAAGCAGGTTGTTAAAAAAAAACCCATCCCAAACCGGAGCTCAGGGGTTAGGGAACATTGTCCCCTCCCCCCTCAGCTCCGATCCTTGACGGTTGGCTTGAGAAGAAGGTCAGCATCTACCCTGTGAAATTAGAGGCTGACCAGAGAAAGTTGTGAAAAGGTTGTATGAAAAGCGACGAGGTAGGGGAGAAATACAGGCTATCTGAAGGAAGGAAGAGAGGCTAAGCTGGGGCCGGACGGAGCGCTGGATCCCGTCAGCATTCGTCCCCCTTACGGGGGACGAAATTCACAAACGGTGAAATCGTTCGGACGGCGACGTTGGCGCATATAAGCAAACAGCTCATCGGTAAGGGTCGTCTCACAATCTACGAGGAATTTGAAACCAGAGCCAGAACGATGCGATCATTAGAACTCAACGGCCTTACCAAGAGACCTAAACCCTTCGATTAAGAATTCAGGCATTTCTTTAAATGCGGGTCACCGTCTCGTTCCAAGCACAGCCAAGGTGATTTTTTTTGAGGGGCAGTATGGCAGCAAAATATATTTGAATAGGAAAGTGATTGGTATTATGAAGGTCGTCGAATCCCCCCTCTTCAATCCGAGTTTGCATATGGAGAGTACACAGACACATCAAGACAAAGAAACGAAGTTGTTCTAGGAGTGGTGTATTCTTTCTCGTTAATATAACCGATCTCTAACTCTTTGACCAATTCCACAAAGGTTTGGCCCCAGTAGTCCAAGAGAGTGCCAACCGTAGAGATTTCCGAAAAGGAAAGCTCTCGGCAAACGGATTACTATGCGGCGGGCGCTTTACCGAAACCAGTTGACAATGAAATAGAGAAAATACCATTCTTCCAGGTATGGCGTAGGGCAGGAGCATAGCAGTCGAGCATCCCGTGGTCTTACCCTCGTTTCGAGGGTCTTCGAAGTGGTCAAATAGGAGGCCCATGCAACTTTCTTTGGCGTTTCTTCATCCGCGTTGAGCAACTCGCTGGATGAGCGCGGCTTCTTCGTTTGGAGCGAAGCAGCCAGTGTTGGCGAAGAAGGGTTTACATCTTCCATGCAATCAACCGGGTCGGGGCGGCGGCACAAGTTGGGGATGGAAACCACAGAAGAATTCTTAATGGGCACGGGGATGACACGCAAATAGACCCCTTTTTTTATAACTTTAAGAGCCCGGGAAGTGTCTGGTAGCGGAAGCGACAGGGCAGTCCTTTTCGCACAAATATGAATCGCAATGCTTAGAGAAAGAAGGGTGATCCGTTACACACACTTGGCCTTGCATGAAACGTTCATCGTGTACGGCCTTAAAAGCAGTCAGCACATATTTGGAGTTGTCCCTCATTAGCACGTCTACAGGATATATGTTCCTCGATAATGGCAATGACTTCAAACAGTAGCAACAGCAGCCATCGACTCAGGGAGCCTATCTAGGTTAGTAAAGAAGAGGGCTAAGCTGGACCTACATATTCCTCGACAATTCGCTCCCTTTTCAGTAATATCAGCATGATAGCTCACCATTTCCTGGGCGTGCACAATTCCTTTTACAAAGTACATGTAGGGCGAGGTGCCATTGGCACTCTGGGAAGGGTTCGACACACCAAAGGATCTTGTCCGAGAAACGGGATACCTACCCTTAGTTCCCTACTAAAGCAGCTAGGCCCTTGGGTTGATGGAACGTCTCCTCGGACAACCACGAGTCGTGCGAATGCCTGGGGAAGCGTAAAACCGACGTGCTCGAAAATGCTCAACAGCCTCTCAATGCGCGCCCACCAAAGCAGCTTCGCTTTTTAGGGGAGGATGGCAGTTTTCCTCTCCCTACCCTCCCTTCATACTGAGCGAAACCTCCTCGGCCTGAATCACCCGAAAAAGTCCTTTTGCGAGAGCTCCCAGTGTAGCTCTCCCGACAACCGGGAAGGACATCTCATCGAGCGGGATCGTTTTAATCCTATTGTAAGGTCTCCTCTCATTTCAGAGGCTTTAATGTTGATATTCCCTCCTGAAGTACCAGGGATCCCATCTAGATCTCAGCGTTGGGGGCTTTGTTGGGTGGCGGCTCCCTTCTTCCGTCAATAAATATCCTTAGCGCCACCGCACCAGTCTCCATGAAGGGTTACTATTCTGAGTTCTAATAAACTTGTCAGGCCTCAATGGGGAGCTGGTATTCATGGTTCTCTTGAGGGATACCCCTAGGGTCTGAGCTCCCTCACCGCGGTCCAATGACCTCCTTCCACTCTTGGTCTAATGTTAGGTGAGGCCACCTCCGCACTAGAGGGATTCTCTTAGGGGCGGGTCCCAGAGAAATAATTTCCTCTCTGCTAAAAGAATTCGAGAGGTGGTAGTCTTCGTGGTAGAGAGGGCACGGTTTTAGAAGGGACGGGAGGGGCTCAAAATATTTTTGCTTTTGGGGTCTATCGAGGGGTGGAAAAGATACTGGGATGTAAAAGACTACACGAGAGCACCAGTTTCTTTTGGGGACTGGGGGCGGTAGGGCGAGCAGCTCCACCAGGTTTAGTTGTAGCAGGGCCATTACTAGTGTTGCACCATCCACCCCCTTGTTAAACAGGAAGATCCTTTACTGGTTGTGGTGGTAAGAGCCCATCCAAAGGTGTGTGCCTTGCCCATCCCCTATCGAACCAAAGGGAAACGAGGTTTCGCTCATCTGGCGACTGCCGACAAGGGGATACGTCGGAGTCTCTAGACAAAAAATGAGGGGACTCGCAATTCAATCAGGGCATGGCGGAGATCAAAATCCACCTAAGTGCAAGGTGACCCCCCCAACCCCCCCCCCAAAAAAAAACGAGCCCCAACCATGGGCTTCATTTCTCAATTCGAAAAAACATTAAGAAGCCTATCAAAAGTTAGGAGGGTGTTTTTTTTTTTTGGGGGGGGGGAGGCACCCTGTAATCCTCACCTCCTCTGTGGGGGTTAGGAACGGGAGGAAATACTCCAGATGAGTAGGTAGGTAGCGTCATTCGCCCCTTGCAACGGGAACGAGATCTCTCGACCGGATAATGAAAAACACATCGAGCGATGTTGTGATTGGCTATATGCATGGTTTGGACCACTTACCCCGTGGGAGGTCTTAGCGTATCTCCCATGGCCGGCCAAATCATTAACACTGCTATAAGTGTGGTGTCTCCACGGCTCGCTGGTATTAAATTCGTGGCTCGACGTCAGGAAACCAACGCCGTATCTACTAAGCTATAGCAGACTTTAAGTGCAGGAGCTGGGATGGTGTAATGGATAAATAGAAATGGTGAAAATATGAAAAGTGGATAAACAGAATAGTGAAAATTGTTAATGATAACATTGCGACACCTTTTTATAGTGGGGTTTAGACGCTTTTTTTTAAGGAATCCATCTGGCGAATGCCTACTCAGGCACAAGTCACCGTATGAGGGGGACGGGGGTGTTAGACCCGATTTGCAACGCCATCTATCAGTTGAAATCTCAATCACGGTTAGCAACAGCAAACGTCGCATAGATTCAAATCGGAACCTCATCTGTTAACGAATTGCACCCAATCTGGCCCAACTCCGCCCAATTTTTTGGTTTATTTAGTTGTTTTTTTTCCCGGACCTATGTTTTTTTACATTTTTATTTGTTCTTAATCTAGCCTAGTATTAAGCTGTAGCATGATTACGGCGACTGTTGCTCTCAAAGGCAGTGGCCAAATGGGCTCTTGGAGAAAGAAAAAAAAAGAACCCCAAACCCGCCCAACTTGGAAAGGGCGTTTCTTCCACTCAGCTATGCTCTAATCAAGAGTGCAAATAACAAATTCTTGTAAACTAAAAAATTCATAATACTGCAAAGGAAAAGGAGAACCAAGCTAATAGTTATGGGTTTTATTAATAAAAATTATTCAGCTAATCTTTATATATTTTTCTTAGATAAAAATAAAAGCAACAAAGTATGTTCCAATTTCCGAAATTAATGGGAGGCAAAATCTGTGAAATTCGTTTTAAGTTTATTTTAGTTTTGACCGAGTGAATTCCTAGCAATTCCCTTTTTTTATGGAAAAGTAGAGCAATTATCGATCCATCCGTATTAAACCCACTCCTTGCTGCTTTAGTTCCAGACAAGATTATACCCATTCAAACATATTATAAAGATGTAAATCTCTTACTATACCTACCAATATTAACATAATCTTCTCGTTACCTGGTGCGTAACGCCATCTTTCATCCATTATCGGAATTAAGGGGGCGTGGAAATGAAGACAAAAGATGATTGAAGAGGAAAATACGTAAAAAGCGACCGAGAATGGAAAAGATTAATATGGCAAATTCTCTTAATTAAAATGTTATAGCTGAAAGGTACGAGGTCAAAAAAACATTCGGAAAATTTGAACCGCAATAGGGGGGAAGGGGATTGGTTGCTGAAAATAAATACCCTCACCTCTACTAAGATCCGCATTTAAAAATACATTGCCATTGCTCAATTCCTGGCTACAGACAAGGGAACATTTTCGTAATTTAACCAATCATATTTTGAAAGAAATATGCAATGGTACTCCCAGATTCACATGTCAGTTAACATTTTTGGGAGTACCACCAGTCGTTAACGATCTTCGAAATAAGGTTAATCAATCCTTAGTCCAATCCCTGAAGTCAGTCAATTCTTAACCTAAATAAGGCCGATCCCTTATTCTGTCTAAAAGCTAAATTTAAATTAAATAATTTGGGAGTTTCCAAATGGAGGAGAGGAACAAAAGTTGAGACAAAATTGATATTATTTTAGAAGGGTGAAATTGGTCAATGGAGATAGCGATAGAAGGATCCAAGAAATATACCAACATAAAGCATCAACCACAAGAAAAAAACATCCTAAGAAAGTGAGGTCTCCTTTGACAACCATCCCGAACAAGCATGTTATATATGCCAGAAAAAAATAGAAACTAATTTCTAGGAGGGAAACGCAGAGAATCATCTTCAAACTTTCAGTACGATCAACTACCCTTTTCTATCAGTTACGAAAAATAAAACATAATTCCTGCCTTAAAGGAGGTTGGATTACCATACAATTCTACCATTCCAGAAACGCGGCATTTTTAACTTGAAGGTTTGCCAAGTTTTGGTCCACGAGTCATGCCACTGTACATAAATGAGAATTCTTTAATTTTTTTTGTCGTAGGAAATTCACTATACGACGTCTACCTGTCGCCAAGGCGAAGTGAGAACCCCCGCGCTTTATTTGGCACAAACTTCCAGGACAATAATTGCTACTTAAGTAGTCAATATATTAGAAAAGGTGAGTCTAAGGAATCCGATATGTCGGTGCTTGACTCTTAGCGACAAAGTGGTTTTGTAATCGTCAAACGAACGATAACCAAGTTACGACCAACCGACTTGATCGAAATTAAATCAAATTCCATCACTTCAATGTATACAAAGCTACCATAGTTCACCCTTAAGAGTTTAAGGCAATCGATATCCCAAAGGGGTTAGTGGAAACTATAAAAAAAAACGTAAATCCAAACAGTAGACCCCGCGAAAAATTTAGTAGACTCGTAAAAACGTGGTCGTTAGAAATAGAAATGAGTGGAATGTATATAGTTCCTAGTCATTAAAAAGAGGAGAGTAGCTGGGGGCACCCGGAGGGCCTCTTAAACCACTCTCCATTTCACCCGCTAAGGCGAACCCCATTACCTGTATAGAATAAGAGCAAGCAGCAATGAGGCACATGAGAATCTATTGAACGAAGTACCCCAATTGGTCAACGACCGCCATAAAAACCCTTGGAATGGTGGGCCGAGAAAGCTGAACCCCTACCAGGAAGCGAGATAAGAAGAGAACCGAATGCATTGGAGACGCCCTTCGGTAGGCTTGCCTCATGGACACTAAATTTGAAAGAGGAGGGAAATAACCACAGAGGTAGCAAATAGTAGTAGCAACTATTAAATTTCCTCACTCCGAATAATTATGGTCAATACACGCTACACCCCATATACTTCAAGTTTCTAAAGTACTCCTAGATTAACCAATGTCCGGCACTATATAAATATTATATAAAACCTTAACGATATAATGCTAAAAAAAATATATATGTAAATATATTTGTATATCTTATTACCATGAACTACACCCACGCACCATACTTGGTAGAGGAGTCATTTTCAATGCGGTAATCTCGTGCAAGAATGACATAAAACGAGGCTGTGAGCGTTGAAACATACACACAAGGATACACACTCCTCGGGCTTACACCAACTCGTGGATACAAGATAACTCGAATCCAACAACATGACCTTCAAAGACATGGGATAACACAGCAACAAGTACCTTTCTTGGCACATCACCGCCTTCATCCTGGGGCACGTTAAAACCCCACACATGGAATGTTAGGGAAAAACGAAACCCCGTGAGGTTGAAGAAAGTTACGTACGTTTCTGCCTTAAAATCCGAGTTACCTAGATTCAACTCCCATTAATAACAGTGTCCCAAAAACGAAATATTCATATTATATACACATTTTGTATACCTTTGATTTCT
Source organism: Ceratothoa steindachneri (assembly GCA_963969495.1). Lineage (NCBI taxonomy): Eukaryota > Metazoa > Arthropoda > Malacostraca > Isopoda > Cymothoidae > Ceratothoa > Ceratothoa steindachneri. The sequence goes on from OZ018332.1 coordinate 47,436,809, forward strand.
GCAAACTACTCCTTATTCACTTAATTCTACTCCTTTTTGCCTCTAACCACAAGATAAAAAATGGAGTTAGCCACCTTATTTCAACGAGGTGAAAGTGATAAAAATGGGAGCACGAGGAATGCACCTTGGACATTCTACGTAGCTCCTCAAGTTTTTACGAAACTGAAAATAAGAACAAAGACTCCAAGCAAAGGCAGGAGGCAAATTCGGAGTAGAGGTTACATTTGAGCTGATAATCACCATCCTGATTAATCGGTACAGGGTTGTTGCAGAAAGAAAAAGGGGGGTACACAGGAAACAAAAAAAAAATTTACTGGCTTTACAGATATCAATGACAATTTGGCCGGTATGACATGAAAAAAAAATCAAACCCTTAAGCTCTAACTGAACCTAATGATCGAAAGTCAAGTCAAAGGGCACTAATAGCATTACAGTAATCGTCTTCAATGGGAAAGCAAGTGACTAATTCAAATGATACAATTCACACTCAGATCTAAATAGCTCTAAATTTTCTTGAAGTTTAGTATGGTGTTTTCGAGCCCGCTGGCTTTAAAGCGGAAATCTGTTCTTGGATCACTCGCGATAAAAGGAATGTTCAACTTTGGATAAAATATAGAGTTTGCGGGGAGCATAGACTCCTCCTTAGAAGCCGGGAGGTAACGGGAGAGACAAGCAGGAAATTCCGTGTCTTTGGCAATGAATGAAGCGGGGTAGCGAAGCCACAGAAATGTTGATTAGGATTGACCATAGAATCCGACTTATACGGCGCACACTACCGTATAATGAATGCACTAGGCAATGTAGAATCCCAATGCAAGACGTCCTAGGAAGATGGGAACAGTCAGGAATCGATCCTGGGAACACTGGCTAGTGCATCACACCACAGCGAAATCAGCAGGCAGCCAAAATAAAATGAGTAGCAACAGGTAATTAGTTTTTAACTCAAAAATCACTGTGCTGCAGGTGTGTGCAAATAAGGGCTTTTCAAACAGCAGATTCATGTGGCCATTCTTACCTGTTTTTGTTTCTCCAAAAAGAAAAAAAAACAACAAAAAAAAACAAAAAGTTATCACTACACAGTTCTGAATGAATGTCTTGGATAAAAAATGCCCACAGTTTAAAGCCATCGTTACCAGTAAAAAATGAAATCTGCAAAAACTACATATTTTTAGGTCTTTTAAGAGAAAAATTTAAGTTTATATCAGTTATAAACGCCAATCTTGCGCATTAATGGCACTTGAACTCATATATAATAAACAACTATTTTTATATCTGTGTCTTTAAACACATCTGTTATAATATCTCTTACTTTTTCCCAAATTAAGCCATCTAGGCCACACCCAATGCGTGGCATGGCTACATTAGTAAGATTATTCTCAAGGGCGTGACGTTTGAGTGCTTGTAGGGAAGAACGAAGATTTACGTAGGTTGGTTTATGCCAGCATCGCTCCTGCAACAAGAGAACAAAATATGGGGGTGCACAGAGACCAAAAGACCATAGAAAAATAAAATTTTGGTTTATATTAATCGCCCTTAACCCAATACCCAGATCCAGACAAGAGGGTATACGGAGGTTTAGCTGAGTCGCATTGAAGATCATAAAGGCAAAATTTTGTCCTGTTGTCAAAGACTATGCCTTCATTGCCACCCAAAGCCAAACTTGCCATTTTAAGACAATTTAACACACTGAAAAGCGGCAGGGAAACTTTTTAGCACTAAGTGGCTTGGGATATGTAGCTTAAGGTGGCTTGATCTCCTATCATGGGGATTCTCACTCAAAGCAAAGTTGGCCCAGGACTTAAGTGCTGTAATTCCTAAAAGGCTTCTAAAACTTTAATCACTAATATGGTAGTGGTTCTTTAGTTAAATCATTTTACAGTGCATGAAAAAAATACATTATTGCAAGAAGGGGAGGTAATTAAAAGATTGCAAACCTCTGTGAGAAAGTGATAAATTGTTTTTAATACGAAAAGATAGTGACTGCAGACATGCAGGTGCTCAATGAGACAAGGCATAAGGATAGGAAAAGAAGATTGGAGATAGTAAAAATCTTAAATGGAGCTATATCAGAAAATGTCTGGCTGAGAAGAATACAAAAGCTTGTCCATTTTGAACCAGGAGTGGAGATGGAAAAAGAGAAGAGGAAAGAGTGACCCTGGATGAGTAGCAGTAAGAAAGGAAAAAGGCTGTAGGACATAAGGTTTTTATTAGTTACTCAGGTATGGCTTAGGCATCAGTGGACCAACACCAGCTCTTTTTTTTCTTGGAGTTTTACCAACTAATTTGTACTCTTTTTAGTAGCCTTTATTTCTCCGTAGAGACCTACAGCTTAATGTGGGATCCAAACTACAGTTGCCGCAGCATGTGGAAGCAACCATGTATTTAATCTAAATCTGGAGCACCATGCTGCAGCTAACCAGACCTGAGTGGCTTAACTTCTCTTAAATTAGAAACAGCATTTTCACTTGGTAATAATGTAGCCCACCATTGCCTTATGATATGTAATGTAAGGATGAGGCTCAGGAATTAGGGTGGTACTTTATAAAGATGGGCTATAGTAAGGAACAAGCATTGCCAATCCAAAGCCATAAACAGGAAACTAATGTAACATAACCTAAAAGATTTCACTAAATAAGGAAACAATGAAGGGAGGGAAGATAAATGAAGGAAAAGAGTAAACAAAGAACAGGAATAGTAAAAAAAGGGCAGATGATGACCAAACCTGATATAGTGAACCTCACTAATCATAATATAATTGAGGAAGGAGGGGGTATTTTGCAGTTTGAGGAACCCAGAATAAAAGGAATGTGGTTTAATTACAGCTTTCAGAGGTTTTTATGCTAAATGGTGTGTATGTTGAAAATAAATCTTTCAAATGTACCCTTGGTTTTATAGCATTTTCTATCAACTTTTCAAATACGCTTCATGAAAAGAGTACAGGCAGTCAATTTCAGGAAACCAAAATGAAATCAAGCGATAACAAGATGAACAACAAAAATATCTCAAGTCCATCATTTTGTGTAACCATGATGTTAAACAAAATGAAAACGATTAGTGATATGTGAAAAGCTAATCATTTTGTGCAATCCTACACACACCTGACCCCTCCCCCCTTAAAAACATTTAGTGATGATATAGAGGAAACTAGTCTTTAAAATGGGTGTTGCTATAAAAAAGCACATTCATCAGAGGAAATATTGGTGATAATATAAAAAGGACAGCTGAATCAGCAACTTTACTTTTCAAGACCAAGTTAGAATTCTTTGATATTTATTACCTACCATAACTTGCATATCATAAAAATAGCCTTGTATGATAGACTAAAATAACACACAAACAAACTAAAGAAATCTTGCCTTTGTGATGAGATAATAAACAAATTTGTCCCCTCGCTTTAACATAGCTGCATCTCCAACCCGCCGATTTTGACCTTGAAGTTCTGTAACACCACCAAACTTATTCTGCAAGAGGATAATTGAGAAAAAAAAAATTAATTCTCATTAGGATCTAGAGACTGGATCATATAGAATTTTTTTTTAAGAATCATCAGTGGTTATAAATCCTTAAAAAGTGAATTTCATTAAAACAGAAACAATGTCATTCCCTGTTACTATATTACATTCCCCATTACTAAGGATGCTTTAACTCAATAGATTATAACATTTTTTAAAATCATTAAAATTCTCTTTGTAGTCTTACTTTGAAAAGTACCGCTATGCCTTTGCCCATCTTGAGGTCTTGTGAAACACAGTGGGCAAGTGACACATCATCAGAACACCCAAAAAGGTCTCCTTTGATTTCACTCAAGCTGAATTTTTCACTTCGTACACCATTACCTTTATTCTTTTTAATCACACCATTGGCCTCCTATAAGAAGTTAGAGATGGGTAATTCAAGAGTTTGATCTCTATTATTATATTAAAACATTAAAACAAAAGACAAAGAGAGCATATCTGCAAGAAAATTACTAAGGCGCGGGTGATATTGACAATAGTAAACTAGACAAAATGTGGGAAAGATAAACAATGAAAGTAAACAAGCTGAGGTGCTAAAGACCATAGGGAAATTTATTCTTTTGATCTTACTGAGATTCTACAATGAAATGAAGTCTGAGTGCAGAGTAGAAGAGTTTGAGATTCAAAAGTACAAATGATTAATTTTTATGGTCTTTCTGCAACTAATAAAGCAAGTATAACAGAGAGATATACTAACTTGTATTATTATATGAAATTTCAATCAAGAGGAATAAAATGCCACCAGGGTTGATGCATAGCATCAGGAAATAAATGTGATTGTACTGATGTGTGAAATGAATGCAGATAATGGGCTAATAAGACACACTAAATTAATAATCACATTAAACAAATTAGATATATGCTGGCCTCAACCTGCTTTAAGATGACCTAAAAGTATGTATCATGTCAGTGAGTAAAATGTGAGGATTGCATAAAATTTGCAAAATGGTAAGTAGAAAAAAGTAATAAAAGAATGACCAATAACGATTGTATCATTAAGATGAGGGATCATATAATGGTATTTTGATGACATACATAACCATAAAATATTAAATACAATTTTACTATCAATACATTTCCTTTTTACCTAAATGGAGATTCATAGCATTCAAAAAATCTCAAGTTCCATTGGTAATCAACAATTACAACAAATAATTGCAGTCAAAGTTTTGAGGAACTCAAGAAAGAAGACTAATCTCGTACTTACATACTAGTTATCAACAATGATATGTCATCCTAGCTCAAGCACATCCTTGGCCAAATACAGAACTACTCACTCAAGTTATCAACAATATGTCATCCTTGGCCAAATACAGAAAGTTATCAACAATGATATGTAATCCTTGCTCAAATACAGAACTACACACCTTAGCTATCAACAATGATATATCATCCTTGCTCAAGCATTTCCTTGGCCAAATACAGAACTACTCACTCAAGTTATCAATAAATAATATGTCATCCTTCTTCAAGCACATCCTTGGCCAAATAAAAAACTTACTCAAGTTATCAACAATATGTCATTGTTGCTCAAGCACATCCAAGTGGCCAAATACAGAACTACTCTCTCAAGTTATCAACAATGTTATCAATGAGTAGAAATGCATGGTCTGTACATACACCATACCTTTTCACTATATTACAAATGGTTTTATGATGAATCTTGATCTTTTAGTGCAAATGAACTGATGAAAGTGGAGGAGACTTTTATATAGTGTAAGAGAGAGAAGGTTACCCACCCCTAGAACCCAAGTCTACCCATGGCGCCTGAGAAAGATGCACCTGCATGGCTAGACAGCCCCAAGCGAGACGCGGAAATTTCACATAACCCGTTTGGGCTACATTTCTTCCCTATCTTATCGCTTGATCACCGCCAGACCTACAACATCGGGGACCTCCGTGTGAGGCTGTGATGCCCACCGAGAATATCCCACCCCCCTGGCGTAGCAAGTCTAATTAGATCCCTGTCCCCCTTTAGGCAGCTCCAGTGACCCGCTTCCGCTGAGGCAGTATAAATACTTTGGGAAAAGCTTTGAGAAATTAGTACCATACAGCCCCATCTTGGATAGCAGCCATGTACAATATCATACGCCCTGCCCCGCATCCCAGCTATGAATGCAACACCTCTCTCTACCCCGACTCGCTCGTAGAATTATTTTTTAGGTCAACCACACTCAATTTTGATTATTTAACCCACACACTGGGATCTATATCCCAATTTCTGGCCTCACCCTAAAACATATAGCATAATTATTATATTTTCACCAAGATCTACATTTTTCATGGGTTTCATTTAACACAGTGCAAACAGTATTCAAATGGGAAGTAATTTATTTTCACTTCAATTACTTTATTAAATCTCAACAATTTCACTCGCAATAGGTATCAGTCCCTAGTCATTATCACTGGTCTAAAAAAATGACCACCAGGTTCCATGGCATATCTGGCTCAGTAATGGCTCATTTTGCTATATTTACACCAGTAAAAAGATTTCTTGTCTTGGGAAGAAATTTTGCACAATTAATAATACTCTCAGCCATTTTGTTGTAACATATTTAGTGATAAATTTCTTGAATCAGTCAAGCAAACTTATCACATAAGTAAACCCAATAACATGATTTATTCTCTTATACGAGGGGTGGTCAATAAGTTTTGCAATTCGAATATAAGGAAAAGTGGTTTATTATTTTTCAATATGACTACCCTCGACTTCAATGCACTTGCGCCACTTGTCCCTGAGGCTTCGAATTCCTGACAACCAGAAATATCCTGACTGCTGTTCAATTCACTCCTGGATGGCGAGCTGGACACCTTCATCATCTCCAAACCGGCGTCCACACAGTGCAGCCTTGAGCTAACGGAACAAAAAGCAGTCGCTAGGGGCCAGATCTGGACTGTAGGGGGGATGGTTGAGCTCCTTGAATCCGTACTCGCGCAAGGCAGCTTGTGCAACTCTGGCCTTGTGGACTTTGACGACATTGAAGTCGATCATGGAGCTTGAGGTTTCTAGGGACCCAACGGGCAGATACCTTGGTCATGGTTTCTTCAACCTTCACCCGTCAATTTTCAAGGATCATCCTCTACACATGGGCCACATTGTCCTCATTGGTCACGTCTGACGGGCGTGATCTGCAAGGGACTCACAACCACGGCGGAACTCCCTATTCCAGCGAGCAATAGTGCATAGGTAAGGGCGGTGTCGGTGTACACTGCAACCATGCGTTCATGGATCTCTTTTGCATTCTTGCCTTCCTTGGTCAAAAATTTGATCACCGCGCGGTGCTCAACCTTCTCCATTGTTGAAAAATTTGTGACTGACGATCTGCAATCAGCTACCGTTTCTTAAATAGACGAGGGAGGAGCGTGCAGCTGCAGGTCCTGACTTGTCATAACTTGTCCTGACACCCCAACAAACAGCCATCCCCCTTCCTCTGTTTTGCCCTACCGATTCGCAAAACTTATTGAATGCCCCTTGTAATTTGGGGACATATGGTAAACAACTAAGCCTGCAACCACCAAATATTACATAAAGTTGACACCCACAACCTGCTACAGTTTATTTGATCCTCATATTCTTCACCACTAAATGAACTGTCACTATTAGCACTCTATTCTATATCTAAATCACCTTGCATGGGTTCCAAGTCGCTGTTTTCAGAAGTATAAATGTCACTGAAAGACATCAGTATACATATATTTAAAAACAGCAAACTTCAGTACAATTGAGAAAAATTCAAATGTATTTCATGACTGGCTCTAAGAAGGGAGGATTTGAAACACTCTTGCACTACTAGTTAGCTTCACCCCTTTTATTACAGATCTATCCTTATAAACCTTCTGCATGATACACCCTCATTGGTAATGCTCATTAAATTCAAAGAAAAAATATTTCTCCAGCCACTTCCTCTTTCATTGCATTACTACTATAAACTCTTTAACATTCAGAACCACCTATCTTTATTCCTTCATTCAATCACTCCTCTCTCTATACAACCAAACTTTCTCACAATTTTTTTTTCTTGAATTTAAAGGAAAATACCAACAAAGGCAACTTCTACAGGAAGTACTATACAGTTGTAAGAAGAGATTTGTATAGTAGTGAAACATGAAGTGAAAAGTGTGAAAGCTATATAGTGACAGAACCTCTTGCAGGCATTGGGAGCAGGAGAGCACACAATTATCTAGATGTTAGGTGCAGCAGCATAGCTGCCCATATTATACTTGACATCCCCTTGTGTGTGAAAGAAAAAGGTGAGAAAAGGGAAGGAAGATGTGCAGAAGGCATAAAGTCTACCAAGAGTTTCAAACTATTAAGGGCACTGGAACAGAAGGGACTGCTGCTCCTTCAGGTGCCAGGTATAGCAGACTACAACAGAAACCCTTTTGCAAGGTCACACACATCAAATTAAACTTATCATTCACCTTATGCTGTAGGCTGTACTCAATCTCTCCCAGACACATAAGCTTCCTCATTCTCCTTTCAAAGTTCAAAACCTTTTAACATACAAAAGTACCCAACACTCTGCTCAGTCAAACCATACGCTCTAGTCTCATCTCTACACATGTGTAACATTTCACATAGCATTCTTTCAGCCAATCCCTTCGATGAGGACATATAGGTTATTGTCATGGGCTACACTCCATTTTCTCAACAATTCAAATAGTTCACCAAGAAACTGATCTATTAACATAAACATTTCTTAACACGTTCAATGTGATACAACTCACCAGTGGGTTATGCCGAAGTATTTCTTAGTGGAAACCAAAGAAAAAAAATTAATCCTTTTAATTGAAATACAGGTAACTGGCTATTGGATGGAATGAAAATTGGCAAGCAATTAAGGATCGTTTGGTTTTGAAACATTTTTTTAAAAAATTTATCGGCCACTTGGGGACTGCCTACAAGGGCATAAGTCAGCATAATTCTTTCAAAGCATAATTTTAAACTAGATTAAAAATAAGAAAAGAAGGAGACTGCAAAAGACCATTCATGGCCTACACTTGGCAGCTCCTGTAAATAGTAAGTTGCAAAAGGCATCCAAAACCAAAAAGAAGTTAACATGCTCGAGCATTGGGGGGAAGCAAGCCTCCCCTCCGGCATACAAAGATGTGACCTACAACAAAGTCAAATAAAAGTAGGAGGCCATATTCCACCCAATCCATATATACTGACACAGATCCAGCATGACACCAAGTGTGCTCCAAAACGATAAATGCAATACTCCCAATGCGGTGGAAGCTTTGGATGAGGAAATGTCAAAAGTGGTTCACTCCAGGGTGGCAACATGGACAGAGATGGAGGCGCTACTGACCCGAGAGCTACACTGAGCTCTCCAAATTCTCTTATACTAGAGCAACAAGCACATTGAGGACAGTATGCTAACCCCCTTTCATTGCAAAAGTCCTAAGGACACTAATTTTGTGGTGATTTTATGAATCTCAGATGCATGTCAAATTCAGAGTTGCCTTTTCAAACAAAATGTGTTAGGTTTTATTACTTATGAGAAAAATATTTGCTCCCTAAATGCGCAATATTGTTACTTGTGAGCCATTTCTGGACAGAATTGTAACTACTAGTGCCAAAAACATGGCTCAATCACAAACAAAAGCCCATTCATACTATGAGACATGGTCCCCAACAGTAGAAAGTTCTATAACAAGCAGGTACTGCAGACCTATATATTGAACAATTGTAACATTAAAATGAAGTTTTTGAACAAAAAAAAGCTCTTCACTGGTTAACCAAAAGGGGGTCCTTCTCCAGGACAAATCATGTTCGGACATGGTATATTTACCCCCCCCCCCTAAAAAAAATGCCTTTGCATTAGTTTGAGAAGTTCTTCCCATCCTTCATATTCATTGAACCTTGCACTATCTGATTACCATTTATTTAAGCTAATTACAAGATCAACTAAATGGGAAAGTTTAGTCTGATATAAAAGTGCAAAAGGTTATTAAATCATATATTTAGTCAAAATGAATGAATTCTACAAGAAAGGTATTATATACCTACTGCTAAGTTAAATGATAGTAGAGCATTATCAATGATGAAACTACTTACCTAAATCAGTGGGGGTTTTTGTTAAAAAATTACTTTACTTTCTTTTCAAAAAAATGTAAAAAAATTATTGACAACCTAATAATTATTTAAACTTGACATAACAATGAATATAATAATCAAAACAGTACTTACATAATGTTCCGCGATCTCACAATTCATTTTCCTTTTAGATAAAATTAGATAAGTTTCTGTAGCCATATTTAAATATAATATACACAATAAAGCTTTTAAAAGTTCTGAATTCAAACTCTGAACAGGAAATTTAACTACAACATTCAAGATTAAAAATCTAAAGTGAAAACAGAAATTACATGTTTAAAGATTTTCAATTTATCACAACTAAAAAAGAAAAATTTATTTCTGGATAACCTATTATTAAACATAATTTGTATAATAGACTAAAATAAGGTCAATTAATGAAAAATAAAAGCTTTGAGAAGGAACAAAATTTTTTATCTAGAAGTACAGGACGTTTTAGAGGATCATGCTCCATCCTTCAGCTGTACAAAGATTATTACCTTAACACATTCCTTATATAAAAAATGAGAACAAAAAAGAAAAAGAAAATGTCAAACAAGAGAAAGAGGAACACACACAAAATAAGAGATGTGCAATATTTATAAGGATTCAGATGAAATCTATCTGGGAGGTGATAAGTGACCTAACCAACGATTAAAATTCCCTTTTAACAGATTAAAGATTGAAATATTTCTTAGTAAAAAATGAATAGCTATACTTAAAATCAAATGGAATATTGTCACCTGTCTAAAACGTACAGATTAAACATAGCAGTAATTGACAAAATTAGATTTCATTTAGGGTTAAAAGGTAACTAAACTTGTTCCACACAAAGCAAACTTATCACCACATAATGATCTACCACAATTAATAATTATATATGGAAGGAAACTATTTTTAACATCTAGAACCATGTATATTTTAAGTTGCAATTGCTAGTGTCCAACCTTTATGAGGATTTTACCTGCAGAATAGCCTGAGATACCAAGTCTAATGAATTGTGTATACATGTCCTGGTCTATTGTGAGTCTGTGGGTATGTATGTATGTATGTATGTATGTATGGATGGATGAGGTTAGGTGTTCTGTTACTAATTTTTGCAGTGTTATATGAGGATGTTTGCCTGTTTGTGAAGTTGACTATGTTTAGGCTTCCTGCAGGTTTTGTTCCATGTGGTTAGAGTTGGTAGGTCTGCTAGTTTTACAGAATTTCTTTGTCTGATTTGTGGTTTAAAGTGTCCAGGGAGACTCACAGGTCTCAATTTGGTTGCCATTCAATCAGTGCTGAATGTTGAGTGATAGATTGTTAATATTTGTGCTATTTGGGGTTAATGGTTTTAATTTTAAAAAAGGGGAGTAAGGATGATCCATATAACTATAGACCAAGTCTAACTTAAATAGTAGGCAAATTACTTTGGGGAAAAAAATATAATTTTTCAATAGTGGTGTAGCTTGTTGATTGATAGTCAGCATGGATTCAGCTCGCAAGAACCTGGCCACAAGAGGAAGGCACTGGGCTCGCGCATACAGATGAGAAATGTACTGTGCACAGCGCAGAACAAATAGGATTTCCCCAGCATCGACAAGTAGGCATTCAATGGGGGAAAGTGTAGGAGGCACCGGTCACCAGGTGAAGGCCAGTGTGGTGGATTGAGTACACCTTTCCAGCACATGCTTGGGTCTGGATGCATAAATCTCGCATCCGGGAATGAACTTTGAGCAAACAAAGGATTGATAAAAAAGTAAGGCAGTAGGTCTATTAGCATCCCAGGCGCTGAAACGACAGAGCGAAGAATATCCATGGCGCAGGTGCAAGAGACCTTAAGGCATCAGTCAAATAAGGGACCGAGGAAATGGTACAAGTCCACAACTTCCAGGTGCACCCCATTTAGAAACAAGTCTAGGTCAAGGTGGAACCGTGGATGGTGGCAGAAGTACACCACCTTAGTCTTAGCCAAGGAAACCTGAACAAGAGACATGGTTCAATGCCTGTTGGAGTCAATGCTCCAGAGTTGGCATGTGAGAAACACCAAAAGAGATTGAAAGGTGGTCCACATAGAATGTAGAGAGAACATCTTCCAGCAGCACTGAGGTGATGCCGTTGATGCTCAGGGCATACAGTGTAACACTGAGGACACTTCCCTGCGAGACACCCTCTTTCTACCCCATTGGGCCGGAGAGGGCTCCCCCAACCTCTACGCGGAATCAACGATCTCGCAAATATTGAGATATAAACATTGGGAAGCATCTGTCTCCTCACTCCCATCATGTGGAGAGTCTCCATGATACCGTATCGTCATGCGGTATCATAGGCCTTCTCTAGATGAAAAAACAATGTGGCGTAGTGCTGTATATGAAGGAAGGCCTCGCAGACAGCATTTTCCAGTCAGGGCAGAGCATCTAACGTGGAGTGGAACTTGTGGAAGCTGCACTGTACAGAAGACAGATGGCCTCAAAGGGCTAATCTAACATTTACCAATATTTCCATCAACTTGCACAAACCGGAGGTTAGAGAGATTAGGCCGAAACTGGCTGGGGTAGAGTGATCTCTCCCTGGTTTGCAAAAAGTGAACACAGTAGCGATTCGCCAGGAGGATGCAATCTACCCAGATCCTGTTCAACAAATATAACAGAAAGGCTATGCCTCGGTCACCCAGGTGTCGAAGCATGATGTACGGGACATCGTCCAGACCAGGCGCGGTGTCGGGGCATGAAGAGAGTGTAGCACAACTCACTCAGAGTAAACCTGTCATTGAAGGGTTCTCCACCTCTGGAGGTAAAGTCCAGTCAGTAGCCTTCCGCGTCATCATGACACGCATTGAATGCTGGCAGAGCAACATCCCGGCTAGAGAATGCGGAGAAAGCGGTCAAGAAGGATTCCATCACAGAGGCTGGGTCCGAGATTGCGGTCCCATTTTCCTGCAGAATGGGACGGGGGTCCTGCTAGAACTTGCCTGAATCCTTTTGACTCGCTTCCACACCTCTGCTAGAGGGGTCTTCACATTAAGTGAAGACATGTATGCCCACACCAAGAGTGGCGGGCATGCTTCGAAATGTACCAGAACCTAGCCCTAGCCCAATGAAATTCGGCAACAGTAAACTCGTTTAGCCGGCACTTATTTCACATGTAGGCATAAGCTTTGTTTGAGGGCTGTCTCACACTTTGCTGACCACCACAGGAATGGTCGGTGTGCAAAACAGTCAGACATTCTAGAAATAGTAGTTAGGCCCATGGCGATGAAGTTGCTGGAGAAGAACTCATCGGCCTCATCTATCAGCCTAAACTCCTTGACTGAGACAGAGAAATCAGTTATTTCCTGAAATGCGGACCACAGAGCCCGTGCCCAGCAACACTGGGGTGGGCTCTCGGGCGGCAGCGGCCCAGAAAATGATATTTAAATGGGAAAGTGATCACTACCATCAAAGTCAAGGAGCCCCCCCCCACCCCCACCCCCCAAAAAAATCAGGCTGTGCATTCGGGAGAGCACAAAGATTGATCAAGTCAGGAAAATGAAGTGGTTCGCGGGCATGATTCATAAACTCATCCATGTTTAGGAAACCTAACTCCAGCTCATCAATCAGGTCAGCAAGGAATTGACCCCGGGGATTAATAGAGTAGTCTCCCCCGATGGGGATGTCTACTGTTCAGATCTCCGAGCAAGAGAAAGGGCCTCGGCAACAGTGTGGAAGTCCCCAGGGTCGAAGTCGGGTGACAGTGGAATATACACAGAAATAACAGTAACCTCCTATCCAGGTGCAACTGCACAGCTACTGCCTGAAAGGAGGTAACTAAAGCTTAGAGAAGAACAGAGACATCATGACGGGTATAAATTGCACATCCTCCCACATGGCCCCCATACCATGGTGGTGGAGTCGCAAAACCATTATACCCCGGGAGGGTGGGCAGGGGACACATGCCTAGCATGGTCTCCTGCAAAAAGATAGCTAATGGGGAACGGAATGAGCCTCTGCAACTCCTCTCAGTTGGAGCCTGCGGCAATTCCATTGAAGGAGTATGCCCTCCAGGCCTAGCTCAGAGGAGACGCCAGGGCCTTCTTCAAAGTGAAGACTATCACAGGAATGGCCATACGATTCCTGGAGGCAGAACTGCGCTGTTGGCCGGACAATGCGCTGTCGCCTTGGAGGACTTATCGGGGGAGGTTGGGATTGCCATGCAAGTCTTTTCCTACATCTGCCTCGAAACCTTAGGCGGTCAGGACAGCGGCCCCTCTTTTGAAGGATCCACTGTCTCAGTGTCACCCAGCCTACCACTGGGTGTGGGAGAAGGAGGCGAAGCTCCTTTAATGCTATCCTACTTTCAGGAGGGGGGGAGGATCAGCTTTAGGAACCCCGGAAGATGGCATCACGAAGCTCTTCAGAGGTGTTGCCTCTTGTGAGTCTAACGACTCAGTGGAAGTGCCTGAACCCTTTGATCCACCAGCTTTACCAGGGGAGTGCCCAGGCTGGTCAGAACCCAAAGAAGGGTTCTGAATGGGCGATGAAACGACCGTGATCATAGGACTGGAGGGGCCAGGAGCAGAGGGTGTCTTTCTCAACATTGAGTCATATGATGTCCCGGGTAGCTCCAGGACCAAGTCCTTAGCCTCACAAAATGAGAAGATCCTGAGCCTGAACAGCCAGGATTTCCTTGTCAAGGAGATACGCACTACATTGCTTTGAAGAAGCAGGGGGGTGGCTCTCTGCAATTAACACACTTAGCCACACATGAGTGCAGCCTTGGAGCAACTTACACAGACATCGGATAACCCCGACTTTGCACATCGACAGGAGCGATTATTATGGCTGAAGCGCCAGTGGCGCGAATGCCTTCACGCTGTAACGATACTAACAGTATGCACTCACTCAGGGAGCTTGTCACAGTCGAACGTGATGAAGAGTGTAGGGGTGGGTCTCGAGGCCCCTCCCTGTTTTCTCATCACACGTTCGACTTTGAATTCTTAATGGTCAGCCAGCTCTAAGATGATGTCCTCTATGGAGTAGTCCAAGAGTTCTCTCGCATAAACTACTCCTTTCACAAAGTTCATGGTAGAGTGTGGCGTCACACTCACAGGCGTGCCATTAAGTATCTGCAGGGCACTAATCATGGCTGCCTCGGAGGGATTCAACTCATTCACCAAAAGGCTCCCATCCAAGAAACGGGTCACCTTCGGCTCTCTATCAATCATACTAGTTGGTCCTCTCCCTCCTCTGAAGGATCATATTGCCCTTGGCCAACATGCTAACATCAGTGGAGTGAATAATGAAGAAACGCTTGAAGCCAGTGGGCTCGAAAATGCCAGGTAGCCTCTGAATGAGGGGCCCCCCTGACGTAATTGAGGCTCCGCTCTGCGCCGTTCTGGTCTTCATCTGGGACTCCCCACTGGGGGAGCAACGGGGCAGGACATGCTGATCTTGGTTTGATCGCTTACTGAAACTGCAGGGGGCCCATCCATCCCCGTGGAAGGAGCCCCCAGGCCAGATGAATAGGCATAGGCAAAATCCTTCTACTTGTACAGTCTGGGAGATCCAAGCCATTTGAGGAGGACTTTGCACAGGGGTGGACTCAGGTGTCTGAAGGGCACTAATCATGGCTGCCTAGGAGGGATTCAACGCACTTGCCAACAGGCTCCTCATCTGAGAAACAGGTCACCTTCGGCTCTCTACCAATCACACTAGCTAAAGCTCTCCTATGATGAATCATGTTGCCTTCAGTGGAGCGAATAACCATGAAGTGTTTGAAGCCAGCAGGCTCAAAAACGCTGGGTAGTCTCTGAATGAGGGGCCCTGCTGCTGGAAAGAGGGAGGCACCTGAGGGCACCTCCAGACAAGAGGGTGAGGGGGAGTCCCCTACACCCATAGGCAAAGGAGAAGAGTAAGCCTCCTCTCTGGTTAAAGAGATTTGGAGGGTCCCCTGCGAGAGCACAGAGGATAGGAGGACCTCCATTTTTTTCAGTGGAGCTGCCCGAATGCGGCTCCATCGATGGCGAGGGGGAAAGGGGAAGAATTTAATTTTGAGCTTTTACATCATCGGCATGGGGACCCTATTCTTTCTGCAGGAAGCAAACACTAATCACCCCTGGCAGTAACCCACTCTGCAAGGGGTGCGTACAGGGCTGGCAGAGTCAGGTGCTGCCATTTTAGGCCACCCCTCCCGCCTGGTGACCTGGCAGTTCCACTTTGGGCATGGCGTAAAAAGATAGATAGTGAAGTGAGAAGAAAAGGGGATGTGAGGAAGGTATGGGTGGGGATGAAGCAGGTTGTTAAAAACCTACCATCCCAAACCCGAGCTCAGGGGTTAGGGAACATTGTCCCCCACACCCCTTAGCCCCGATACAGGATAGTTTAGTTGGCTGAGCAGGTCAGCATCTACCCTGTGAAAATAGAGGCCGTCCAGAGAAAGTTGTGGGAGAGGTTGTAGAGGAAGTGAGGAAGTAGGGGAGAAACACAGGTTGTCTGAAAGAAGAAGAGGTTAAACTGGGGCTGGATGGTGCACTGAGTCCCATCAGCACAGCTGCCAGGAAGGCAGCCCTGGGTGAGGGAAGGCTAGCCGGCAACTACCCTGTGAAATTAGAGGCTGACCAGAGAGTTGTGGGAGAGGTTATAGGGAAAGTGAGTAAGTAGGATAGAAGTGCAGGCTGTTTGAAAGAAGAGGCTAAGCTGGGGCCTCATCAACACAGCAGCCAGGAAGGCAAATCGCCGCTGCCCCCCTTATAGGGAGATTTATCTAAACAGTACATAAAGGAATAGTAAAAAGATGAATCAATATCTTTGGTTGGTTACCCCTACATGATAATGACTACACAGCAGAACTGCTCTGGTGTAAATTCAATGGGAAAATAGGAAATTTCTTGGTGCTAAATGCAGTGAATAGGGGTGCATTAGAAGAATACAAAAACATTTCTATAAAAAGCACTCAGGTGTAGACATTACAATCTCTTTAAGAAGGTTTACAGGATATTTATCGAGGTCATGAATAAGCCATGGTTAGAGATTGGGATATTTGATTTTTTTTTAAGTTCATCTGGTGACTGCCTACTCGGGCATTAGTCGCTGTACTAAAAACTGGCTAGTACTAGGCTACTTTAAAATACCCCAATACTAAAAATAAAAAAGGAGGAAAAGGCAATGAGCAGGAAGCAAGCTCCTGCATCGGGGGAGGTCTACCCGGCACAGGAACATGTGACCTATAAAGAAAACAAAAAAAAATAGTTATATAGAAGGGAGAAGGCTGACCTCCCCCCAAAAGACTACAAGTCCACCAGTCAATGTGCACGCACTTATCCTGAGTACAAGGGACAGACGGTAGTGACCCCCGCCCATCCTGGTACTGGGACAGGTAACGTGCACGAAGATCACCCAGACTGCCACATTCGATAAGAATGTGCCGAACAGTCTGAGGGATGATGCAGTCTAACGCTCCATCACATGAGTGTGCCCGATTAGGAGATGACAGAAGGCAACCTGAAGCTGTTGCAGCATTAGGGGATAGGTCAATGGGAACAGTCGCGGTGCAATAGCACGCAACTTTAAGTTCCCCTGGACCGTCTTCCATCTTCTTTGCAAAGCAGTCCGAAGAGTCGCCCGTATTCTTGCCATGTAGTCTGTGCGTGGAAGAGCAAAACACTGGTCTGGTCTTGGGGACACTTTGGCATGCTCATTCTCAAAAATTCCTACATGTCTAGGAACCCAGCAGAAGATAATCTCAATATCCACCCGGCTCATGTGGCATCACAGATATCGCGAACCAGAGAGTGCAGAGATTCCAAAGCCCCCAAAGCACTTAGGATGCTCTGTGAGTTGCTATAAATCACGATCTGGTGTCCGAACTGGGCGCCATGTAATCTCCTGTACCGAGTGGTGTATGACGACCAACTCAGCCATGAAGACAGATACACTGCCCGGTAGAGCCCCGCTGACTTTAAACAGAGGGGATACGGCGTGGAAACTGACCCCCTCTTCGGACTTGGCGCCATCCATATACACTGGCATGGTTCCAGCGTGACACAAGATGTGCTCAAAAAAGGCCGAACAATACTCCCAGTGCTGAACAAGCTTTGGGAGCAGAGGTGTGGCAACAAATAGCCAATGGAAGTACCCTCTAGGGTGACATTCTGGGCAGAACCAGTGACGCCACCAGTCTGAGAGCTATATCTAGCTCTAGAAGGAGTTTCCTAGCCCTAAGCCCAAAGGGGTTTAGCACTTGCATCACTCAGTGGCATAGGCACTGTCGAGATCAGCTGTGTATGGTTTGAGAGCCGTTGGCGACAAAGGAAAACGATGCGCTCGTACGTACAGGTGAGTAATGCACTGTGCACAGCGCATATATAATGGCATCTCTCCAGCATCGCCAAGCAATAGACGCTCGGCTGCAGATGCATAAAACTCACATCCGAAGTCAAGCTTCAAACAGACAAAGTATCGATAAAAAAAATAAGGCAGTAGTCCTATCAGCACCACAAGCGCTGAACAGAGAATATCCCTAAGGCTGTGAATATGAGCATCCCAGGTGAGGCGTTGGTCAAATACAAGACCAAGGAAACGGTGTGATTCAACCACTTCCAGCCATACCCGATTAAGAAACAAGTCTGGGTCTGGGTCGAGCTGTGGGTGGCGGCAGAAGTGCACCACCTTAATCTTGGCCAAGGGAAACTGAAACCTGTGCGCTTCAGCATAGAGAGAGATGCGGATCAATGCCTATTTGAGTCGATGCTCCAGAGTTGTCATCTGGGCCGCGCCAAAAGAGAACGAAAGGTTGTCCACGTAGAGCATAGCGAGAACATCTTCCGGCAGCACCAAGGTGATGCTGTTGATGCTCAGGGCAAAGAGTGTGACACTGAGGACACCCTCTTCCTGCTCCTTTGGGCCAGAGAGGGCTACTTTAAAATACCCCAATACTAAAAATAAAAAAGGATGGAAACTAGCCAGAGTAGTGATCTCTCCCCAGTTTGCGAAAGGTGAGCACAGTAGCGATTCGCCAGGAATCCGGGAGAAAAACTCAATGCCCTCATCTACCGACCTAAACTTCTCAACTGAGATAGGGAATTCAGTCATTTCCTGAAATGCAGGCCACTGCGCCAAGCGCCACCGAGGTGGGCTCTCAGGCAGCAACCACCCTGAAAATGATATTTGAATGGGAAAGTGATCACTACCATGGAGGTCATCGACCACCCCCCAATCAAGATCAGGCTGTGCATCAGGAGAGCACCAAGATAGATCCAGGCAAGAAAATGAAGCAGTTATCGGGCAGTGATGTGTAAACTCATCCACATTTAGGACAAATATCTCAAGCTCTTCGATCAGATTGGCAAGGACTTGTCCCCTTGGATTTAGTGAGCAGTCTCTCCAGAGAGGATGTCTGCCATTCAGATATCCAAGCAAGAGAAAGGGCCTCTGCAACCGTGCTATGGCACGGCGGAAGTCACCCGCATCAAAGTCAGCTGACAGTGGAATGTACGCAGAAATAACAGTATAGCTCCTATCCAGGTGAAGCTGCACAGCCACTGCCTGAAAGGAGGTATCTAAAGTGAGAAGAAGAACGGAGACATCATGCCGGGTGTAAACTGTGCATCCTCCATCTTGTGGTGGTGGGGTCGCAAAACCCTTATACCCTGGGAGGGCGGGCAGAGGGCACACACCTAGCATGGTCTCCTGCAGAAAAAAGGCTAACGGGGAATGGGCCGAGATGAGCCTCCGCAGCTCCTCCCAGTTGGCCCTGAATCCACGGCAATTCCATTGAAGGAATATGCCCTCCAGGCCTAGCTTGGAGGAGATGCGGGGGCTTTCTTCAAACAGAAGACCTTCACAGGAATGGCCGTATGCTTCCCGGAGGCAGAACCCCGGGCGCTGTTGCCTTTGAGGACTTATTGGGGGAGGTTGGGCTCGCCATGCAAGTCTTTTCTTCCCTCTACCTAGAAACCTTAGGTGGGCATTGCAGCTTCAGAGGCGGTGGCAGGGGGGCAGCCCTCTTTTCAAGGATCCACCATCTCTGAGTCACCCAACCCACCACTAGGCGTGGGCGAAGGAGCAAGTTCCTTCTCCGAGATGGAGAAGGTCCTGGCAGTCGCAGGGGCACCAGTCGGAGGAGATCCCTCCTCTCCTTGTACTGCCGTGGAAACTCTAACCGTTTGAGGAGGACCTTGCATAGGGTTGGACTCGAGTTCAGTGCTTGGCACTGAGCCCGGATTCGCTCCGATGCAAGGCCCTACTGTCTGAGGCTGGGTTGCCTCAAGGACCATGTCTATCTCAGGGGGGGCCTCAAGTTGGTTATCCCCCCTCTAGGACATCACAGGTCCCATTGCCAGCGCTGTCACAAGTCAAGTCTGGGGAGGCACAGGCCTTGACCCAGGCAAGGTTCAATATTCTTGACAGCAGGTCTTTTGAGGGAAGCGACCAAAGGGGCCTGGCTTCCCTCTCCCCCCCTAAGGGGGTTTGCCCTACCAAGCTGCTTCAATGGGGAGCGGTCGGCTATAGGCTGCCTGCTGGCTTTCTTGGCAGTCCCCTTGGAAAGTAACAGGGGGACTTCTGCTGAAAAGAGGGAGGTGCCAGAAGGGGGGGAGGGGGGTCCCCTACACCCGTAGGCAAGGAGAGGAGTAAGCCTCCTCTCTGGTTAGAGAAATTTGGGGCGTCCCCTGCGCAAGCACAGGGGGGGGCAAGCGCAGGGGAGGGGAACCTCCATTTTTCCTGTGGAGCTGCCAGAAGGTGGCTCGTTGATTGAGAGGGGGAAAGGGGAACGTTTTTTAAAAAATTTCCATCATTGGGCATGGGGACAAATATTTTCTCACAGGATGCACACGCTCATCACCCCTCGCAGTAGCCCACCCTGCAAGGGGTACATGCAGGCCTGGCAGAGCCAGGTGCCGCCATTTAAGACCACCCCTCCCGCCTGGTGACCTGGCAGTCCTTCAGCATGGTGGCTCCACCTTGGCCTGGGGTAAAATTGATAAAGTGTGAAGAGAGAAGGAAAAGGTATGTGAAGAAGGTATGGGTGGGGATGAAGCAGGTTGTTAAAAACCCACCATCCCAAACCGGAGCTCAGGGGTTAGGCAACATTGTCCCCTCTACCCCGATCCGGGATAGTTGGCTGTGAAGGTGAAAATAGAGGCTGTAGGGGAAGTGAGGAAGTAGGGGAAAAATACAGGCTGTCTGAAACAAGGAGAAGAGGCTAAGCTGGGGCGCTGAGTCCCGTCAGCATAGCGGCCAGGATGGCAAATTGCCGCATCCCTTACTAGGTGGGATATTTGATATTGGTCCCAACTTGATATAATGGTCCTAAGTCAAATTTGATATTTTGTTATCATATTAGAGGAAGAAAAATGGGTAGGGTCTCTGCCACAATTGCTCTACAACTTATTTCCATGCTCAATTCAATATAACATTTTTCTTAATATATTTCAATTAAAAATGCATAGTTAAAATATGTTATTCACTACATATTTTAATAAAGACAAAGTTCATAGCAGCCAAATAAATTTCACATCTTTTGCACTGAAAAATTGTAGTCTCTTAATCTTAAACACATGTGGCATCTTGATTTCTCAGTTTAGTATAGTGAAGTATTTCCCTGTGTGTTAGGTGTGAGCCTAATTCTTTGGAAGTTCTTTAAGGTATTTGAATAATGATTGTGCCATATTATAATTCTTAAGAATGCATTGTGTATTACCATTGTTATTAACATGTCTTCAATATGATAGAACATAATTTTAATCAAGACCATGATCAGTGGCAACTCTTATGTTGTAGCAAAAACTACTTGGCTAGAGCCAACAATTTCTTTATAAAGCAAATTTTTATCCTCTACAAAGAATGATCACGGTGATATAAAATATACCTAATGCCCACAATGCTGGTTCAGACAATGAAATTCATGAATAATTCAACAAAGTATCAAATTGAAGCAAGCAATTAATTAATTTAACCATAATTGGGTCTAGGTTTGGTAGAGATGCCTTGGTTGTTTAGGTTCAAATGTCTTGATTAGTACAGAATTAATGATTTACACATGATAGAATTTGTTTTTTTCTATATATATTGTTGATTCATCATATTTTCCAACCCTAAAATCTCAATTATCCCATGATCATAAGAAAAGAAAATATTAATTTTGGGGGGTTGTGAGAATAGTAAAATGACTGATTACAATGGAAATAATTGACAAATTTGAAATGAAAAGACAGAAACATGGAAAAAACCTACATTTTATGCTGTAAATGAAATTTCCCTTAAAATATAATAATATTACAACCCATATAAGGTAAATGGGCAATTTAGTTACCAAAGTTTTTATTGAAAATTAATATTTTCTTATGCAATTTTACCTGCTCTAAGAAAATTACATTTTTCTTGGACTTTATCTTAAATACATAGGTAATTTCCAAGAAAAATAAATGTATTTTCATTAATATCTGGTAAAGTTGAAAGGAAAAATACTAATTCTACATTCAATACAGTAATCTAACTCACCAAGGATTAGGTATGAATATAATAACCTAACTATAAAAACTTGAGTGATAATTAAAATATGGTAATTATACAGATTAAGGTCTCTATCGCAATCAAAGGCACTTTGTTAAAAAAAAATTTAAATGCATAAATGATAAAAAAATATTAGATCTGTTCAAAATGTCACATGTTGCAAACCCTTTGGGGCCACATATTTTAGTTCCACTAAAAAATTAAAAGATTCATGCAAATTTTATTGTATTCAGACATTGCTTAGAGGTCCCCCACAAAGCAACAATTTTTCAAAAACAAACAAAGAAGAAAACAAAAAGTTAGCAAATATGAATATATTTCCTTTTGCATGCAGAGAAGTACAAATAGAATGACATTACTAAGAACTGAAACAAGACAAAAAAAACGGTTCCAAAAGGACCTCCTTGCTTTATTCAGAGTCCGATTGCTCAGGCTTCAGTAGGGCTGCCTTGGAGGTCATGGGGCACTCCCTCCTGTACTTGGTCACCACCTTCAGAAGGAATCACTTCTGAGGTTCTTGTTGGGTGATGGCAGCATTGAAGGTTGTCATCAGGGCCACTTCCCGTTCAGCAACGTTGTTGGCAACCTTCCCCTGGTCAATCGCCCTCTTCAGCTTGCAGAGAGGATCCCCCTCCCAACTTACGGGGCTCTTAGCCAAGAGTGTAGCCAGTTCCTCTCCTTGTCCTGGGAGCAGGACATCCAGCACCTTTCTCGACCAGGAACTGAAGCCTGAAAGAGGCTTGTTGGGATTGAAGGCCTTTCTGTCCAGATGTTTCAGTTCCTTCCCCTCGCTCTTCATGTTCTGGACCATGGAGGCCTTCTCTTCCTTTGTAACCCTTTTTTTTGAAGAGAGAGAGAGGCACCAATTCTTCTGACACATACCAGAGATGGCGTTTGAATGCCTTTAGGGCCACTTCAGCAACGTGCTTATTGCGGATTACTCTGCAAAGTTCCCTCACAGAGATCGTTGTAGGGAGCATGGGAAGGAACCATGGCCTCATTCCAGAGAATTGCGTAAATGAGGGTGATGAAGAGGGACACCTGTTCCATGGCTGAAGTTCATGAGAGGTCAGCCGAAACTGAGATCTGAAGAGGAAAATCTTGAGAGCGTAGATTCTCTTTGACATCCATCTCACTTGATGAAATGCTCTTGGTGCCCTCATCTTGAAAGTTGTCCCAATATCGCCTCCCAGGAAGATGTAGGAGAGAACCAAGAGCTCCTCGTAATCATTTCTTGCATGGCTTTCTTGTTTGATGGCACTCTTGAACTCACTCAAAGCTGTCTCCCTTGCATCAGACAGCTCGCCCATCAGGAGAGGAAGGAGGCTTTCTTCATCCATGGAGGATGTCCAAGATTTCTGGTTGAGGAAGTCCCACTGGTCCTGGAACCAGATGAAGAGAGGGACTTTAGGCCCACCAGATGTTCCATAACAGTGTTTGAAAATGTGTCCAAGGATCACTTCCAGGATGTGGTACCTGCACACAAACTAGAGGAGATTTCTTCCCAGACCCTCCTGAATCTCGATGCGGGTTCCTTCATTGAGACCTACGTGTCACCTTAGAGTAACTTACACAGATTTCAGGTAACCCTGACTTTGTGCATCTACAGGAGTGTATGGCCAAAGTGTGACAGTAGTAACTCTGTGGCAGTGGCTCAAATGCCTTCATGCAGTGGCGATACCAACTGGCATGCAGCGACTCGGGAAACTTGTCAGTGAAACATGATGAAGTGTAGGGGTGGGTCTCGAGGCCCCTCCCTATTTTCTCATCACACACCTTAACCGCCCAGCTCGGCCAGCTCTAAGGTGATGTCATCTAGGGAGTAGTCCACAAGTTCCCTAGCATAAACTACTCCTTTCACGAAGTCCAAGGTACAGTGCAGGTCACACTCACAGGCATGCCATCAAGTATACAAAGGGCAATCACTAATCATTTGCTAAAAGACTCTTATCCAAGAAATGGAGCACCTTCGGCTCTCTACCAATCACTAGCTAGAGCTCTCCTCTGATAGATCATGTTGCCCTTAGTCAACATGCTGCCATTAGTGGAGCAAATAACAAGGAAGCGTTTGAAGCTAGCAGGCTTGAAAATGCCAGGTAGCCTCTGAATGGGGGGGGCCACAATGTAATCGAGATCTGCTCTGCGTAGTTCTGATCTTCATCTGGGTCTTCCCACCTGGGGGAGGAACAGGCTAGATATGCCAATCTTGGTGTCGTAGGATGGCCCTCCTTTTCGATCACTCCACACCAGACACCACTTTTATGTAGGAGAATGCCCCTTTTTCATCTCTACACACAAACCGTTTTTGTATTGGTATTTTTTGTGGTCGTGATATACTTCTTTAATGAAGTAGGCTTTGTTCTAAGAGTGCTAATATTGTTATTTTAAAGAAGAGCCATTGGAAACACGTAAGGATATAGAGAAACGCACAATAATTCCTAAAATAAACTTATATTTTAAATATAATAATACACAATAATTACTTTAATTAGCTTGCCCCTCTAAAATTGGTTAAATTCACTACGCACTTCAATATACAAGATTTAGGCTTATTGACTCTACTGGAGTTTAAATCCTTAGGAATGTTATTGTTTCCACGATGCGTGCTGACCGGCCCGATGGAGGTGGCCAAGATCACGAGGTACTTTTGGCGAGGGTAGCAGATAGGGGTCCTCACGGTATTCAGGGAGGGGGTTCTTCAAGGATGAGAACAATCACGGTGCTTTAGGCGGCACCAAGGTAGGCGTGGTCTCTCTGGCGAGAGTAAGTAGAACTTGGTTCATAAACCAAGTTAACTTGGAGTTTGGTGTGACCACCGAGTAACGAGCTCGGGAAAAAGCTTTTCTCCTTCGTCAGAGAGGGTCTTCTTCAAGGGCGAGGATCGAGGTTTCTCTGGCGAGAATAAGTTAAACTTGAATAAGTTAACTTAAAGGTTGGTTTAATAACCAGGAACTTGCCCGAGGATGAGCTTCTTCTTAGTTCCAGCCTTCAAGGGCGAGGATAACGGAGGAGGGTTTCTCTGATGAGAATAAGTTGAACTTGGTTCCTCAACCAAGTTAACTTATGAGATTGGTGTGGTCCCCCGAGTAATGGGCTTGAGGGGGAGCCTTTTCCTTTTTTTATTAATTCCTCAAGGACAAACAATACCCCTGGAGTTTAAGATGCACCAGGATATGAGGAGTCTCTCTGACGAGAGTAAGTTGAACTTGAACAAGTTAACTTAACGTTCGGTTTGATAACCAGGGACTAGCTTGAGGATGAGCTGCTTCTTAGCCCCTTAAGGTAGGTAGCCCTGCCTCTCTTGCAGGGTACTTCTTGGTCTGGCAAGCCAAGTAATCTACCTATCCAGTCTCCATAGCCCGATCTTAATCCGGGCACTTCATCACCTGGAGACTGACGTATTCTACCTCGATTTTCCTCAAGGTTTCTTATTTATACCTCATCACCCCACTGGAGGAGGGGTAAGAGGGGGGGGGAGGCTTGAGGACGGGCCCAGAAGGGTTTTTATTCCAAACGGTTTTTCTCACCAAGTCTTACATCAGCTCCTCGTTAGTCTTCGAGCTTGGGAGAAACACGTCTCCAATTTCTTACTTGAGGTGACATTGAATCTCACTCTCGTAGGAGAGATCTTTAGGCCTTTCATAGCAACGAGTGGTACGGCGCTGTGGTTATGCACTTGACCCGAGTTGCCTGGCCGGATGCTCTTGCAGTTAATGTCTCAAGTTAGCTCATATCTCTGCTTTAATTGACCCAGTTGTTGTTTATCTGACATATATTTAGCCTAATTTCCCTGAATACAATATTCATATTTTGCCCAGCGATTAACTGCTTAATCATTGTTTTATATTCGTGATCTACTCTCTTCTTCTCTACCTTCTATCTGACAGCCTGTTTGTTACCCTATTTCCTCATTTTCCCTACAATCTCTCCCGCAACTTTCTCTGGTCGGCCTCTAATTTCACAAGGTAGACTCCAACCAGCTTCCTCTCACCTAACTATCTTGGATCGTGGCTGAGGGTGGAGGGGGACAACGTAACCTTTTCCCTGAACTCCAGCTTGTGATGGTGGATTTTTAACAACCTGCTTAATCCCCCACCCCTTTCTGCTTGCACAGGGGCCCCTCCAAAATTCTTGTACGAGAGAAGAGGTTACTCTCCTTTGTCCTATAACTGTGAGACTTCCCCAACTAGGTTACATTTTCTTTTAAACCTAAATTATATCTGAATATTTAAGCTATTCTTGATGGTAATCATTTCTTTAATTTTTCTTTCTCTCACTTTCCATAGTTTATATAATTCATTCTTTTTGCCTTCTTGGTCTAACTCCTCAAATAGAAATTGACTATTTTATTACAATTATCATTTTCTTCATTTTTTATTATTTTTATAATTCTTCTTATAAGGGCTGTTCCAATAACTTGGACAAATTTTAAATGTGAGTTAAGTTTAAGCACCTAATGATTTTTTTCTTTTTCTTTCAGATTTAACAACTTCAGTCTTTGGCAATTTCAACCATGGAAAGATTAACAATCACACAATGTGTTAAAGTTATCGAAGCCTATTACGAAAATGGACGTTCAAACAGAAACACATTTCAACACTTTGCGATTTTTTTGGTCAACATAATCGACCAACCAAGAGTGCAATTGGGATAATTGTTCGTAAATTCAAACAAATGGGACCGGTGGCAGATATGAAAATGCCATTGCGTGCTCGTTTAAGCCATTCAGCTGAAAACATTGCTGCAGTATGCAAGAATGTGGCCAAAGATCCAGACACCTCTATTCATCATCGCACACAGGAATTGAACCTCTCCACAACATTACATCAAATTTTGACAAAAGATTTGTCTCTACACACTTACAAAATTCAATTGACACAAGAACTGAAGACTGCTGACCATTTGAAGCGCTGTACATTCGTCAATAACCAGAATTGTCGCATTTGGGCTGATGAAAATCCCATGAAGATTATTGAAAAGCCACTGCATCCACAAAAGGTCAGTATTTGGTGTGCAATTTTTGTTAGCAGAATCATTGGGCCATATTTCTTCGAAAATGATGCCGGGAATTCTGTTACGGTGACAAGCGAGCGATACCGTGCCATGATAACCAACTTTTTATGACCTGAACTGAATTATATGGATGTTCAAGATTTCTGGTTTCAACAGGACAGTGCCACATGCCACACAGCCAATGCAACAATGGCTTTATTGAATGAGAAGTTCTCAGGTCGCATCATCTCTCGAAACAGGGAGGTCAATTGGCCACCACGATCGTGTGACTTGACGCCTTTAGATTTCTTCCTTTGGGGTCATCTCAAAAGTAAGGTCTATGCCAACAAGCCAACAACAATTCAACAGCTGAAAGATGAGATAATAAGGCATATCGAGGAGCAACTATGCAGAGACCATAAAAAAATTTTACCATCGAGTGGATGTGTGCCGCCAAAGCCTTGGCAGACATTTAGGCGATGTTATTTTTCATACATAATTGCCATGACTCAAATAACATGATTCAATAGTGAAATCAATAAATTTTCACCAATAACACTGTTTTATTTACTGCTAACTACGATCCATCTTAATGGAACACCCTTTATAATCTGTTTCGGTCCATCAATATCAAAGTATTTGTTTTTGCTTTGAATAATAATATTGAGGCTGATGTATTATATATTTTTTCTTCTTTTATATCTTTCTTATACTTTCTCTCTCTCTATATATAGGCCATTTTTTTTCCTCAATTTCATTTTTCCATTGTTCCTTATCCCATTATCTTAATTTTATTCTTAACTCATTTTTATTAATTTTGATTAATGAATTATAATATATCTTTAATTCTTTCAAATAATTATTCATAAATTTTGACCACTTATTTTTCTTGCCTTTATAATCTAAATAGACCTCTTTTAGTAAATCATTGTTTCTTTCATAATATATAGGTACACCTAACATAATTCATTTTGCCACTCATTATTCTTTATTTCATCATGGAAGCTCCTATCTCTGATCTTAATTTGGGGTGTAACTAGTTGCTCCTAATATTTTGCTATAAACTGCATTTTCCAACCTTTGTAGCTTATTTATATCTGTTTCTGTGAGATCTATAAAATTTGTACCATACAGTACTGCTGGTAATGCTATATTTTTTCCAAAAGGTTTTCCCAATCATTACCTTGTTACAGCTTTTGCTATAATTGAATAAGTTAAGTTTGCTAGTTTTGAGCTTTTTATAGCATTTCCTCTTTTTTGGCTTTTGAAACAGTTCTTTTTATTGTCTATTAATATACCTAATTTAATCTTCTTTACTACTCTGATTCCTGCTAATTCATCTGGAGGCATTAATAATTAAAATGTTACTCTTCTTTATTTATATATAGTCCTAATATTTTACTGGTTTTTATTAATATTGTTATATTCTTTATTATATTCTTTTTTGACATAGCTAAAATTAGGCCATCATCTGCATATAATAGTGCATTAAAAGTAAATTTATCATTAGTGAAAAATTGTCCTGCATCTTTTTAATAATAATAATATATGTAATTAATTTAAATAGAGTTGTGAAACCTGTACATCCTTGTTTTATTGCACTTGTGACTTCAATTTCTATTTGAGCATCATTCATTTTTATATAGGTTTTATCATTCTTATAGAGGTTAGCTACATTCTTTATTATATAAGGATCTATTTTATACTCTATCATAGCTTCAATTAATTTTTTCTCTTTTAATAGAGTCATAAGCTTTACTGTAATCTATAGATATAATATAAAGGGACTTTTTTAATCTTGATGCTTCATCAATACAATATCTCAAGATAAACAGATTATCCTCTATCCCTTTTTCGGTAAAACCTGCTTGATTATCTAGTGTTTCATCATTTTTACATAAATGATCTTCTATTTTATCTTTTATTACTGACAAATATTTTATATGAGATATTGTTCAGTGAAATTGGTCTAAGTTCTTTTACACTTGGTTTATTAGTCTTTGGTATCATTCTAGTTACTGATTCTTTCCAGCTCTGTGGCTTCTCCTCATTTATCATGTCTATAACATAACATAATTTCACAGATGACAAAAGCCACAAAGGCCTATCAAAGATCATCTGCATCTGTCAAAACTCACCCACAAAATGCATCCATAGGATTGTGTCCGATCATGCATCTACAATATACAATTAGAACCATACACAGGAATGTGTCAAAAACAAAAAGCATCATCAGCAAGACTAGTCAAAATCAAAATCAATCATAATATACAATAATAAAAAAACTGCATTCACAGGAATGAGTCCAGAATACCCCCCCCCCCCAAGTTAACCCTCCCTCCTCATATAATCATCTAATCTGCGTTTGAAAACATTCAAGTTTGAACTGTCTACCCTCTCAGATGGCAAACTATTCCAGTAATCTACCACTCTATTGGTAAAAAAATATTTTCTAACATCCAACCTGCACCTCTGTTTTTTAATTTTTAAGTGGTGATCCCTAGTCCTATTACTACCTTCCAACTCAAATAACTTGCTAAAATCCAACTTATCCATCCCAGAAGAAGATTTGAAAAAATCAATCATATCTCCCCTCACACATCTTCTCTAAAATGAGAACATATTTAGTACCCTCAGTCTATCTTCATATTCAAGGTGCTTCAGAGAAGATATTATTTTTGTTGCCATCCTTTGTACTGACAATAGCAGGTTGATGCCATGTCTAAAATGTGGCAACGATGCTTGTATACAATACTCTAAATGTGGTCTAACAGAAGATTTTTTTTTTTTAAAGTTTGAGCCCATCTGGCAACTGCCCACTTGGGCATAAGTCGCCGGAAACACGACAGCCTAGAACTAGGCTACTTTAAAATAAAAATATGAAAACATAACAATGATAAAAATGTGAAAAACTTAACAATTAAGAAGCAATCTCTGGCAGCGGGGGGAGGTCCCCCTCGCCCAGGTGCATGAGCGTGCAACCTACAAAGAAAACAATAACAAACAAAGAAGAAAAAAAAAGAACCTTCTTAAGTAAAGGGGAGAAGCCTGGCCTCCCCCCAAAAGTCAACAAGTCAATGTGCACGAACAGGCGGTAGTGACCCTGCCCATCCCGGTACCGGGACAAGTATCGTGCGCGAAGATCACCCAGACTGGGACATTCGATAAGAATGTGGTGAACAGTCTGGGGGACGACGCATTCATCACAATAGGGCTCTGGTGAGTGCTCCATCAGATAGCGATGCATCACATGAGTGTGCCCGATTCGGAGATGACCTGAAGGTCCATGAGAACAGTCGCGGCGCAATGGTACGCAACTTTAAGTTCCCTTTGACCATCTCCTATCTTCTTTGCCAAGCAGTCCGAAGAGCTGCCCGTATTCCTGCCATGTTGTCTGTGTGAGGAAGAGCAAAACGCTGGTCAGGTCGCAGACTCTTTGGCGACCTCAGTCGCCAGGAACCAAGCAGAAGATAATCTCGACATTTGGCTGGCTCGCCAAAACCGTGGCATCACAGATAATCACGAACCAGGGGATGCGGAGATTCCAACGCCCCGAGACCACTCAGGGCACTTTGTGAGTCGCAATAGATCACAATCCGGTCTCTGAACCGGGCTTGTGCTCGAATCTCCTAAACCGAGTGGTGTATTGCCACTGGCTTGGCCGTGAAGACAGACGCAAAGCCTGGCACAGCACAACTGACTTTAAACAAAGGGGGTACAGCGTGGAAGCTGACCCCCTCTTCAGACTTGGAGCCATCCGTATACACTGGCATGGTACCAGCATGACACGAGGTATGCTCCAAAAAAAGTTGAATGCAATACTCCCAGTGCTGTACAAGCTTTGGGAGCAGAGGCATGGTGACAAATAGCCAAATGTGGTACCTTCCAGGGTGGCATCCTGGGCAGAACCAGGGGCGCCACCAGCCTGAGAGCTATTCCAAGCTCTTGAGGAAGTTTCCTGGCCCTAAACCCAAAGGGCTTAGGGTATGACTGGGGTCTCTTGGTTGCATAGGCACCGTCAAAATCAGCTGCGGATGCAGTGAGAGCTGTTGGCGACTGAGGGAGGCGCCAGGCTTGCATGTACAGGCGAGTGATGCGCTGTACTCAGTGTAGAGCGAGTGGCATCTCCCCAGCATTGACTAGTAGGCTCTCAATGGGGGAAGTGCGGAAGGCAGCGGTGACCAGGCAAATGCCGGTGCAGTGGATCAAGTCCACCTTCTGCAATTAACGCTCGGCTGCATATGCATAAAATTTGCATCCATAGTAGAGTTTTGAACGAACAAAGGATCAATAAAAAAGTAAGGCAGTAGCTCTATCAGCGCCCCAAGCACTGAACGTCACAACGTGTTACAAGAGATCCTAAGGCTGCGAATATGAACCTCCCAGGTGAAACATTGGTCATATACAGGACTCACTTCCACACATCTGCTAGAGGGGTCTTTCCCGTTAAGTGAAGACACGTATGTCTGCCAAGAAGAGCGGCGGGCATGCTTCGAAATATACCGGAACCTAGCCCGACAAAATTCACCTACAGTGAAATCATTCGGGCGGTGCTTATAGTGTATGTAGGAATAATGCTTCTGTTTGAGGGCCTCTCACACTCGGCGTCAAAATGGCCAGACTTTATGAGAATAGTAGTTCACACTCGCCGTCAAAATGGCCAGACTTTATGAGAATAGTAGTTCACACTCGCCGTCAAAATGGCCAGACTTTATGAGAATAGTAGTCAGGCCCACGGCGATGAGGTTCAGGAGAAGAATTCAATAGCCTCATCTACCGACCTGAACTCCTTGACTGAGATAGAGAATTTGGTCATTTCCTGAAATGCAGGCCACCGCGCATGCTCTAAGCACCACTGAGGTGGTCTATCAGGCAGCAGTTGCCCTGAAAATGATATTTGAATGGGAAAGTGATCAATACCATGGAGGTCATCGACCACCCCCGAATCAAAATCAGGCTGTGCATCCGAAGAGCACAAAGATAGATCAAGGCAAGAAAATATAGCGGTTGTCGGGCAGTGATGCGTAAACTCAACCAAATTTAGGACACCTATATCAAGCTATTCAATCAGATCGGCAAGGACTTGTCCCCTGGGATTTATTGAGTAATCTCCCCAAAGAGAATGTCTGCTGTTCAGATGTCCAAGCAAGAGAAAGGGCCTCGACAACCGTGCCACGACATGGCGGAAATCACCCGCATTGAAGTCAGCTGATGGTGGAATGTACGCAGAAATAACAGTATAGCTCCTATCCAGGTGAAGCTGCACAAACACTGCCTGAAAGGAGGTATCTAAAGTGAAAAGAAGAACGGAGACATCATTCCTGGTGTGAACCGAGCATCCGCTAGCCTGGTCCCTATCTTGTGGCGGTGGGGTCGCAAAACCCTTATACCCTGGGAGGGCTGGCAGGGGGCACACGCCTAGCATGGTCTCCTGCAGAAAAATAGCTATTGGGAACAGGACGGGACGAGATGAGCCTCCGCAGCTCCTCCCAGTTGGCTCAGAGTCCATGGCAATTCCATTGAAGGAATATGCCCTCCAGGCCTAGGTTGGAGGAGATGCAGGGGCCCTCTTCAAAAAGAAGACCCTCACAGGAATAACTGTACGCTTCCTGGAGGCAGAACCCCAAGTGCTGTTGGTCGGACAATGTGCTGTGGCCTTCAAGGACTTATTGGGGGAGGTTGGGCTCACCATGCAAGTCTTTTCCTCCCTCCGCCTCAAAACCTTAGGCAGGCATTGCAGCTTCGGAGGCGGGGGGGCCTCTTTTCGAGGATCCAACATCTCCGAGCCACTCAGCCTACCACTAGGCATGGCCGAAGGAGCTGAAGCTTCTTTGTTGCTGTCCTCCTTTTGGGGGACAGCTTTAGGAACCCCGGAAGATGGCCTGGTAACCAAGTTCAGGGGTGTTGCCTCCTCTGAGTCTAACGACTCGGTGTAGGCGCGTTTGTCCATTTCGCCTTATGGGAAACGGTCACACTGGGGAAAGGAAGGGACCCCTGGTTTTAGCCGGGGTTGGGTGTGAACCCTTTGTGCCGCCAGCTTTACCAGGTGAGCGCCCGGGTTGAATAGAACCCGTAGAAGGGCTCTGAATGTGTGTGGAAACAACTGTGCTTGTTGGCCTGGATGGGCCAACATAAGACGTACCAGGCAGAGCCGGTCATGCCAGGACCAAGTCCTTTGCCTTGCGGAATGCGAGTCAATCCTGGGCCTGAACAGCCAGGATTTCTTTCTGAAGGAGATATACACCACATTGCTTCGCAGAAGCAGGGTGTGGCTCTTCGCAATTAACACACTTGGCCACACATAATTTGGACTTATTGTGTGCGGCCTTGGAGCAATTTACACATACTTCGGGTGACCCCAAGTTTGCTCGTCTACATGAGCGATTCATATAGCCGAAGCAGTGGCATGAATGCCTTCATCACATCATAGCGGTACCAACCGACTCGGGGAGCTTGTCACAGTCGAACATGACGAAGAGTGTAGGGGTGGATCTTGAGGCCCCTCCCTGTTTTCTCATCACACGTTCGACCTTGATCTCCCATGGTCAGCCAGCTCTAAGGTGATGTCCTCTATGGAGTAGTCAATGAGTTCCCTTGCATAAACTACTGCTTTCACGAAGTTCATGCTAGAGTGCGGTGTCAAACTCAATGGGGTGCCATCAAGTGTCTGAAGAGCACTTATCTTGGCCGCCTCAGCGGGATTCGCCGCATTCGCCAGAAGGCTCCAGTCTGAGTGAGAAACGGGTCACCTTCGGCTCTCTACCAATTGCACTAGCTAATGCTCTCCTCTGATGGATCATGTTGCCCTTGGCCAACATGCTACCATCAGTGGAGCAAATAAAGAGGAAGTGTTTGAAGCCAGCGGGCTTGAAAATGCCCGGTAACCTCTGAATGAGGGGCCCCGATGTTATCGAGGCTCCGCTATGCACTCTTTTCGTCTTAGTCATAGTCAGAGGCTCCGCACCTGGGATGGGGCAGAGGGGCTGGATGTGCCGATCTTTGCTTGGTTGATTACCGAAGTGGCAGCAGACCCATCCATCCCTGCAGGCCCTGCGGATGGAGAGGAGCCCCCAAGTCTTCTTAGTCTTTTTCCTATTTTTTTTCTTTTTAGGAGAGGAGTGCGGGGAATGAACCCGTTTCTCCCATCTGCTGGCAGGAGTCCCCAGGCCAGATGGACCGGCCTCAGCCAGGTCCTTCAAAATGGAGGTCCTGGTAGTCGCATGGGCACCGGTCAGAGGAGATCCCTCCCCTCCTTGTACTGCCTTGAAAACCCGGGCCGTTTGAGGAGGACCTTGCATAGGAGCGGATTCAGGTTCAGGGCTTGGCA
Organism: Ceratothoa steindachneri; assembly: GCA_963969495.1. Lineage (NCBI taxonomy): Eukaryota > Metazoa > Arthropoda > Malacostraca > Isopoda > Cymothoidae > Ceratothoa > Ceratothoa steindachneri. The sequence continues at coordinate 47,471,192 of OZ018332.1, forward strand.
TCGAGCCCGGATTCCCTTCCATGGAAGGCCCTACAGTCTGAGGCTGAGTTGCCTCAAGGACCATGTCTATTTCAGGGGAGGGCCTTCCCCCCCGGACATCGCAGGTCTCACGGGCAGCATTGTCACTAGTCACAGTGGGGATGCACAGGCCTTGACCCCGGTAAGGTTCAATATTCTTGCCAGCAGGTCTTTTGAGGGAAGCAACTGAAGAGGCCTGGCTTCCCTCTCCCCCCTAAGGGTGTTTGCCCTACTGAGCCGCTTCAATGGGGAGCAGTTGGCTATGGGCTGCATGCTGGCTTTTTTGGCAGTCCCCTGGCAGAACTAGGTGCCACATTCAGGACCACCCCTCCCGCCTGGTGGCTTGGCAGTCCCTCAGCATGGCGGCTCCACTTTGGACATGGTGTAAAAACAAATAGATTGTGAAGTGAGAAGGAAAGGGGATGCGAGGAAGGTATGGGTGGGGATGAAGCAGGTTGTTAAAAACCCACCATCTAGAACCGGAGCTCAGGGGTTAGAGAACATTGTCCCCTCGCCCCTCAGCCCCGATCCGGGACAACAGCACAACAGGTAACAAAGGCGGCAGCGAGTGCCAACTCGATGCCTGGACTCTTGAAGAAAACCATGACCTGCCTTGACTCAGAGATGATGTTAAGCCTATACAAGTCGCTAGTAGCGCCACGCCTTGACCTTGAGTACTGTATTCAGTCTTGGTCACCATATGCCAGAAGGGACATAAGGAAACTTGAACAAGTTCAACGAATAGTGACCAAACTAGTCCCAAATCTGGTGGAATTGCCATATGAAGAGACTTGCCCAGCTGGGTCTCACAATGCTTGAAGAGCGGAGAACCGGGGGGAAGGGGGGGACATGATTGAAACTTTCAAAATCCTGAAGGGCTTTGACAAGGTTAGTGATGTTAACTACTTACAGCTAGCTCCTCGAGACCAGAACATCCAGACTAGAGGACACAGCTTAAAACTCATAAAGCCACGTCACAGGACATCAAAAAGGAACAAGCTTTTCAGTTCTAGGGTAATAGATAAATGGAACAGTCTCAGTGAGACTGTAGTCAGTAGCACAAGTGCTAACATGTTTAAAAATATATATGACCAGTTTGAGACAATGTAATTTGAGAAGAGGCACCCCTTATGAGCTGTGACTCTCTTGCCTCTTTATTTTCACTAAGGTAAGCATTGTATATTAATCCAATTACCTTATTTTTTCCAACAATTATACTTTTGAGATCTACCTAAAATTGCTTCTATGGTGATTTTCTTAAGAGCAGGGATAATTGCATAGAAAAACACTTTTAATCAAAATGAGTGGTAACTAAACTTTAAACGTAATATATTTTGTTTCTAGTTTTACCCGAATAAGACCATGCAGCAATTAACTTCGATGTAATCGGGAGTAGCGTTTCCTTTCAGTTCGAGGTACATCCTTGCAAGTTGTAACCCCCTCTAAAGTGTCAGCTTGCTTCAGCTTGTTTACGACGTAGATCATGTATCAAAATACGTACAAGAGCCTACATTCCGTGTAAACATTTGCTCGAGGAAATATAGTAAAACAAATGCCGGAATTCTTATTTGATTGCGAAAACATCCTACTGCGCCAAATCAATTTTGTTTTGTTTTTGGACGTTTAATGCCGTTCAGTTAGGTCATTCGGGAAAAAAAAGCAGTTTGAGGCGAGGCGATTGATGAACATGCAAATAAATTTGAAAAGGAGTGGTTGTTAAAGGTTAGAGTGATTTAAAAGAAATAACCTAAAGGATGAGAAAAGCCGGTTCCGATTAAATCTTGAAATATGTATTACATTATCAAAAGGTAATAATGAGTTGATTATTTCGTAATGAATTTAAGCTGGTAACAAGAATTGCAAGAACAAATACCAGGAACTGAAAAACGTATTGCAAAAAAGATGAAGATGCCTGCAAATAGTAGGTTATAATTAAAGAGTGGCGGTCAGAGAAGAATTGATACAAATACAAAAAGTATTTGCAGTAAAATATTCTTATGATGGACTTGACCTTGGAATATTTAAACATCCCAAAAATGTCGATCTCATTCCCAGTGCCGATTTAACCTAGTAACGCGTGCTACGGACGGGCCCCACGCATCAGGGGGCCCCGCGTGGATATAAAAAATTAGTACATAATTAAGTTTTTGCCCTTAAGCACAGAAGGCCGAGACAAAATATTATTCATTTTCCTGATTTTTTATAGTATTATTATATATGATATTACTACATATAAGAAAAATATAGAAAACCACTAGAACATACTGCATAGTAGAATTAGTCTGACATTATGTTATAGTAGTACACGGTGGTGTTCTTTAAAAGGAATAAAAAGTGTACAAAATAAAACCCTCCTTTTTTAGTTTAGTCCTCCCTGCCATACTAGCAGTTCTTTTAAATTCCTCAGATAATAATTTTCCTCTCTGCAGAGGAAAATGGGAGGGAAGAGGTGAGATAATATATATATATATATATATATATATATATATATATATATATATATATATATATATATATATATATATATATATATATATATATATATATATATATATATATATATATATATATATATATATATATTAATATATACGGGTGAGGGACCCCGCTGTTCTTTGTGCTACGGGAACCGCAGCTCATTAAAGGAACGAAAAGGCGTTATTAATAATTTTCATTCATCTTCAATTTACATTAACATCGTAATGGCAATTTTTATGAGTATGTATGTATTAAAACCTTAAAAAGAAATTACATTGAGGTCCAATTAAGAGTTTGGCAATGAGCAATCTGCTTATATCTTAGCGATTCAAGCGCCCCAAGCGCTGAACGTCACGGAACGGAGAATATTCATGGCGCAGGTACAAGAGACCCTGAGACTGCGAATATAAGCCTCCCAGGTAAGGCATCGGTCAAACACAAGACCAAGGAAACGGTGCGATTCAACTACATCCAGGCGTACCCGATTAGGAAACAAGACTGGGTCAGGGTGGAGCCGTGGATGGCGGCAGAAGTGCACCACCTTAGTCTTGGCCAAGGAAAACCGAAACCTGTGCGCTTCGGCAAAGCGAGAGAATTGGTTCAATGCCTATTGGAATCGACGCTCCAAAATGGTGTCTGGGCTGCGCTAAGAGAAATCGAAAGGTCGTAGCGAGAAAATCTTCCGGCAGCACCGAGGTGATGCCGTTGATGCTCAAGGCAAAGAGTGTGATACTGAGGACACTTCCCTGCGGGACACCTGCTTCCTGCTCCATTGGGCGGGAGAGCCCCCCCCCCTCCTCCGTACGCGAAATCGACAATTTCGCAAAAATTCAGATATATAGATTGGTAGGCGTACACTCGTCCCCATCGTGTGGAGAGTCTCCATGATACCGTATCGCCATGCAGTATCATAGGCCTTCTCCAGATCGATAAACACCGTGGCGTCGTGCTGCCTCCGAAGGAAAGCCTCACAGAATGCATTTTCCAGTCGAAGCAAAGCATCCGACGTAAAGTGGAACTTGTGGAAGCCGCACTGTGCAGAAAACAGATGGCCTCCGTGGTCCAGAAAAAAAAGGCTAATCTAACATTTACCAATTTCTCCATCAACTTGCACACGCAAGAGGTTAGAGAGATTGGGCGGAAACCGGTCGGAGTAGAGTGATCTCTCCCCGGTTTGCGAAAGGCAAGCACAGTAGCGATTCGCCAGGAGTCTGGGAGAAGACCTTCCACCCAGATCCTGTTGAACAAATCTAACAGAGAGGCCATGCCTCGCTCACCTAGATGTCGAAGCATGGCGTACGGGACATCGTCCGGACCATAGGCGGTGTCCGCGCACGAAGCGAGATCGGAACGCAACTCGCTTACAGTAAACTTGTCGTTGAAGGGTTCTCCGCCTCTGGAGGTAAAGTCCAGCCGGCGGCCTTCCGCGCCATTTTTTTTTTTTTTTATTAAGGGGCTATCTGGCGACTGCCGACTTAGGCATAAGTTGCCGTAAACAAACAGCCTAGTTCTAGGCTACTTCAAAAAAATTCAACAGGAAACAACAATAAAAAGAAATAACAATAACAAAGCAATAACAAAATAACAACAACAATAAAACCGGGTTAAATGAAAGGGAGAAGGCCGGCCTCCCCCCAAAAGTCAATAAGTCGACCAGTTATGGTGCACGCACTCGTCCCGAGTACAAGGGACAGGCGGTAGCGACCCCGCCCATCCCAGTACCGAGACAGGTATCGTGCGCGAAGATCACCCAGACTGGGACATTCGACAAGAATATGCCGAACAGTCTGGGGGACGACGCAGTCGTTGCAATAGGGCGCATGCGAGCGCTCCATCAAGTAGCGATGCGTCACACGAGTGTGTCCGATTCGAAGACGACAGAAAGCAACCTGAAGCCGCCGCGGCATTGGGGGATAGGTCCATGGGAACAGTCGCGGCGCAATGGCACGCAACTTTAGGTTCCTTTCGACCGTCTCCCATCTTCTTTGCCAAGCAGTCCGAAGAGCTGCCCGTATTCCTGCCATGTAGTCGGTGTGAGGAAGAGCAAAACGCTGGTCCGGTCGCAGAGTCCTCGCGGACTCTTAGGCGCCCTCATCGGCGCGCTCATTCCCCGCAATTCCTACATGTCCAGGAACCCAGCAGAAGATAATCTCGACATCTGCCCGGCTCGCCAAAACCGTGGCGTCACAGTTATCGCGAACCAGGGGGTCGGAGATTCCAATGCCCCGAGAGCACTCAGGGCACTTTGTGATTCGCTATAGCTCACAATCCAGTCTCCGAACCGGGCACGTCGCGTAATCTCCCGTACCGAGTGGTGTATTGCCACCAGCTCGGCCGTGAAGACAGACGCAGCGCCTGGTAGAGCCCCGCTGACTTCAAACAGAGGGGATACGGCGTGGAAGCCGACCCCCTCTTGGGACTTGGAGCCATTCGTATACACTGGCACGGTTCAAGCGTGACACGATGTGTGCTCCAAAAAGGTCGAACGCAATACTCCCGGCGCAGTACAAGCTTTGGGAGCAGAGGCGTTGCGACAAAAGCCAAATGTGGTACCCTCTAGGGTGGCGTCCTGGGCAAAACCAGGGGCACCACCGGCCCGAGAGTGATATCTACCCCTAGAAGGAGTTTCCTGGCCCTGAACCCAAAAGGCTTAGGGTATGACTGGCGTCTCTCGGCGGCATAGGCACCATCGAGATCAGCTGCGGATGCAGTGAGAGCTGTTGGCGACTGAGGGAGGCGCCGGGCTCGCGCGTACAGGCGAGTGATACACTGTACGCGGCGCAGAGCGAGTGGCATCTCCCCAGCATCGACCAACAGGCTCTCAATGGGGGAAGTGCGGAAGGCACCGGTCGCAAGGCGAAGGCCGGTGTGGTGGATCGAATCCACCTTCCGCAATAAACGCTCGGCTGCGGATGCATAAAACTCGCATCCGTAGTCGAGCTTCGAACGAACAAAGGATCGAAAAAAAAGAAAGGCAGTAGCCCTATCAGCGCCCCAAGCGCTGAACGTCACGGAACGGAGAATGTCCATGGCGCGGGTACAAGAGACCCTAAGGCTGCGAATATGAGCCTCCCAGGTGAGGCGTCGGTCGAATACAAGATCAAGGAAACGGTTCGACTCAACCACATCCAGGCGCACGCCATTAAGAAACAAATCTGGGTCGTGGTGAAGCCGTGGATGGCGGCAGAAGTGCACCACCTTAGTCTTGGCCAAAGAAAACCGAAACCTGTGCGCTTCGGCATAGCGAGAGACGCGGTTCAATGCCTGTTGGAGTCGACGCTCCAGAGTTGGCATCTGGGCCGCGCCAAAAGAGATCGAAAGGTCGTCCACGTAGAGCGTAGCGAGAACATCTTCCGGCAGCACCGAGGTGATGCCGTTGATGCTCAGGGCAAAGAGTGGGACACTGAGGACACTTCCCTGCGGGACACCCTCTTCCTGCTCCTTTGGGGCAGAGAGGGCTCTCCCCACCCGTACGCGGAATCGACGATCTCGCAAAAATTCAGATATAAACATTGGGAGGCGTCCCCTCGCCCCCATCGTGTGGAGAGTCTCCATGATACCGTATCGCCATGCGGTATCATAGGCCTTCTCCAGATCGAAAAATACCGTGGCGTAGTGCAGTCTACGAAGGAAAGCCTCACAGAGGGCATTTTCCAGTCGGAGCAGAGCATTCGACGTGGAGTGGAACTTGCGGAAGCCGCACTGTTTGGAAGACAGTTGCCTCCGCTGTCCAGGAAAAAGGCTAATCTAACATTTACCAATTTCTCCATCAACTTGCAAACGCAAGAGGTTAGAGAGATTGGGCATAAACCGGTCGGAGAAGAGTGATCTCTTCCCGGTTCTCGAAAGGCAAGCACAGTAGCGATTCGCCAGGAGTCTGGGAGAAGACCTTCCACCCCGATCCTGTTAAACAAATCTAACAGAAAGGCCATGCCTCGCTCACCTAGATGTCGAAGAATGGCGTATGGGACATCGTCCGGACCATGGGCGGTGTCCGCGCACGAAGCGAGAGCGGAACGCCACCCGCTTACAGTAAACTTGTCGTTAAAGGGTTCTCCGCCTCTGGAGGTAAATTCCAGCCGGCGTTCTTCCGCGACATCACGACGTGCATTGAATGCTGGCGAAGCAGCATCACGGCTAGAGAATGCAGAAAAAGCGGTCGCGAAGGATTCCGTCACTGACGCGGGGTTCGAGATTGCGGTCCCATTCTCCTGGAGAACGGGAGGGGGGTCCTGCGAGAACTTGCCCCGAATCCTTTTGACTCTCTTCCACAGCTTAGCTAAAGGGGTCTTTCCGTTAAGTGAAGACACGTATGCCCGCCAAGAAGAGCGGCGGGCGTGCTTCGAAATATACCGGAACCTAGCCCTAGCCCGACGAAATTCAGCGACAGTGAAATCGTTCGGACAGCGCTTATAGCGCATGTAGTAATAACGCTTCTGTTTGAGGGCCGTCTCACACTCGGCCGACCACCATGGGAGTGGTCGGCGTGCAAAACAGCCAGACGTCCTAGGAATAGTAGTCAGGCCCACGGCGATGAGGTTGCCGGAGAAGAACTCAACGGCCTCATCTACCGACCTAAACTCCTCGACTGAGATAGAGAATTCAGTCATTTCCTGAAATGAAGGCCACCGCGCCTGCGCCAAGCACCACCGAGGTGGTCTCTCAGGCGGCAGTTGCCCTGAAAATGATATTTGAATGGGAAAGTAATCACTACCATGGAGGTCATCGACCACCCCACAATCAAAATCAGGCTGTGCATCCGAAGAGCACAAAGATAGGTCAAGGTTATAAAATGAAGCGGTTCTCGGACAGTGTTGCGTAAACTCATCCACGTTTAGGACACCCATCTCAAGCTCTTCGATCAGATCGGCAAGGACTTGTCCCCTGGGATTTATGGAGTAATCTCCCCAGAGAGGATGCCTGCCGTTCAGATCTCCAAGCAAGAGATAGGGCCTCGGCAACTGTGCCACGACGCGGCGGAAGTCCCCCTCGACGAAGTCAGCTGACGGTGGAATGTACGCAGAAATGATAGTATACCTCCTATCCAGGTGCAGCTGCACAGCCACTGCCTGAAAGGAGGTATCTAAAGAGAAAGGAAGAACGGAGACATCATGCCGGGTGTAAACCGCGCATCCCCCAGCCCGGCCATCCCGCGGTGGTGGGGTCGCAAGACCCAAGTACCCTGGGAGGGCGGGGAGGGGGCACGCGCCTAGCATGGTCTCCTGCAAAAGAATCGCTAACGGGGAGCGGGACGAGACGAGCCTCCGCAGCTCCTCACAGTTGGCCCGGAGTCCACGGCAATTCCATTGAAGGAATATGCCCTTCAGGCCTAACTCGGAGGAGACGCGGGGGCCCTCCTCGAACTGAAGACCCTCACGGGAATGGCCGTACGCTTCCCGGGGGCAGAACCCCGGGCGCTGTTGGCCGGACAAAGCGCTGGAGGCGCTGTCACCTTCGAGGAATTATTGGGGGAGGTTGGGCTTGCCATGCGAGTCTTTTCCTCCCCCTACCTCAAAACCTTAGGCGGGCGCTGCGGCTTCGGAAGCGGGGGGCCCTCTTTTCGAGGAACCACCTTCTCCGAGCCACTCGCTCCACCTCGTGGCGTGGGCGAAGGAGCCGAAGCTCATTTGTTGCTGTCCTCCTTTCGGGGGACAGCTTTAGGAACCCCTGAAGATGGCCTAGCGTCCATCTTCAGGGGTGTTGCCTCCTGTGAGTCTAACGACTCGGTGGAGGCGCGTGGCCGTTTCGCCTTGCGGGAAACGGTCACGCTGGGGGAAGAAGGGGGATTTTTTTTTTTTTAATTAAGGGGCTATCTGGCGACTGCCGACTAAGGCATAAGTTGCCGTAAACAAACATCCTAGTTTTAGGCTACATTAAAAAATTAAACAGAAAACAATAAAAAGAAATGACAATAACAATAACAAAGCAGTAACAAAACAATTACAAAAACAACAACAACAATTAAATCAGGTTTTAATAAAAGGGAGAAGGCCAGCCGCCTCCCAAAAGTCAATAAGTCCACCAGTCAAAGTACATGCACTCGTCCCGAGCACAAGGGACAGGCGGTAGCGACCCCGCCCATCCCGGTACCGGTACAGGTGTCGTGCGCGAAGATCACCCAGACTGGGACATTCGAAGAGAATGTGCCGAACAGTCTGGGGTACGACGCAGTCGTTGCAATAGGGCGCAGGCGAGCGCTCCATCAGATAGCGATGCGTCACACGAGTGTGTCCGATTCGGAGACGACAGAAAGCAACCTGAAGCCACCGCGGCATTGGGGGATAGGTCCATGGAAACGGTCGCGGCGCAATAGCACGCAACTTTAAGTTCCCTTCGACCGTCTCCCATCTTCTTTGCCAAGCAGTCCGAAGAGCTGCCCGTATTCCTGCCATGTAGTCGGTGTGAGGAAAAGCGAAACGCTGGTCCGGTCGCAGAGTCCTCGCGGACTCTTTGGCGCCCTCATCGGCGCGCTCATTCCCCGCAATTCCTACATGTCCAGGAACCCAGCAGAAGATAATCTCGACATCTGCCCGGCTCGCCAAAACCGTGGCGTCACGGATATCGCGAACCAGGGGATGCGGAGATTCCAATGCCCCGAGAGCACTCAGGGCGCTTTGTGAGTCGCTATAGATCACAATCCGGTCTCCGAACCAGGCACGTCGCGTAATCTCCCGTACCGAGTGGTGTATTGCCACCAGCTCGGCCGTGAAGACAGATGCAGCGCCTGGTAGAGCCCCGCTGACTTCAAACAGAGGGGATACGGCGTGGAAGCCGACCCCCTCTTGGGACTTGGAGCCATCCGTATACACTGGCACGGTACCAGCGTGACACGATGTGTGCTCCAAAAAGGTCGAACGCATTACTCCCGGCGCAGTACAAGCTTTGGGAGCAGAGGCGTGGCGACAAATAGCCAAATGTGGTACCCTCCAGGGTGGCGTCCTGGGCAGAACCAGGGGCGCCACCGGCCCGAGAGCTATATCTACCTCTCGAAGGAGTTTCCTGGCCCTAAACCCAAAGGGCTTAGGGTATGACTGGCGTCTCTCGACGGCATAGGCACCATCGAGATCAGCTGCGGATGCAGTGAGAGCTGTTGGCGACTGAGGGAGGCGCCGGGCTCGCGCGTACCGGCGAGTGATGCACTGCCCGCGGCGCAGAGCGAGTGGCATCTCCCCAGCATCGACCAACAGGCTCTCAATGGGGGAAGTGCGGAAGGCACCGGTCGCAAGGCGAAGGCCGGTGTGGTGGATCGAATCCACCTTCCGCAATAAACGCTCGGCTGCGGATGCATAAAACTCGCATCCGTAGTCGAGCTTCGAGCGAACAAAGGATCGATAAAAAAGTAAGGCGGTAGCCCTATCAGCGCCCCAAGCGCTGAACGTCACGGAACGGAGAATGTCCATGGCGCGGGTACAAGAGACCCTAAGGCTGCGAATATGAGCCTCCCAGGTGAGACGTCGGTCGAATACAAGACCAAGGAAACGGTGCGACTCAACCACATCCAGGCGCACCCCATTAAGAAACAAATCTGGGTCGGGGTGAAGCCGTGGATGGCGGCAGAAGTGCACCACCTTAGTCTTGGCCAAAGAAAACCGAAACCTGTGCGCTTCGGCATAGCAAGAGACGCGGTTCAATGCCTGTTGGAGTCGACGCTCCAGAGTTGGTATCTGGGCCGCGCCAAAAGAGATCGAAAGGTCGTCCACGTAGAGCGTAGCGAGAACATCTTCTGGCAGCACCGAGGTGATGCCGTTGATGCTCAGGGCAAAGAGTGTGACACTGAGGACACTTCCCTGCGGGACACCCTTTTCCTGCTCCTTTGGGCCGGAGAGAGCTCCCCCCACCCGTACGCGGAATCGACGATCTCGCAAAAATTCAGATATAAACATTGGGAGGCGTCCCCTCGCCCCCATCGTGTGGAGAGTCTCCATGATACTGTATCGCGATGCGGTATCATAGGCCTTCTCCAAATCGAAAAAGACCGTGGCGTAGTGCTGTCTACGAAGGAAAGCCTCGCAGACTGCATTTTCCAGTCGGAGCAGAGCATCCGACGTGGAGTGGAACTTGCGGAAGCCGCACTGTGCGGAATACAGTTGCCTCCGCTGTCCAGGAAAAAGGCTAATCTAACATTTACCAATTTCTCCATCAACCTGCACACGCAAGAGGTTAGAGAGATTGGGCGGAAACTGGTCGGAGTAGAGTGATCTCTCCCCGGTTTGCGAAAGGCGAGCACAGTAGCGATTCGCCAGGAGTCTGGGAGAAGACCTTCCACCCAGATCCTGTTGAACAAATCTAACAGAAAGGCCATGCCTCGCTCACCCAGGTGTCGAAGCATGGCGTACGGGACATCGTCCGGACCATGGGCGGTGTCCGCGCACGAAGCGAGAGCGGAACGCAACTCACTCACAGTAAACTTGTCGTTGAAGGGTTCTCCGCCTCTGGAGGTAAAGTCCAGCCGGCGGCCTTCCGCGACATCACGACGTGCATTGAATGCTGGCGGAGCAGCATCACGGCTAGAGAATGCGGAAAAAGCGGTCGCTAAGGATTCCGCCACGGACGCGGGGTCTGAGATTGCGGTCCCATTCTCCTGGAGAACGGGAGGGGGGTCCTGCGAGAACTTGCCCCGAATCCTTTTGACTCGCTTCCACACCTCAGCTAAAGGGGTCTTCCCGTTAAGTGAAGACACGTATGCCCGCCAAGAAGAGCGGCGGGCGTGCTTCGAAATATACCGGAACCTAGCCCTAGCCCGACGAAATTCAGCGACAGTGAAATCGTTCGGGCGGCGCTTATAGCGCATGTAGGCATAACGCTTGTGTTTGAGGGCCGTCTCACACTCGGCCGACCACCATGGGAGTGGTCGGCGTGCAAAACGGCCAGACGTCCTAGGAATAGTAGTCAGGCCCACGGCGATGAGGTTGCCGGAGAACAACTCAATAGCCTTATCTACCGACCTAAACTCCTCGACTGAGATAGAGAATTCAGTCATTTCCTGAAATGCAGGCCACCGCGCCCGCGCCAAGCACCACCGAGGTGGTCTCTCAGGCGGCAGTTGCCGTGAAAATGATATTTGAATGGGAAAGTGATCACTACCATGGAGGTCATCGACCACCCCCCAATCAAAATCAGGCTGTGCATCCGAAGAGCACAAAGATAGGTCAAGGCAAGAAAATGAAGCGGTTCTCGGACAGTGATGCGTAAACTCATCCACGTTTAGGACACCCATCTCAAGCTCTTCGATCAGATCGGCAAGGACTTGTCCCCTGGGATTTATGGAGTAATCTCCCCAGAGAGGATGCCTGCCGTTCAGATCTCCAAGCAAGAGATAGGGCCTCGGCAACCGTGCCACGACGCGGCGGAAGTCCCCCGCGTCGAAGTCAGCTGACGGTGGAATGTACGCAGAAATGATAGTATACCTCCTATCCAGGTGCAGCTGCACAGCCACTGCCTGAAAGGAGGTATTTAAAGAGAAAGGAAGAACGGAGACATCATGCCGGGTGTAAACTGCGCATCCCCCAGCCCGGCCATCCCGCGGTGGTGGGTTCGCAAGACCCTTATACCCCGGGAGGGCAGGGAGGGGGCACGCACCTAGCATGGTCTCCTGCAAAAAAATAGCTAACGGGGAACGGGACGAGACGAGCCTCCGCAGCTCCTCCCAGTTGGCCCGGAGTCCACGGCAATTCCATTGAAGGAATATGCCCTCCAGGCCTAGCTCGGAGGAGACGCGGGGGCCCTCCTCGAATTGAAGACCCTCACGGGAATGGCCGTACGCTTCCCGGGGGCAGAACCCCGGGCGCTGTTGTCCGGACAAAGCGCTGAAGGCGCTGTCGCCTTCGAGGACTTATTGGGGGAGGTTGGGCTCGCCATGCGAGTCTTTTCCTCCCTCCGCCTCGAAACCTTAGGCGGGCGTTGCGGCTTGGGAGGCGGGGGGCCCTCTTTTCGAGGAACCACCGTCTCCGAGCCACTCGCTCCACCTCGGGGCGTGGACGAAGGAGCCGAAGCTCCTTTGTTGCTGTCCTCCTTTCGGGTAACAGCTTTAGGAACCCCTGAAGATGGCCTAGCGACCATCTTCAGGGGTGTTGCCTCCTGTGAGTCTAACGACTCGGTGGAGGCGCGTGGCCGTTTCGCCTTACGGGAAACAGTCACGCTGGGGGAAGAGGGGGGACCCCTGGTTTTAGCCGGGGCAGGGTATGAGCCCTTTTTGCCGCCAGCTTTACCAGGGGAGCGCCCGGGTTGGGTAGAGCCCGCAGAAGGGCTCCGAATGGGCGCGGAAACAACCGTGCTCGTTGGCCTGGATGGGCCGGGAGCAGAGGGTGCCTTCCTAACTATTGAGGCATATGACGTCCCAGGCAGAGCCGGGCGCGCCAGGACCAAGTACTTTGCCTCGCGGAATGAGAGTCGATCCTGGGCCTGAACGGCCAGGATTTCTTTCTCAAGGAGATATGCACCACATTGCTTCGAAGAAGCAGGGTGCGGCTCTCCGCAATTGACACACTTGGCCACACACGATTTGGACTTATCGTGTACGACCTTGGAGCAATTTACACAGACTTCGGGTGACCCCGACTTTGCACGTCTACATGAGCGATTCGTATGGCCGAAGCGGTGACAGTAATAGCACTGCCGCGGAAGTGGCACGAATGCCTTCACGCGGTAGCGGTACCAACCAGCACGCACCGACTCAGGGAGCTTGTCACAGTCGAACGTGACGAAGAGTGTAGGGGTGGGTCTCGAGGCTTCTCTCTGTTTTCTCATCACACGTTCGACCTTGACCGCCCCATGGTCGGCCAGCTCTAAGGTGATGTCCTCAATGGAGTAGTCAACGAGTTCCCTCGCATAAACTACTTCTTTCACAAAGTTCATGGTAGAGTGCGGCGTCACACTCACCGGGGTGCCATGAAGTGTCCGAAGAGCACTAATCTTAGCCGCCTCGGCGGGATTCGCCGCATTCGCCAGAAGGCTCCCGTCCGAGAAACGGGTTACCTTCGGCTCTCTACCAATTGCACTAGCTAATCCTCTCCTCTGATGGATCATGTTGCCCTTGGACAACATGGTGCCATCAGTGGAGCGAATAACGAGGAAGCGTTTGAAGCCAGCGGGCTCGAAAACGCCAGGTAACCTCTGAATCAGGGGCCCCGATGTCATCGAGGCTCCGCCCTGTGCACTCTTGGTATTAGTCTTCTTTGTCAGGGGCTCCGCAACCGGGGGGGCAGAGGGGCCGGATGTGCCGATCTTGGCTTGGTTGCTTGCCCGAGTGGCAGCATACCCATCCGTCCCCGCAGCCCCCGCGGATGGAGAGGAGCCCCGAGTCTTTTTTGTCTTTTTAGTCTTTTTATTTTTCTTTTTCGGAGAGGAGGGCGGGGAATGAACCCGCTTTTCACCTCCGCCGGCAGAAGTCCCCAGGCCAGATGGACCAGCCTCAGCCAGGTCCCTCTCCGAAATGGAGAAGGTCCTGGTTGTCGTAGGGGCACCTGTCGGAGGAGATCCCTCCCCTCCTTCTACTGCCTTGGAGCCCTCAGCCATTTGAGGAGGACCTTGCATAGGGGCGGATTCGGGTTCGGTGCTTGGCGCCGAGCCCGAATTCCCCCCCATGGAAGGCCCTACCGTCTGGGGCTGGGTCTCCTCAAGGACCATGTCTATCACAGGAGGGGCCTCCAGTTGGCCATGCCCTCCCAGGACATCGCAGGTCCCCTTGGCAGTGTCGCCAGTCTTGTATGGGGAGGCACAGGCCTTGACCCCGGCAAGGTTTAAAATTCTTGCCAGCAGGTCTTTTGAGGGAAGCGACCGAAGGGGCCTGGCTTCCCTCTCCCCCCTAAGGGGGTTTGCCCTACCGAGCCGCTTTGATGGGGAGCGGCTGGCTAAGGGCTGCCTGCTGGCTTTCTTGGCAGTCCCCTTGAAAAGAAAAGATGGGACTGCCGCTGGGAAAAGGGAGGTGCCCGAAAGCACCTCCAGAGAAGGGGGTGAGGGGGAGTCCCCTGCACCCGTAGGCGAAGGAGAGGAGTAAGCCTCCTCTCCGGTTAGAGAAATATGGAGGGTCCCCTGTGCTTGCACAAGGGGGGGGACCTCCATTTTTTCGGTGGAGCTGCCCAAGGGCGGCTCCGTCGATGAGCAAGGGGGAGTTAAAGGGGTTTGGGTTTTTTTTTTTGTTGTTCATCTATGGGCATGGTGACCCTATTTTTGCCACGGGACGCAATAGCTCATCACCCCTCGCAGTAGCCCGCACTGCGAGAGGTGCTTACAAGCCCGGCAGAGCCAGGCGCCGCCATTCGGGACCACCCCTCCCGCCTGGTGGCCTGGCAGTCCATCGGCATGGCGGCTCCACCTTGGACACGGCGTAAAAAAAGATAGATTTTGAAGAGGAGAGGAAAAGGGATGTGAGGAAGGTATGGGTGGGGATGAAGCAGGTTGTTAAAAAACCCCCATCCTGAACCGAGCTCAGGGGTTAGGGAACAATGTCCCCTCCCCCCCAGCCCCGATCCGGGGTGGTTGGCTTGAGAAGAAGGTCAGCATCTACCCTGTGAAATTAGAGGCTGACCAGAGAAAGTTGTGGGAGAGGTTGTATGAAAAGCGACGAGGTAGGGAAGAAATCGGGCTATCTGAAGGAAGGAAGAGAGGCTAAGCTGGGGCCGGACGGAGCGCTGGATCCCGTCAGCACGGCGGCCAGGATGGCAAATCGCTGCGCCCCTTACGGGGTTGTCACAGTCGAACGTGACGAAGAGTGTAGGGGTGGGTCTCGAGGCCCCTCCCTGTTTTCTCATCACACGTTTGACCTTGACCGCCCCATGGTCGGCCAGCTCTAGGGTGATGGCTTCTATGGAGTAGTCAACGAGTTCCCTCGCATAAACTATTCCTTTTACAAAGTTCATGGTAGAGTGCGGCGTCACACTCACCGGGGTGCCATGAAGTGTCCGAAGAGCACTTATCTTTGCCGCCTCGGCGGGATTCGCCAGAAGGCTCCCGTCCGAGAAACGGGTTACCTTCGGCTCTCTACCAATTGCACTAGCTAATCCTCTCCTCTGATGGATCATGTTGCCCTTGGACAACATGGTGCCATCAGTGGAGCGAATAACGAGGAAGCGTTTGAAGCCAGCGGGCTCGAAAACGCCAGGTAACCTCTGAATCAGGGGCCCCGATGTCATTGAGGCTCCGCCCTGTGCACTTTTGGTCTTTGTCATCGTCAGGAGCTCCGTACCCGGGGAAGCAGAGGGCCCGGATGTGCCGATCTTGGCTTGGTCGCTTGCCAAAGTGGCAGCAGACCCATCCGTCCCCGTAGCCCCCGCGGATTGAGAGGAGCCCCGAGTCTTCTTCGTCTTTTTGGTCCTTTTCTTTTTTGGAGAGGAGGGCGGGGAATAAACCCGCTTCTCACCCCCGCCGGTAGAAGCCCCCAGGCCAGATGGACCGGCCTCAGCCAGGTCCTTCTCCGAAATTGAGAAGGTCCTGGTGGTCGCAGGGGCATCATCCGGAGGAGATCCCTCCCCTCCTTGTACTGCCTGAGAATCTACAGCCGTTTGATGAGGACCTTGCATAGGGGCGGATTCGGGTTCGGTGCTTGGCGCCGAGCCCGGATTCCCCCCCATGGAAGGCCCTACCTTCTGAGGCTGGTTTTCCTCAAGGACCATGTCTATCACAGGAGGGGCCTCCAGTTGGCCATCCCCTCCCAGGACATCGCAGGTCCCCTTGGCAGCGTCATAAGTCTTTAGTGGGGAGGCACAGGCCTTGACCCCGGCAAGGTTTAATAATTTTGCCAGCAGGTCTTTTGAGGGAAGCGACCGAAGGGGCCTGGCTTCCCTCTCCCCCCTAAGGGGGTTTGCCCTACCGAGCCGCTTGTACGAGGGGCGGTCGGCAATGGGCTGCCTGCTGGCTTTCTTGGCAGTCCCCTTAGAAAGCAAAGGAGGGACTGCCGCTGGAGATAGGGAGGTGCCCGAAAGCACCTCCAGAGAAGGGGGTGAGGGGGAGTCCCCTACACCCGTAGGCGTAGGAGAGGAGTAAGCCTCCTCTCCAGTTAAAGAGGTATGGAGGGTCCCCTGCGCAAGCACAGGGGGGGGGGACCTCCATCTTTTCTGTGGAGCTGCACGAGGGCGGCTCCGTTGTTTTAGGGGGAATTAAGGGGAGATGGTTTTTTTTTTCATCATTGGGCATGGTGACCCTCTTTGTTTTACGGGACGCAATCGCTCACCACCTCTTGCAGTAGCCCGCACTGCAAGAGGTGCTTACAGGCCCGGCAGAGCCAGGCGCCGCCATTTGGGACCACCCCTCCCGCCTGGTGGCCTGGCAGTCCTTCGGCATGGCGGCTCCACCTTAGACACGGCGTAAAACAGATAGAATGTGAAGGGGAGAGGAAAAGGGATGTGAGGAAGGTATGGGTGGGGATGAAGCAGGTTGTTAAAAAACCCCCATCCCGAACCGGAGCTGAGGGGTTAGGGAACAATGTCCCCTCCCCCCTCAGCCCCCATCCGGGGTGGTTGGCTTGAGAATAGGTCAGCATTCTACCCTGTGAAATTAGAGGCTGACCAGAGAAAGTTGTGGGAGAGGTTGTATGAAAAGCGACGAGGTAGGGGAGAAATCGGGCTATCTGAAGGAAGCAGAAGAGGCTAAGCTGGGGTCGGACAGGGTGCTGAGTCCCGTCAGCACGGAGGCCAGGATGGCATATCGCAGCACCCCTTACGGGGCGTAGGCGTAGGAGAGGAGTAAGCCTAATATCCGGTTAAAGAAGTATGGATGGTCCCCTGCGCAAGCACAAGGGGGGGACCTCCTTTTTTTTGCTGGAGCTGCCGGAGGGCGGCTCCGTTGTTCTTGGGGAAGTTGGGGGTTGGGTTTTTTTTTTATTCTCATCATTGGGCATGGTGACCCTCTTATTTACACGGGACGCAACAGCTCACCACCTCTCACAGTTGCCCGCACTGCAAGAGGTGCTTGCAGGCTCGGCAGAGCCAGGCGCCGCCATTTGGGACCACCTCTCCCGCCTGGTGGCCTGGCAGGCCATCGGCATGGCGGCTCCACCTTAGACACGGCGTAAAAATGATAGATTTTGAAGACGAGAGGAAAAGGGATGTGAGGAAGATATGGGTGGGGATGAAGCAGGTAGTTAAAAACCAGCCACCCCAGACCGGAGCTCAGGGGTTAGGGAACATTGTCCCCCACCCCCTCAGCCCTGATGCGGGACGGTTGGCTGAAAGGAACGTCAACATCTACCCTGTGAAATTAGAGGCTGACCAGAGAAAGTTGTGGGAGAGGTTGTGTGAAAAGAGAGGAAACAAGTGTTTTGAAGGAAGGAAGATAGGCTAAGCTGGGGCCGGACGGAGCGCTGGATCCCGTCAGCACGGCGGCCAGGATGGCAAATCGCCGCGCCCCTTACGGGGATCAGTGGAGCGAATAACGAGGAAGCGTTTGAAGCCAGCGGGCTCGAAAACGCCAGGTAACCTCTGAATCAGGGGCCCTGATGTCATCGAGGCTCCGCCCTTTGTGCTTTTGGTCTTAGTCAGAGGCTCCGCAACCGGAGGGGCAGAGGGGCCGGTTGTGCCAATCTTGGCTTGGTCGCTTGCCAAAGTGGCATTAGACCCATCCGTCCACATAGCACCGGCGGATGGAGAGGAGCGCCGAGTCTTTTTCTTTTTTGTAGACGAGGGCGGAGAATGAACCCGCTTCTCACCTCCGCCGGAAGGAGCCCCCAGGCCAGATGGTTTTTTTTTTTTTTTTTTTTTATAGAGCCCATCTGGCAACTACCCACTTGGGCATAAGTCGCCGAAAAACACGACAGCCTAGAATTAGGCTACTTTAAAGTTAAAATATGAAAACTTAACAATCAATATAAATTTGAAAAACTTAACAATCGAAGCAATCTCCGGCAGCGGGGGGAGGTCCCCCTCACCCCGGTGCAGGAGAGTGCAACCTAAAACAAAACAATAACAAAAAAAAGGAACCTTAAATAAAGGGGAGAAGGCCGGCCTCCCCCAAAAAGTCAATAAGTCCACCAGTCATGGTGCACGCACTCGTCCCGAGTACAAGGGACAGGCGGTAGCGACCCCGCCCATCCCGGTACCGAGACAGGTATCGTGCGCGAAGATCACCCAGACTGGGACATTCGACAAGAATATGCCGAACAGTCTGGGGGACGACGCAGTCGTTGCAATAGGGCACATGCGAGCGCTCCACCAAGTAACGATGCGTCACACGAGTGTGTCCGATTCGAAGACGACAGAAAGCAACCTGAAGCCGCCGCGGCATTGGGGGATAGGTCCATGGGAACAGTCGCGGCGCAATGGCACGCAACTTTAAGTTCCCCTCGACCGTCTCCCATCTTCTTTGCCAAGCAGTCCGAAGAGCTGCCCGTATTCCTGCCATGTAGTCGGTGTGAGGAAGAGCGAAACGCTGGTCCGGTCGCAGAGTCCTCGCGGACTCTTTGGCGCCCTCATCGGCGCGCTCATTCCCCGCAATTCCTACATGTCCAGGAACCCAGCAGAAGATAATCTCGACATCTGCCCGGCTCGCCAAAACCGTGGCGTCACGGATTTCGCGAACCAGGGGATGCGGAGATTCCAATGCCCCGAGAGCACTCGGGGCGCTTTGTGAGTCGCTATAAATCACAATCCGGTCTCCGAACCGGGCACGTCGCGTAATCTCCCGTACCGAGTGGTGTATTGCCACCAGCTCGGCCGTGAAGACAGACGCAGCGCCTGGTAGAGCCCCGCTGACTTCAAACAGAGGGGATACGGCGTGGAAGCCGACCCCCTCTTGGGACTTGGAGCCATCCGTATACACTGGCACGGTACCATTTTTTTTTTTTTTTTTTTTTTTTTTTATAGAGCCCATCTGGCAACTACCCACTTGGGCATAAGTCGCCGAAAAACACGACAGCCTAGAATTAGGCTACTTTAAAGTTAAAATATGAAAACTTAACAATCAATATAAATTTGAAAAACTTAACAATCGAAGCAATCTCCGGCAGCGGGGGGAGGTCCCCCTCACCCCGGTGCAGGAGAGTGCAATCTAAAACAAAACAATAACAAAAAAAGGAACCTTAAATAAAGGGGAGAAGGCCGGCCTCCCCCAAAAAGTCAATAAGTCCACCAGTCATGGTGCACGCACTCGTCCCGAGTACAAGGGACAGGCGGTAGCGACCCCGCCCATCCCGGTACCGAGACAGGTATCGTGCGCGAAGATCACCCAGACTGGGACATTCGACAAGAATATGCCGAACAGTCTGGGGGACGACGCAGTCGTTGCAATAGGGCACATGCGAGCGCTCCACCAAGTAACGATGCGTCACACGAGTGTGTCCGATTCGAAGACGACAGAAAGCAACCTGAAGCCGCCGCGGCATTGGGGGATAGGTCCATGGGAACAGTCGCGGCGCAATGGCACGCAACTTTAAGTTCCCCTCGACCGTCTCCCATCTTCTTTGCCAAGCAGTCCGAAGAGCTGCCCGTATTCCTGCCATGTAGTCGGTGTGAGGAAGAGCGAAACGCTGGTCCGGTCGCAGAGTCCTCGCGGACTCTTTGGCGCCCTCATCGGCGCGCTCATTCCCCGCAATTCCTACATGTCCAGGAACCCAGCAGAAGATAATCTCGACATCTGCCCGGCTCGCCAAAACCGTGGCGTCACGGATTTCGCGAACCAGGGGATGCGGAGATTCCAATGCCCCGAGAGCACTCAGGGCGCTTTGTGAGTCGCTATAAATCACAATCCGGTCTCCGAACCGGGCACGTCGCGTAATCTCCCGTACCGAGTGGTGTATTGCCACCAGCTCGGCCGTGAAGACAGACGCAGCGCCTGGTAGAGCCCCGCTGACTTCAAACAGAGGGGATACGGCGTGGAAGCCGACCCCCTCTTGGGACTTGGAGCCATCCGTATACACTGGCACGGTACCAGCGTGACACGATGTGTGCTCCAAAAAGATCGAACGCAATACTCCCGGCGCAGTACAAGCTTTGGGAGCAGAGGCGTGGCGACAAATAGCCAAATGTGGTACCCTCCAGGGTGGCGTCCTGGGCAGAACCAGGGGCGCCACCGGCCCGAGAGCTATATCTACCTCTCGAAGGAGTTTCCTGGCCCTAAACCCAAAGGGCTTAGGGTATGACTGGCGTCTCTCGGCGGCATAGGCACCATCGAGATCAGCTGCGGATGCAGTGAGAGCTGTTGGCGACTGGGGGAGGCGCCGGGCTCGCGCGTACAGGCGAGTGATGCACTGCACGCGGCGCAGAGCGAGTGGCATCTCCCCAGCATCGACCAACAGGCTCTCAATGGGGGAAGTGCGGAAGGCACCGGTCGCAAGGCGAAGGCCGGTGTGGTGGATCGAATCCACCTTCCGCAATAAACGCTCGGCTGCGGATGCATAAAACTCGCATCCGTAGTCGAGCTTCGAGCGAACAAAGGATCGATAAAAAAGTAAGGCGGTAGCCCTATCAGCGCCCCAAGCGCTGAACGTCACGGAACGGAGAATGTCCATGGCGCGGGTACAAGAGACCCTAAGGCTGCGAATGTGAGCCTCCCAGGTGAGGCGTCGGTCGAATACAAGACCAAGGAAACGGTGCGACTCAACCACATCCAGGCGCACCCCATTAAGAAACAAATCTGGGTCGGGGTGAAGCCGTGGATGGCGGCAGAAGTGCACCACCTTAGTCTTGGCCAAAGAAAACCGAAACCTGTGCGCTTCGGCATAGCGAGAGACGCGGTTCAATGCCTGTTGGAGTCGGCGCTCCATAGTTGGCATCTGGGCCGCGCCAAAAGAGATCGAAAGGTCGTCCACGTAGAGCGTAGCGAGAACATCTTCCGGCAGCACCGAGGTGATGCCGTTGATGCTCAGGGCAAAGAGTGTGACACTGAGGACACTTCCCTGCGGGACACCCTCTTCCTGCTCCTTTGGGCCGGAGAGGGCTCCCCCCACCCGTACGCGGAATCGACGATCTCGCAAAAATTCAGATATAAACATTGGGAGGCGTCCCCTCGCCCCCATCGTGTGGAGAGTCTCCATGATACCGTATCGCCATGCGGTATCATAGGCTTTCTCCAGATCAAAAAACACCGTGGCGTAGTGCTGTCTACGAAGGAAAGCCTCGCAGACGGCATTTTCCAGTCGGAGCAGAGCATCCGACGTGGAGTGGAACTTACGGAAGCCGCACTGTGCAGAAGACAGATGGCCTCCGCTGTCCAGGAAATAGGCTAATCTAACATTTACCAATTTCTCCATCAACTTGCACACGCAAGAGGTTAGAGAGATTGGGCGGAAACCGGTCGGAGTAGAGTGATCTCTCCCCGGCTTGCGAAAGGCGAGCACAGTAGCGATTCGCCAGGAGTCTGGGAGGAGACCTTCCACCCAGATCCTGTTGAACAAATCTAATAGAAAGGCCATGCCTCGCTCACCCAGGTGTCGAAGCATGGCGTACGGGACATCGTCCGGACCATGGGCGGTGTCCGCGCACGAAGCGAGAGCGGAACGCAACTCACTCACAGTAAACTTGTCGTTGAAGGGTTCTCCGCCTCTGGAGGTAAAGTCCAGCCGGCGGCCTTCCGCGACATCACGACGTGCATTGAATGCTGGCGGAGCAGCATCACGGCTAGAGAATGCGGAAAAAGCGGTCGCTAAGGATTCCGCCACGGACGCGGGGTCCGAGATTGCGGTCCCATTCTCCTGGAGAACGGGAGGGGGGTCCTGCGAGAACTTGCCCCGAATCCTTTTGACTCGCTTCCACACCTCAGCTAAAGGGGTCTTCCCGTTAAGTGAAGACACGTATGCCCGCCAAGAAGAGCGGCGGGCGTGCTTCGAAATATACCGGAACCTAGCCCTAGCCCGACGAAATTCAGCGACGGTGAAATCGTTCGGGCGGCGCTTATAGCGCATGTAGGCATAACGCTTCTGTTTGAGGGCCGTCTCACACTCGGCCGACCACCATGGGAGTGGTCGGCGTGCAAAACGGCCAGACGTCCTAGGAATAGTAGTCAGGCCCACGGCGATGAGGTTGCCGGAGAAGAACTCGACGGCCTCATCTACCGACCTAAACTCCTTGACTGAGATAGAGAATTCAGTCATTTCCTGAAATGCAGGCCACCGCGCCCGCGCCAAGCACCACCGAGGTGGTCTCTCAGGCGGCAGTTGCCCTGAAAATGATATTTGAATGGGAAAGTGATCACTACCATGGAGGTCATCGACCACCCCCCAATCAAAATCAGGCTGTGCATCCGAAGAGCACAAAGATAGGTCAAGGCAAGAAAATGAAGCGGTTCTCGGACAGTGATGCGTAAACTCATCCACGTTTAGGACACCCATCTCAAGCTCTTCGATCAGATCGGCAAGGACTTGTCCCCTGGGATTTATGGTGTAATCTCCCCAGAGAGGATGCCTGCCGTTCAGATCTCCAAGCAAGAGATAGGGCCTCGGCAACCGTGCCACGACGCGGCGAAAGTCCCCCGCGTCGAAGTCAGCTGACGGTGGAATGTACGCAGAAATGATAGTATACCTCCTATCCAGGTGCAGCTGCACAGCCACTGCCTGAAAGGAGGTATCTAAAGAGAAAGGAAGATTTTTTTTTTTTTTTTAATTAAGGGGCTATCTGGCGACTGCCGACTAAGGCATAAGTTGCCGTAAACAAACAGCCTAATTTAGGCTACTTTAAAAAATTAAACAGAAAACAATAAAAAGGAATAACAATAACAATAACAAAGCAATAACAAAACAATTACAAAAACAACAACAACAATTAAATCACGTTAAATAAAAGGGAGAAGGCCGGCCTCCCCCAAAAAGTCAATAAGTCCACCAGTCAAAGTACACGCACTCATCCCGAGAACAAGGGACAGGCGGTAGCGACCCCGCCCATCCCGGTACCGGGACAGGTGTCGTGCGCGAAGATCACCCAGACTGGGACATTCGACAAGAATGTGCCGAACAGTCTGGGGGACGACGCAGTCGTTGCAATAGGGCGCAGGCGAGCGCTCCATCAGATAGCGATGCGTCACACGAGTGTGTCCGATTCGGAGACGACAGAAAGCAACCTGAAGCCGCCGCGGCATTGGGGGATAGGTCCATGGGAACAGTCGCGGCGCAATGGCACGCAACTTTAAGTTCCCTTCGACCGTCTCCCATCTTCTTTGCCAAGCAGTCCGAAGAGCTGCCCGTATTCCTGCCATGTAGTCGGTGTGAGGAAGAGCGAAACGCTGGTCCGGTCGCAGAGTCCTTGCGGACTCTTTGGCGCCCTCATCGGCGCGCTCATTCCCCGCAATTCCTACATGTCCAGGAACCCAGCAGAAGATAATCTCGACATCTGCCCGGCTCGCCAAAACCGCGGCGTCACGGATATCGCGAACCAGGGGATGCGGAGATTCCAATGCCCCGAGAGCACTCAGGGCGCTTTGTGAGTCGCTATAGATCACAATCCTGTCTCCGAACCGGGCACGTCGCGTAATCTCCCGTACCGAGTGGTGTATTGCCACCAGCTCGGCCGTGAAGACAGACGCAGCGCCTGGTAGAGCCCCGCTGACTTCAAACAGAGGGGATACGGCGTGGAAGCCGACCCCCTCTTGGGACTTGGAGCCATCCGTATACACTGGCACGGTACCAGCGTGACACGATGTGTGCTCCAAAAAGGTCGAACGCAATACTCCCGGCGCAGTACAAGCTTTGGGAGCAGAGGCGTGGCGACAAATAGCCAAATGTGGTACCCTCCAGGGTGGCGTCCTGGGCAGAACCAGGGGCGCCACCGGCCCGAGAGCTATATCTACTTCTCGAAGGAGTTTCCTGGCCCTAAACCCAAAGGGCTTAGGGTATGACTGGCGTCTCTCGGCGGCATAGGCACCATCGAGATCAGCTGCGGATGCAGTGAGAGCTGTTGGCGACTGAGGGAGGCGCCGGGCTCGCGCGTACAGGCGAGTGATGCACTGCACGCGGCGCAGAGCGAGTGGCATCTCCCCAGCATCGACCAACAGGCTCTCAATGGGGGAAGTGCGGAAGGCACCGGTCGCAAGGCGAAGGCCGGTGTGGTGGATCGAATCCACCTTCCGCAATAAACGCTCGGCTGCGGATGCATAAAACTCGCATCCGTAGTCGAGCTTCGAGCGAACAAAGGATCGATAAAAAAGTAAGGCGGTAGCCCTATCAGCGCCCCAAGCGCTGAACGTCACGGAACGGAGAATGTCCATGGCGCGGGTACAAGAGACCCTAAGGCTGCGAATATGAGCCTCCCAGGTGAGGCGTCGGTCGAATACAAGACCAAGGAAACGGTGCGACTCAACCACATCCAGGCGCACCCCATTAAGAAACAAATCTGGGTCGGGGTGAAGCCGTGGATGGCGGCAGAAGTGCACCACCTTAGTCTTGGCCAAAGAAAACCGAAACCTGTGCGCTTCGGCATAGTGAGAGACGCGGTTCAATGCCTGTTGGAGTCGACGCTCCAGAGTTGGCATCTGGGCCGCGCCAAAAGAGATCGAAAGGTCGTCCACGTAGAGCGTAGCGAGAACATCTTCCGGCAGCACCGAGGTGATGCCGTTGATGCTCAGGGCAAAGAGTGTGACACTGAGGACACTTCCCTGCGGGACACCCTCTTCCTGCTCCTTTGGGCCGGAGAGGGCTCCCCCCACCCGTACGCGGAATCGACGATCTCGCAAAAATTCAGATATAAAAATTGGGAGGCGTCCCCTCGCCCCCATCGTGTGGAGAGTCTCCATGATACCGTATCGCCATGCGGTATCATAGGCCTTCTCCAGATCAAAAAACACCGTGGCGTAGTGCTGTCTACGAAGGAAAGCCTCGCAGACGGCACTTTCCAGTCGAAGCAGAGCATCCGACGTGGAGTGGAACTTACGGAAGCCGCACTGTGCAGAAGACAGATGGCCTCCGCTGTCCAGGAAATAGGCTAATCTAACATTTACCAATTTCTCCATCAACTTGCACACGCAAGAGGTTAGAGAGATTGGGCGGAAACCGGTCGGAGTAGAGTGATCTCTCCCCGGCTTGCGAAAGGCGAGCACAGTAGCGATTCGCCAGGAGTCTGGGAGAAGACCTTCCACCCAGATCCTGTTGAACAAATCTAACAGAAAGGCCATGCCTCGCTCACCCAGGTGTCGAAGCATGGCGTACGGGACATCGTCCGGACCATGGGCGGTGTCCGCGCACGAAGCGAGAGCGGAACGCAACTCACTCACAGTAAACTTGTCGTTGAAGGGTTCTCCGCCTCTGGAGGTAAAGTCCAGCCGGCGGCCTTCCGCGACATCACGACGTGCATTGAATGCTGGCGGAGCAGCATCACGGCTAGAGAATGCGGAAAAAGCGGTCGCTAAGGATTCCGCCACGGACGCGGGGTCCGAGATTGCGGTCCCATTCTCCTGGAGAACGGGAGGGGGGTCCTGCGAGAACTTGCCCCGAATCCTTTTGACTCGCTTCCACACCTCAGCTAAAGGGGTCTTCCCGTTAAGTGAAGACACGTATGCCCGCCAAGAAGAGCGGCGGGCGTGCTTCGAAATATACCGGAACCTAGCCCTAGCCCGACGAAATTCAGCGACAGTGAAATCGTTCGGGCGGCGCTTATAGCGCATGTAGGCATAACGCTTCTGTTTGAGGGCCGTCTCACACTCGGCCGACCACCATGGGAGTGGTCGGCGTGCAAAACGGCCAGACGTCCTAGGAATAGTAGTCAGGCCTACGGCGATGAGGTTGCCGGAGAAGAACTCAACGGCCTCATCTACCGACCTAAACTCCTCGACTGAGATAGAGAATTCAGTCATTTCCTGAAATGCAGGCCACCGCGCCCGCGCCAAGCACCACCGAGGTGGTCTCTCAGGCGGCAGTTGCCCTGAAAATGATATTTGAATGGGAAAGTGATCACTACCATGGAGGTCATCGACCACCCCCCAATCAAAATCAGGCTGTGCATCTGAAGAGCACAAAGATAGGTCAAGGCAAGAAAATGAAGCGGTTCTCGGACAGTGATGCGTAAACTCATCCACGTTTAGGACACCCATCTCAAGCTCTTCGATCAGATCGGCAAGGACTTGTCCCCTGGGATTTATGGAGTAATCTCCCCAGAGAGGATGCCTGCCGTTCAGATCTCCAAGCAAGAGATAGGGCCTCGGCAACCGTGCCACGACGCGGCGGAAGTCCCCCGCGTCGAAGTCAGCTGACGGTGGAATGTACGCAGAAATGATAGTATACCTCCTATCCAGGTGCAGCTGCACAGCCACTGCCTGAAAGGAGGTATCTAAAGAGAAAGGAAGAACGGAGACATCATGCCGGGTGTAAACCGCGCATCCCCCAGCCCGGCCATCCCGCGGTGGTGGGGTCGCAAGACCCTTATACCCCGGGAGGGCAGGCAGCGGGCACGCGCCTAGCATGGTCTCCTGCAAAAAGATAGCTAACGGGGAGCGGGACGAGACGAGCCTCCGCAGCTCCTCCCAGTTGGCCCGGAGTCCACGGCAATTCCATTGAAGGAATATGCCCTCCAGGCCTAGCTCGGAGGAGACGCGGGGGCCCTCCTCGAATTGAAGACCCTCACGGGAATGGCCGTACGCTTCCCGGGGGCAGAACCCCGGGCGCTGTTGGCCGGACAAAGCGCTGAAGGCGCTGTCGCCTTCGAGGACTTATTGGGGGAGGTTGGGCTCGCCATGCGAGTCTTTTCCTCCCTCCGCCTCGAAACCTTAGGCGGGCGTTGCGGCTCGGGAGGCGGGGGGCCCTCTTTTCGAGGAACCACCGTCTCCGAGCCACTCGCTCCACCTTGGGGCGTGGGCGAAGGGGCCGAAGCTCCTTTGTTGCTGTCCTCCTTTCGGGGAACAGCTTTAGGAACCCCGGAAGATGGCCTAGCGACCATCTTCAGGGGTGTTGCCTCCTGTGAGTCTAACGACTCTGTGGAGGCGCGTGGCCGTTTCGCCTTACGGGAAACGGTCACGCTGGGGGAAGAGGGGGGAGCCCTGGTATTAGCCGGGGCTGGGTGTGAACCCTTTTTGCCGCCAGCTCTACCAGGGGAGCGCCCGGGTGTAGTAGAGCCCGCAGAAGGGCTCCGAATGGGCGCGGAAACAACCGTGCTCGTTGGCCTGGATGGGCCAGGAGCAGAGGGTGCTTTTCTAACTATTGAGGCATATGACGTCCCAGGCAGAGCCGGGCGCGCCAGGACCAAGTCCTTAGCCTCGCGGAATGAGAGTCGATCCTGGGCCTGAATGGCCAGGATTTCTTTCTCAAGGAGATATGCACCACATTGCTTCGAAGAAGCAGGGTGCGGCTCTCCGCAATTGACACACTTGGCCACACACGATTTGGACTTATCGTGTGCGACCTTGGAGCAATTTACACAGACTTCGGGTGACCCCGATTTTGCACGTCTACATGATCGATTCGTGTGGCCGAAGCGGTGACAGTAATAGCACCGCCGCGGCAGTGGCACGAATGCCTTCACGCGGTAGCGGTACCAACCGGCACGCACCGACTCAGGGAGCTTGTCACAGTCGAACGTGACGAAGAGTGTAGGGGTGGGTCTCGAGGCTCCTCCCTGTTTTCTCATCACACGTTCGACCTTGACCGCCCCATGGTCGGCCAGCTCTAGGGTGATGTCTTCTATGGAGTAGTCAACGAGTTCCCTCGCATAAACTACTCCTTTTACAAAGTTCATGGTAGAGTGCGGCGTCACACTCACCGGGGTGCCATGAAGTGTCCGAAGAGCACTTATCTTGGCCGCCTCGGCGGGATTCGCCGCATTCGCCAGAAGGCTGCCGTCCGAGAAACGGGTTACCTTCGGCTCTCTACCAATTGCACTAGCTAATCCTCTCCTCTGATGGATCATGTTGCCCTTGGACAACATGGTGCCATCAGTGGAGCGAATAACGAGGAAGCGTTTGAAGCCAGCGGGCTCGAAAACGCCAGGTAACCTCTGAATGAGGGGCCCCGATGTCATCGAGGCTCCGCCCTGTGCACTCTTGGTCTTAGTCAGGGGCTCCGCACACGAGAGGGTAGAGGGGCCGGATGTGCCGATCTTGGCTTGGTCGCCTACCAAAGTGGCAGCAGACCCATCCGTCCCCGCAGCCCCCGCGGATGGATAGGAGCCCCGAGTCTTTTTCGTCTTTCTTGTCTTTTTCTTCTTTTTAGGAGAGGAGGGCGGGGAATGAACCCGCTTTTCACCCCCGCCGGTAGAAGCCCCCAGGCCAGATGGACCGGCCTCAGCCAGGTCCTTCTCTGAAATGGAGAAGGTCCCGGTGGGCGCAGGGGATTCATCCGGAGGAGATCCCTCCCCTCCTTGTCCTGCCTGAGAATCCACAGCCGTTTGATGAGGACCTTGCATAGGGGCGGATTCGGGTTCGGTGCTTGGCGCCAAGCCCGGATTCCCCCCCATGGAAGGCCCTACCTTCTGAGGCTGGTTTTCCTCAAGGACCATGTCTATCACAGGAGGGGCCTCCAATTGGCCATCCCCTCCCAGGACATCGCAGGTCCCCTTGGCAGCGTCATAAGTCTTTAGTGGGGAGGCACAGGCCTTGACCCCGGCAAGGTTTAATATTTTTGCCAGCAGGTCTTTTGAGGGAAGCGACCGAAGGGGCCTGGCTTCCCTCTCCCCCCTAAGGGGGTTTGCCCTACCGAGCCGCTTTGATGTGGAGCGGCTGGCTAAGGGTGGCCTGCTGGCTTTCTTGGCAGTCCCCTTAGAAAGCATAGGAGGGACTGCCGCTGGAGATAGGGAGGTGCCCGAAAGCACCTCCAGAGAAGGGGGTGAGGGGGAGTCCCCTACACCCGTAGGCGTAGGAGAGGAGTAAGCCTCCTCTCCGGTTAAAGAGGTATGGAGTGTCCCCTGCGCAAGCACAGGGGGGGGGACCTCCATCTTTTCTGTGGAGCTGCACGAGGGCGGCTCCGTTGTTGTTATAGGGGGAATTAAGGGGAGATGGTTTTTTTTTTCATCATTGGGCATGGTGACCCTCTTTGTTTTACGGGACGCAATCGCTCACCACCTCTTGCAGTAGCCCGCACTGCAAGAGGTGCTTACAGGCCCGGCAGAGCCAGGCGCCGCCATTTGGGACCACCCCTCCCGCCTGGTGGCCTGGCAGTCCTTCGGCATGGCGGCTCCACCTTGAACACGGCGTAAAACGGATAGATTTTGAAGACGAGAGGAAAAGGGATGTGAGGAAGGTATGGGTGGGGATGAAGCAGGTTGTTAAAAGCCAACCACCCCAGACCGGAGCTCAGGGGTTAGGGGACACTGTCCCCTCCCCCCTCAGCCCCGATCCGGGACGATTGGCTGAGAAGAAGGTCAGCTTCTACCCTGTGAAATTAGAGGCTGACCAGAGAAAGTTGTGGGAGAGGTTGTATGAAAAGCGACGAGGTAGGATAGGAATACAGGCTATCTGAAGGAAGGAAGAGAGGCTAAGCTGGGGCCGGACGGGGCGCTGGATCCCGTCAACACGGCGGCCAGGATGGCAAATCGCCGCGCCCCTTACGGGGGAGAAAGGAAGAACGGAGACATCATGCCGGGTGTAAACCGCGCATCCCCCAGCCCGGCCGTCCCGCGGTGGTTGGGTCGCAAGACCCTTATACCCCGGGAGGGCAGGCAGGGGGCACGCGCCTAGCATGGTCTCCTGCAAAAAAATAGCTAGCGGGGAACGGGATGAGGCGAGCCTCCGCAGCTCCTCCCAGTTGGCCCGGAGTCCACGGCAATTCCATTGAAGGAATATGCCCTCCAGGCCTAGCTCGGAGGAGACGCGGGGGCCCTCCTCGAATTGAAGACCCTCACGGGAATGGCCGTACGCTTCCCGGGGGCAGAACCCCGGGCGCTGTTGGCCGGACAAAGCGCTGAAGGCGCTGTCGCCTTCGAGGACTTATTAGGGGAGGTTGGGCTCGCCATGCGAGTCTTTTCCTCCCTCCGCCTCGAAACTTTAGGCGGGCGTTGCGGCTTCGGAGGCGGGGGGCCCTCTTTTCGAGGAACCACCGTCTCCGAGCCACTCGCTCCACCTCGGGGCGTGGGCAAAGGGGCCGAAGCTCCTTTGTTGCTGTCCTCCTTTCGGGGAACAGCTTTAGGAACCCCGGAAGATGGCCTAGCGACCATCTTCAGGGGTGTTGCCTCCTGTGAGTCTAACGACTCGGTGGAGGCGCGTGGCCGTTTCGCTTTACGCGAAACGGTCACGCTGGGGGAAGAGGGGGGAGCCCTGGTTTTAGCCGGGGCAGGGTATGAACCCTTTTTGCCGCCAGCTTTACCAGGGGAGCGCCCAGGTTGGGTAGAGCCCACAGAAGGGCTCCGAATGGGCGCGGAAACAACCGTGCTCGTTGGCCTGGATGGGCCAGGAGCAGAGGGTGCTTTTCTAACTATTGAGGCATATGACGTCCCAGGCAGAGCCGGGCGCGCCAGGACCAAGTCCTTTGCCTCGCGGAATGAGAGTCGATCCTGGGCCTGAACGGCCAGGATTTCTTTCTCAAGGAGATATGCACCACATTGCTTCGAAGAAGCAGGGTGCGGCTCTCCGCAATTGACACACTTGGCCACACACGATTTGGACTTATCGTGTGCGACCTTGGAGCAATTTACACAGACTTCGGGTGACCCCGATTTTGCACGTCTACATGATCGATTCGTATGGCCGAAGCGGTGGCAGTAATAGCACCGCCGCGGCAGTGGCACGAATGCCTTCACGCGGTAGCGGTACCAACCGGCACGCACCGACTCAGGGAGCTTGTCACAGTCGAACGTGACGAAGAGTGTAGGGGTGGGTCTCGAGGCCCCTCCCTGTTTTCTCATCACACGTTCGACCTTGACCGCCCCATGGTCGGCCAGCTCTAGGGTGATGTCCTCAATGGAGTAGTCAACAAGTTCCCTCGCATAAACTACTCCTTTCACAAAGTTCATGGTAGAGTGCGGCGTCACACTCACCGGGGTGCCATGAAGTGTCCGAAGAGCACTTATCTTGGCCGCCTCGGCGGGATTCGCCGCATTCGCCAAAAGGCTCCCGTCCGAGAAACGGGTTACCTTCGGCTCTCTACCAATTGTACTAGCTAATCCTCTCCTCTGATGGATCATGTTGCCCTTGGACAACATGGTGCCATCAGTGGAGCGAATAACGAGGAAGCGTTTGAAGCCAGCGGGCTCGAAAACGCCAGGTAACCTCTGAATCAGGGGCCCCGATGTCATCGAGGCTCCGCCCTGTGCATTCTTGGTCTTAGTCGTAGTCATGGGCTCCGCACACGAGGGGGTAGAGGGGCCGGATGTGCCGATCTTGGCTTGGTCGCCTACCAAAGTGGCAGCAGACCCATCCGTCCCCGCAGCCCCCGCGGATGGAGAGGAGCCCCGAGTCTTCTTCGTCTTTTGAGTCTTTTTAGTCTTTTTCTTTTTAGGAGAGGAGGGCGGGGAATGAACCCGCTTTTCACCTCCGCCGGCAGAAGTCCCCAGGCCAGATGGACCAGCCACAGCCAGGTCCCTCTCCGAAATGGAGAAGGTCCTGGTTGTCGTAGGGGCACCTGTCGGAGGAG
The DNA here is from genome assembly GCA_963969495.1 of Ceratothoa steindachneri. NCBI lineage: Eukaryota > Metazoa > Arthropoda > Malacostraca > Isopoda > Cymothoidae > Ceratothoa > Ceratothoa steindachneri. Next base: position 47,503,092 of record OZ018332.1, read on the forward strand.
ATCCCTCCCCTCCTTCTACTGCCTCGGAGCCCTCAGCCATTTGAGGAGGACCTTGCATAGGGGCAGATTCGGGTTCGGTGCTTGGCGCCGAGCCCGAATTCCCCCCCATGGAAGGCCCTACCGTCTGGGGCTGGGTCTCCTCAAGGACCATGTCTATCACAGGAGGGGCCTCCAGTTGGCCATCCCCTCCCAGGACATCGCAGGTCCCCTTGGCAGTATTGTCACTAGTCAGGTGGTGTGGGGAGGCACAGGCCTTGACCCCAGCAAGGTTCAAAATTCTTGCCAGCAGGTCTTTTGAGGGAAGCGACCGAAGGGGCCTGGCTTCCCTCTCCCCCCTAAGGGGGTTTGCCCTACCGAGCCGCTTGCACGAGGGGCGGTCGGCAATGGGCTGCCTGCTGGCTTTCTTGGCAGTCCCCTTAGAAAGCAAAGGAGGGACTGCCGCTGGAGATAGGGAGGTGCCCGAAAGCACCTCCAGAGAAGGGGGTGAGGGGGAGTCCCCTACACCCGTAGGCGTAGGAGAGGAGTAAGCCTCCTCTCCGGTTAAAGAATTATGGAGGGTCCCTTGCGCAAGCACAAGGGGGGGGACCTCCATTTTCTCGGTGGAGCTGCCCGAGGGCGGCTCCGTAGATGTTTTTGGGGAAGTTGGGGGTTGGGGTTTTTGTTTTTTTTCATACATGGGCATGGTGACCCTCTTTTTTATACGGGACGCAATAGCTCATCACCTCTCGCAGTTGCCCGCACTGCGAGAGGTGCTTACAAGCCCGGCAGAGCCAGGCGCCGCCATTCGGGACCACCCCTCCCGCCTGGTGGCCTGGCAGTCCTTCGGCATGGCGGCTCCACCTTGGACACGGCGTAAAAAATATAGGTTGTGAAGAGGAGAGGAAAAGGGATGTGAGGAAGATGTGGGTGGGGATGAAGCAGGTTGTTAAAAAAAACCCATCCCGAACCGGAGCTGAGGGGTTAGGGAACAATGTCCCCTCCCCCCCTCAGCCCCGATCCGGGGTGGTTGGCTTGAGAAGAAGGTCAGCATTCTACCCTGTGAAATTAGAGGCTGACCAGAGAAAGTTGTGGGAGAGGTTGTATGAAAAGCGACGAGGTAGGGGAGAAATCGGGCTATCTGAAGGAAGGAAGAGAGGCTAAGCTGGGGCCGGACGGAGCGCTGGATCCCGTTAGCACGGCGGCCAGGATGGCAAATCGCCGCGCCCCTTACGGGGTGGCACGGTACCAGCGTGACACGATGTGTGCTCCAAAAAGGTCGAACGCAATACTCCCGGCGCAGTACAAGCTTTGGGAGCAGAGGCGTGGCGACAAATAGCCAAATGTGGTACCCTCCAGGGTGGCGTCCTGGGCAGAACCAGGGGCGCCACCGGCCCGAAAGCTATATCTACCTCTCGAAGGAGTTTCCTGGCCCTAAACCCAAAGGGCTTAGGGTATGACTGGCGTCTCTCGGCGGCATAGGCACCATCGAGATCAGCTGCGGATGCAGTGAGAGCTGTTGGCGACTGAGGGAGGCGCCGGGCTCGCGCGTACAGGCGAGTGATGCACTGCACGCGGCGCAGAGCGAGTGGCATCTCCCCAGCATCGACCAACAGGCTCTCAATGGGGGAAGTGCGGAAGGCACCGGTCGCAAGGCGAAGGCCGGTGTGGTGGATCGAATCCACCTTCCGCAATAAACGCTCGGCTGCGGATGCATAAAACTCGCATCCGTAGTCGAGCTTCGAGCGAACAAAGGATCGATAAAAAAGTAAGGCGGTAGCCCTATCAGCGCCCCAAGCGCTGAACGTCACGGAACGGAGAATGTCCATGGCGCGGGTACAAGAGACCCTAAGGCTGCGAATGTGAGCCTCCCAGGTGAGGCGTCGGTCGAATACAAGACCAAGGAAACGGTGCGACTCAACCACATACAGGCGCACCCCATTAAGAAACAAATCTGGGTCGGGGTGAAGCCGTGGGTGGCGGCAGAAGTGCACCACCTTAGTCTTGGCCAAAGAAAACCGAAACCTGTGCGCTTCGGCATAGCGAGAGACGCGGTTCAATGCCTGTTGGAGTCGGCGCTCCAGAGTTGGCATCTGGGCCGCGCCAAAAGAGATCGAAAGGTCGTCCACGTAGAGCGTAGCGAGAACATCTTCCGGCAGCACCGAGGTGATGCCGTTGATGCTCAGGGCAAAGAGTGTGACACTGAGGACACTTCCCTGCGGGACACCCTCTTCCTGCTCCTTTGGGCCGGAGAGGGCTCCCCCCACCCGTACGCGGAATCGACGATCTCGCAAAAATTCAGATATAAACATTGGGAGGCGTCCCCTCGCCCCCATCGTGTGGAGAGTCTCCATGATACCGTATCGCCATGCGGTATCATAGGCCTTCTCCAGATCAAAAAACACTGTGGCGTAGTGCTGTCTACGAAGGAAAGCCTCGCAGACGGCATTTTCCAGTCGGAGCAGAGCATCCGACGTGGAGTGGAACTTACGGAAGCCGCACTGTGCAGAAGACAGATGGCCTCCGCTGTCCAGGAAATAGGCTAATCTAACATTTACCAATTTCTCCATCAACTTGCACACGCAAGAGGTTAGAGAGATTGGGCGGAAACCAGTCGGAGTAGAGTGATCTCTCCCCGGCTTGCGAAAGGCGAGCACAGTAGCGATTCGCCAGGAGTCTGGGAGAAGACCTTCCACCCAGATCCTGTTGAACAAATCTAACAGAAAGGCCATGCCTCGCTCACCCAGGTGTCGAAGCATGGCGTACGGGACATCGTCCCGACCATGGGCGGTGTCCGCGCACGAAGCGAGAGCGGAGCGCAACTCACTCACAGTAAACTTGTCGTTGAAGGGTTCTCCGCCTCTGGAGGTAAAGTCCAGCCGGCGGCCTTCCGCGACATCACGACGTGCATTGAATGCTGGCGGAGCAGCATCACGGCTAGAGAATGCGGAAAAAGCGGTCGCTAAGGATTCCGCCACGGACGCGGGGTCCGAGATTGCGGTCCCATTCTCCTGGAGAACGGGAGGGGGATCCTGCGAGAACTTGCCCCGAATCCTTTTGACTCGCTTCCACACCTCAGCTAAAGGGGTCTTCCCGTTAAGTGAAGACACGTATGCCCGCCAAGAAGAGCGGCGGGCGTGCTTCGAAATATACCGGAACCTCGCCCTAGCCCGACGAAATTCAGCGACAGTGAAATCGTTCGGGCGGCGCTTATAGCGCATGTAGGCATAACGCTTCTGTTTGAGTGCCGTCTCACACTCGGCCGACCACCATGGGAGTGGTCGGCGTGCAAAACGGCCAGACGTCCTAGGAATAGTAGTCAGGCCCACGGCGATGAGGTTGCCGGAGAAGAACTCAACGGCATCATCTACCGACCTAAACTCCTCGACTGAGATAGAGAATTCAGTCATTTCCTGAAATGCAGGCCACCGCGCCCGCGCCAAGCACCACCGAGGTGGTCTCTCAGGCGGCAGTTGCCCTGAAAATGATATTTGAATGGGAAAGTGATCACTACCATGGAGGTCATCGACCACCCCCCAATCAAAATCAGGCTGTGCATCCGAAGAGCACAAAGATAGGTCAAGGCAAGAAAATGAAGCGGTTCTCGGACAGTGATGCGTAAACTCATCCACGTTTAGGACACCCATCTCAAGCTCTTCGATCAGATCGGCAAGGACTTGCCCCTGGGATTTATGGAGTAATCTCTCCAGAGAGGATGCCTGCCGTTCAGATCTCCAAGCAAGAGATATACCGGAAGGCAAGAAAAGAAAAGGCAAGAAAATGAAGCGGTTCTCGGACAGTGATGCGTAAACTCATCCACGTTTAGGACACCCATCTCAAGCTCTTCGATCAGATCGGCAAGGACTTGCCCCTGGGATTTATGGAGTAATCTCTCCAGAGAGGATGCCTGCCGTTCAGATCTCCAAGCAAGAGATAGGGCCTCGGCAACCGTGCAACGACGCGGCGGAAGTCCCCCGCGTCGAAGTCAGCTGACGGTGGAATGTACGCAGAAATGATAGTATACCTCCTATCCAGGTGCAACTGCACAGCCACTGCCTGAAAGGAGGTATCTAAAGAGAAAGGAAGAACGGAGACATCATGCCGGGTGTAAACCGCGCATCCCCCAGCCCGGCCATCCCGCGGTGGTGGGGTCGCAAGATCCTTATACCCCGGGAGGGCAGGCAGCGGGCACGCGCCTAGCATGGTCTCCTGCAAAAAAATAGCTAACGGGGAACGGGACGAGACGAGCCTCCGCAGCTCCTCCCAGTTGGCCCGGAGTCCACGGCAATTCCATTGAAGGAATATGCCCTCCAGGCCTAGCTCGGAGGAGACGCGGGGGCCCTCCTCGAATTGAAGACCCTCACGGGAATGGCCTTACGCTTCCCGGGGGCAGAACCCCGGGCGCTGTTGGCCGGACAAAGCGCTGTCGCCTTCGAGGACTTATTGGGGGAGGTTGGGCTCGCCATGCGAGTCTTTTCCTCCCTCCGCCTCGAAACCTTAGGCGGGCGTTGCGGCTTGGGAGGCGGGGGGCCCTCTTTTCGAGGAACCACCGTCTCCGAGCCACTCGCTCCACCTCGGGGCGTGGGCGAAGCTCCTTTGTTGCTGTCCTCCTTTCGGGTAACAGCTTTAGGAACCCCGGAAGATGGCCTAGCGACCATCTTCAGGGGTGTTGCCTCCTGTGAGTCTAACGACTCGGTGGAGGCGCGTGGCCGTTTCGCCTTACGGGAAACGGTCACGCTGGGGGAAGAGGGGGGAGCCCTGGTATTAGCCGGGGCTGGGTGTGAACCCTTTTTGCCGCCAGCTCTACCAGGGGAGCGCCCGGGTGTAGTAGAGCCCGCAGAAGGGCTCCGAATGGGCGCGGAAACAACCGTGCTCGTTGGCCTGGATGGGCCAGGAGCAGAGGGTGCTTTTCTAACTATTGAGGCATATGACGTCCCAGGCAGAGCCGGGCGCGCCAGGACCAAGTCCTTAGCCTCGCGGAATGAGAGTCGATCCTGGGCCTGAATGGCCAGGATTTCTTTCTCAAGGAGATATGCACCACATTGCTTCGAAGAAGCAGGGTGCGGCTCTCCGCAATTGACACACTTGGCCACACACGATTTGGACTTATCGTGTGCGACCTTGGAGCAATTTACAGACTTCGGGTGACCCCGATTTTGCACGTCTACATGATCGATTCGTGTGGCCGAAGCGGTGACAGTAATAGCACCGCCGCGGCAGTGGCACGAATGCCTTCACGCGGTAGCGGTACCAACCGGCACGCACCGACTCAGGGAGCTTGTCACAGTCGAACGTGACGAAGAGTGTAGGGGTGGGTCTCGAGGCCCCTCCCTGTTTTCTCATCACACGTTCGACCTTGACCGACCCATGGTCGGCCAGCTCTAGGGTGATGTCGTCTATGGAGTAGTCAACGAGTTCCCTCGCATAAACTACTCCTTTTACAAAGTTCATGGTAGAGTGCGGCGTCACACTCACCGGGGTGCCATGAAGTGTCCGAAGAGCACTTATCTTGGCCGCCTCGGCGGGATTCGCCAGAAGGCTCCCGTCCGAGAAACGGGTTACCTTCGGCTCTCTACCAATTGCACTAGCTAATCCTCTCCTCTGATGGATCATGTTGCCCTTGGACAACATGGTGCCATCAGTGGAGCGAATAACGAGGAAGCGTTTGAAGCCAGCGGGCTCGAAAACGCCAGGTAACCTCTGAATCAGGGGCCCCGATGTCATCGAGGCTCCGCCCTGTGCACTCTTGGTCTTAGTCAGGGGCTCCGCACACGAGGGGGTAGAGGGGCCGGATGTGCCGATCTTGGCTTGGTCGCCTACCAAAGTGGCAGCAGACCCATCCGTCCCCGCAGCCCCCGCGGATGGAGAGGAGCCCCGAGTCTTTTTCTTCTTTTTAGGAGAGGAGGGCGGGGAATGAACCCGCTTTTCACCCCCGCCGGTAGAAGCCCCCAGGCCAGATGGACCGGCCTCAGCCAGGTCCTTCTCTGAAATGGAGAAGGTCCCGGTGGGCGCAGGGGATTCATCCGGAGGAGATCCCTCCCCTCCTTGTCCTGCCTGAGAATCAACAGCCGTTTGATGAGGACCTTGCATAGGGGCGGATTCGGGTTCGGTGCTTGGCGCCAAGCCCGGATTCCCCCCCATGGAAGGCCCTACCTTCTGAGGCTGGTTTTCCTCAAGGACCATGTCTATCACAGGAGGGGCCTCCAATTGGCCATCCCCTCCCAGGACATCGCAGGTCCCCTTGGCAGCGTCATAAGTCTTTAGTGGGGAGGCACAGGCCTTGACCCCGGCAAGGTTTAATATTTTTGCCAGCAGGTCTTTTGAGGGAAGCGACCGAAGGGGCCTGGCTTCCCTCTCCCCCCTAAGGGGGTTTGCCCTACCGCGCCGCTTTGATGTGGAGCGGCTGGCTAAGGGTGGCCTGCTGGCTTTCTTGGCAGTCCCCTTAGAAAGCATAGGAGGGACTGCCGATGGACATAGGGAGGTGCCCGAAAGCACCTCCAGAGAAGGGGGTGAGGGGGAGTCCCCTACACCCGTAGGCGTAGGAGAGGAGTAAGCCTCCTCTCCGGTTAAAGAGGTACGGAGGGTCCCCTGCGCAAGCACAGGGGGGGGGGGACCTCCATCTTTTCTATGGAGCTGCACGAGGGCGGCTCCGTTGTTGTTATAGGGGGAATTAAGGGGAGATGTTTTTTTTTTTCATCATTGGGCATGGTGACCCTCTTTGTTTTACGGGACGCAATCGCTCACCACCTCTTGCAGTAGCCCGCACTGCAAGAGGTGCTTACAGGCCCGGCAGAGCCAGGCGCCGCCATTTGGGACCACCCCTCCCGCCTGGTGGCCTGGCAGTCCTTCGGCATGGCGGCTCCACCTTGAACACGGCGTAAAACGGATAGATTTTGAAGACGAGAGGAAAAGGGATGTGAGGAAGGTATGGGTGGGGATGAAGCAGGTTGTTAAAAGCCAACCACCCCAGACCGGAGCTCAGGGGTTAGGGGACATTGTCCCCTCCCCCCTCAGCCCCGATCCGGGACGATTGGCTGAGAAGAAGGTCAGCTTCTACCCTGTGAAATTAGAGGCTGACCAGAGAAAGTTGTGGGAGAGGTTGTATGAAAAGCGACGAGGTAGGATAGGAATACAGGCTATCTGAAGGAAGGAAGAGAGGCTAAGCTGGGGCCGGACGGGGCGCTGGATCCCGTCAGCACGGCGGCCTGGATCGCAAATCGCCGCGCCCCTTACGGGGCCATGGTTGATAAGGAATAAGTAAACAAATCTCAGAATCACTATTACGAGGCGGAGGCAGCCGAGGGAAGAAACCTTCCCTACAAAATGGGGGGACTTCTAAGGAGTACTATACCCAACTCAATGATTTATATATTTTTAATAGAGATAAACTTTGAATCTGCAAGAGTACAATGCAGTTCGTTTAAACTTCCTTTACATACTTTAAAATAATATTAACAAGTCATAAATAAATGAACTGGGAAAAATATCTACATTATCTACAAAATTTACACTAACAAATAATTTTAGTTAACATATCTATGGTAGTATAAATAAATGTTTCTACACGTATAATACATTCAATAAACTTACAGAATATAGTATATAACAGTACATATTTCAAGCTATAAATCTGACTTAACATTGAAGACTAGACAACAGAGGTTAGAAAATATTATAGGGCCCATTTGAGAATCGCATGGAATTTTTTTTCTTTTAATTTTAAAAGTTCCCTAAACTGTGGAACCAATATCAAAAACAATTTGAATCAATTAATCACGATTACAATCCTACAGTCGACAACCACAAGTTTTGTTCCATGCAGTCTCCGCATGGCAGTGTAAGGGGTTTTCAGTTTAATTATACATCACTAATAACCAATTTGACCATTATTTTCAACTTCATCTCACTGTCACAAGTCCAGTTGTATCGTATTCGGATTAATTCCAACATAAGCCTGGAATGTGTCTAGATAAAAGGGGGGAAAAATCTTACGTACAAACCCAACGTAACAGTTCATGATATATCCATAGCTACGTGACAGGTGAAACCACACTCGTCCAAATAACCACGGAACCAATGAGAGGAACTGAGCCTGATCTTGCTAGTACATTTCAATGCAAAGAAATCCGCCTTTAGTACAAGTATAAAAAATCTTTCATGCAATTTCATTTATTAAAAAAAGAAAAAAACACTGAAATCTTGAAAGTACGAAAGCATCTTAAAATAATTTTGTCTGAAATTTGTTTTATTTTGACCTAAAATACAGCCCACAATCTTACTAACATATACTGCAAAAATTCACTACAAGTGTTTCATTTTGGTAGAAGAATGAATATAGTGATTTATCATGCACTCTTTACACAAAGAAAAATATGCCTTTTCTATTATATAAATATATATATATATGTATAAATCTAAAGATTATTGAAAATGGTATAGATCAACTTTTCACCTAATCAAAACACCCAAATATTACTGCAACATATTTACAAAATCGATTTCTTCAAAAGTTCTGGAAGTGACTAGTTTTTGTGTGGTTGTACTATGGCGGAGATTCAAATTAATTTTCTAAGTGACGAATCACCAACAGTTTTAAAGAGACAACAAACTGTTATGTTCAATAAACCAAAGCTTAAATTTTTTTATTTTGTGTAAACTTGTTTGGGAGTACTGAAGGGGTGTTGTTTTGACATGGGTTCTTGTACTTTGATGAACAATTAATTGGTTATAAAAAATAATGGCAAAGGGAGGAAGTAAACTACTCTTTTACTAAATGCTGCGAGCATCACCCTTGATGATTAAACACCCAAAGTGCGATATTTCACAACACACAGTAAATTATTTAAAACTAAGGGTATACCACATACGGCCCGATTTGTAGGCAACCCATTAAAGGTGGCCATGGGAATTCTTCCTATGGGAGAGTCGGAAGGGAATTTCACGCAGTTACGTGACACGAAATTAATTCCAAACTGTGAATTTTGCTCAGAATCTCGTTTTGTCGATCGAAACATTATAATTTAACCATTATTAGTATGGCAAAGGAACATCACCGCAACCATACGCTGCAGGATACGCATACCTCATTGGTGGTGGTTATCACTAACCACACATCCACCACCTACGCACAGCCGACATGAAGCCAACTCAGCTTCGCATCCTATAATGTTAGAAATATGACTACCCATTCCGGTTAGATGTGGTTCGGAAACCACATTAAACTCTATGTCCCCACTGTAATATAGGTAGGCGTGAGAGAGTGCGAAGTGGCAAATACCATACAAAGAAAAAAAATCCCATAGACACCCCTTACAAACTACGGCTTGGTCATGACTTTTATCCACTAAGCCTTCATCGGCCCCTAGGATCTAGAAATCTCGGGAATTCATTTAAAGGAGAAACATGCACAAAAAAAAAGATATACAACAGAAAAATACAACTCATCACAGTGAATATATTTCAGTCATATCAATTCTAACTTCCTCATGAAAAACTTGTGGTGCAAATTGGAATGAAAATGGGACTAACTAATTTTTTTCTAAGACAAAAGGAAAACAACGTGGAACATAAAAAAAACGAATATTAACCTAGGAAAAAAAATCAAGCCAATCAAATATTAAAATAACTAGAATCATTTCTAACTTAACGATACTCTATTAATTATTTTGGAGACTAATGACTTTTATTAATACATACATAGTATATTAAAATTTGAAAAATACAAACACAACTTATCATATTTACATAAAAAAGGAAACCGTCAAGAATCTGGTAAGATTCAACTTGCTCAGTGCAAAAACAATCTTTCCACATCAACTGATGTGCTTGAACAAAATGTGCAAAGAAGAGTGCACTTTTATCTATGTACAAAACACAAAATATTTGCCTCTTAGCTGCGTATCAAATCATGAATTGTACCACACGCAAATGTACAAAATAAACAAAATTCAAAGGAAAAACAACAAAATATTGAATCCTCTGCTCATTCTTACGTCCATCTGACTACCAGATGTCGATGAAGGATTCTGAGTCTATGACTTCATCAATCCTTCGATTAAATTTAGTACAAACGTTACCTCAATTCCTCGAACCACCTCAATGCTTAATGGGTATTTGTATAAGTGAAAGATTTGAAGAAATGAAATGTTTTGTTAACGAAAGTTTCAATCCAAACTAGGGTCAAGCAACTTTTCTGCAGTTATCAGCTATTCACAACAGTAAACAAAGGAGACAGTACTATTAATTTTATATCTGGAGAATAGTAGTGCTTTGGTCGAAAAGTAGATAATTCAGGCAATGTGCAATTAAGAAAGGGCATCAGGCAAGATGGATAAGAGGGGTGCAGAGGAACCAACATGAGAAGGAATCCGATAAAGAAACTCAGAACTTAAGTCAATTGGATTTTGCCAAAAGCAATCTTAGGTCGACCAATGAATGTATCCCTTTAAGGATGGCTGCCAATAAAAGAGATATTGTGCTTTTTTTTATATGGAACCGTATAACTTCAGGGTTCCAGGATTAAGAACAGCCCATATTTCCCCTTGATCACAAAAAATATTTTTTTTTAGTTCATGCCAAATCCCATTTTCAAGGTTTAATAAGTATTGTTACTTATTAAACTATACTTAGAGAGTATGGTTTTAAAAATGAAATTAAAAGCTTCAATAACGACAGGGCAATTAATAACTAGAAAACTAATACATAACGTTTATCCCCGAATTTCAGGTCAGATAGCAGTCATACTTGAAAATGTCACTCACAAAATCGATATGGTAGAGGTCAGGCATAAAATAAAATTAACGAAATTCCAACAAGAAATAAAAATCTTTCAGACTATGAATTATAGAACACGACCTAATTCAAACAACTTCATACAAGAACGGCAGAACTCTAAGAATGAGTAAACAAGAACGTTATCTGTTGAGGCAATTATTGGTAACTAATGAAAAAGATCGAGGGCGTTCCCATTAACACCCATTGGCGAGCACGCAGCTTTGAGAGGGATCTATCATCTGAAACGTCTCGAATGCCCCCAGTGACCATACATTGGAACTTTACGACACAAGGGTTAAACTCCTTTTGAAATTGATGAAGAGGCTGCATCCTACTCTTTAAGAGTCTGATGATCAGTCTGCAAGGCCCTAGTTGAATATCAATTTAAAAGAAAATAATGATCGATAAATGAACTAGTGTTTTCTAGTTAATAGTGACAGAAAAAAAAACAACTTCTATCCTGTCACCCAAGTCAAATATTTGGGCACAAGAAAGGCGTCAAAATTTTTCTAGAAAATTTGTATTTCTCAAGCAACACATAGAAGGACTTCTCAAAGAGAGGTGTCCAAACTCGTATACAAAAGGCAAATGCCTCACAACGAGTTTCTTCGAGACTTCATTGCGGTAATACTTTAAGTGCTGGCTGACTTACAGCCACCTCAGCCAAAGCCTGCAGACGAATATTCGACAGCATGGCGGGTTCTACCACACTAATATCTGAAAGGAGAATGAACACAAAACTGATCGATTCTGATAAATTTATCCATGCACGAGATATTGTTGATCATCATCAACCATTTTCCCCAAGGTGAGGTTGGCATGTACCTACCCTGTACCACACTCACAGGAACAAGTTGGGGTGCTCGATGTCCCGGGCCAGTGGCCCAGAACTAGTGTTAAATTTCACGACACGTACCAGAAGATGGCATGGGCATTCTTCTTGCTGCATATACAAGGGTATTTTTGAAACAAGGACAGACAAAAATAACATCAACAAACAACCCAGAGCTAAGCTAAAAATAAATGAATTATCCCCAGCCAGATTAAAAACAAACTAAAAAACAAAAGCAAGAATAAGAAGGAAGATAGTCCACGAGTCTTATATGCACGAAACCGTCCCAACTACAAGGTAGAAGAGGTTTTTGTTTTGTTTTTATTTTGAGAGCCCATTAGGGACTGCCTACTAGGGCAAAAGTAGCTGTACTCACAACAGAGCCTAGCATTAGGTTAGATTAAAAGAAAGCAAAAAGGCAACAAGAAGGAAGCGCGCTCCGGAGTCAGGGGTAGGCTCGCCTCTCCCCTGCTCAGGAACATGCAACCTAAAAAAACAAGAGGGAAAGTCCGTCCAATGACCTGTGGCGTTTTGTGATAAGATGATAAATGGTTATTGCATTGATGGTTTCTCATGGTTCAAACCACTTACAAGTTGCTTTGAATGGCTAAATGAGGCTTCTGCCACTAGATGGCGCCAAATCATGGCAGATTTGAAATCTCCAAGGTGAATAACACTATGTCCCATGGGTCATTTCATGTTTCTAAATGGGTACAATTGAACTTTACTCCTTTTGAAAAAGAAGCGACACTTAGACCTAATGCTTCGCGGCAGGTAAAAACAGTCAAATAAAGTGGAAGAGGCCAGCCTCTTACAAAGAGTTGTATAGTCAGCAAGTCTGTGTGCACGAACCAGTCCAGAGTACAAGGGAGAAGTGGTAGCGACCACGCTCTTCCTAGTACCGGGAAAGGTAACGCCTTCAAAAATCACGCAGACTGGGACATTAAACAAGAATATGCCGAACAGTCTGGAGGACAACGCAGTCTTCACAGTAGGACACAGGCGAGCGCTCCATCAAATCGCGGTGCGTCCCGCGTGTGTGTCCAATTCGGAGAAGAAAGAAAGCAACCTGAAGCTGTCTCGGCACTGAAGGGAAAGGGGGGTCCATGGGAACAGTCACGGTGCAAGGGCACGCAACTTTAAAGTTCACCTCGCCGTCTCCCATCTAATATGCCAAGCAGTCCAGATGGCTGCCCTGAATCTTGCCATGTAGTATGTGTGCAGAAGAGCCAAACGCTGGTTTGATAGCTCAGACTCTTTGGTGCCAACATTCCCCGCAATTCCTACATGTCCACGAACCAAGCAGAAGATAATCTCGACATCCACCCTGCTCGCCAAAAACGTGGCGTCACAGATATAGCGACCAAGGGATGCGCTTTGTGAGTCACTATAAATAACAACGGGCACGTCGCGTAATCTCCCGTACCGAGCGGTGTATTGCAACCAGCTCGGCCGTGAAAACAGGCGCAGCGCCTGGCAGAGCACCATATAAAAACAAGTACGGGTTAGGGTGGAGCCGTAAATGGCGGCAGAAGTGTCCCACCTTAGTCTTGAGCAAAGAAAGCCGAAACCTGTGCGCTTCGGCATGCGAGAGACGCGGTTCAATGCCTGTTGGACTCGACACTCCAGAATTGGCATCTGGGCAACGCCAAAAGAGATCGAAAAGTCCTCCAAGTAGAGCGTAGCGAGAACATCTTCTGGCAGCACTGAGGTGATGCCGTGAGGACACTTCTCTGCGGGACACCCTCTTCCTGCCCCATTGGGCTGGAGTGCCCCCCCCCCCCCACCCGTACGCGGAATCGACGATCTCGTAAAAATTCAGATATAAAGACTGGGAGGCATCCCCTCGCCTCCATGATACCTTATCGTCATGCGGTATCATAGGCCTTCACATGGAAAAACACCGTGGCGTAGTGCTGTCTACGAATGAAGGATCGCAGACGGCATTTTCGATTCGGAGCAGAGCATCCGACGTGGAGTGGAATTTGCGGAAGCCACACTGTGCAGAAGACAAATGGTCTCCGCTGTCCAGAAAAAAAGCCTAATCTAACATTTACCAATTTCTCCATCAACTTGCACACGCAAGAAGTTAAAGAGATTGGGCGGAAACCGGCCGGGGTAGAGTGATCTCGTCCCGAAAAGCGAGGACAGTATCTGGAAGGATACCATCTACCCAGGGGCGGGTCCGCGCACGAAGCGAGAGCGGAACGCAACTCACTCAGAGTAAACCTGTCGCTGAAGGCTTCTCCGCCTCTGAAGGTAAAATCCAGTCGGAGGCCTTCCGCGATATCATGACGTGCATTGATTGCTGGCGGAGCAGCATCCCGGCTAGAGAATGCGGTCCTATTCTCCTGGAGAACAGGAAGGGGGGTCCTGCGAGAACTTACCCCGAATCCTTTCGACTCGCTTCCACAGCTCTGCTAGAGGGGTCTTTCCCGTTAAGTGGAGACACGTATGCCCGTCAGGAAGAGAGGCGGGCGTGCTTCGAAACATACCGGAACGTAGCCTGACGAAATTCACCGACAATGAAATCGTTCAGGCGGCGCTTATAGCGCATGTAGGCCTAACGCTTCTGTTTGAGGGCTGCCTTACACTCGGTTGAGCATCACGGGAGCGGTCGGCGTGAAAAACGACCAGACGTTCAGGGAATATTAGTTAGGCCCACGGCGATGCGGTTGCCGGAGAACTCAACGGCCTCATCTAACGACCTAAACTCCTCGACTGAGACAGAAAAATCAAGTAGTACCGGGGCGGGCTCTCAGGCGGCAGCGGCCCATAAAATGATATTTGAATGGGAAAGTGATCACTACCAAGGAGGTCATCGACTACCCCTCACCAGAAATCAGACTGCATCCTGAGAGCACAAAGATCGATCGAGACAGGAAAATGAAGCCGTTCTTGTGCAGTGATGCGTAAACTCATCCACATTTAGGACACACCGTCGTCGATCAGGTCGGCAAGGATTTGACCCCGGGGATTAATCGAGTAGTTCTCCATATGGGCTGTCTACCATTCAGATCCCAGAGCAAGTGAGAGAGACTGACACCGTTCAGCGACGGTACTCCCCCTCTTCGAAATCGTGTGACGGTGGAATGTACGCAGAAATAACAGTATACTTCCTATCCAAGTACAGCTGCACAGTTACTTCCTGAAAGGAGGCATCTAAAAGAAAGTGATCTTTTTTTAAGGAGCCCATCTGGCGACTGCCCACTTGGGCATAAGTCGCCGGAATCACGACAGCCTAGCACTAGGCTACTTTAAAATAAGAATAACAATGATAAAAATGGGAAAAACGTAACAATTAGGAAGCAATCCCCGGCGTCGGGGGGAGGTCCCCCTCACCCAGGCGCAGGAGCGTGAAACATACAAAGAAAACCATAACAACAAAAAAACCTACTTAAATAAAGGGGAGAAGCCCGGCCTCCCCCCAAAAGTCAACAAGTCCACAAGTCAATGTGCACGAACTCGTCCCGAGCACAAGGGACAGGCGGTAGCGACCCCGCCCATCCCGGTACCGGGACAGATATCGTGCGCGAAGATCACCCAGACTGGGACATTCGACAAGAATGTGCCGAACAGTCTGGGGAACGACGTAGTCGTCACAATAGGGCGCTGGTGAGTGCTCCATCAGATAGCGATGCGTCAAAAAAAGAAAGAGAAAAACGGAGACATCATGCCAGGTGTAAATGGCGCATCCTCCTGCTCGACCCCCATCCCGTGGTGGTGGGGTCGCAAAACCCTTATACACTGGGAGGGTGGGCAGGGGGCACGCGTTCAGCATGGTGTCCTGCAAAAAGATAGCTAAGGGAAAACGGGACGGGAGGAGACGAGCCTTGCGTCCGCAGCTCCTCCCAATTGGCCCGGAGTCCGAGGCAATTCCATTGAAGTAATATGCCCTCCAGGCCTAGCTCCAAGGAGAAGACCCTCACGGGAATGGCCGTACGCTTACCGGAGGCAGAACTCAGGGCGCTGTTGGCCGGACAGTGCGCGGTTACCTTCGAGGCCTTATCGGGGGAGGTTGGGCTCGCCATGTGTATCTTTTCCTCCCCCAGCCTCGAAACTTTAGGCAGGCGGGGGTCCCTGTTTTGGAGGATCCACCTTTTAGGAACCCCTGAAGATAGCCTCACGACCAACTTCAGGGTGTTGCTTCCTGCGAGTCTAACGACTCGGTGGAGGTACGCGGTTGTTTCGCCTTACGGGAAACGGTCACACTGGGGAAAGGAGGTGGAACCCTGGTTTTAGCCGGGGCTGGGTGTGAACCCTTTATGCCGCCAGCTCTACCAGGGAAGCGCCCAGGGTGGGTAGAACCAACTGAAAAGTTCCGAATGGCCGGGGAAAAACGACCGTGCTCGTAGGCCTGGAGGGGTCAGGAGTAGAAGATGTCTTTCTTAACGTTGAGGCATAAGACGTCCTAGGCCGAGCCGGGCGCGACAGGACCAAGCCCTTAGCCTCGTGAAATGAGAGACGATCCAGCGCCTGAATGGCCAGGATTCCCTCTCAAGGAGATATGCCCCACATTGCTTCGAAGAAGCGGGCGGCAGCTCTCAGCAATTGACCACACACGATTTGGACTTAACGTGTGCGACCTTGGAGCAATTTACACAGACTTCGGGTGACCCCGACTTTGCGCGTCTACAGGAGCGATTAGTATGGCCTAAGTGGTGACAGTAGTAGCATCTCCGCGGCAGTGGCACGAAAGCCTTCACACAGTAGCTGTACCAACCGGCACGCACCGACTCAGGAAGCTTGTCACAGTCGAACGTGACGAAGAGTGTAGGGGTGGGTATCGGGGGCCCTCCCTGTTTTCTCATCACACGCTCGACCTTAGTACACTATGCTCAACTAGCAATAAGGTGATGTCATCTATGGAATAGTCCACGAGTTCCCTCGCATAAACTACTCCTTTCACAGAGTTCATGGTAGAGTGCGGCGTCACACTCACCGGCGTGCCACCAAGTGTCCGAAGGGCACTAATAATGGCCGCCTTGGGGGGATTCGACGCATTCGCCAAAAGGCTCCCGTCCGAAAAACGGGTCAACTTCGGTTCTCTACCATTCTCGCTAGCTAAAGCTCTCCTCTGATGGATCATATTGCACTTGGCCAACATGCGCCATCAGTGAACAAATAACGAGGAAGTTTGAAACCAGCGGGCTCGAAAACGCCCTTGAATCTCTGAATGAAGAGCCTCGAGGCTCCGTTCTGCGTACTTTAGGTCTTAGTCTGGAACTAGCCACCCGAGGGAGAACCGCGGCCGGACGTGCCGATCTTGGCTTGGTCGCATACCGAAATGGCAGCGGCCCCATAGCTCCCGCGGTGGGAGAGGAGCACCGAGTCTTTTTTCTATTTCTTTTCAGGAGAGGAGGGCGGGGAATGAACCCGTTTCTCCCCTCCGCTGGCAGGAGCCCCTAGGCCAGATGGGCCAGGTTCAACAAGATCATTTTCTGAAATAGAGAAGGTCCTGGCTGTCACAGGGGCACCAACCAGGGGAGGAGATCCCCTCATCTCCTTGTAAGCCCTCAGGCACCCGCACCCTCTGAGGAGAAGCTTTCACAGGGGCGGACTCGTGTTCTGTGATTGGCACCGATCCTATGAAAGATCCAATCGTCTGGGGCTCGGTCACCTCAGGGGGGCCTCCATGTGCCCCCCCCCCTTCCCCAAAACATCACGGATCCTATTCGAGGGGCCTTTATTCTTGTCTTGGCCCGGCGAACCGGCATCCGTCTGGGAAGAAAAGGGGGCAGGAGAGGAGTAAGCCTCTGCTCGGGTAAAAGAGTTTTGCAGGTTCCACTGCGAAAGCATGGGACAGGGGTCCTCCATTTTTTGGTTGGAACTGGCTGAGGCTGGCTCCAACGCTGGTAGTTTTTTTTGGTTTTCTTCATCAGGCATAGTGACCCTATACTTGTGACAGGACGCAAACGCACATCACCCCATACAGTAGCCCACTCTGCGAGGGGTGAATATGGGCTGACAAAACCTGCCGTCACCATTTGAGGCCACTCCTCCCGCCTAGTGACCTGGCAGCCCATCAGCATGGCGGCTTCACCTTAGGTATGGCATAAAATTGATAGACAGGGAAAGGAGGAAGAAAGGGTATGTGAGGAAGGTGTGGGTGGGGATGAAGCAGGTTGTTACCCCCCCCCCCACAAGCAGGAGCTCGAGTGAGGGAACATTATCACCCTTCCCCCAGATCCAGGATAGATGGGTGAAAGGAAGCTGGTCAGCGTCTACCCTGTGAAATTAGAGGCCGACCAGAGAAAGTTGTGGGAGAGGTTGTAGGGAAAGTGAGGAAGCAGGGTAGGAAGAGTGTCAGAAAGAAGGATAAGAGGCTAAGCTGGGGCTGGATGGGGTGCTAAGTCCCATCAGCATGGCAGCCAGGAAGGCAAATCGCTGCGACCCTTATGGGGTGAAGATGGCATTGAGGCTGGGAGGGCATAGAATCATTCAGATGTCAACTGCAGCAAGGTTGCCCATGGTGCCTCTAAACATACTCACCTTTACAGGAGGAATTGAAGGGATCATGCCGAGTGATTGTCTCCTTACGGGCCTTCCTTCGCTGAGAGCCAATCAGAGGGGGTTCAGAGGAGCCCTGAGATGAGTCCCCATGATCCGAAGAAGGGAGGCTCTCCTCATGAGCTACCCCTATGGGTAGCCCTGAATCGGTGGTGGTCACAAGAGCCGGGCTACAGGGGGCGTCTTCTCCATTTGGAGGGGTGGGTACAGGAAGTATGGGTGATGGGGACTGCTCAGATGGTGATGGGGATGTCGGTTTGACAAGGCTGACATCATCGGGGAAGCTATTTTCTGGTTTCCTGATGACATCGTGATTATCGCTGACCTCGTCTCCGTCATCACCAACTTTGACAGATGAAATAAGATTTAGGGTCACAAAAAGAATGAACTATATATTTTTAAGAACAAAGAAATAAGAACATAGAAGATTGAAAAATAAAACAAAGAAAAGCATAAGAACAAAGACAAGGTAGTACACCAAAATGGGATTAATATCATACTTTAGTGGAGAAAATAAGATAATAGTTGAAAGCAAGGACCCAGCAATATTTTAGGACTAAAACCTCCAAGTGGCTAATGTGTACAAATGCCAACAAGAACAAATTCTAAATCAAAATCATCACTTGTATTAAACAAATCTTTTAACAAAACTTTTCTTAAATGGTTTTCAAGAGCAAAAGAATATTAGTTTTGCCTTTTGCAAAATAAGATCTAGGAACAAGAAACACCTCCAAATTTTGGGGCATTTATATAATAATGCTTGGGCACAAATGTATCAAGAATACCACTATGAATCTTGCATGCGCAAGAGGCAAAAGGCAAATCATCTTATCCAGCCTGCAACAGTGACTTACTAGCATTTTTCTCTGGGAGAGCATCCACTTCAGTGACGGGGGAAGGGAAGGGGCGCTGGGCAGCAGCCAGGTTGCGTTTTTTCTCCTTTTTCCTTATAGTAAACTCCTCCAGATTCAGGGAAGGGAGAGCCTCGATCCGAGCTTCTAAATCGAAGCCGCTGGTGAATACAAAAATGTGTTAGGCACCAGACACCGCATGTTCAAAGAGCAAGAATGGGTCAGAGACATGGTCACTCAATGAGCCGACTGACCTACGAGGAAGGGTAGAAAAAAATCTTGGATGAAAAGGACTGCTTCAATAGCAAATAAACCCTATGGACCCAAAATGTTCATAGGAGGAAAATAACTAAGTCCTCAGGAACTGGTAGACCAAAGGATAGATATTCTTTGTTGAAAGAAACAATCACAAAATACTCTTACAGAATTGTGAGAAAGAATGTAAATTCACTTAAATAACCCTTGTGCATAACCAAAAAACAGGGCCAAAGAAACTTCAAAATGTTTTCTTACAAGGTGGGGGTTAGCATGCATCAACAACATAAAAAAAAATACCAAACCTTCCCACCATTTTAATGTCCTATCAACCAAAAGTTGCCATGTAATTTTTTCATGCCAAATTGCCCCTTCATACTGATGGGGTATTGTGTGCTGTAGCATCTCATCCATTCATGATTAGGCAATGCATAGAAGGCCCCAAGCATGCTCCTTTATAAACTCCTTCCATGCATATCATGGACTTGCTTCTCATCAGCCCCCCCTTCTCTCTCCCATTCTCAGGAATGTACATTTTGCAATCTTCCAATCCTTTACATACCATAACACTGGCATATATTAGCATCACAAATCTATTTGCATCCATTCTCTCTTTACAAGTGTTAAGGCTCTAGTCACATAACAAAAGAACTAATATAAATGTAAATTATCAATCAAAATTTCCTGGTATTGTTCATAATTAAAACAAAAAAACCCAGAAGCAAGGAGTTAAGAGTTTGATTTTAACTCTTGATTCATTTGTTGAGAGCCAAAATTTTGACAAAATAAAAATTAAAATAGCATTTTCTGAAAAATGGCTTCTTGCATATTTAACCCTTTAAGTGCCTGGCAAATTTGCTCGAACTTGCCCTGGATGAAATTACAAATGGTACACATTATTGAAAATAATTAAAATAAAATATTTAAATCCTTTTTTCTAAATCAAATATAGCATTTTAATCAAAAAGAATTATTTTATTGATATAATTTCAAAATTATTAATAACCTTCTACCAATTTATAATTATGATTGATAATTCTGTTTTATTTTATATCTTAAATATTATGAAAATTTTGCTCAGGGCCTATTTTTTACCTATAAAGCTGTATTTTACAGACAAAATAGGCTGCTGGTTTGTATGCTTTCAAAAACATAACACTTCTTCATTTTAATTGGATGATAAATGAAAAACATAAGTGTATTTAACCAAAAAAAGGAAGAATCAAAGCGGGATGTTTACACAGATGTGAGTAATAAATCAGCTTCTTTTTGGCATTTGCGTTGTGGGGGGGGGGCCTAGAACAGAATTAAGTTACTCTCATTTATAAATCTTGGTTTACAAACAAAGAAGGACTAACCTAAGCCATTTAGGTATTTTAATTAGATGCTTAATCACTAACATACGTGTCTAAATGTGAAAGGCCACAAAACACCCTCTGGCAATTATGTAGCACTGAATCGAAGATGTATAAAGGGCCTAATGTAACTAATGGGTTAAACACTGTTTAAGTAAAAGAAAAGAGGAAAACAGATCAGCATAGGTTTTTAATATTTATTTTTTTTAAGCAGCTCATCTGGCAACTGCTAATGAGGGCATAAATCGCCATCGTGAATTTTCAACGTATCGTTAGGCTATATTAAAAAAAGCAATATAGACAAACACAAACAAACAAGAAAGAAAAAGCAACAAAATACAAAAAAAGTCAAGACAAAAGATAGGAGGAGGAAGCAAGCTCCAGTGCAGGAGCATGTGACCATAAAAAGAGGCAAGCCTCCTACAAGAAGTCATTTTTGTGCGAATGAACCTGTCCTGAGTACAAGGGACAAGTGGCAGAGATCCCGATAATCCCAGTACTGGGACAGGTAACACGTGAAGATAACCCAGATTTGGACATTCAATGGAGTCACGTAGCAAGGTGCTGTAAGGAACACTCCACAAAATGGCAGCGCATCCCACGGGTGTGACCAATTCTAAAAGGGCAGTGAGAGACCTATAGCCTTTGCAACATTGCGTGGTATATCCACAGGAACTTGTGGC
Source organism: Ceratothoa steindachneri (assembly GCA_963969495.1). Classification (NCBI taxonomy): domain Eukaryota; kingdom Metazoa; phylum Arthropoda; class Malacostraca; order Isopoda; family Cymothoidae; genus Ceratothoa; species Ceratothoa steindachneri. The sequence goes on from OZ018332.1 coordinate 47,524,327, forward strand.
ATGATGGCATTCAACTTTAAGTGGCCGTTGGTCATCTCCTATTTCCTTTGCCAGGTAGCCTGGAGAACTGACCTGATTCTGGACATGTAGGCAGTGTGAGAAGGAATGAAGTGTTGGTCTGGTTGCGGAGTCCTCACAGACTCTTTAGCGGCCTATTACCTGCAATCTTCACATGTCCAAGAACCCAGCAGAACAGAATATCAACATACGCCTGGCTGCCAGACCTGCGGTGCCATGGATGCTTCAAATTAGGGGTGTAGAAATTTTATGCCCTGAGAGCACTCAGACTGCTGTGTGAGTAGCTATAGCTCATAATCTGGTCTCCAAACTGGGCACGATGCATTATCTCATGTATCGAGTTTATTACAACAAATCCAGCCATGAATGGGCAGAAGCTGCACTTGGCAGACCCCTGCTGACTTCAAACAAAGGGGATACGGTGTGAAAGCCATACACCACCTGGAACTTGGAGAAATCTGTGTACACTGGCACGGATCAAGTGCAACAAGAAGTGTGCCCAAAAAGGCTGAACATATACCCTTGGCACTGTGGGGAAGCTTTGGGAGTACAGGTGTGGCAAAAAGTAGTCAAAGGTGGTACCATCAAAGGTGGTATCCTGGGCAGAGCTAGAGTCATCATCTGCCCAAGAGCTATACCGAGCTCTCAAAGGAGTTTCATAGGCATAAAACCAAAGGGCTTAAGTTTTTTTTTTAGAGCCCATCTACCAACTAGGCTAGATAAAAAAATAAGGCAAAAATTAAAAAACAAAAATATGCAAACAAGAAAAAAACAAAAAACAAGCAGAGGAAAGAAAATGAAGGAAGCACCGTCGGGGGGCGGCTGCCTCACCCCTCTCCTCTAATAGAAAAGGATCGACTGCTGCTAGTAGGTAGATGGATTTGCCTTAGGGTGCCTGCAGAGAATGGGGTGCGGGGGAATTCACCTCACCATTGGGCCTAGAGAAGGAGTAAACCTCCTCTCTGTAAGAAAAGGGTTAGAGGGGCCCCTGAGAAAGCACCTCCTTTTCAGAGCGGGAGCTGCCCGAGAGCAGCTTCGGAGGCGGGGGTCTCTCCTTTGGAGGATCCACCGTCTCCACATGGACATTTCACCTTACGGGAAACGGTCACGCTGGGGAAGGGAGGGGACCCTGGTTTTAGTAAAGACTAGGTATGAACCATTTGTGCTACCAGGGGAAGTGTAGAACCTGCAGGTTTCAGAATGGGTGGGAAAATGACCTTGCTTGTATGCCTTGAGAGGATAGGAGCCTAGGGTGTCTGTTTTCAAATTGATGCATATGAATTCTCAGGCAGCACTGGGTGTGCAAAGACAAAGTCCTTAGCCTCACTGAATTAAGCGACAGCGCACCCATCCTACTCCGGAGCCCCAGTGGAGGGAAAGGACTCTTCTTGCTTTCTTCTTCATCTTATGCCGGACGGACCAGCTTCGGCAAGAGCCTTCTCTAAAATGGAGAAGGGCTTGCCAGTCGAAGGACCAGCATCAGGGAGAGTAAATTCCTTCCCTATCTGAGTCCTTGGGGCCCCAAGTTGCCTGAGGAGAAGCTTGCACAGTGTCAGACTAAGGTTCAGTGTTTGGCAGCGAGCGTAGGGCAGCACCATGCAAGATTCTGCCATCTAGGGTGGGATCATCTCAGGAGGTCTCCAAGTGGCTCCCCCTCCCAGGGTGTCATTGTTCCCAAAGGAGGACTCTTTAGTCTTGTCGTTTTGGGCCATGAACGGACCTCCATTGGGAAATAGAGGAGGGCAAACATGGCAGCTTCCTTCAAATTCGAAATGCATGAATGCAGGACTGAAGAGGGTACAACCCAATAGGTCTTATTATCCCCAAACTTTTCTCTCTCATTTCCCCTTACACCCAGTTCAACCATCAAGATTTTCCCCTTCATGTGTACGAGGAAAAGAGTAGTCAAAACACAATGTGACTATTTACTAATTTATTTTAAAAATGTACAAATATACTGATAAACATATAGTTACATAGTAAAGTGGATAAAGAGCGGTTAGTAACAACTAAAGGGACTTTTGTTTGCTCTTCTACTTTAGAATTAGATTAGTGAGAAGGGTGAGGTTGCCTCTTGTGCATTAGTGTATCAATATCAGGGTTAGTTTTGGAAAGTGCGCAGCACATGTTACATTCCATCTCAAGTCGGTTTCGTGCTTTGGGCTTGATTGTGAGTAAAATAGAAAATCCAGACTCACAAAAGTAGGCTGTGAAAAAGAGAATGAGGATGAGGATTTTTGATGCATTGGTGCTCAGTTGTGGGTATGTTCCACGCACATTAACCTAGAAGTCTTCAAGATCTTGTGCCCAAAACTCATCCTTGAGCTCCAAGAACTCATTTTGCATGCCCTCATGGACATCATCCACCTAACCTATAAATGGGTTCCTTGTCAGCCTCATTGAAATGTCTTCAGTGTTGATACCAGGGAAATATTGTTTGAACTCGTCCCTCCAAATGTTCAAGGTGAGTGATGATTTCCTCTTTCAATGGGTCCTCGATGTCTTTCTCATCAAGTATGTCTGTCAGTCAAGCGCTGAAAGAATGCTGCATTTCCTTTTTTCATTTGTTTTCCCTAAAGTTGGAGTTTTGCTGTGAAAGCATTGATGGCGTCAGTGTGCATAATCAAGTTGCTCCTTTGTCACTGTAACTTCTTATTTAGTTCACTCAGTTTTAAAAATATCAGCAAGATAGCCCTTTTCACTAGCCTAGTGGAGGTTATGTAGGGGGGTTAGGGCATCTTAATATTGTTGAATAATTGTGCCCAAGGTTTCGAACATAGAAATATACCTGGTCCTAATTGACCCTGGCAAAAATAAAAATGTATTCAAAAATAACTTCCAGTAATAAACACATATATAAAAAACATAATTTACTGACGAGTACCAGTAGTCACACATATTACCATAGTTTTCAAAAACACAAGTAGTTTAATAAAACATCTCTTGAGTACTAACAAACTCCTCAGCCATAGCATAAAAATTAGATCAATGAATTTTGACATCATATAATCAAGTTAACAAACTGACTATTAAAATTATAATATTATTCACATACCTTTTGTACTTATACAGAAAACAAGCTTGAGGAACTGAATCAATATAGGCCAAGTATGCGTATGTCAGATGCTCCCAGCTAACTGTGAGAGTACTCCTCTACTACCACCCCACCCTCCCCTCCCAGCTCATGTTTGAATGTGAACTGAACCTGATAGATACAGTACTGCCCATCTACAACAGGCATACACTCTCTCTCTCTCTCTCTCTCTCAGACATGAGAAAATCCATCCAAGATTTTTTTTTATTGTTAGTAGACAGTGTAATTATTTCTCCCCAGGAGTAAATTTCCTCCAGTTTGGGCAATGCTGCACTATCCCTTGCCCATCTAAGGGGATTGGCCCTATCAAGCTGCTTGGGGTAGGAGCAGTTGATGCTGGGCTGCCTGCCTGCTTTCTTTGCAGTCCCCGATCGAAGGATAAAAGGGAATGCTGCTGGTGCAGAGATAGAGTCACCCAAAAAAGGGGTGAGGGGGAAGCCACTGGACTTTTATATTTAGAGATGAGTAAACCTCCTCTGCAGTACAAGAGGGTTGGATGAGCCCCTGAGAAAGCAGAGGGGCAGGCCACTTCCTTTTCTGAGATGGAGCTGCCCACAGGTGGCTTCATAGATGGCAACAGGAACACCCTTTGCCACATGGGGATGCTAAAATGGGAGCATCTCTAAGATTCAAGAGGTGTTGTGTTACTTTACCTCATCCTACCGGAAACATGGGGAGGGTGAGGCTGCTCTTGGAGGTGGTACCTGCGATTATTTCCCCCAATTTTTGTCATGATTAATGTACAATTTGAATTTTTTTTTAGTTTTAGAGCCTATCTACCGACTGCCTACCAGGGCTTAAGTCGCTGTAATTACACTACAGCCTAATACTAGGCTAGATTAAAAAACAAATAAAAACATGTAAATAACAGAAAAAACAAGAACAAAGGCTAAGAAATAAGCTAAAAAAGAGAAGAAATAAAAATATAGATAAGCAGAAAAGCAACATGGAAGCATGCTCCGGCATCGCCTCACCCTAGTACAGGATCACACAAGCTCCAACAAAAAGTGTCAAATGAAGTGGAGGAGGCCACCAAGTACAAGGGGCAGTGACCCCACTAGTCCTGGTAATGTGCGCAAGGCATCACCCAGACAGCGACATTTAACAAGAATGTGGCAAACAGACTAGGGGACAATGCAGTCATTGCAATACGGTACTGGCGAGCCCTCTATCAAATGGCGGTGCATCCCATGAGTGTGTCCAACTTCTTTGCCAAACAGCCTATATTCCTGTCATGTAATCAGTGTGAGGAAGAGCGAAACCCTGGTCTGGTCACCCAGTCCTCGTGGACGCTTTGGAATCCTTATTCCCACATGTCCAGGAACCCGGCTGAAGATAATCTCAATATTCCACCCAGCTTGCTGAAGCCGTGGCATCACAGATAGTAAGAACCAGGAGATGCAAAGATTCCAATGCCTGAAGATCACTCAGGCGCTTTGTGATCACAATCCAGTCTCCGAACCAGGCATGACAAATTATCTCCCATACTCCAAACTAGGCATGACAAATTATCTCCCATACTCCAAACTAGGCATGACAAATTATCTCCCATACTTAGTGTATTGCAACCAGCTCAGCCGTGATGACAAATGCAGTGCCTGGAAGAGCCCTGCTGACTTCAGAGGCGGTATGGATTAGTGTATGGAAAGTAGATACTATGACCACACAATGCCTTGGGAGGTTAAGAGAAAAGGCTCCTGAGCATCAAAACTTATAGAATGTGATGATTTACACATACTTGGTCCACAGGTTCGAGCTTAGATGGGCCTTGACAACCTGGCTCAACATTCAGGAGAATTTGTCCTAGAGCTTTAACCATAAGGATGGTGCAAACATAGCCACCTTATGTGTACTGGAAGGTGGTGAGCAGAGTTGAGGGAACAGCACACCTTGTGCCTAATACTTGCCTCAGCCAATGGGCTCTTGGCCCTCACTGCCACTTGACTAAAAAACCAAAAAGAAGATAAAAATGCACTCAGCAGCCAAAACCACAGTGGATAGAAAAACAAGTTTGGAAAAGAGCAGGCTTGTATGTAATAAAGAGAAGTAGAGATAGGCGGGTCGACTAATGAGTAGGGTGGGTGATCATCTCTTATTATCATACCTAAGCACTGTGATTCTGGGTGTTGTGCAGCCTAACCAAACTCTGCCCAGATGAAAACAGTTCCCCCTGGTACAAAGTGCAGTTAGATAAAAAAAAATAACTAAATATCAAAAGTAAAGTAGCACTAAGGAGAAGCGAGAGGGAAGCTCTACATAGGATACCCTGTGTACGAAGGTGTGGAGGCAAATGGTGAGATGTGGTAGCCCCCAAGGTGGTGTCCTGGGTAGAACCAGAGGCAAAAATTGACCTGAAAATGCCATTGACCCCTCACAGGTGTTGCCCAGGCCTAAAGTTAAAAGGTTTAGGGTATTTTTGGAGTCTCATGGTTGCATATACATTGTGGATGCCAGAAGAGCCATTGGTGAGTGAGGGAGATGGCCAACACATACAAGCACATGTGCAGAAGACAGAGTGTGTATCGTGATGGGTGATTTCAACACACAAGTTGACTGGGAAACCAGAGAACCCTGTGGCGAGAACGCACTACTCCTGGAGTTCACGAACAACGAGTTCCTCACTCAATGGGTGAGAGAGCCAACGAGAGGAGACAATATCCTCGACTTGGTTTTCACCTCTGAGGATGACATCGTTGAGGACCTCTCTGTTGGTGAAGAGCTCGGTGGCAGTGACCACCGACTAATTAGATTTGTAGTCAAAGTCCCCAAGGCAGAGCCTGCAACTAGTAAATCAAGGAAACTCGATTTGAGAAGAGCAGACTTTGCAGGTCTACGCGCGGGACTGACTGACGCGAGGCTAGAAGAGTGCGAGGCTGTTGAAGACTCTTGGAACAGTTTCAAAACCACATTCATGAGTCTTCAATCGCGTTTTATCCCTCTGAAATGCACCCGTCGGTCCTCTGTTCAACCAAAGTGGTTTAATCGAGAAATCGGGCAACTGCTTAGGGAGAAGAGAAATGTGTACCGGCAATCGAAGATCTCGGGTGACTTTGACGAATACCGGAGGGTAGCCAGGAGAGTGAAGTCCAGCATAAGGGCGGCTAAGCGGTCTGAGGAACTCCGAGTGGCGAGACTCTGGAAAGAGAATCCCAAGGAGTTTTTTGGATATGTGAACAGCCGTAAACCAATCCATCGAACGATTGGCCCTTTGAGGAATGAGGAGGGGACATTAAAGCATTCAGATGCAGAAAATGCTAACCTCCTCAACGACTACTTCTCTTCAGTGTTGACTGAAGAGTGTGGTCCCATTCCCCAGCCGACGGATTCCTACTCGGGGGAAAAGCTGGAGGCAATGGACTTCACCGAAGGAGAAATAAAGAAAAAGATCGCTGACCTAAAGACGAATAAGTCCCCTGGACCGGACGGGTTTCTACCTAAAGTGTTGAAGGAAGTGTGCGATGAAGTATCACGACATCTGTGCGCTATCTTTAACATGTCAATCTGGACCAAATGCGTTCCTAGAGACTGGCGTGAAGCGGAGGTGACTCCTATCTTCAAGAAAGGAGACCGTAACCAACCGTCGAACTACCGACCTATCAGTCTGACTTCGATAGTCGGTAAACTCATGGAAAGCATCATAGTGGACAAAGTGACGTCGTATTTAGAGTCAAACCTGCTACTGAGGAGTTCCCAGCACGGCTTCCGAAGGCAACGGTCATGCCTGACGAACCTTGTGGAATTCTTCCACTTCGTTTTCAGTGAGCACGATCGGGACAAGGCGGTGGATGTGGTCTACCTAGACTTTCAGAAAGCCTTTGATAAGGTACCACACCGCCGCCTTCTCCGGAAAGTGCGAGCGCTTGGCATAGACGGAAAGGTAGCCGGCTGGATCGAGAACTGGCTAAGTGGCAGACGGCAACGGGTGGTGGTGAATGGACAGTCTTCTGAGTGGGTGCCCGTTACTAGCGGGGTGCCTCAAGGTTCTGTCCTGGGACCACTACTATTCATCATCTACAACGACATGGACGGTGACATGGTTGCTAAGATTTCCAAATTTGCCGACGATACCAAGCTTGGGATGAACGTTGCAAAGGATGGAAATACTGCCCGCCTGTAGGAAGATCTTGGGAAGATTGAGGAGTGGTCGGACACGTGGCAAATGCCTTTTAACGTGGGCAAATGCAAAGTGATGCATATCGGCCGCAGAAACCCCCAATATCAGTATATCCTTAAGGGCACTGCTCTTGAATCGAGTGACACTGAGAAGGACTTGGGTGTAACAATCACTAGTGACCTCAAGCTCTCGAAACAGTGCATTGAGGCGGAGAAAAAGGCCCAAAGGATGCTAGGCTATATTAAGCGCCAGTTTGGTTATCGGAACCAGGAGATTGTACTGTGCCTGTACAACTCACTTGTCCGACCGCACCTGGAGTATGCCGTACAATTTTGGAGTCCTTCATTGTGAAAGGACATCGCGAGATTGGAACGCGTACAAGCCAGGGCAACCAAGCTGATTCCCTCTATCCAACATGAAAGTTATGAGGATAGACTAAGGGAATTAGATCTGTTCTCGCTGGAAACCCGTAGACTGCGTGGTCAGCTCATCGAAGTCTTCAAAATACTTCGAGGGTTCGACAATGTTGATTACCGGGATATTTTCACACTGAGTGAGAACAGAACGCGCAATCACGGCTTCAAACTTGAACTGAAGCGTTACAACCGCAATCTGTATGGAAATTTTTTCACTTACAGTATCTGCGGTATGTGGAACGCACTTCCAGTGGAAGTTGTCAACAGTGAATCTGTTGACCAGTTAAGACTAGACAAGGTCTTGAAAAGTGGCCATTTAGGGACGCAAAACAATTGAGCAGCCATGTGCCCGCTCGATTGCTAGTCCAAAGGTACCCTCCTCGAATGGACCATAAGGTCTCCTAGGGTACCTTCTTTCCTTGTTGTTACACATAATTCACTGCAAACTGTGCAGGGAATAGCATGCACCCAGCAACAACAAACAGTCTCTCAATTGGGCATGTGCAGAAGAGACTGTTTGCCAAATGAAGACTGGTGTGGCAGCTTGAGAGGGCGCAACTTTTAAGTTCCTGTCTCCCATCTTCTTTGCCAGGCAGCCTGAAGAGCTGACAAGATCCCTGCCATTCATTTAATGTGGGGAAGAACAAAATGTAGGCTGGTTCACCCAGTCCTCACAGACTCTTGAAAGAACAAAACGCAGGCCGGCTCACCCAGTCCTCACAGAGTCTTGGAAGACCAAAATGCAGGCCAGCTCACCCAGTCCTCACACTCTCTCGGAAGAACAAAATGCAGGCTGGCTCACCCAGTCCTCACAGACTCTTGGAAGACCAAAATACAGGCTGGCTCACCCAGTCCTCACACTCTCTTGGAAGAACAAAATGCAGGCCGGCTCACCCAGTTCACACAGACTCTTTTATGCCCACATTCTCTAAAGGCCATGAACCAAGCAGAAGAGAATCTCGGCAGTCATGGTGTCTCAGCTACTGCAAACCAGGGTGGGTGGAGATTCCAACATCTTGAGAGCATGTGTCACTATGAATCACAATTTCATCTCTGAATCAGGCACAACACCTAATCCCCTCTACCAAGATTTATATTGCAACCACACATGCCAGAAGAATCTGTATTTTCCCGGCCCCAGATAACTTTAAACTTAAACATTAAGATGAATAAATCCAAATTAACTTAACCTCACCTGTTTGTGTTAGTTTTGGGGGCACTATGTTCCTCAAGCAATTTGCCCTTATCTAGGTCAGTGATATGCATCTCCTCCACAAGTTCCTTAGACTCTGTGTTTGGTATCTGAGAATCTTCCTTCCCTTTCCCAGTTGCTTGATCAGGCTTAGCAGAGAGACTGGTGGTAACTTGTGATATGCCCGCTGAGAGAAGTTCGAGTTTCGAGTGCCTGTTTGAGAAAGCAGTGTGGAATTAAAGGAATAAAAGAGTAGCTTGTCAATTTTTTCCTGTATAACTTTTTTTAGAGCTCTCTGATGATGGGTACCAATGAGAACAAGGTTGCCAAGAAAAATTCAACAATAAGTTAATTTAAATAAAAAAAACAAAAAACAACAAAAACCCTAAGAGGTCTGATTAGGAGCTCAAGAAGAGGCTCTCTTCATTTAGGGAGCTGGGTATTAGTATTATTAAAAAAAAAAAAACACACACACACATCCTAAACCCCTTTTAATTTTAATCTGTAATAGAAATATTAAAGAAATGTATAGAATGTAAAGATATTTTTTTCTATATAAAAAATTAAAATGCATTTATATTTGCTAAAAATAATTTTAGGTTTAAAATATTCTCATAAAAAAAACCTTGATGCCTCAAATAAAAACTAACGCCTATGTTAAGCTCCACTAAGAATTCTTGCATTTACTAAATAAAAAAATATGGAAGTTTTAGTTAAATATAGAATAAAAATAAGTCATATTTTGGTAATTTAAATGTTATTAAATATATTTTGGACAATTTAAATCAATTGATTTTATATTCAATGATTTTATAGAAATGGCCATTACATACCAATTTTTTTTAAGAGAAAGGAATAGTGTTGGTTCTCTGGTTATCACACAAAGGTATATATGTAAAATATTCTAAAGAATTTTTGAGCACTGTTCAATAAAAAAAAACCTACAAGAAGCTGAATTTGATTTTAATTTGTTGATTAATTTTTATAGACTATTTTATCACAAAAATAAAAGATTTAAAATTTTGCACTCTTTTAGGTAACTGTCAATTGGCCAAAGAAAGGAATAAATTTGGATAATTGGTCAATTAAAATGTTACTCCACAAGGAGTAACATCCCATAAATAAAAAATAAAAAAGAATTAAGATCAGAATATGAGTAGCATAGGAGAAATACTGAAAAGAAAATCACAAAAGTCTTTGCTTGAACTTAGTCTGATATATAGACTCTTCTCATCATTGGAAACCTGCACCTGCATAGATAAAGGCAAACCACCATTCTTATCACTGCTCATATGCTGGCATACGTCCTAAGCCTCCAACTGCAACTCTTGGAGTTCTTTTTCCCAACATAATGGCACATCCTGAGTTAAGATCAAGGGCTGCTAGGTTCAACATCAGTACTACCGCCTTGGGACCATCATAGACAACCCCCATGGCAAGAAGGGCATTCCACTCAGGGTGAAAGAGCGCCTTCAGAAGCAAGCAAGGGAGAAGGTTTTTGAAGTTACCTTCTCTAAACTGGGAATAGCCTCTTGCCAAGTGAAGGATCAAGCTTATGGATACCTTGCCATCTGCGACAGAATCCAGGATATAGACAACATTCTCAACAAAAAGTCAAAAAATAAGTTTAAAAAAACCCTAGGTTGGTTCCCATTCTGCTGATGAAATACAGAATAGGATAGAGACCAAGCAAAATTGGGCAAATTTAATAAACACAAAGGAAAAGAATGCAGTCAAAATAACATTCCAGACAACTGAGGTGGATTGGTCATATTCAACTCCAAGGTTTTGGCATCTTGCATTGAACATGAGGTATTTGTCCAGCTCAAAGTGTGCCTTGGAGAAATATTCCACAAAAGATTGCTTATTTGAAGGAAAGGTGTGCTCAGATTGCACGGGTGCAGGATATACATGGAAAGAGTGCATGAATCTATAACAGGGGTCTTAAGTGTAGTAACTTGCATCAAACCCAGTCCATGACCTGTCCGCTTAAAAAGATCTTAATAGTGGACAAGAAGAAACAGTTGATAGAGTAAAGAAACAAAAATCCAAATACAGCATACATACACACAGTAAAAAAAGCTGATCAGAAGAAGACCCTACTTCAGGTAGACCTGGAAATGAGAGCTGATTTGGGTGATGTGCAGCCTTCATACACACTTTGCCAACATTATAAAATTGGAAAGCTATGTGCCAAATGAACAAGATGTTGGTTCACAACAGCCAATGTGGTTCCCAGATAATCCTCCATCAGGGGATCTGTTCCAGGCCCAGATAAAAACCATGAAGGAAACTATATCAAAGATCTCAACCCACATCCAGAGATCCCTGCCTAAATAAGTCAAGAGCATCAAACCTAAATATTCTCAAACTAAATCATACCAAACAACCAAATACAGTGACACTATTACACCCATACAAACAGGAAGTGAACAAGACTGAGCCAGTGGATCATGCCATGCCCCCCCAAAAAAAAACTTGTAGAAAAGACAGAAGATCTATGTATGAGGATTTACGCATCACCATCTGCACCAGTACTGAAAATATCCAAAGACGCAGACATATCAGGAGTCATTAAAGGGAAGTAAACGTATGACTATGGTGCCCATATAGGAGAAATTGACTTGTTTGTAGCTCTAAGACAAGGTTTAATTGAGATCCACCAGGAGTCCTACTTTAACCTCAGTCATGAGATATTTAAAAAGAAAAGAATGCGGATGAATGAGATCACAAGTAAGAGAGAGTGAAATGAAACCAAAGAAATCACATAGGAATTAAAACATGGATAACTGAATATGGTATATTGAGAAATTTGAAGATCTTTTCCCTAAATGTTAGTGGATGGACAAACAAAAATGAGACATCCTACCAATATATGCCTAACTACTAAACATAAATAAAGTGAAATCATTACCTAACTTAACTTGCCCTCAAAAATAGATGAAGAAAAGAGTACAATGAAAATTAACTCTGTAAAAGGCAAATCAACAAAAACATCTGAAGTGGACAAAAATAAAATAAATAAATAAAGCGAGGAAATACAAAAAAAACTAAAAATGTTGAAAAAAAAAACAGCTAATGAGTTTGCCAGATGACCAGGCACATTTATCTCTAAGTTAAACATACTTCTATCTATCTTTCTTAAATCAATCCCTACACTAACTTTAGTCTTTAAGCATCCCAAATTTAAGAAAAAAATCAACTACCAAAAGTGATTTATCTCAACCAGTATGCTTTTGAAAAGTTCATAAAGTTAGAGAAAGTTGAAAGGTGTTGAAGTCAAATAGCCACAAAGGGGTATACTTTGGGTAGTAGTGACTGGGAAAATATCTTACTTCCCTGTATCTGCCCTCTACCCATGATGGATCCATGTGTCCCTTTGTAGACAGTAAAGTTGTAAAAAAAAAATAAATCTCAAAAACATCTGACACACATGAGTGGGACAATTATCTCTTTGTCAATTTAATATTATACTTTGAAAAAATCTTTTAAAGAAGTAGACTGGGCCCCTAAACTTCTAGCATTAACAACAAATATTAATCAGTAATCCTTAAAATTAAGTGACAATCCTCTACATATTGTCCTTATTCTATCTTACCTCAGATTATTGCGATTCTGAGAATTTCTGGTATTGCTCAAGATTCCTTTTGAAATCAGCTCTTCATAGCGTTTCCCTTTACAAGCCCTGGGCATAGACCGTTTATCTAGTGACTCTACTTCAGGTCGGATACCCCCTTGCTTCTGTTTGCCCCGATCCAACTTGATACGGTTACGTGTTACTTTAGAAACCTGAAAATGAATATATAAAGTAATAAAACAAGGAGAGGGTAGATATAATCAATAAGTACACAACTGAAAATTATTTCAATAACTGAATCAGAGCAAACTTTTAGGTATTCCATCAAAAAAAGAAACTGGTATAAATAACATTAAGTACCTTTGTGACATGTTTTGTCCTCAGGTGTGACAAATTATTAAGTTCCATAGCCCCGTTGTAATCACCTGGTGGTAACTTGATATTATTGGGAAGCATGGGTGCATTTATCTTAGACCCTTCTTTTCTCTCTCTGTTATCTGCAAGGATCCCTCGGGGGTAACTCGTTTGATTAATAGCATCGCGGTATCCAGTTTCTACTTTTCTCATCTCAACCTCAGCCCCAGCTGGTGGGCATCTTTGCTTCAGATACATGGGATCCTCTTTCTTGCGGATTTTCTTAGATAACTTAGTGCCTTTCCCCTTTGTGTTATTCAACCGCAGACTCCGCTTGCCAGAGCCTTTCATTTGAGAGTTAACTGGTGCCACCTCCTTTGGTGCCAATTTTGCATTGTTGTTGTTGTTAGAATTATTGTTATTATTATTATTACTAATCCTATTGTTATAATCCACTCGAGTTTTACAAGTATGGCTCTCATTGATACTCTGGCCAGCCAAGTCTTCATGAATCAAACACTTCTTAATTTTACTATCACAAAAGGAATTAGTATAAGGTAGGGTGCCCATTACCATTTTGGTTCCTATCTCTGAACTATCATCATTTAAGTGGGAATTCGCCTTATAAAGAAATTCATATTTAACTTTGGGTGATACAAATGAATGATCACCAACAATACCGAGTAAGTTCGGCTCAGGGCTGGAACTATTCAGCCAATTTGCCACACTGATGGATTTGGACAAAGAGACCACCCCTTGGGAAGGCCGCTCATCTCCATCACGAAAGTGATTTTCCATTGCTAATGAGTTCCAGTTGGATTTATTGGTAATAAACTGTAAGGAAACAAAAAAGGTTAAACCATGGGAACACATGTCACCAACAAGAGTGGTAGTAATCAGATTGAGAGAGAGGGCATCTTTACTCAATCTTTAGTATTGAATAAGTTCCACATTTAATCAAATTTTCAGAGCATCATCAGAAACATCAGAAACAAGAAAAATACATTTCCTAATTCACCATGGCTTGATGGAGTTTGGTTATAAACAGAACCCACAGGGAAAGAATACAAAGCAAAACAAGTAAACTAATACATATTCCAAGATTTCTAGAAAAGGAGAGATGAAGGAAAAATAATAAAAAGTGGATAATGAAAGGCAAAGAAATATAAGCGAGGCCAGAACATAAACTCAAGACCTCCTCCCGGCTGACTGACCTGTTTTACTACAGTGGGTGGGGAAGATCTTTGCAAATAACGTTTCTTGGGTGGCTTGGGAGGAACTGATGGTGGAGGAATGTTCACACTTGGAGAAAGGAAAGAATGCGGGAGAGAATGTCCACCTATCTCTGTTACTGTGGCAACAGCATCTTCTTGACTACACAAAATTTCTTCCGACCAATGGGAAACATTTGGCATGATAGATGCCACATTCGTATCACACACAGGGTCACTCCTTGGATGAAAATTTAGGTGAAGATTTAAATTAGTTGAGCAGTCTAGTGTTCTGGCAAAGTTGAGGGGTGCGAATGAGTCAATGGTAGAGGGTGTTGTGCAGCTTGAGGAGGATTCACTAGATGTGAGAAGGACACTAAGGCTCCCCATTTGGGCTTCATCTGAAATAAAGCAAGATAAATCTTTACAAAGAGACACTGCTTCACTTTGGAAGTCAAAGAATAATGCATGAATGATATGCATTAGGATGGTAATAAAGTTTTGAACATTTTCAAATAGAAATAGTCTTCTTTATTTTTTACATGTCCTAAATTTGAAGTTTAATAAAATCAAGAATAATTTTGTGATCACAATGAAACTTTCCGAAGTTGTTGGTAATAGTTGTACGTTATTTGTCTTAAAATGGCTAATTGATTCATTTATTATTTTAGAAGTTGTCAGTTTTAATAAATTGATCATTTTTTGTTAGAAACAGAAAGTGTAAAAAATTGTTTAAAAAAAATTATTTGGGAAATGCTCGATTTTGAGCAAAATTTTGCTAAGAAGTAACAAATTTGCTAGCATCATAGTCATTCGTAGACTATGAAAGGAGAACATTTTTCTAGCAAAAATCATTATTAAGAAATTTTTCAAACTAAAAACATGGAAGCTCCTGGAAATGATTGGGTGAAAAAAAATTTGTTGAAACATTGTTCAGATGCAACTGTTCAGTGGTTTCAACACAACGATGGATGAGACGTGAAGAAGCTCAAGACCCACCCTTATGATGAGCGCTATGCAGAGTAATTAAAATTTTTTGAGACACCGCTAGTGTACAAGATGGATGAAAAGGACATGTTGGCACAAAAGGCATAGAACGTAAAATAGAAGAGTTACTTGAAAATGAGGAACAGTCGCTGCAGAAATCATTGAAAAGATCATAATAAGTGGGATTGTCAAAAAGTGCAACATACAATGTAATGAAGAAAAAACAAACCTAAGCCATACAAGATTCAGGTTGTGCAAAAATTAGAAGAAAACGATTTTGCGAGAAGAAAATCATATCCAGAAGAAAACTTGGGGAAGTTTATGTACCGCTTATGATAATGTCTGACAAAGTGCGCTTTCATCTCAGCAGATACAATAATAAGCAGAACAACAGAATATGGTCAGATCACAACTCAGAAGCTATACACCAGGAAAACCAGTGTGGTGTGTGATAACACCTCAGAAGATCATTGGGTCATATTTTTATGAGAATGAAAATGGAAATTCAGTCACTGTGAATGGTGAAAAATACTGACACATGCTTGAAGAATATTTTTTAACAAACTTATGATTTAAAAGATTGTGTTTACTGTAATAATCCTGAAGTATCCAACAACTAAAAAATAATATTAAGAAATTAATAACATCAATGAAGAACTTTTGAAAAAAGTGATGAGAGCAACTTTGTCACTAGTAAATGAATGTCAGAGAAGAATGGTCAGCATTTGAAAAGAAGAATCTTCAAATAAATTAAGTTATTATGTTAATTATGCAAAATGATTATTACTCTTAGTTTTTTTGTTAATTTTAAGCAGATAAAATTTGTTTTAATAGTCGATAAATATCTGAAGGTTTAGCAAAAATTTGTTCAAAATCAATGCTCCACTAAAACTGGCATAACTTCTATGAAAATAAATGAATCAATTAGCCATCTTAGGACCAAAGACTCACAACTATTACCAACAACTTCTGAAAGTTTCATTGTGATCACAAAATTATTCTTGATTTTATTAAACTTCAAAAGTAGGACATGTAAAAAAAAAGCCCCTGTATTTTTAATAAATTTAAGGGAAAACCAATGAGGACAACTGCCAGAAAGCTTGTACAAAGATATGCAAAAAAAATGTCTAAAAGATCTATAGCTATAAATCTTTCAGATGTCAGCTACAGCAAGCTACACCTGATGCCCCAGTGTGGGGTACACAGCAGTGCCAGGCTAAACAGAGTACACTCTGCAGGAGGATAAAACAGGAAGCTCTGGTTCCAATTTTAGGATACAAATCCTAAGTCATCACAGGATCTCCTTGAACTACACCAACCCTACACCTACACACCGAAACAAAAAATACTCCCACTTAGACATGATCAGAACCCAACACCTCAGCAGAGCACTAAACACATCCCATCCCAACAATGTGCTGCATTCAAAGCCTTACACACACACCAAATTATCCTTCTTACATTATCCCTAGCCACATTCTGCTCTTGAATTAAACATCCACCCATGCGATACTCACTTGCATCAGTGTACACCTCAAGCATCTTTGTATTCTGTCTATAATCTGGGTATGACAATTTCATATTGTCAACCAGCATCTTCCCAATCTCACATATACTTCATTCATAAGATCCATCCATCACCACACTTTCTTTCCCATCCATTCAGTCAAAAGGCTTACAAAGTTCAGAGTAATTCTTTATGAATTTCCAACCTCAGAAAAGACTTTAATCACTGGCTTCAGAAACTTTTGTACTTTCTCAACAAACTTGTGCAACCCACTTACACTCATTGGAAACCCAAGGAACCTAATCTATTTCTCAAACCATTCACTCTTAGCAACATTCACCTGCACTCCAACTCCACTCAAAGAATTTAATACATTATTCCTTAGAGTAATATGCTGCCCAAAACTTTCACTAAATCAAAATATCAGGTATAAATACTCACATTCTTGCTAGCAAACTCCAACTCAAAACAACATTCATTGCTGGCAAGCAAATAGTTACCACCCTACTTTCCTCAGCAATTGGCAAGGTATTAACTACAAACTAAATCTATCCCTCAATATGATTTTAAATTCCACTAGCTGAGCTTTTCCAAAGTCACCCTTTCATGAAAAAACATCCTATAAACTTCCACTTTCTCAGCCATATATTCCTTCCATCTGACTCTCACTCAACTCTTCATACATTCACACTATCAGTCCCATCAATTACTGTAGAGATGGTAATCCATAACACCACAAGTATGAACAATTCCAACAGCATGACCATTCAATCCTAAATTCATTTGGAGATGCACAAAAGGATAATTCATATCCATTAAACACAGAAGCCATTCTCCATACCTTGTATTTAGCCTTCTTCTGTCCCTCCACATACATTCTTCAATCATTGCACTCAGTTATAACTCTCCTGAAAATCCTACCATCATGTCATATTCACAGTTAAAGAATTCTAACACCCTCTCACTTACAAGTTTCCTGATACTTGTTCAAATTTGCTCTAAACTCATTGGTCACAGTGGGACCTAGTCTCAAAAACCAACACACCTGGGTTAAATATCCCACTCTACCACAATTGCCACAATGTCTTGTCATCATACACATCCTCGGAAAATGTTCATTCTTCCCAGTTACCATATACATACCACCTTTGCCATTCACACCAGTCTATTCAGGCACTAACAAAATGACCCTTTGCACTTCAACCATAAGATCCTACCAACAGTGCTCCACAATCTCAATGATCAGAAAGAACCGTACTAGTAGTCAGACATAAAGCATAGGACAGTCAACCAACACACCATATTAAAAAATATTAAACATGTACCTCTACCAAAATGAGAAAAAATGGCTCATTCAATTCCTTTAAAACAAACTAACAAGAGTGATTCACAACCAGCGGGATAAAACATTTGCAATATCTGAGGTCCAGGGATAGCACTCAATTCTCTTACCCAAACCTTGGAAATTCCTAGTGTCTATTTATGGCTGCTGAGTCTAGAGTTAATTCTCAAATCAGGTAGGATCTGCTGATGATAGTTAATTGGCTAGTGGATGTCAGCAAAGGGAATGTGAAAAAACACTACAAAATATTTTTACTGAGATTAACCCTATTCATGGAATTTACAGACAATAAGAATTCTTAAGACAAAATTAAATACTAGATTGTATAGTTAGGACCATTTAAATAGTTCTTTAAGATGGAGCAAATGTACCCAATGGTAATCCTGGCTGGATTACATTACCAAGAAATAGCAGGAACCAGAAACACAGGGCTAAAATATCCTTCGCCTCTAAAACAACTTGGGTAATGTAAAGAGATTTTCAGAATGACTTGAACAAAGGTCCAAACTCTAATGTCTGCCATTCCTTTCTAAAAATTTAATAAAATAGGAAAAACATTTTGTCACTATAAACTGACACTTTTTGACCATCAGAGAACCATTTAGGTTACCTTCCTTTCAACTCCACCACTCAACTGACCCCATATAGTCAAGTCTACAGCTTTTAAAAAAGAAAAAGCCCACATCCACTCTTCATGCACAACATACCCAGACCCAAAACTCCTCTCATAAGAATACAGTCACAATAACATCCCAACTCTGGCTCCAAAACAACAGAATAATAGACTACCACAAACCCCCCAAATAATATTATCCACCTCACACAGGTACAAATCACAACACCACCCTAAGATCAAGGAATAAAATGCCTATAATATTAGGCATTACCTATGATACACATGACCTGCACACACATAAAAATGTATGCTGCAAAAACTCAATGCCCTACATGGTCCACAAAAAAGGAAACTCTAACCATCCTATACAAACAATTTATTCATGCCACACAATTACACGTTACCAGCCTGGCACTCCACCAATGCTAAAGCGAACACACTCAAAAAGTACAAAACAAAGCCCCTTGGATAATTACTAGCTGCAGATAAAGCAGCCACATAACCTACCTTCACCCAGAAACCAATATCCTCATAAATACACACTTAAAAGTGATAGGCACACAGGCCTACCTACACCAAGACATGCATCCAATCACACCTACCTCACTGTATCAACACAAACCCACTAGCCAAGGACAAACCATGAAATGCTAAAATACACTACAGCAGAATCTAGACCTCGCTACCCCCTTATTCATCAAGACAAAAACTAATCACATCCACACTCAAATAGCTGCCACATACATAAGACTCCAAGCAACCCATACTACAAACTCCCTGAGACATCAAAGAAAAAATCTACACTACCCAGAAATACAAGAGTAAACAGATTAGGCTACCACTCAAAGCAACACATGGACCAATCATATAACCAACAATAACCATGCTGTAACGAGCTCTAAGAAAACATTGGACATTATGTAACAACATGCCCAAACCTTGAACCCCCACAGACAAAACCACAAAATATCTCTAGGTAGATACTTGTAAGCTCAGCCATTAGAGGTGAAGGCCTTCTTGGCGGATGCAGGCTAGTCATAGTAGCCAGCTTAGGCAGCAAATAAGTACAAGTGAAATTTTTCTGTCTTGTAATAGAATAGTGACAAAATAAAAGCATTCAAATTATTACCTGCAAGTTTTCCAAATGTAATAGAACCATCAATTGTTGTGCTGGCTGGACGAGGTACTTTTTGGTTTGAAGGCTTTGCTGGTGGTGGCCTGACTGGATGAGTTGGGAACTTATACCACTTAAAATCTGGATTGGCCTTAAGAAATGCATCTTTATATTCTTTGGCTAATTCAATGTAGGAAATCTTTTGTTCTTGTGGTAGATCAGCCCACCATTCCCCAAGGATTTTTGTCACTTGTCTATTTTCCAAGTGAGGATATTTTTCTCGAACCTGGGAAAGATATACCATTATTCAGATTTATGAAAGCAGTTAAAAAAATTTAATACACAACTTGAACTAGTGACAATACCATTCAAACACATACTTCAACAGCCTCATCAACCAACCTAAACTCCTTAATTGAGATAAAAGAAAAACAAAATAACAAACAAACAACAGCAAACAAAAAATGCAGATATTAAACGAGAAAATAAAGGCATGAAGAAGCAAGCACATTGCAATATGGGGAAGGGGCTCCTCCTGATTCAGGATAATTTGACCAACACTTAGAGGCAATTAAAATGGAGGGGGCCAGCCTCCTCCAAAAAGCCAGATAGTCCCCAAGTCTGTGTGCACAAAGCCATGGCTCTGCATCACCCAGACTGGGACATTCTACAAGGGGCTGCCATATAGTTGATGTGAGGAAGAGCTAAACGCGGGTCTGGTTGCCTAGTCGTTGCAGACTCTTTGTCCTCCTTATTCCCTGCAATTCAAAGATGTCCAGGAACCCAGCAGAAGACAATCTCAACATCCATTCTGCTCACAGCAAATGTGGTATTACAGATACCATGAACCAGGGTGTGAGGGATTCTAATGCCTTGAGAGCACTTGAGGGGGGGGGGGGCGGTCTCTAAAAATCATAATCCAAGTTATGAACTAAGAATGACCTGTTATCTCCCATACCACCAAGTGGTGTATTGCAATCAGTTGGGCCATGAAGACAGACATAATGCCTGGTATAACCCTGCTGACTCAAGCAGAGGAAATACAGCATGCAAGCCAACCCTCTCCTGAGAATTAGAGATATCTGTGTACACTCTAAAAGGTCAAATGCAATAATCTCTGTGCTGCAAAATCTTTATGAGCAGAGATGTGGCGACAAATAGTCAGAGGTCATACCCTCTTGGGTGGCATCCTGGGCAGCACCAGAGGGGCCTACACCTGGCCATTCCTTTCATGAATGTCACTGATATACTGACCTGCATTCTCAGCTCCTTCAATGAGGGGTCGAGAACCAAGGTGGAGCGTCCTTGGCTCTTAATTAAAAGGATATTCTCTGTGATTCCATTGATGCCCAGGGCAAACAGAGACATGATGCTGACCTGGGGAATACCTACTTGTGGAAAGAGACAGGATTCACTACTGCAAGTGGAATGGAGGTGTGATTGTTTAAAAAAATTGGTAATGAATTTTGACAGGTGTTCGCACATGCCCAGGATATGGAGGGTCTGTAGGATGACAGTGGCCACAATGTCTCTTTTTCCAAGACAAAGATAAGATGGCCACAAGGTTTTTAGGCAAAAGCATTGCATACTGAAGATTCTGGGCAGATAAGGGCATCTACAGTCTGAGGCAGCTTCCAGACTTCATATTGAAATGGAAATAGAAGGGACTTATTTTCTAGGAATTGTACCAGATGCACATTTATCATCTTATACAAGAGCTTGCAAGGTCAAGATGTTAAGGTGAGAGTTCTTCAAGATGGATGAACCTTTGACCAGTTTGCGGAAGACAAGGACTGTGGCTGTTCACAGGAAATGTGGGAAGATGTCTTCTTGCCATATTCTATTGAACAAGTTCAGGAGAAATCATTTTCCTCTCTCACCCAGAGGGTGCAACAGTGTATATGGGATGTTGTCCAGACCTGTAGCTGTGCTAAAATTTTTTTCAAAGTTTTTGTTCTAAGCTTTGTATGGTTGTGAGGTGAAATTTGAAGAGATGGATTCCCTTTTCACTCAATATTAAGAGAACTAACATGTGGATATTTTTGAGAGTTCAGGGTGGATGAATCTTTGCCTAGTTTGCCAAAGACATTTTGGTGAAGTCTCTCAGCATCTTTGCAACATCAATGGGATCTGATATGATGTCTGCATGTAGTATAGGAGTAGGGGGTGGGTGTCTCTCAGGTAAGCCTTTGATTTTCTTCTATGTGCAATTGATGGGTATTCAGGAAATGAGTGTGGAGACATAAGCCCAGTTGGCCAACAGCACAGCATTTGCAGCCTCTAGATTCACATACAGTCTAATCATCACTCCAATTGACAACTGTATATATGTAATCCAGAATATCAACTTGTATATTTCTAACATGTTGGCCATTCATTCCTGGATTCACTTGTACACACACAACAAAGGGGTCAGTTATAATATTAATCCATCAAACACACAAGCCAATCTCCACATCCTTTCCATCTAAATTCTAAACCAATCACAAATAAATTGTCTCATTGTCCTTTCACTAAAACAGTGAGCTCCTTATTCAACAATATAGTCTTTTGAAACCACTTCAATTAAATTAAAATCCTTTTCAAAATATTACAACATAAGATTCACAACATCCATCCCAATTGATTTTCCTTTTCTCAAGAAAGCACCGCCAATCTTGTTCCCTTTCATTAAATCACATCCCCAAAATTAATTCATCAATAGTCAGCTTGTCAATTACACAAATTCCTAATCATTCATACCAAAAGATAATTGTGCGAGTTTGCCTTTTATTGGGTTGAGGAATAAGTTCTTGCGGTTTTACCAAAATTTATTCATTACCATAACAATTTTGGAAAAACTTCATTTTTAATTGATAACAATAGGCAATTTAATCAATAATGTATTCTCTGTTGTTATTTACGACTTCTTCCCAATGTTCAACTAGTTTTTCGATGCCTCTGCAATAAAAATGTCTAGATTTTGACTCAAAGAATTCGTCTAACCAGGTTCTTAATTCCACATCAGTATTAAACAAAACGCAGCACAAATTGTTGGAGAGCGATCGGAACAGATGGAAATCCGATGGAGCCAAGTCTGGCGAATATGGAGGATGCGACAGGATTTCCCAATTAAGCGTTTGGATGGCGTCTTTAGTCATATTGGCAATGTGAGGACGAGCATTGTTGAGTTGCAGAAGGACTCCATAATGTCAATGAGGTTACTTTTCATGAATAGCTTCAGCGAGTGATACATTTGTTGAATGTAGAGTTCTACATTGACAATCTTGTTGTTTGCATGGAGCTCATAAATAATGATGCCTTCACAATCCCACCATGCATACAGCATTATCTTTCGTGGATGAAGTCCTTGCTTTAATCGCAGAAGTGGTTTTTTATTGGGGCTAAGCCATTCTTTTTGATGGTTCATGTTGACATAAACACACCACTTTTGATTGCCAGTGATGATGCAGTGAAGAAATCTGCCCTTATATCCACCAGTAGCCTTGTGATGAGCAAGCAAACATGGAGCATTGAAGTTTGTTGCCTTCGCTCAAGGCGTGCAGAACCCATGCACCAAGTTTTTGACCTTTCCCCATTGAATGAAGGTGATTCACTACAGTTTTCTGATGACACGCCAATTGTACAGCCAATTCTCTAGTCGATTGACGAGGATTTTCATGAAGATCGTTCAATCAATCTTCATCCAACTTAATGGGGTGACCAGAACATTCTTCATCATTAAGATTGAAATGACAGTTTTTAAAACATGAAAACCACCATTGAGGTGTCCTTTCTGATAAAGAATTTTCTCTGTACATAGAACAAATATGGCGACGAGCTTTGGCTGCATTGTTTCTGTCTAGATTGAAAATGAATAACAAGTGTCAAAAATGCGCCTTTTTTTCAACTTGACATTCCATTTTGAGGGTACAGAACAAAAATTAAATTAACAAAACTTTTAAATAAACCGCAATGACTTATTACTTAACTTCAAGATGTAGCCTAAGCAAAAGCCGAATAGTCTACGCTATTAAGAGACGTAGCCTAACCTTTGCAAATTTTGCTCTCATTATTTATTGTTTCTTAATATGTGCACAAATCACGTCAACACAACATTATAAAAAACTGCAAGAACTTATTCCTCAACCTAATATATCAGACAAGTCCACAATCTTCAAAAGGACTACTCTTGCTTATTTGTTTATATACATACCAATTTATCACACTATTTAGATATTATAACATACACACAACTAAAAAAAAATCTATTGCTGAAAGAAAAAAATGGTTATTTGTTCATGATATTTTATGTAGGATTAATCACACAAGGGTCATAAGTTAATTTAAACCTTGTCTTGAGGAACTTTGGAGTATAAATATTTATATACAAAAGAATGGTACCCCCCAAAATGCAGGTAAAGAGTCAGAATAACTTCTGAACAATAAAACAAATTCAAAGAAAGGAAACTTATCTAATAAAGTTACTACAGCAATGATTAAACACTTTCACACTTCAAGGGGCACCCCTAGTGGATGTTCTTCATCTATACCAAGTGACTGACTGTATCCAAAAGACCAATCTAACAGACCTAAAAAGAACTATGAATTGGGTATTTTGGGTCTGTTAGGTTGGTCTACTAGTTACAGTCACCTGATTGGTGTGGATGAAGAGCATCCCACAGGGGTGTCTGATGCTATACTAACCACATACCATCACTGCGTACATTGTAGTCTAACCATATAAACCTATATAACTAAAGGACATTTTTATTTAGAGGAAAATGTAAGAAAAGAGATGAAGAAAAAGGTGAAAAAAAGTAAAAAGATTCAGGAGCAACACAGGGTGAAATGCTAAACATTACCATCCATAAATGCTGTGCCAAAATGGGACATGTTTGCACAGATTGGTACTGAGGTAAAAATGAATTCTCTTGCTGGGAACAGCAATAAAATGGCTTACCTGTGCTCTATGACGTTTACAAAATATAAGGAAAGCATTCATAGGCCTCCTGGCAGTATTTGGAGGGGAATGAGCATTGTCAACCTCACTTTCCTCTTCACTTTCCATTCCATTCCAAATTCTCTGGAATACAGACATTAATAAAGTAAAAACTCAATTTTCCTAAAACTGCTAAGGATTTTTTTAAGGCACTCACTTAGCTGCTGCTAAGCATAGCTACTGGAAGATTATATCAGCCTATTCTTAGGCTATTTTATAACAACAAAATATAGCAAAAACCCAACTAAAAATAAAGGCACATGCTATCCTGGAGGGAGATCCACCTACCAATGGGGCTCAATCATACATCTAAAGAATAAATTCTGTGGAAGTGGGTGGCCCCATCCTAAAACTAGATTATGCTACAGGAGGGAGTGCATGATCTCATCTTGACTACATGGGACAAACAGCAGCGACTCCGGTTATCCTGGTGCTGGAGCAAGTAAAGTTCACCCACACTGGAATATTTGGTAAAAAAATGTGGCAGACAGTTTGGGGGACCAACTAGTTATCACAGTAAGGTTTAAGGAAGCACTCCATTAAATGATGCTGCCCCACCAGTGTGCCTGATTCAGAGGTGATAGAAAAAAAACTGAAAACATTAAGGCGATGATTGGGAGTAGATCCATAGGAAAAGTTGCTGGGTGATGGCATGCAACTTTCAATTCCTATTAGCAGTCTCTAAATCTTCTTTGCCATGTAGCCCATAGCAGAGGTGGTACTCCCCAGGGTAGCATCCTGGGCAGAACCTGAGCTACATCAAGCTTTCAAAGGAGTTGCCTAGCCTTAAATCAAACACGTTTTTGCATCTCACTGTAGCTTAGCAACTGTCAAGATCAACTGTGGATGAAATGAGAGTAGTTGGCACCTGAGGAAGAAGCTAGGTTAATGTGTACTAGCGCATAATGCAAAGTATGTAAAAAAAAGAGTAGTATTTGATAAGCATCAACAAGGTGGCTCTTTACAAGGGATCTGAGGAAGACACCAGTATGATGGATAGAGTCCACCTTCTTCAATTCATACTTGGCTGCGAATATGTACATACAACTTACATCCATAATCTAACTTAGAACAAAACAAGGAGAAGGGGTCTCAGCAATTGTGCCAGGATGCAACAGAAGTCTGCTACATTAAGATTAGCTAAGGGTTGAATATACATATACTGAAAGAATAGTATACCTCCTATCCAGGTGTAGCTGCGCTGCCTCAAATGAGGTGTTTAAAGCCAGAAAGAGGCAGTGGGGTTGCAAAACCCTTATACCCTGGGAGGGTGGGCAGGGAACAAGCTGTCCAATATGGTTTTCTTAAGACAAATAGTTAAAGGGGAGTGAGAAGAAACAAGCTTATGCAGATTCCAGTTAGCCTGGAGTCAATGGCAATTCTATTGAAGGAAAATGCTTTCTATGCCTAACTTGGAAACAGGGGCACCCATCTTAAGGTAGAGACCCTCACATGAATAACTAACCTTCCTGGAGATGGAATTCAAGGAGCTGTTGGGCATAGAGTGCACTGAAGGCACTGTTAACTTTCAAGAGCTTACAGGATCCTCCTTGTTCAAAATCTTTGGCATCAGGGGTCCTTCATCATTTCGAAGAGCCTCAACTTTCCAAAGTACCCATTCAGGATAAGAAAGGAGCGAGGGAGCTGAAGCTCCCTTGTGGCTTACCTCTTCTTTTCAGGGGTAAGATTTAAGAGGTCCTGGGGATGGCATCATGACTACCATGCGGGATTTGACTCCTGAGAGTCTAATGACTTGGAAATGTGCATCTACTTCTTTTTGTGAAGGGGCGGGCTGCTGGGTAAGGCCCTGGTTTTAATCAAGATGCGGTGTGGTAGCTTCATTTTCTATTTGCCTCAACTCACCTGTGCCCACTCTAATGCCTACCTTTTGTTTCAGGTTTCGGTGATAGATAAAACTGCCTGGGAGCAGTGTTGTACCCCATCTTTCGCTTTTTTGTTTTACCCCTACCTCAGAGCTCACGATGTGATCCTGCCACTTCCAAAAGCCATATATCTCAGCATTCATCAATAATATCCTCTCAACACTCATCAGTCTTTGTTAAGGACCAATTTTTCAGGACCATACAATAGAGCTGTTTGTACACAAGCTACATATACCAAGCTTCTCTACTTCAAGGGAATGCCTCAGCTCAACAGTAATCCTGAACCCTCTCTCCACTTATTCCAGGCAATGGCTATTCTTGCACAAACAGCTCTTTCCACTCCAGCTTCAGTGTCTAGTATATATCTGAGGTAGCAGAATTTGTCTACCACCTCCAGCATTCCATTTACTTGTGACCCCATTCTCATTTGGTCTTGTACAACACCCAGTCCATACAAAGTTTCTCACTGAAGGCCAGAGCACCTCTTATGACACCACTTTCCACACTGAGTGAAGAGAATAGAATTGCTTCCCACTCCTCTGCCACACGCTCTACATGGCCACCTCCCAAACTCCTTGCCATACGCTCTACATGGCCACCTCTCATATTCCACTATTCTTCCTGGCTCTCCTCCTGTCAACATCCTCTGGATTCCTTGGTCACCTCCTCCAGAACAGCAGGGGGCTCAAAGTTGAGAGCACTGATGAGCACCAACTGTGATGTCAAATTTCCCTGGTGTGCCTACCATCATCCTTACCTGAGAGCATGATTTCTCATATAGGGACAACACATGATGGGCCTCTCTGGCACTCCCTGTCTCCTGAATACCCACACTATCACCTCTCTTTGCCTTCTCCAAATCAAAAAAAATGTGGTAGTTTCCTTTTCTGGTGTAAATTTTTCCTGGATCAGCCTCATAATAAATAATGCATCATTAGTAGACGATCCTGCAACAAAACCAAACTGTCTGCCATCAACTTTTACTAAATTCTTCAATCTTCTCTCCAACACTCAAATATTTTCATGCCATGTTCAAGAAGCCTGATTCCTCTGTATTTTTTGCACCTGATAGCATGCCCCTTTCCTTTATATATTGGAACAGTCAAACTACTCTTCCAATCTTCAGGGCTTATCTCCTTCACTAGCTCTCAAAAAGATGCTTATTTGTACTATGTTAAGTATGAAATAAATGAGTTTCAATCATATTCTTCACTTTTTTATACCTGCTCCATAATTTTGGCTAAGGCTATATAACTTGTTACTCCTGTCGGACCAGGCACTTTGTTCCTCTTCATTGCTTTCAAGGCAGCTGGAAACTCTTCCTTAAATATGTCCTCTATTGGACCCTCCACCATATTGCTCGCTTCCACATTATTTATTTTTTTTTTAATTATAGAGCACATCTGGAAACTGCCCACTTGGGCATAAGTCGCCGGAAACACGACAGCCTAGAATTAGGCTACTTTAAAATAAAAATTGAAAACATAACATTAATAAAAATGAGAAAAACTTAACAATTAGGAAGCAAACTCTGACAGTGGAGGGAGGTCCCCCTCACCCCGGTGCAGGAGTGTGAAACCTACAAAAAAAACATTAACAAAAAAAATACAAAAAAGAAATCTTTTTAGATAAAGGGGAGAAGCCCAGCCTCCCCCCAAAAGTCAACAAGTCCACGAACTCATCCGTCCCGAGCACAAGTGACAGGCGGTAGCGACCACGCCCATCCCAGTACCGGGACAGGTATCGTGCATGAAGATCACCAGACTGGGACATTCAACAAGAATGTGCCGAACAGTCTGGGGGACAACGCAGTCGCCGCAATAGGACGCTGGCGAGCGCTCCATCAGATAGCAATGCATCACACAAGTATGTCCGATTCGGAGATGACAGAAGGAGACCTGAAGCCGTCGCAGCATTGGGGGATAGGTCCATGGGAACAGTTGCGGCGCAATGGCATGCAGCTTTAAGTTCCCTTCGACCGTCTCCCATCTTCTTTGCCAAGCAGTCCGAAGAGCTGCCCGTATTCCTGCCATGTAGTCAGTGTGAGGTAGAGCAAAACGCTGGTCCGGTCGCAGACTCTTTGGCACCCTCATTCCCCACAATTCCTACATGTCCAGGAACCCAATCTCAACATCCGGCCGGCTCACCAAAACCGTGGCCTCGCGGATGTCGCAAACCAGGGGATGCAGAGATTCCAATGCCCCAAGAGCACTCAAGGTGCTTTGTGAGTCGCTATAGATCACAATCCGGTCTCCGAACCGGGCACCTTGCATAATCTCCCGTACCGAGTGGTGTATTGCCACCAGCTCAGCCGTGAAGACAGACGCAGCAGCTGGCAGAGCCCCGCTGACTTCAAACAGAGGGGATACGGCATGGATGCTCCCCCCTCTTGGGACTTGGAGCCATCCGTATACACTGCCACGGTACGGTTCCAGCGTGAAACGAGGTGTGCTCCAAAAAGGTCGAACGCAATACTCCCGGAATGTTAATCATCTGACCTGTAATTAATTGCTCAATTATAACATAACATAACATAACATAATTTAACGGATGACAAAAGCCACAAGGGCCTATCAAAGGTCATCCGTATCCATCAAATCCCACCCATATAATGCATCCATAGGATTTTGTCAGATCATGCAGCTACAATATACAATTTAACAATCCATAGGAATGTCCAACCATGCATCTACAATATATAATTTAAAGCCTCCATAGGAGTCTGTCAAAAACAAAATCAAAATCCCCCAAAATATACAATAAAAAGAAACTGCATCCACAGGAATGAGTCAAGAAACATATCCACATACCAAAAAGTAAGAAATTAACCCTCCATCCCCATATAATCATCCAATCTGCGCTTGAAAACATTCAAGTTTGGGCTGTCTACAGTCTCAGGTGGCAAACTATTCCAATAATCCACCACTCTGTTAGTGAAAAAATATTTTCTAACATCCAGTCTGCACCTGTTTTTTAATCTTTAAGTGGTGGCCTCTAGTTCTATTACTACCTTCTAACTCAAATAACTTGCTGAAATCTAATTTATCCATCCCAGAAAAGATTTTAAAAAGCTCAATCATATCTCCCCTCACACACCTTCTTTCAAATGAAAACATATTTAATACCCTCAGTCTATCTTCATATTGAAGGTGCTTCAGGGATGGTATTATTTTTGTTGCCCTCCTTTGTACTGACTCTAATAAGTTTATATCATGTCTAAAATGTGGTGACCATGCCTGTATACAGTACTCTAAATGTGGCCTGACATAAGAGTTGTATAGTTTAAGGATGACCTCCTTACTCTTGTAGCTAACGTTTCTTTTAATGTAACCTAGCACCCTATTTGCTCTATTTTTTGCCTCAATACACTGCTTTGAAAATTTCAGTGACCTATCTACTACCACTCCTAAGTCTTTCTCATCTTCAACTGAATTAAGCCAATATCCATCCATCTCATAGCTAAATTCCCTATTATCTCTCCCCATGTTAATAACTTTGCATTTATTAAGGTTAAAAGTCATCTGCCACTTCTGAGCCCAAGCTAACAGCTTATCTAAGTCACCCTGCACTTTAAAGCTACCCTCAACCTCTTTGACTACAGCTGCCAATTTAGTGTCATCAGCAAAAATTGACACTTTGCTATTTACACCTTGCCCAAGATCATTTACATAGATTATAAATAATAAAGGGCCTAAAACTGATCCCTGAGGTACGCCACTAATAACATTCCTCCACTCTGACCTCACTCCATTCAGTACAACTCTCTGTTTCCTATTTTTCAGCCATTCAGTTATCCAATTTAAAACGTTCCCACATATCCCATGCAGCTTTAATTTATGAACTAGTCTTCTATGTGGAACCTTATCAAAAGCTTTGCTGAAATCTAAGTAGATCACATCAACTTTCTCACCCCTATCTAATTCTTTAGTTACATAATCCATAAAATCCAGTAAATTAGTTAAACACGATCTATCTTTTCTAAAACCATGCTGAGCATCATTAATTAACCTGCTACTCTCTAGATGATCAGAAATTCCCTTCTTAACCATCTTCTCAAGAATTTTACAGACTATAGAAGTTAAGCTTACTGGTCTAAAGTTATTTGGGTCCTCTTTGCTTCCCTTTTTAAAAATTGGCACTACATTTGCCAATTTCCAATCATTTGGTATTTCTCCAGACTCTAGTGATCTAATAAATATCTTCTCGAGAGCTACTGCAATACTTTCTACACCTTCTTTGAGTATCCTAGAATGAATGTTGTCAGGGCCAGATGCCTTACTAGTATTTAACTGAATTATAAGCCCTTTAATTTCTTCTCTGTCTATATTAATAGAATTTATCACTACTTCCCTTGACCTAGAATTATCATCAATTAATCTAACTGGTTTCTCTTCTGTGAATACTGAAGCAAAATGATCATTAAGGACCTCTACTATTTCCTCATCAGATTCTTTCAAAACCTCTTCATATTTAATAGGCCCTATTTTATCACTCCTCTTCAATTGTAATCTCTTCCTCCTGGTGATTATTGTCTCCACTAACTGATATCATTGAATCTATTCCTGATTTGATTTCATTGCCTGGTTTCTGTACAACTGCCTCCAGGTAAGTCCTTAGCCCATTATAATTTGCTCTTCTAAAGTCAGGAATTTGCACATTGTTCATGCTACTATCAATACCATTCCATTTCTTCTTGAATCTAATTTCACAATGGTCACTATTACCCAAATTTCCTCCAATCTCAGTATCCTTAATAACTTCTTCTCTATTGGTCAGAACTAAATCCAGTATATTATTACCTCTAGTGGGTTCGTTAATAATCTGCCTCAGAAAATTATCTTGGACAACATTCAAAAATTCCTCAGCCTCCTGATCACCCCCAAGAGCTTCCCAATCTATATTTCTGTAATTAAAATCGCCCATTATACACACATGCTTACTTCTACATGCCTGTTCTATCTCCTGCCACAGAAGATTTGAAGCTTCCTTACTAAGATTTGGTGGTCTGTATAATAATCCTATGACAAGCTTGTTTTTACCTTCCTTTACATTTAGCCATAATGACTCGGTGTTATCATCTAGTTTAATTGTACTGTTTACACAACACTGGAGATTATCTTTAATATAAATAATAACCCCTCCACCTCTCTTCCTATTCCTATCTGTATGGAACATGTTAAAGCCCTCAATCTCAACCTCAGGTTTAAAGTGATTACCTGCCAAATCAAGCCATGACTCTGTTATCGCAATTATATCAAAATTCTCTTCACTCACTAACGCTCTTAAGAGATCTATCTTATTCCTTATATTCCAACCATTTATGTAGTATATTTTAAAGTTTTTTTTATTATTCCCATCTTCATTGCATCGTAATTTTTTATTCCTAGTTATCTGCTCATTCACTTGTGCATTAGTCCCCCTATAACGCATCAGTATGCCCTCCCCCCTAGCTATTCCTCTATCTCTGCATCCCTTCCATTTCCTACACCTGCCCTCTATTCCTGCTATTCCCTTACCTCTAACAGCTTCTAGTTTCCCACCGATAAGGACCTAATCACACTATCCAGCTCACCCCATAGAACCTCAACACCTGCCCGACTAAGATGGAGCCCATCCATCGCATACAACCTCCTATTCCCGTAAAACCCTCCCCAGACATCTACAAACACCAATCCTAACTCCTCACACAGTCCTTTCACAAATTCATTCAAACCAATTGCATGCGACAACCATTCTACCCCCACATCCAATCTCGGAAGCACACCCGAAACAACACCTTTTACCCTGCTTTTACTCATCCTTTCAACTAACCTTTTATACTACTCACGTAACTCACATGTACCCACCTTCTTTACATCATTCACTCCCACATGCGTAATCACAACTGCATCCCTCTCACACCCAGAAACCAGCCTATCATACCTCTCACACCCAGAAACCAGCCTATCATACCTCTCACAAACATCACCCGGCAGACAAACTCTCATTCTCTTCCACTTGCTATCACTCAACTTCCTATCTAAATACCTAATCTGAGAGTCACCCATCACTAGCACCTCAGTCATTCTCTTATTCTATCTTGGCCTAACATTAGCCTCCCTCCTGCTCTCAGTCACACTACCACCCATCCTGCTTTCATCCACAATCACACCAGGCAAATCACTTTCACACACTTCCTCTCTCAGGACATTGAATCTGTTAGTCAACCTAACAGGTTCTATGTCCTTCCTTTTCAAACACCTAATCTGTCCTAACTTATCTATCCTATCCATTTTCACCCACCATTCATCATCACTCACAACTTCCACACTGTTCCCAGTCCTAGCCCTATCTTCCACCCTCTTAGCACTAATCTCACCCTTCAATCGCACACTTGCATCTCTTCTCACCTCAAACACCAAATCATTCAACCTCTTACATTCCCCACTCAACCTCCTAACCTCCCCTTCCAGAAAACACACACAGCATTCAGTTATATGCACTCTCCTTTCAACTCCACATGCATCACACACCATATACACACTACTTTCAAATGGCATGCTCTCACCATCTATACAAACAGCCATACTCTCAGAAATTTACTAAGGACAAAGTTAACACTCACCAAAAAATTCTTGCTCAGGATTGCTGCCAGTTATCTTCCCCAAAAGTATTAATCACTAATGTATTTATTACACAGTGATTGATGTATTAAATAAATACAAGAAAAACTACACACCCAAATCAGTATTATATCCCAATCTTACAATGAGAATCAGGAGCTTCCTGTAAGACAACCTTCCAGAACAAAGCCAGTCTATATTTCTGTAATTAAAATCGCCCATTATACACACATGCTTACTTCTACATGCCTGTTCTATCTCCTGCTACAGAAGATTTGAAGCTTCCTTACTAAGATTTGGTGGTCTGTATAATAATCCTATGACAAGCTTGTTTTTACCTTCCTTTACATTTAGCCATAATGACTCGGTGTTATCATCTAGTTTAATTGTACTGTTTATACAACACTGGAGATTATCTTTAATATAAATAATAACCCCTCCACCTCTCTTCCTATTCCTATCTGTATGGAACATGTTAAAGCCCTCAACATGTTAAAGCTCTTGTGGCTTTTGTCATCCGTGAAATTATATTATGTTACTTTAAAGTGCAAATAACTAAAAAAAATAGTGCTTTGCATGCCAAATAAATAGCAATTGACAATTCAGGCAGGTCTATAGAATAGATTAAAAGTAATTTTTTTAATGGAGTTATTTATCAGTAGAATTACCAAATATTTTAATAGACCTAAATGCTGAATCCAGTAATTGTTAAGATTAGTGGCATACGCTTTTGTTGAAGATTACTACTAGGGAATGGAATACTACTGGATTATTAAAAATAGCAAGGAATGTAGGGGTGCAACCACCTAAAATTAAACAGGGATATGGGGGGCAAAGCCACCCTATTTCAAAATTCACTTTAAAATGATAATATATAATACAATATGATACAACACAAAAAATATTTGGTAAACCTGAAGATCCATACCCCGCAAACCGTACTATGGGTTGCTATATGGGGAAGCATAGCCCCCCCCCCATACCCCCCTGGTCAATACGCTCGCCCTCAGGAACAAGTAATAAAACAAGTTAATCACACAGTTGGGTGAAAACATGTTGGGAGGTGGAATAAATATTATGGGAATGCGAGCGGGAAATCTCACGGGGTATAGATCGTCATAATTACCAAATATTTAAAGAAATCATGCGCCACTAATCTGAATAATTACCCAGAATCCTTAATAATTTATAAAATATTTAACCAGTATTTCTTAAGAATTAAAATTAATATTTTGGCAAACTAATATTTCTTAACATAACATTCATTAGTTAAACTCCAAGAAAATTAATTGGAGTATGTCAAAATAAAATGAATTATATATCAAATTAATTATTTCTAAATTTCAATCACAGAATAATTCTGAATCCAGGTATAAATAACCTTAAGTCTATCCAACAAATTGGCATAGTTTAGCAAATATACAAGGATAAAAGGATTGAATCCAACTTATAAAAGGAAATTCCTAATTAAAAAGGGGGTTTAAGTTAGCCACCTAAATTCAAATACCATAAAATTATTAACCAAAAATACAAGGGAGAAAAATGGACAAACATGGCTAGCACAGATCCCAAGGGCAGATGATTCAGCTTGAAAGTAAATATGCATTAATAGCCAATAAAGTTAATTCTAAAGCTAAATTCGTCAACTACCTTGCATTACTAAAATGTATTGGGTAGAGCTGCGAAATGTTTGTTGAAGACCTGAGGCTACTATTAATTTTGCTAACGTAGGACACTGGCTTGCTAAATTAAGGAAACAACACAGATCTAAATTTTAAAGTTGCTAAAGTACCGTCAATATTATAATATAAATCGATCCCTAATATAATTTAAGATAGAAGTTAACTTGGAATGTTTTACCTCAAACCAATAAATTTTAGAAATTTGTAATTTAACTACCTGAATCCAAAGAATACAAGTTAGTGAATGAGAATTTAATATTGATAAACACACCCAAACACAATGACAACACCAACGACACTGAAGTTGGATCGGTCGTTGAAGAAAATTTTCCACATTTAACGCACTGTGCCTAAAAAAAATATAGTAGACACCATCTCCCCCATTTCATTATTTAAAAAAAAAAGGATGGTAGCCAAATTAAATTATTAATTATTAACGCAATTCTTATTTTTCTGGTTATAATCGGCCAAAATTTAAAACTATTATATAATGAAACAACCAATACTTATTTTTGAGGGAAGTTTGAGAAATGACTACCGCAAAAATATAGATTTAAGAGTTAGTTCTTAGCAACAAACTTAGATCTTTATCGTATAAAAAATACACAAAATTTTGAATTAAACCAAAATTAAAAACTGAAAGTTTTATCTTCATTGTACGATCACATTAGGCAACAAAATACTGAATCAGCAATGTGATATTTTCGAATACCTTGTGTTTTTTTCTCTTTCTAATTAAACACAGGGGCGTAGCTAAAGGGGGGAGAGGGGGCCCAAAGGAGTGTACTAATTCTTTTTTGGAATGACAAAAACAGTTAATAAAACGGTTAATTTTGAATTAAACTGTGTTAATCACTACTTATATTTTTGTTGTGTTAGACTGATAAAATGCATCAATATAAATTTTGACTGGTATATTTGACACATGTAATATCTCGATTTCACATTTTCTAGTTTATTTCATGTCATCATACATAATTATTCTGTATTAAAGCGTATTAATAATTACTTTTATTGTTGCTGTATCAAACTGATGGAATATATCAATATGAATTTTGACTAGTATATCTCGGTTTCACATTTTGTAGTTTATTTTTTTAATCATACATAATTATTCCCTATTAAAGTGTCTTACTTATTTTTATTGTTTTATTTCACACACTATCAGACATACCAGAGTGCCCCAAAATATTGCAGGAGTATTGTTTTTAATTTTATTCATGATATCAAATATTCGTATATTGGAGGCTCCCAAAGGAGATCATTTTTCAAGGCCCCTAAATTCCTAGCTGCGTCACTGCTTAAACAAATAAAATAAATCAGCAAAAGCTCCACGTAATAATATAGAACAGGTTATGAATGTTCTATCAACTATACGAAGAGCATTTTTGTTGAATCAAAGAATTATAGATGGATAGCTTTGAACTAGATACTCTTTTGTATGCATTCTTATATATCTAACGAATAAAGGGAATATATAGTGCATTGCAAGGCGGAGTGCAGCAATTTGAGTAGAATCGAATCCAAAAATGAGCGGAAGACCTCTCGAGAGATGTTGACCCATCCTGTCTTAATGGATGCTAACATTTCCCTGATATTTTTAGATGCTGGTGAATATAGGGGTATAGGAAAAGGGGCTAAAAAAATAAATGTACGAATAAAAGTAGCGTTTGGTGAGTTGAAAACGGATTCCCGTGTCGCCGGATCACCGTTGGCTAGCTGCTCATCGACTGCACCATCTTGAGTCTAAGCTTAGGTGCAATTAGACCTAGAAACAAAGTATTAGAAATGCTCGATTGGGTTATTGTCGGGTAAACGTTGGGGATGGGGGGCACACCATTCGTTCAAAATTATAGTGTTATGTAGCGCTAACATTGCAAGACAAAATGAAACAATCAAAGATACCTAAAAAATGAGCAGTTTGGATTTCCATTAAAGTATTTTATAGTGGGGCAGCTTTAACCAAATAAAGTAACAATCAGAAAATAATTATTCCTCTAGAAGGAACACTGTTCCCAAAGTGTAAATACTTCTCTTTTGCATTATAATCTAAATTAAACAGGTTAGTTATATTTCTCCAAATTATTGTTATTCTTTCAATCACTTGGTTATTTTTACCACTAACTAAATAATTTTTATTTCCATGATATTAATTTTTTTTAACGAATAAAGAAAATAAAAAAGAAATGAAAGAGTGGAATATAGTAAATTTTGGTTAATAAATATAAAATTCATGTAAAAGTCTATAGATAGTACTTTCTATTTTATCTTTTCAATATATTTAATATTAATCCGGTTTGATTGATGAAAACAAAGAGCATTTATAGCTTAGATCACCTAAATAAGAGAAACGGTAACATTTGGCAACAATACAAGGCCTAAGAGAAACAAGTCATTTTTTCGTTTGGATTTTTATGAAAGTGTATTAATTCCTTGTGTTATTATATAGCAATTCTAGGACTTAATAATTTTGTAAGAATTGATAAAATATGTTAAGATAAGTTGAGAGAATCAATTTTATGTTATGGGAACCGATTAAATATATGAATTTATTAAAGGGTTTCTTAAAACACCGCATTCATGTATTCTAGCTGTTGATGTAGAGAACGAGATGGATTGCGTTTAGGGGTGAATTATTTTATCAAGGAAAGATATCTTAAGACGATTCCAAAGTTTTCACCGAATAAAGAATATTGAATCCAGCTCCAAGATTCCTTTTACTAAATACAAAGCATTTTAAAATAGCTTTTGTAAGTATGCACAACCAGTTAGCCAAGATGTCCTATCATATTGGCCAACATTGTATTTGCGAGTGCAGCACTTTGTTTTGGACGACATCTAGCGTAGGCCTACCTGTTTTAATAATGGTTTCCTTTTCATTATAAGTCATCGCACTGAACTTCATTTTTAATATTTTTTCAATAATGCAATTGCATTTTCTTCAAATTCATTTGCATCCATTTTGTTCAAAATGGGATTATCACTTAAAACAAGGTCGGCTGACAGAAAAGTCGCGTGCCCTTACTTATTCTGATTCGTGTCTTTGCGACTTTGAAAACTTTCAATGGTTCCCGGAGTGGCCTTGGGAGGACCTTGGCAATTCTGTCATTCGAGGGAGAGTGTGAACACATCGAGGGTTTCAAATTTTGTTAGAATCAGCCGAATAGTTATGATGTTATTGTCCCCCACCCCCTAAATAATTCCCGGCCTAACCTTGGGAGGATAATAGCAGTTATATCATTCGAAATGGAATGTAAAACAACGAAAGGGTTTCGAATTTCGTTGGAATCTGCCGAATGGTATGATGACGTTGCCAAAACGATATAGTTCCCGTGCTAACCCGGGAGGACTTTGCCTGTTGTATCATTCGAGGGGGAGTGTAAAAGAACATAAGGCTTTCAGATTTTGTTGGAATTTGCCTGAATTGTTATAGTGTTATTAAAAAAAAACAAAAAAAAACGTGGACCTATCGACATATTCAAATGTAGAGTCGTCGCCCACGACTAAGAAGTCAACTTTCTGAAGGTTTATTGAGAAGCAGAACTAAATTATATTAAAATATTTATTTATTTGAATTAAAATGGCGGGCCTTAACTTTTTGTCACACCTCATTTATGGAATTGGAATGGCGAAAAAATGGTCCACCTTAATTGCATAGTATTAATAGTATAGCAGAGCACTTTATAGAATAGTATAACATAACATATTATTGCATAGTGGTGCTTATCATATAGCATAGTATATTATAGTATATCCTAGTATTGGCTAGAATAGTATAACATTTTATAGCATAGCATAGTATAGTCTCGAATAGTTGCCTGGCAAAACCTAGCTTACCGTAGGATAGCCTACCATAGTATTACCTCACCTAGCATAATAAAGCCTAGCATAGTCTAGACTAGCCTAGATTGCCTAACATGGTTAATCCTGTCTAGCATAGTATAACCGAGTGGATTATTTCATAGCATAGCCTACCATAGTATGGCCTAGCCTAGCCTAGTATAACCAAGTCTAGCCTATGATTCCCTATAAAAGTAGGACTTACCATACCATACTCTTGCGTAGCTTGCATAGTGTAATAGCCTAGGCTTACATATTATATGCATAGTATAATAGCCTAGGCTCACATATTATAGTTTGGCCTGGCATGGTGTGACTTAGTCTATACTAATCTAGCCTAGCAGAGAATGTATAGTGTGGCCTATCGTGGTTTCTAAACCACAGTAAAGCCTAGCCTAACAAAAACTCATCTAACATAG
Organism: Ceratothoa steindachneri; assembly: GCA_963969495.1. NCBI lineage: Eukaryota > Metazoa > Arthropoda > Malacostraca > Isopoda > Cymothoidae > Ceratothoa > Ceratothoa steindachneri. Next base: position 47,563,276 of record OZ018332.1, read on the forward strand.
CCTAGTATATTCTAGCCTAGACTATCGTAGCCTACCTTACCCCGCCCTAGTTAGTATAGTATTGCTTAGCCTAGACTAGACTATTAGATCTTAGTCTAGGGTTACATAACATAGCCTAGCCTACCCTAGCAAAGCCTCGCTTATCCTAACCTAGTATAGCGAAGACTAGCCTAGTGTAGCATACCATAGCGTAAAGCCTTTCATGCCCTGCCTAGCCTAGTATAGCTTATCCTGGCATAACATAACCTAGCCTAGCATTGGCTATCCTAGACATGTGTAGCCTATACTATACTATTGTACCCTGGTCAAGCATGGCTTGTTATTGTCTATCCTAACATTGTGCTATATGCTATCATAGCATATTATAGCCTAAATTGGCATAGTGTGTTTTTTCCTTGTACATTTTATCTTAGCATAGTATAGCCTAACCTATAATATCTTAGCGTAACATAGCCTATTCTGGGCTTGCCTAGCGGAGTATAGCATATTATGGCCTAGTCTAGTCTCGCAGAGTATCGGCCGAAGAGTTATGATGTTATTGCCAAAACAAAATAATTCCCGGGATAACCTTGATTAGGACTTTGGTAATTACATTATTTGAAAGAGAATGTAAAACAACATAATGGTTTTGAATTTCGCTAGAATCGGCCGAATAGTTATGCCATTGCCAAAGCAAAATAGTTCCCAGGCTAACCTCGGGAAGACTTTGGCAATTATATCATTCGAAAATGAATGAAAAATAACACATTGATTTTGAATTTCGTTAGAATCGGCCGAATAGTTATGATGTTGTTGCGAAAACAAAATAATTCAAGGACTAATCTTGGGAGGACTTTGGCAATTATAGCATTCGAGGGAGTGTTAAACAACAATAAACTTTCAAATTTCCTTAGAATCAGCCGAACGGTTGCAATGTTATTACAAAAACAAAGCAAAACGGGGACCGACTGACGGACATAATGAGATGTAGAGTCACACGCGACTAAAAATGAATTACGCCACACTTAGTCATCTCTTGCATCTGGCGCAAGCCGATGACTGCAAAGCTAAATTTGCTTCCTTTTCCGTATACAAATAGGTTATTTTTTCTTAATTCTAACGGTGTTGAAATATCCTGATTAAAAATCATAAAATTCTAATGACTGTATATTATTGTTAAGAAAAGAAAAACATCTTTTAAACTATTCATCCCAAAGGACCAAAAAGCAGAACTATTATTGAAATTTCCGAGAGAAAAAAAAAGAGTAGAAATCTCGACGAATTCGATTGAAAGTGAACGGTACCATGTGGCGTATACAAGGATATGCAAGCATAAATGTGAGAATCAAATTTATTCTGATGCCACATCTGGGGGCCTGTGTGCCTTCCCGCTCTCCAAATTATTGAAAGATAATCAGCGGGTGGTTATTTGTCTTCACTCACCCCCCCCCCCCTCCTCTCTCTCGATCTTGACCACTACGCATTTTTCCCTACAAACTTTCTGCGAGAGACGCTCGTTTGTTTTCGCTATAATTCCAATGCGGGGGGGGGGGGGTATCTGCCCGCTCTGGGATTCATACTTGCACCTAGGCATAGGAGTCCGATTTAGAAATCTAATCCTCTTAAAACCTTGTCTGATTCCCTCGTTGGTTTTCACTTCCCAGTTTAAAGGAGGGAGGGGCTAATCAGCGATGCTCAGTATGGGTTTAGATCAGGTAGATCATGTTTGACTAATTTGCTAGACTTTCTGGAGTTTGTAACAGATCAAGTAGATATAATTTACTTAGATTTTAGTTTAGCATTTGATAAGGTACCACATAGGAGACTAGTTCATAAATTAAAAATGATTGGGATATGTGGGGGTGTTTCAAATTGGATAGCTGAGTGGCTAAAAGACAGGAAGCAAAGGGTAGTGCTAAATGGTGTAAAGTCAAGTGGAGGGATGTTATCAGTGGGGTTCCTCAGGGATCAGTTCTCGGTCCATTATTATTTGTCATCTATATAAACGATCTTGGAGAGGCAGTTAATAATAAAGTGTCAATTTTGGCGGATGATACCAAATTAGCAGCTGTAGTTAAAGATATTGATGATAATTTTAAAGTGCAGGGGGATTTAAATAAATTGTTATCCTGGGCACATAAGTGGCAAATGACTTTCAACCTTGATAAGTGCAAAGTTATTAACATGGGAAAAGATAATATAGAATTTAACTATGAAATGGATGGGCATTGGCTGAGCTCAGTAGAGGATGAGAAAGATCTAGGAGTAGTAATAGATAAGTCATTAAGGTTTTCTAAGCAGTGTATTGAAGCAAGAAATAGGGCAAATAGAGTGCTGGGTTTCATTAAGAGAAATGTCAGTTACAAAAGTAAGGAGGTTATTCTTAAACTCTATAACTCTTATGTTAGGCCACATCTAGAGTACTGTATACAGGCATGGTCCCCACATTTTAGACACGATATTAACCTTCTCGAGTCAGTGCAACGGAGGGCAATAAAGATTATTCCTTTCCTGAGGCACCTTGAATATATAGATAGACTGAGGGTATTAAATATGTTCTCGTTCGGAAGGAGGTTTGTGAGAGGGGATATGATTGAGCTCTTTAAAAATTTTTCTGGGATAGATAAATTGGATGTTAGCAAGTTTTTTGAGTTAGATGATGGAAATCGGACTAGAGGTCACCCCCTGAAAATTAAAAAGCAAGGGTGTAGGTTGGATTTAAGAAAATATTTTTTCACCAATAGAGTGGTAGACTTCTGGAACAAATTGCCGCGGAGGGTAGTAGGTAGTCCAAATCTAAATGTATTTAAGAGTAGGTTGGATGAGTTTATGGGGAGGGAAGGTTGTGATGGTTCCTAAGTTTTGTATATATTAATATTGTTTGTATATATCTATAGTTGCATGATTTAGTTCTTGACAAGCCTTGATTGGTGATACCCTTGTTTCTGGACGCAATCCTCTGGATGTAGTTTTCCTGGGAGTTTGGGTGCCTTAAAAAAGAGGCCATTTGACTCGGATGACCTATGATGAGCCCTTGTGGCTTTTGTCATCCGTTATATTATATTGTGGGGGACTTTGATTTTGTCTTTCCCTGGCGATGGTGCTTTTTTGTGGGTGGGTTTTGACGGAGGCGGATGACCTTTGATAGGCCCTTGTGGCTTTTGTCATCCGTGAAATTATGTTATGTTATGTTATGAAGCAATTAGGCAGCCGCCCAGCCGAATTAGAAACCCATTTGGCTGTAGAATATAGAAGTGCGTATGCATAAACTGTAGCCTAGATAGCACAATACACACTAACTTATACTCTATAAATAATAATGAGAGAATTATTGAATAAAATTATTCTGAAGAAAATTCCAGTTCTCGGCGAATGGCGAGTTTAGGCTTAACGATTTTTACGGGAAATAATTTGAGAATGAAAAAATACAGTAAGGATTTATAACAAAATATATTATTATTATTATAGATTATAAGGAATTATTTATGTAGAATATCTAAATTAGGTGGAATGAATACAAATTTGAATAAGTTACAATATATATATATATATATATATATATATATATATATATTTCGTCGTGAATGAGAGTACAGAGGTAAATAGTCGAAATTACGAGGATGGGAATAATAACAATTAGCAATAATGCGAAGAACAATTAGTTAAATAGTAAATATAATAATATTTTGTCAGGCAACTTGTGTGAGTGGTAATAAGGTAAATGTAATTTGTAGCTAATTAGATCAGGAAGCACGAAATAAATAATTTGCATGAAATTATGATTTGGGGTGTAATTGTAATGGTAGCTAATAGAATCACGAATTGTAGGTAAATGTAATTGTAACTAATTAGAATCACGATGGTAAAAATGAGAAATGTATGAGAGCCTGGAAAGGAAATATAAAGGATTATACACTGTATTTGTTTGAAAAACACAAGGATTAAATGGAGAACGAATCAACTGACCTTGACTTGGTGATGGATAGACAACAGTGAAAATTTTGTCTCCCATGCGAAATATTTGGAAGCGTTAGTACGTGCGTGTAAATGTACTAACGCTTTTTGTTAACAAATATAAATAAATTAGGAAAAGTTATATATATATATATATATATATATATATATATATATATATATATATATATATATATATATATATATATATATATATATATATATATATATATATATATATATATATATATATATATATATATATATATATATATATATATATATATTTGCAGGTGCAGAGCTGTACAAATACTCCCCCCCCCCAACAGCCAGCAGAGTTACTCGCCCATCAAAAAAATTCTAAACATGGAATATAAATTTTTAATTCAGATACCGACGAGGTATCCTAACAACGCGACCAGAATGTGTCACGGTGTCATGTGTCTGATTTCGATTATGGGGCAACAATTGACGTGCAGTGCCAATCAATTGCGACGAAACACTGCCGTGCGCGAAGGCAGGCGGGAAGAAGGACATCAGTCCTGTTCCCCTCAAACTGGCGTCTGGCGGGGGCTGGCCGTTGTGAGACTGGTTCTCCGCTGCTGACGAGGGCTCCTGCAACAAAAGGGGAGTCGGCAGCAATCGAGAAGGAGAATTGGGTGTTGGAGAATGGTTTGTAGGAGGGTTTTGAAGAAAAGTATGAGAAACCACTTGATGACTAACAGTCATAGTGGGAGGAGGAGACAGTGGCTGTTCAAGGTGACAGTCCTCTATTTTAGGCGGGTTTCAGGCGATCGATGAAGACAGTATCCTGTTTGGTGCTAAAATGTAGTACAAAGAAGTTCGGCTTTCAGGGGATGACGAGAAAGGGTCCGTCATAGACTGGTTGCAAGAAAGAGCGAGTTGAGTCGCGACGGACAAAAACATGAGAACAGGTTGCCATCTCATTTGGCACGAAAGGTTTTTGATGAGCAGGCACTCTTGGGGCGGTCGGCTTAACTTCAGACATCGCCCGTACTAAATTACGTACGTATGCAGCAAAATGAACATAAGATGGTAGAGGGCAGTCAGAGGAAGACAAAATTGACCAGGAATACGAAGTTAAGTACCATAGTCAAGTTCCACGGCAGAGCAATTCAAATCCTCTTTCAAGGAGGCACAAATACCCAGGAGAATCAAGGGTAGTTTGTTCACACAAGTGATGTTGGGATCAGTGGAGCGTAAGCTTGCCTTGAGACTCCTGTGCAACCGATCGACCTTGGCATTGCTTTAGGATGATATCTAGTGGTACGAAGACGAAAAGAGCTAAGCACTGACATTAGTGCATCCCATTGGTAGGATTCAAATTGGCTACCACAATAAGTCATGATCGTTGAGGGAACACCAAAACGAGCAACCCATGCTGAGACGAAAGCTCGAGTTACAGTGGAAGCTCTGAGGTCTGAGAGAGGAACTGCCTCTGGCCAACGAGTAAAACGGTCAATCATGGTGAGAAGATAGCTACAACCACGCGAAAAGGGCAGAGGTCCTACCAGATCGATGTGAATGGCGTCAAAACGTGCCGGTGGAAGAGGAAAAGCAGCCAAAGGGGTCTTTGTGTGGAGTTGAACCTTTGCGCGTTGACACGGCAAACATGTGCGGGTCCATTTGGCCACGTCGGCGTTCATACCTGGCCACACAGAACGTTTTGTAATGAGCTTGCGAGTTGCTCGAATGCCAGGATGGGGGAGATCGTGAGTTTGGTCAAAAATGTGCCGACGGTAAGCGAGAGGAATGAGAGGACGAGGACAATCAGGCAATGAATAGTCAACCAGGATGTGCCTGGAAGGACTGTCCGGCAAGTCGATTTCGCGAACGACGAGTTGAGAAGAGTGACACAGTGTTTGCGTGTCTTCATCTTGTTCCTGGGCGAGCGCTATTATCACATGATCAATGAGCGCAGCGTGGGAGAGTTGCGTGCCCGAAATCGATGAAATACGAGAGAGAGCGTCTGGAACGGCGTTTGATAAACCAGGAACGTAGCGAAGATCGTTTGTCATCTGCAGGATGAAGTCAAGATGACGGGAATCAACGGCAAAGTGCAGATCAGAGGTGCTACTAGAGGCAAGCGCTACAACCAACGGTTTATGGTCAGTAAAAACAGTAAATTCACGCCCTTCCAAGTATTGGCGGAAGTGGCGGAGGGCGAGGTAAACACTGGGGAGTTCGCAGGAAAACGTACTGTACCTATGTTGAGAAGGAATAAGTGCTTTGGAGAAGAAAGCGAGCGGTTTCTAAGAGTCACCAACCTTCTGTTGCAATGTCGCACCAACATGGGTAGCGGACGCGTCCGAAGCAACGCTTATGGAGGCTCCAGGGCAAGGATTGGCCAGGAAAACAGCGGAAGCCATAGCCTCTTTCGTGCGAGAGAAAGCCTCGCACGCATCGGAAGACCAGGATAGAGGAAGGTTCGTCTTGGATTTTGAAAACAGATCACAGAGAGGTTGCATGATGTTAGAAACGTTGTGAATGAATCTGTGGTAAAAAAATTACCACACTACAAATTCTACGAAGTTGCTTGAGTGAAGAAGGTCGAGGAAAATCGCGAATAACTGCAATTTATACTCGAGATGACGAATTCCGTCAGGGGAAATGTGGTGTCCCCCCAAAAAGAGTTGCGTCACACTTAGAAGTGTTGAGTACGATACCATACTCTTCTAAACGAGCGAAAACCTGACGAAGGTGAGAGAGATGTTTCTTTAAAGACGAAGATGCTATCAGGAGGTCGTCTATGTAACAAAATACGAAGGGGTGACCTCTCAGAACCTGATCCATAAAACATTGGAAGGTCTGACCACTGTTACGAAGACCGTAAGGCGTTCGCTTCATTACGAAGGGACCGAATGGCGTAGTGATAGCCGTCTTTGGAACGTCATTTGGGTGAATAGGGATTTGGTTAAAAGGACGAGCCAAATCGAGTCGCGAAAAGATTGAATAACCGAAAAGATCAGAATTAGAATTAGACAGATAAGGAATAGGATATCTATCTAGAATGGTACAAGCATTAAGTAGCCTGTAATCACCCACAGCCCTGAACTCATCCGTCGTAGTCTTTGACACTGCGAGAAGCGGTGAACCCCAGGGAGAGATAGATGGAAAAGCTGTTTCGGCCTCCCCAATAAACTTGAACTCCTGTTTCATTAGAGCGAGTCTATCCGGGGCCAGTCGACGGAGGCGTGAGAATACAGGCCCTCCTGTCACCTCTATCCTATGAACCACATCGTGCTTGATAGGCCTGTCCTTTGAAGGTGGCAGACTAAGACCAGGAAATTCCCTCAGGAGTTGTTGGAAGTGTGGGGCAGTTGTAGGGAGACGAACAGACAGAAGATAACTATGAGAATGAAAAAAACGAACCAGAAACGGTCGGAGTAGTGGTTCTGTCGACAAGCTTGCAATTGCGAGAATCGAGCAAAAGGTCGTGAGCCGAAAGGAATTCGAGGCCCAAAATTGGGATTTCGACCTCGGCGACGATGAAGGTCCATGGAAAAACACGACGTAACCCAAGAAAGAGCTTGAAGTTACGCTTTCCATATGTCCTTATATCCGAAGAGTTAGCGGTTTTAAGGACAAGGTCAGACAGGCAAGCTTTGTCCTCTGGAGAGGTTGGAATGACACTTCATTGAGCACCGGTGTCAACCAAAAATGAAAAACCAGAAAGTGGGTCGTAAATACTAAAAGGAGGATCGACCTGAGGAAAAACTGAGCTTGCAGAAATGATAGGCCCACGAATCACTTGCATTTTTAGTTTAAAGGATTATGCTGTGCTGATGAGCTTGATATTTGTGTAAGAGAACCCGTAGAGTGTTGCTGATTTTGCGCGTTTGAGGTTGGTGAAATTCTGGTATGTGAAGATGTTGTAGTTGAAAAGCGCACATGATGTTGGTACGTGCATGGGTGTAAGCATTTATCTGCATTTGCACCAAACCTGCAATGGTACCAGCACCAATTTGGAAGTTGGGGAAAAGAAACTTGAGCAGCATGATTTGTCGAAAGGTGACCATTTTGCGAATAAGGATTAGGTGAAGAACGAGGATTAAATGCGTAGTAGTAGTTACAAGGCTGTACATAACGTACGGCGTTGTTACCATATTTAGAATGATACCAGTAGAGACCCTGAAAATTATCGTCAGGTTAGGGGGAATTGGGTCGAGAATGAAAATGATTTTGCCATGCATCACCTCTTGAGCTGGAGTTACCTCGTTGGTTTCGTTTTCGGGAGGAAGAACGACTGTGATCTCACTGCACCCCTTCTCGCACCTTTAGGGCACGAAGATCGCTCTCTATCCTCTCCAACACAGCAACAAAATCTTGTGCCGGGAGGGATGACTTACGTGCCAGTTCTGGTCGGTTGTCTGAAGACTTCTGGGTAAACGAACATGTGAAAATAGACACATTTGAATATGGTACTTGAATTGGAGGGTATGAACGTCTTGGAAGTTGATATTCGACCACAACTACTAGGTCATCATATGTCATGCCGATCTTAATTTCCAGATAAGATTCCTGTAAAATTCTCTATCTCTTTAAATTTAATCCCTTTTCTGATGGCAATGGCTACTCCATCAAACTTCTCTTTTGACTGGCCAGCCATCAGTACTTCATAGTTGTAAATTTTTATGTACTCGTTTTCGATGTTTAAATCATGCTCGGATATGAGTACGATGTCGGGATCAATGGATCTTATAATTTCATTATACGTTCTACTTTTAGCGTTCCAACCGTCTACGTTGAGCGAGAATATCTTCAAATACCTGATGTATTTAGTACAAGTAGCCATAATTAATTATTATTAGGTTGTTTAAGTTTAGCTCCTCTTTCTCTGACCGGCGACCTTACCCTTCCCGATCTTTTCTTCCTGAATTGATCCTGGTTTAAATTGAAGCAGGATTCGGGGCAGATTTGGATCAGACCTTGTTTTAGAGCTTTTAGTAATTCTTCTTCCCCGATGTCGGCATCGAATTCCCACTTGTATTTGCCTTTAATGATTCCTTCAATCAAATCACTGCCCCCTGACTTTCTTGGAATTGGTGTGGGTGGAGAGCCATATATTTCCATGCACAGGTCCAGAGAATTTTGGAAGTGAATGGTGGGCTTGGCGGTAGCAATGGCTATTATCTCAATTCATTGTCCTTGGGCGCATTAACCTCTCCTAGTAAGGCGTTCGTTTCCATTTGAGAATCCTCATTTTCGGTGTGATATTGTTTGTGTAGTCGTGGGTCGCGAGAAGCCGACCGAGACATCGGTACCGTTTGCTTCAAGTTTTTCATCTGGGCATTGAATAGGTCCCCTGACGGTGCATTGTTAGGAAACCACATCGGTTTGAGTCCATTGTGGACCAGCATCTCATTAAGCTCTGTAGCATAACTTACCTGTTTCGTGATGTTTGTGAAATGTGCATGTAAAATGCACATTATAAGATCTGGTCTCATATTTTGGTAGATTTGCAGCATGGTCTTCTCTTGCTCGGTTCTTTTCTTCGCCTGTGCATACGTAGTGGTAGGCTTTCTGTTTCCCTCTTCGATCATCGCCTTCTTTTTGTCCGTTATCAACGCTTTTTTTAATTGGGCAAGTCATTGACAAAGTGCGGGGGGAATTGCAACAGTTTAGATATTTCTTGTTTAGATTCGTGCAATCCCTCCAGGTGTGGCCGGATTCCGCGCACTCGGAACGTACTTTTCCTTCAACTTGGTAGTCATTGATGGCCTTATTCTCCATGGCATAGCAGGAGAAACAGATCTGTAAGAGAACGAACACTTCCCGTTCGATGCAGCTGGTGGAGACTTTTGATTTGAACATGACCAACCCATTTTCAGCAGCCTTAGCTTTTATCTCAGTCGTCTGGAATTTCACTTTGAACACGCGCGTGTGTGTGTTTTTCGCTTTTACGAATTTTAAATTTGCATGCCTCATCGATCTTTGCCCAAGTCTGTTTGTCCTCAATTTCCTCTTTGATTTCTTCAGCAGAGTGGGTACCAACGTAGGGGTTGATACGCCGACATATAATTAATCTTTTCGCTGATCCTTAAGCCTGCAAAGCGCGATTCCTAGCTTTGCGTAAACTGCTAAAAACACTTTTTCGCGCGTAGGTTTCTGACATTGCTCCTTGACCCAGAACGGAAGACGCTTCTCGTCTTTGGGGTCGTCCATGACGGCCCCAACTACAGGGAATCCTCCTTGAACCTAACAGGTCCTTTTCGCGGGGGCGTATACCTGAATATTCTTTGGTTCACCCTTTTTACCTTATCTAAATAAATTGTCTAGCAGGGTCCTCCTACCTGCCCTGACCACTCCACCCTGGAGTGGGGCCCCATTACTAGCGCCCCTTGTGGGGCTTCCTTCCAGGGTTCGGACACGTCAGAGACAGGAGGCTTCTACAGAAATTAAGTGGCAGAGAAGGTTATCAGAACCAGTAATGTGCTGCCCTGATGGGAACATGCAAATACCCAGGAGTTTCCGAAGCTTCCGAATTCACTCGTGGGCGCTCTCACTCTCTCTCTCCCTCTCTCTCTCTTCCTGTCACGCGCGCGCCCGCGTGGGTGGCCGTGTGAAAGATCATGCGTTCTTGACTGGATCCAAAAGCGGCGATCTTCAAAATCCGTAAATATTCTTCACCTAATAATCTCAGTGGAAAATTCCGAAGATGGATGAAGTAGGACAAGGCTTTGCAAGTGCAAGTGAAGTCTTCCAAAAGTAGCAGTCTCCAATGACAAGAAATTAGTGGGACCACCGGCTTATATACGCATGTGACTGAACATTACTCTGACCATCGTCTGAGCTCGTCGCTGATTGGTCAGTTTCCTGGTGAGTCCTGGCAAGTGTGTGGGGCAGTCCAGCGCTGCAAAGTTGTTCCTATGCATCTATTTCACGGTAAAGGAGGCAAAGGAAAAGGAAGATTACTTGCTTGGCCACGTTCCGACTTACGTTGAAAAAGCTAGCGTTGGTGTTGAGGCATTCTGACGTGGCTATGAATGCTGCTTCCAATGCCATCTTCCTCCTTTGGTTGGGTGCATACGCAATTGCTCTCACTTCTCTCCAGTTGATGCGGTGGTCAGCATCTCGTAGGTGTTCAGTGAGAGCGTTGTTGAACCGGCCTGCCCGAATGTCCTGCTTGTGCTCCCTTACTCTGGTGCATACGCCCCTTAGTGTCTCGCCAGATAGGTCTAGGGGCAGTCACTGCAGGGAACCCTGTATACCATGGAATTCCTGTTAGTCTGCGTCGGTGGTTTTGGAGCGGCAGATGTATCCCACTTTGACACCGGCTCGAAGGGCGACTCTGGTAAATAGAGCCAGCTTTCTTTCTACGATGGATAGGGGGCTAGTAGGGGCTGAAATGTACTTTTTTTCTAGGCCCCACTTCCTCTGCTGCTTCAGCACGCTGACCGATGTTGATGGCATTGCCCCTTGCCTTCCTAATGAAGGCCACCGGGTACCCCAGATTCTGGAAGGAGTCTTTGATGCACTTCTCTTCCTGTGAATTGAATTTTTGGCTGAAGATCCTCTGTCCGCGCAGGAAGAACCCGATGACACAGCCCATTTTTTGTCCGAGAATCGTGGGCTGACAGATAGTGGATAGTCATCTTTGTTGGTTGGCTTCCTGTAGACGGAGAATTTCAAGCCTTCACCAGTCCTGTTCAGTTTGACGTCTAGGGATGGAAGAGTGGCGTCGTCTCTCTCTTCTTACGCGGTAAATTTGATGGTATCTTAAAGCTCGTTGATTCTACCAGGGCAACCTCTCATGGTTGAGGCGTCGTGAGACGATCACGATCGTGTCGTCTACGTGCCTGAGCCTTTTGATGTGTGGTCCAAGTACTTCCCTTATAGGTTTCGCCTCCATTTTCTCCATAAACAGGAAGGCTAGTACGGCGGACTGCGGAGATCCTATCGATCCCGTATACCTGTTGGTACCCCTGCTCACGAAAAGCGAAGGTGTTGAACCTTACGGAGCTCAACCAGCTTCAGAAAATCGTGCGGAGGGAGGAGTAGAGACTCGGACCTGTCTCTGGTGACGATGCGGACTACTTCCATCGTTTCTTCCATTGGGGCATTCTGAGGAAGCTCCTGAAGAGCGAAACGTCAGTAGTAAAGAACCTCGTACCACTCCTGGTTTCACTTATTCTCCCTCTCCAATTATTGTCATTAGACTCCCATTAATACATTGCAGTATTATTAACAAGGGTGAAAAAAAATTATACAATAATGCCAATTTTGATATGAGACTGTAACATTACTCTCCCCCAAGAAACCTCCAACCCTCTTTCAAAAAAATATTTTAAAAATGTATCTAGGAAACGACTGGGCCTTTTCACAAATCGACCAGAACGGTTCGCATAGTCTGGAGGGAGGCTGACTACGAGCCGAGGAAGGCAAATGACCGGCAGTTTTTCATCCACAGAAGAGTCACTAGCACGCGAAGCACTCATTACAACGGTTTCCCGAAAGAGACAGGGGTTGGGTCGTTATCCCGAATTGGCGGATTGCGGGTCAAGAGGGTCCGAAGCTCGTTCGCCGAAGAAGTGGTGACCGATGAAGACAAAATTTACTTTCGTTTGTTTACCGCTGAAGCAAAGCGTTTCTACAAGAGAGGAGCAGGCAACAGCATTTGGGTAGAAAGTGTAAGGGAGGCAGAAATAACAGGAGTAGGAATTTAAAATACATTGTTATTGGCCATCTCTGGAAAAAGACACAGGGACTGTTCAAGGTGAACAACGTAAATGATGCTAGTTTCAGGAGATGCAAAGAGTCACTATCCTGCTTGGCGCCACGCTGATGGACTAAAAGCGTTGGCTTCTTGGAGATGAAAAAAATTGCATTAAAAAGCGGGTTGAAAAGGCATGTGTGATAAGTCGCAAGGAGCGACAACAAAGATACAAGCTACCCTCTCTTTTGACACAAAGGGTTTTTAATTAGCAAGCGCACGTAGGGTGATATAACGAGTCTCAGCCATTACTCGTACAAGTCATGTATGTATATAAAAGAATTAAGAGACTACGGTAAATGTCCTTTAGAAGAAGAAGTTGTATGAGCAGGAAGACGAATGTGCGTGCCATAAACTAATTCTGCATCGTGACAAGACATTTCCTCTTTCAAGGAAGAACGAATCCCCAGAAAGGTCAGCGGCAGCTTTTCCACTCCCTTTATAATTGGATCTGTCGACCATAGGCGAGTCTCGACCTAGCGATTGATCATAGTAAAACAAGACGCTACCTTCACGAGGTTAAGGTACTTGGCCAATTGGATCGATAAGGATCGCGTCAAAACGCGATGAGAGAAAACAAAATGGAGACAGGTGGTTCTTTTTGTGGCAATAGATACTAAGACAATGCCGATGAGACAAACATGAGCTGGTGAATTTGGACACATCCGCGTTCATACGTGGCCACAGGAAACTATGATATAAGCAGTGAGCTTTGTATTCTCTCTAACACCAAGAATAGAAGGACGTGAATTTTGTTGAAAAATATACGAGAATAAGAAGGAAAGACGAGAGGAGTCAGGAAAAAAAAGTTCACCGGGATACGCTTGGCAGGGCTGTCCTGCCACTTGAACGTAAACCTGTGAAGAAAGACACAATGCTTGCGTTAATACATCAAACTCTTGAGCTAAAGTTATAGTCAGACTAGACGCGGGTGATAGACGAGAGAGTGGCGTGTCCGAGAGTAACGAAATGTGAGAGAGTGCGCCTGGGACGAGTTTATAGCACCAGGAACATACAGACGACTCTTGTAAACTGAAGGATATCCAAATATTAAGCAGCAACGGCAAAGTGCACGGAAGAACTGCTATGGGGTAAAAGGACACCAACTAATGTCATATGGTCATTGTAAATAGGAAACTCAAGACCTTCCAAATAAGAACAGAATTGATGGACTGCGAGATAAAGTCTAAACGGCTCGAGAGAGAACGTACTGTACGTCTTTTGGGAATCAGAAAGATTGTTTTTTTCTCGAATTTATAAAGCAATAACAACGATGCCATATCACGTAAAAAGGTAGAAATGAGAAATCTGTAAAGAAAGTAGTGAATGTATAGAAATTGAAAATAGTGGTAGATATTTAACTGCTATTCCTCATATAGGCTTTGAGGCGGGGATGGTGCACAACTGTGGGCACTGGGTAGGGATGGAATGTTGTTCTTCCAGGTTTCAGTTATAGCATGGACATTTTTCTCCTTACTAGGTCTAACAGAAAACGTAGGGAGAAGGAAATAGATAGTTGGAGATTTAATATTTATAAGAAGTGCAAGGGACGACCCGAACAAGAGCACCAGTTACTCTTGGGGCACTCAAATCAGGAGGGCGTGTCACTCCTCTAGTTTTCAGTAGTAGCTAGGGTGGTAAAACTCTGCTACACCATCCGTCGTCTTACGGAGGATATGAGAAGATGTATGTAGAATGAAAAAAATATTGAGGAGTTTATAAAGAGGTGCAAGATGCAACCCGAGAGAAATGGCGAGGCGTGTGTGGGGGGGGGGGAGAAAGAGAGGGCAATAAAAGAACGAGGGATTGTGACTAGTCGTGAATCACTTGCTGTACTGTCACTCTTAAGTGAGTTGAGGAACCGTCTTAGGCAACGCTGATGGGGACAACAAAAAAGGGTGGACAAGCAAACAGCGGAGCCTATAGTTTCCTTGATGCGAGAAAAAGCGTCGCGTGCTTCAAGAGACAGCTAAAATCATCTTATCAGTATCGACAGCAGTGTGCGAGAGCTGCATGAACCGAGTAGAGTAACAAGTGAATGTGTGGTGGAAACTGTTCATCCCACATAATCAAAAGGGTTGATATAAAGATGAAAGTTGAAAAATAAATTATCGTGGCAATTTTATGTTTTCAAAATCTTTTATAGCAACAACGTTATACTTAAGATGACGAATTCTACCAATAAAAAAATGCTGTTCGAGGAAGGAGAGTTGCGAGACATAGAAGAGTCATTTAAAGTATTGAATACAATACCATACTCTTCCAACCGAGAAAAGACTTGCCAAAGATGAGAAAGATTTCTTTTGAGAGACAAAAATGCAAATAAAAGAAAGAAAGGAAGACCTCACAGAAACTAAACATTTAAACATCGTAAGGTTTGGCCACTGTTACCAGGACGATAAGCGTAACGCTATAGTCGTACTAAACGCATGCGACGGGCGAGAGAGATGAGTGCCCAATATTGACGAAATTTGAGAGAGCACGTCGGGGACGACGTTTAAAGAACTAAGAGCGTACCGAATGATGCTTTTAAGCTGTATGGTATTTGGTTATTAGTGGGATTGATTTTAGTTAATAAATTAGCCTAGATATCTATTTGGAAACCATTACCATAAATTTGTTTAATTGGATGGAACAGTCCTCTGCTAATATTTAGGCCTAACGACTGACGTGAATTGAATTTAGAAAATTTTAGTCGCGAGGTTTGTAAGAAAAACGGACAATAACCAAAATAAATATATATTTACAAAATCAACGAATGCACAATGAGAATTGAATTAGGAAATAACTAGTGAGCGGTTATTGCAATTATATGGATGAATGATATAATTAAATTGAGAATTGCTAAGGAATACAACGTAATACAATGTATGAAAATAATGAAAATAGAATGAATGTAAGGTGAAGTGAAGTATCGTAAAAGTAACTAAGATATGGTAACTATGATGTGGTAATTATGATGACTAAGATATGGTAATTATGGTGTGGTAAAGTAACTATGATGGACTGTGAATTGGGATCTACAATGAGAGAAGTAACCAGAATTAGGACCTACTCTCGTATGGCAGTTTGCAGAGAATAAGTGTGAGAGGACGAGGAATTAAACTAAGTATGATTTGTTTGGAGTTAAATGATTAAATGAAGAAGGAATGATTACCGACTTTTATGCTGAGAATGGCAAGAGATGAATGAGGAATATTGGTGTTCAATCTGGTTGAGCTGAAAGCGTGTTAGTGTGTGTGTTTGACTAAAGTAAGTGTTGCCAAAAAGAATCTATCTTAGCCAATGATTTTTGGATGGCAATTATATATTACAAAATATTTGAGATTTTGGATTGATTACACTAGGGAATAATGTATTTGGTGAATTGACAAAAATATATTTTCCTACCTAATTCGAGCATACTGAATTCAAATCTGAAATCAGATTCTCTGCAGATGCTACAGATTTTTTGTAATATCAATAACTAATATTATACAATAATTTTCACTTTATCACGCCTATCATCGTGCCCTGAAGTAATTTTGAATCATCCTTTTGCGTTATTTATAGTAAATCAGTTTTTTTTTGCACAAACATTTAATTGCATATGAGAAGTAACTTGAATTACAAATACTGCAATCAAATAGATGCTAATTTATTAATGACCTTACATCAGGCTGGAAGACCTCTTCTTGATTTCAATCGGGCCAAAATTTGCATTTGTAACTCTTTCTCTTGTAAGTCTTCTCTGGCTAATCTCTTCTAATCGTGCAGCAGTAGTCCGCCATCATGTGTCTATCCCAGTGACCTTGGTAGCGCTCTTCCATCATCATCAAATCCTGATGGAAGCGTTCCTCTTGTTCGTCGCTCACGGCTCCCAGATTCCCTGGGAATCGGTCGACGTGACTATTTATGAAATGCAGCTTCACACTCATGTTGCATCCCAGATCATGACGATATGCTAAAAGCATATTAGTAACCAGATCCTCGTAGTTATCCGCTTTTTTTGTTTCCCAAGAAGTTACGAACAACGGCAGAAAATGAGAGCCAGGCTGCCTTCTCTTTTTCATTCATGGTGTTCACGAATCTAGAATCACTCAGAAGTCTTCGGATTTGGGGACCATCAACTACTCCTGCTTTTATTTTTTCGTATGACAAAGTAGGAAACGCTGATACTATGTACTGAAAACAATCATTGTCAGTGCTCAACGCCTTGACATACTGCTTCATCAACCCCAGTTTGAGATGAAGTGGAGGGAAAACGATTTTCTCTCGACTTATGATGGCTCATTAACAATGTTTGGCATTCCTGCCTCCAAAGTTCCCGAACTGGCCAATCTTTTGGGGACC
The DNA here is from genome assembly GCA_963969495.1 of Ceratothoa steindachneri. Classification (NCBI taxonomy): domain Eukaryota; kingdom Metazoa; phylum Arthropoda; class Malacostraca; order Isopoda; family Cymothoidae; genus Ceratothoa; species Ceratothoa steindachneri. The sequence goes on from OZ018332.1 coordinate 47,580,275, forward strand.
AGTGTTTGTCACGGGCTCGACTGTTCCACATACAAATATAGCATGGAAACTTTGTATATCCCTTCTGCTAGCCAAGGAGGAAGTTGACCATCTTAAGGTCTACACATATGATCCAATTGTGTTCATGCTACTTAAGTGAATCCTTGACCATTCCTATGTCATCGTGAGTTTCTCGCAGATGGACAAAGTTACCGAGAGGAACTGCACCGAAGTCATTGCCATTATGCAAAAGGACACACTTGAGGCTACGCTTGGAGCTATCCAAAAACAGTCCATACTCAGCAGGGCTGTGGGTGCCAAGTCCCAACTCGGTAAACAGACCAGGAACATCGTGGCATTATTTGCCTTCAGAGAAATATTTAACAAATTTACTTTTCCTTGTTCGGTAATATGATCCCCTACCGACCTGTCCTTCACTCAACTTGGAGGCTAAAAGTTCTGCAGCTTTATTGGAGAGCGCCAAATCACGTATCAAGTCATTCAAGTCCTCTTGATTGAAACAATGAGAAGCTAATGACTGTTCAGCATCTGATGATGAATCTGCAGACTCTAAATCCATTCCGTGGACCTCCATATCAGGTACATCATTTTCATCCTCGGAAGAAGCATATCCACTGAAAATTGGAGCTGGTAAAGTCTCAGAATGAGGTACTGGCCGGATCACCGAGGGGATGTTGAGGTAATCGATCTTGTGCCGATTTTTCTTGCCAATCCCTTTAATATTCACCAGACAGAAATAACAGCCCGATACATGGTCCTTTGGCTCTCGCCACACCATGGGGATTCCAAAAGAAGGACCATTTCTCTTTCCTTTCGTCCACTCACGAAGATGTTCCACACACCTATGGCAAACAGCATGTGGGGCCCACTTCTTATCTTGATCGTCAATAGGAACATCAAAATATGCCTTATAAATGCGGATCACAAAGTTTGATATATTGCGCCTTTGACGAACTAGCATGTAACAGCCACATATGTAGCAGAAGGTGTCGTGATCATTAAAGCAATTTCCTCTTAGGGAAGCCATCACTTTAACATGAGACCTGAACAAAGAAACAATAATTTCAATATTTGCTTTCTACAAGCACCCTCTCTGTCCGTCCGGAGGGCAGTTTTCGGGGAAACGAGAAAATAGAAATTACAGAATAACTATAGCATGTAGGTAAAAATGGATTATATATTTGAAATCAGCATGAAAAAACGAATTAAAATTGGCAGATAAATCTAAGTCACCAGAAAATGTGATTAAAATTGTTTTCCTGTGTTATTTATACATAATTAAGTTTAGATTTTACATAAGATTTAATAGAAATTGTAAAAATTAAATGGGAAAATAAATGGATAATTTTACATTGAATTTAAAAAGGAAAGTATGCTAATGGAATATTGATACATGTAATATTTTTTAGGAATGTCAGAGGACATTGCTATAGCAGAAATTACATAGAGCACGGAAGAGTTGCTACGATGTGAAAGGACACAAACTAACGGCTTATGGTCGGTGTAAATGTGGAGATCAAGCCTTCCAAATAAGAACAGAATTGATGGACTGCGAGATACAGTCTAAACAGCTCGAGAGAACGTACTGTACCTCTTCTGGGAATCACAAAGTTCGTTTTTCTCTAATTTCTAGAGGTATAACTACAATGTTATATCAAGTAAAATGTTAGTAAGGAGAGATCTGTAAAGTAAGAAGGATAGCCTGAGACTCAGGCCACATCTAACTAAAACTATCTAATTTCAGACTATACCATACTACAAAACTGAAAGAGATTATCATGACCTCCATGCACCCTAGCATTCAATTGCAAACCTACTACTTCTTTCCACTTCTCCCTAGACTTATTCTTCTATCTTCACCTCTTACGAGCTAAACACTTTATACTAAGTGGGACAGGGGCACAATAAAAAACATTAATAGGTAAAGGATATAATACACAATGTGATTCGGAGCCTACATAAAGTTGTAGGTCCATCGACCAACAGGGTCAACTGTCAAGTCTACTACTTTATTTCAAGCTTTGAGGTGACTACTCTTTATTATTACGCTCCTTCTCTGCCTCCTAGCCTCCTCGCCACTCCCTCAGAAGCTTGTTTAATGCTCTGGAAGGAGTGGGGTGGGGAGGCTGGGTGGGGATGGGTCTCCACCCCCTAGCCTCTGGCCAACTTAGGATAACCGGAGGGGGAGAGAGGGGGTTTTGGCAAATCTTTCACTGTTTCTCACATCTCATTTTTCCTTTCCTTTTTTTATGATGGACAGAAAAAAAGGACTTATTTTGATTTACTTCAAATATCCTTAGAATAAAAGAAAATTGTGTTCCATGGGCTGATTGGAAAGAACTCCCTTTCACATGAACGAATTAATACCTCAAAGTAGCATTACTTTCTTCTTTCATATGTTTCCGTCTGACTTTCTACGTTATTTTTCACCAACTAGCACAGCATAACTCGGTCACCGGCACAGTCTTAGATACAGTTGGAAAGTAAACTGTGGTGAACCCAGGCAGGAAACCCTATTAGTGAGCCAGAAAATGGGGTTCGGTTATTGACCAAGTGCCTGAAACAACTGTGGACTGCTGTTAGGGCTAGGAAATTTCGGTAGGGTGATCAAGGATTGTATATATATATATATATATATATATATATATATATATATATATATATATATATATATATATATATATATATATAATATGTAAGAAAGATAGAAATAAACTTAAATAAGGAAAGCTTCCCACTAGAGTAAAAAGAAATAATAATTGTAGACATGGATTTTTTTAGAGAAAGATAAAAACCTAAATAAAAGAGAGAAAAATTATAAGGAGCGCCTAAGCTCTCCAGGCTTAAAACGAAGATGGAATGCAAATGAGTTGCACTCCGGGGGACGGAGGAAGCCCCGGAACCGGATAGATGCAAAGTGGTACAAACATTGTACGGTGAAATGAAGGTATCGCTAGTAAAACCGATAGACCATGCAACAGGATACATAGCAATATACCATCAAAAAATAGAGGCTGAGAGATGGTTTTGCATGAAGGAATCGAAACCTGTAAGAAAATAAGGCTACAACAAGCAATTCCTCCACAAATTATAGCGAATAGAAGCGTAATTTGAAGGAAATTAGACATATCGGTTGGATCACATTCAGCGGAAGAATTGAAGCAGCAAATTGAGAATACTAATCAAAAAATAAAAGTTTATCACATTATCAATTTCGGACAAAACACCAACGTATTTAAGGTGAACCAATTATTGGTTGAAAACGAAATCAAGGAAATGTGGTTCCCAGAAAATCCAGAGTCGTCCGATATTTTAACAATGGATATCCCTAAAAAGAAAGAAAATACATTGCAAATGGAACTTCAACCAAAAGAAAAGAAGACAGAAAATACTAATAATTAAGAAAACTTCTTATCAACAAATGAAACAGAGGAAAAGCAACAACAAACAAAATTAGACCTTAAAAAAAAAAGCAGGACTGGTGTGTGAAGCGAAAGATCTCTGTTGGAAGATCTACGCAACAAACCATGCCACTGCCAATAAATTTTAAGCAGGACGATATAGTCCGAGCACAACGAAAATAAGTGCAAGTGGTCTTACATGGGAGAAAAAAACGAAATAATAGTTAAAATAATAGATGTGTTAAGTCTCTCAAATGGAACATATGAACATTTAAACAATGGAAAATTTAACCCCTCCAACCACAAAGTCGAAACTATGGAACCAGCAGAAACAGAAAAGAGAACCACAAGGAAAAATTCACTATAAAGAAAAATACAATTATGATCCAATTTAGCAAATCTTACTGAAGATCAATACGAAAAAATATCAAGAAAAATAAATATAGTGCAAACCAGGCAATGGCTTCGCCACTCCGCCCTACGGGAGGAGCTTGTGATTCGCAACTAAGATTAAAATTTAAAATCTAAAAAAAAGCAGCCATGGTTAAATTTTTATAAATTTTCTGAACTTCGCCAATTATAATAATTTAAAAAAGGAACTCTAAACTAAATTTCCCCCCTTTCGAAATATCACGTTGCTAAAATATAGTTATAGAAGAAGATATATAAAAAAACATTTTCTCAACTTCACCATTTTTAATTCTTTGGGTTTTAAAAAATCACAAAATTTTGATACTTATATTTATTTCTGAACTTTGATAAAAAAAACGTCATAACCAAACTAAGATGAAATTATTATTCAAATACTCCCAAAAATCCACTTCTTAAATTATAGAGTCAGTGATGATGATGAGGATTATATAATGATGATGATAAATATGAACGTTTGAATCAGCAAAGGAAGTTCAATTCGAAATAACATCAGAAAGATCGATCCAGATATTGTACTCATCTCGGACTATGGAATAAGTAACCAAGATAAACTACTAAAAATATATAACTATACCATCATAACGAACAAACAATCAGGAGAAAGAAATTAAGGGAAAGTTATAGCTATCAAAAGAAGAATCAAATACACCGAGATTCCAATTGTAGATGGAACATACATAGCCGTTAAAATAGAACTAGAAATTATTCCATTAATAATATCGATGGGCTACCAAACCACTAAGGGAAAATGTTTTACTCGTACATAACTTCATTACGATATTTGGACAAGGCCACCCGACAACATTCATGGGCTACCTAAATGCAAGATGCTATACAACAACAAATAACGCAGGCAGAAATCTAGTATTTATGTTAGAAAGAAACATCCTAAAAATAGTGGGACCAGATCACCCAACATATATTACAACAAACACCGCAACAAAACCAGACTAGTCCTAAACAGCTGCGATATGCTATTAAATCTTCACATGGAACCGGTATTAGCTGCGATCAGTGAGCATGTAGGTACACTGTTACAAATGACGAAAATCCGATACAGGTACCTGCAATTAAAAGGAAACAATACCAGAAAGCAAATTGGAGGATATATAAAGAGAGAGATAGATGATAAATGAAGAAGTTAACGGATGCCTTGGTGGCCGCAGAAACATTATACGTACTAAAAATTAGTTACCCAGTTAAACAATTGCAAATGTGAACCAATGAGATGATAAATAAAAGTAAACAAATTAAAAGGGCATAGGATTCAATATGGTTAGGAGAACAAAGCCCAGGAAAAAATATAACGATTTGAGGAATTTAAATGCACAAAAATTATCTACTTAATAGATGAACAGCAAGGAAAAAGATGGGATAAACTTATTAGGCAGATAGATTTGAACATAACACCAAAAGAAACTTGGAGAGCAATAAATAGAACAAAAGAGTCAAAACCAAGAATAAAAATTAAACTTAAGGACGAGAACGGTAATTTAATCAAGAAAATCAGTTAATAGAACGAAAATTCAGACAGCACTAGGAGTCAGTTTTCTTAATTTCACCTGAAGAAAACGAAGATTTCTGCGCCGAAACGGAAAAAAAGATGCATGAGTACCTACGTAATAACATCAATAGGATTACTCCAACCCGATCGGTAAACCTTATCAGGGAAGAGCAAGTGGGGCCGAAGGCTATAACAACGGAGGAAGAAATACGAGTAATGAGCGTAATTCACTCATTCAAACAGAAAGCGTCAGGACCATCAGGGCTCTTCAATGCAAGTTTAAACACCAACTACTTCCCTAACGCATTAAATACAGCAAGAACATTGCTCTTCCCCAAACCAGACAAACCTCCAAACCTCCTGAATAGTTATAGGCCTATATCTTTACTAGATTTTACCGACAACGTATGTGAGAAAATTATGACAAGACCAGGCAAAGGCTTCGCCACTCCCCCCTAGGGGGAGACTTTGCACTTTGCTACTAAGATTAAAATCTAAAATCTAAAAAAAAAAACAGCCATGGTTAAATTTTTTATAAATTTTCTGAACTTCGCCAATTATAATAATTTTAAAAATGAACTCTAAAATATTTTTCCCCTTTCAAAAAATCGCGTTGCTAAAATATAGTTAGAGATAAAATAAAAAAGCAGCCTTACTTAAATTTTAATAAATTTTCTGAACTTCACCAATTGTAATTCATTTTCTTTTAAAACATTATAAAAGAGCTTTGGATTATCATATTTATTTTTTTCTGTACTAAACTATTTTTTATTTTCAAACTCTAAAAAAATTCTTAGAAATTACTTTGATAAAAATTTAAAATATACTTAAGTCATAACCAAACTAAGATGAAATTATTATTCACATACTCCTAAAAATCCCGTTCTTAAATTATAGTTAGGGATGATGATGATGATGAAGTGAAGTGATGATGATTAATAAAATATACAGGAAAATAATCTGCATAACAATTTCCAGTTTGGATCCCGGAAGAATAATAACAGAACAAATAGCAAGAGCTAAAGCGAACAAAGGGTATTTAGACTTAGTGCTCAGAGACGTAGAGAAAGCCTTTGATAAAGTCTGGATCAGAAGCTTACAATATAAGATCCTCCAAAATAAATTAGAATTTGGAGACAATTATCTGCGACTTTATCACGAAAAGAAAAGCAAGAATCGTGATTAATGAATCCGGGAGACCAGAATTCGAAATGAATGGCGGATTACCGCAAGGTGGGTATTTATCACCAACGCTGTATTCAGTATATACAGATTATATGCCACCACCAATTACACCAGAGGCGATGAACAACTAGTTAACGAATGATATCAGACAATATATAACATCCCCAAGCTCAAATGAAAGAAGGCAAGCGCGATTAACGGCACTAGAAAATCGGGACATCAACAGATCTGTAAAACAATGGAAAATATGGACGAACTCCCCCAAATTTAGCGTAATTCTTATTTAAAGGAGGAAAACAGATGATATCTTATATAAAGGAGAAATGTACAACTATAGATCTGAAGGTAAAGTATTTGAAGAACATATCTATATACCCAACGATCAACGCACTCAACTTCATTTCCGAAGCTCAAGACATTCGCGGAGGAGAGAAGAGTTAATTTATACCTGCTGATTCAGAAAGAGCAGCAAAAAATAACATAAAACTTCACCGATGTGATAAAAGAAAACTACTGAAAACAAAAAAAAATACCAGACAGGACAGAGATGAAATATCCTACGGAAATAACCAATGAATAATGAGAACCGAATTTAAGACAACCAAACTATGCGAACTGAACCATGAAAACCTAATATGAATTAAACACTAATAAGACAACCGCAACTGAAAATGACAAACAAACAAACAATCGATGAAATAAATAACATCAAAAAAATATAAAACAAAAACATGATTTACAAAGCATACAAAATGCTTCCAAAGACATGAATGCCATTACATATAGATTATAAAAATACAAAACATTAAGAGTTAGAGAATAGTCGGATGGATCTCCCGATAGCTATAATCTAGAGTTACCCTGGGACTTTGAGTGAGAAAAAGGAAGAATTAATGATAAGTAAATTCAGTATAGTGGTTCGGAATCCACATTGATCAGCAGGTCTCCCTTGCCCTTTGAGCATTGGTATTCCTTTTTTTCAACTATGATTACCAAGGTTGCTCATTGTGCCTTCTCACTGCACTTTATCTCTATATTTTTCATTTTTTCATCTTCTACTATAAGCTCTCTACGAAACCTTGATTCAGGATTTCCTTCCAAGCACTCCCCCCTTGGTTCAGTTGAGTTGAGGGAGTTTCTCCAGGAGCAAGTCGGCCGCAGGCCTCCACATCTTCTGTCATCCCCCGATCGTAAGCGGAGAACAGATTGGATTAGGGACTGCGAGCCGTCCCTCCCACTTAAAAAAAATGGACAGAAAACCTAATCCGATTTAGGAGGCAAGTGAATAGGAAAGTGGCAGCAAAGTCTTTGCCTCGGAAACCATTTAGAGTTAGGACGTCACTGAGGCACAAACAGATCAGTCACCGGCCACCAGTATACCCTCATCATTCGCCTCAGTCCCCCGCCCACTCCTCAGAGAGATGATACTTTTGGGGAGCTATCATGTTTATCATGATGGCCCAAATCCCTTCCCCACTCGTGAGATTTTTGCCCCGCAAACATGACTCCACACACATAATCTCATTGCAACTATGACGTTATTTTAGAAGGACATAATTGCAAGCTCCGAAGCCAAGATGCATACTGGATATGGACGGTTGGAGTCTTAGCTCACAGGGGCGGTAGATGGCGAGATGGGGGACTTCCCATCAAGTTTAAAACATAAAAAGATGTTTTCATTAAGCAAATTAAAAATACTTCACACCGCAAAAATACATGCACCATCACACTCGAAAGTATAATAAAATTAGAAAGCTCTTTCGACAGACCCATCACGAAAATAGTATCGTCATATACAGGGCAAAGACGTTTTCAGGTCTCAAGAAGAGGTCGAAATTCCACCTCCTCGCATCTAGAGACTGTCTGCCTACTAGGGCAAAAGTCGCTGTACTCACAATACAGCGTAATACTAGGCTAGATTAAAAACAAATAACAACATCTAAATAACAAATATAAAAAAAATAACCAAAGGCTAAGACGCAGCTCAAAAAACAAACAAACAAATAAAACAAAAAACAAGATCAGCAAAAAGGCAACAAGAAGGAAGCCAGCTTCCCCCTCGGTGCAGGAACCTGCGACTTACCACAAAAAGTCAAATAAAATAAAGGAGGCTAGCCTCCTCCAAAAAGGCATATAGTCCGCAAGTCTGTGGGAACGAACCATTCCCTAGTACAAGGAAAAGCGGTCGCGACCCCCTCGTCCCGGGTATGGGACCGGTAACCTGAGCGGAGATATCCAGACTGAATTATTCAACAATAATGTGCCGAATAGTGTGGGGGGACAACGCAGTCTTCACAGTATGGCGCAGGCGAGCTCCTCATCAAATGGCGGTGTGTCTCGTGAGTGTGTCCAATTCGGAGGCAAAAGAAGGCTACGAGGGGCGGTCAATAAGTTTTGCGAATCGGTAGGGCAAAACAGAGGAAGGGGGATGGCTGTTTGTGGGGGTGTTAGGATAAGTTATGACAAGTCAAAACCTGCAGACGCACGCTCCTGCCTCGTCTATTTAAGAAGCAGTAGCTTATCGCAGATCGCCAGTCACAAATTTTTTAACGATGGAGAAGGTTGAGCCCTGTGCAGTGATCAAATTTTTTACCAAGGAAGGCAAGAATGCAAAAGAGATCCATGAACGCATGGTTGCAGTGTACATCGACACCGACCCTTCCTATGCAACAATTGCTCGCTGGAATAGGGAGTACTGCCATGGTCGTGAGTCCTTTGAAGATGACCAGGACGCCCGTCAGACGTGACCAACGAGGACAATGTGGCCCGTGTACAGAGGATGATCCTCGAAAATCGATGGGTGAAGGTCGAAGAAATCGAGCGAGAACTTGGAATATCACATGGAAGTGTTATCAACATCATCCACGACAATTTGGCCATGACCAAGGTCTCTGCCCATTGGGTCCCTAGAAACCTCGCCCCATGATCGGCTTCAACGTCGTCAAAGTCCACAAGGCCAGAGTTGCACAAGCTGCCCTGCGCAATTACGGATTCGAGGAGTTCAACCATCCCCCCTACAGTCCAGATCTGGCCCCTAGCGACTGCTTTTCATTCCACCAGCTCAATACTGCACTGTGTGGATGCCGGTTTGGGGACGATGAAGATGTCCAGCTCGCCGTCCAGGAGCAGATTGAACAGCAGTCGGGAGATTTCTGGTTGTCGGGAATTCGAAGCCTCAGGGAAAAGTGGCGCAAGTGCATTGAAGTCGAGGGTAGTTATATTGAAAAATAATAAAACACTTTTCTTCATATCTCGTTTCCTTATATCCGAATTGCAAAACTTATTGACCGCCCCTCGTATCTCCTCGCAAAAGACACACTTGCCGAACACGAAGATCACAACAAACAACCTGGTCGCTTACTAAGAAAGCATCAGATACGAATCCGTAGACAAATCCGTAATAGTTGTTATTTCCAATCAATGGCCTCCTCACCCACCCTAGGCAGGGGTACGGAGAAGAGGTTATACAATACCTTTACCTTAACCACACCAAGCAAAGGGCGCTTATTACAATCTCTGAGAAATACCAATAAAACATGCTGGAAGACCAAGGCATCAAAGTCTGCGGCATCCTCACATACGCTCACAATAATGAGACACAATTACACATAAACCCAAACAGCGTCTCCGTTGTTATAAGACGGGACAATAAAGATAGATGTGCCAGGCAGACATTGTCTGCTCCAGATGCAGTGTAATGGGCGCACCATTGCATTAGTTGCTATACCACCACTCTCTCTCTACTTTAACTGCGGCTGTGACAATTTCGCTGTGAGCATAAAATGCCCCTACTTATCTAAGGCCCGCGCGGACACCGTTGCGACCATAGGAAGACCACAACAAGTCACCACCTCACCCATTCTCTCCAGTCTTGCCCTTGTCCCCCACCCCTTACAAGAACATTTGCCGCCGCTGTGGGTACCGCACAACCCTTAGACCAATTCCCTACAGCTGCCGCCCCAGCACTGATCCCGACGCCCTCACCCAATCCAACACCTACACCCAACCAAACACAAAACACCAGCCCCAAGACACAAATGTCCGTTGTGCTTTCCACAGTGGCAAAATACATGTTGGGGGAGGGCTACCCCTGCCTTTATGCCAACATTCTAAACGTGGCATATGCCGCGAATGGACTCGGGCAAATTAAATTCTCAGAGAAGGTGTTCGCCCTAATACGCTTACATAAACACAAGAGACCCCCACACCTCCTTGCACCGGTGAGCACGTACACGCCCACTACATACCCACCACCGCCACCCACCCAGCTCCCTCACCTGCCCCAGCTCCCTTGATCCCGACTCCTCCACGTCTCTTTCCTCCCATCCATTCTTCCGCTATCCCCACGCCCATGTCCTCTGCACCCTCCCTCGCTATTACTGTCCCCACTCCTCCTGTAGTTCCCCCTGTTCCCAATCCACCTCCCACTGTCCCCACCCCTTTGCCCACTGCCCCTGCCGCTCTTCATTCTATCCCATCTATCCCTTTTCACGGCTCTCACCACCTATTTATTTATGTCCAAACCTTCTCCCTCAGCCCCTACTCCCCCTTTCACCGTCTTACCACGCGTTACCAGCGTGATCTGTGTGGGAAATCTTTCACATATAGCATCTTCGGCACTCGGGACGCACTTCCAGCCGAAGTTTTCAGCAGCAATTCTGTTGAACAGTTCAAGTCGAGACTAGACAAAGTTTTTAAAAATAGCCGCTTGGAGACTTGAAGCGTGGCGCGAGTGCTCTTCTATAGCGTTAATCTAACCCTTTAGAGGACTGCGCCTGCTAAAGTGTTCACTCAAAGGTACCCTCTTTGAATGGATCGTAAGGTCTACTAGGGTACCTCATTTCCTTGTTACTCCTTGTTACTGTCTCCACCACCCCTTTCGCTGTGTCCATCGCTCCTTACACTACCACTCCTCCTACTTCTCTCTGCACATCCACTAAATCGAAACCTAAACACTACACCTCCACCTTACTCCACTCTCCACAGACAAGTGTGAATGTAGCCGTTCATACACCTCTTCTCTTTGTAGAGGGTCTTTCAACAAGGACGTTCGAGCTTTGTCAGGCGATAGTGGCCATGTTGTTAAAGCGACATCTGGCATCCTCACTGTGATCTGTTCAGTAGTACTTGGCAAGTCACGATAAAAGGTTATAGCGTGGAACAGCGTGTGCAAATCATCAAATGTTATTATCAAAATCAGTGCTCAGTTCGACAAACGTTCCGCACATTACGTGATTTCTATCCTCGCCACAGCGACGAAGCCGATTTTTGGATGAATGGATTTGTAAACAAGCAAAATTCTTGGATTTGGGACGAAAATAATCCACATGAGGTACAACAGCATCAATTTCATCCCAACAAAGTCACTGCTTGGTGTGGATTTTCGTCTAACGGAATCATCGGTCCGTATTTTTTTGAGAACGAAGATGGGATTGCCATAACCGTCAACGGCGAAACCTACAGATCGATGATAAGCAACTTCGTGTGACCTCAACTTGATTATATGCCTGATATGGATACTGACGACATGTGGTTCCAACAGGACGGTGCTACGTGCCACACTTCGCACGCCACGATAGACATTTTGCACCAGCGATTTCAGGGCAGGGTCATCTCGCGCGGCGGAGACGTCAACTGGCCACCGAGATCATGCGATTTAACGCCATTAGACTAATTTCTTTGGGGCTACCTTAAATTGCAGGTCTATGCGAATAATCCGCAAACAGTTGATATTCTCAAAGTCCACATAACGAACACCATCCAGCAAATTCAGGCAGATTTATGCGACAAAGTCATCGAAAATTGGGCCTCCCGAATACGTTCCACCAAGCAAAGCCGCGGCGGACATTTGAATGACGTCATATTCCACACTTAATGCCATAAAATGTACTTTCAAATTTAAAATAAGTTAAGTGCATATATTACACACAACTTGTTTTATTTACATTTAAAAATCGAGCAACCTTATTGAAAGACCTTATACAAGAGATCAATAAGTGGAAAGCGGCTATTGCTAACACAGCTTCCCTCGCACTTCACTCCTGACCAAAGGTCGACTTAGTGTCGTTCAGCTAAAAAACGTACAGAACACAGTATTCGCCATACCGACGCCAACTGTGTACTATACACAAATATTAAACATCATATTACTGAACTCTACCGGTTTACAACTTCACAACAATAGATTTCACATTGCAGGATACCACGCTTACCTAACCCCACAAGCACCGCATCTAGGATCAGCGTCCTAGTTAAACCGTATATACACCACTCACTCCTGAACACACAAGACGACTCATTTCTCATCATCGCCTATACTTTTACTCACACTACCCCACTTCGACTACAACAACACGAATTGGGAGGAGTTCAAAAGACATAATCGAGATCACATCACACAACCTCAATTTGGAGAACAAATCCTAACCACATAGATGATCAATGGTGCACAATAATGGACACACAGACCAAGCCCGAAACCTACACACGCCACGCAAAACCTTCACTTGCATAAACCTTCACCCGCATAAACCCGTCACGTTCTACATAAACACACAAAGACTCATCACACAATATAACAATCACTACAACAGAGGCCCACAACAACGAAACATTACACTCTTACGTGCTCGTATCCTACAATATGTGCAGTAGATCGGAACCGCCAGTGGCACGAGCTGATCTGCATCGCGGATGACCCTCCCTTATTCTGGCGGTGAGTAAAAAGAATATTCAGCACAGAACCAGCAAAGCCTATTACCCACAACGATTGTACACTCACCGACACTAAATACATCTTCGACGCATTTAAGTCCCACTGGGACACGATGCATAAACACAACCCACCCAAACCAAAAACACAAGAACACTTCGAAGAAATCCAAGAATGGTGTTGGGTCCACACATTCACAAACTTAGGCCCACCCCGTTGGTAAGAATGGAGGCGCTCCATAACACAACTACACTAACTACTCTCATCACCGTCAAAGAAACAAAACATTACATTAAAACAACAGCCAAACGCGCCTCCGGCCCCTCAGACCTACCAGCCACATTAATCCACCACCTCCATGAAAACATTTTTACTACTCACTCTCACACACCTACTCAACGCCTCACTCACCTCACGCCACTTCCCACAACCACTCAAAATCTCACACAACATACTTCTAACAAGAAAAAACAAAGATACAAAACACCCTAACAACTACAGACCTATTGGTCTGTTAGAACATTTAGGTAAAATAGTCGAACGTATGATCAACTGCCGTCTCCGGAATTTTCTGGAAGAGAGATACTGGTTCTCCCCCTGCTAATATGGGTTCAAGCGTGGGCTGTCCACTCAAATGGCTCTGACCATCGTTCACGACAACATACAAAAAGCACGACAAGCCAAACAAAAGACAACCTCTACCAGTAACGACGTGGAGAAGTCATTTGATAAGGTGTTGCACGAGGGACTCCGCTGAAAACTAGTAAACTCGCAGCTCCCTCTATGCACTAGAAGGCTCCTCTCTCACGACCTCACAGACTGGAAGTGTCACATTAAATATGATAACAAAACATTGCAACCCTTCAAACCACGCTCATGCGTACCCCAATGTAGCGTAATGGCCTCGACATCATACATAATGTACACAAAGGACACCCCACATCCAATCGAAAACTGCCAACACACATACAGTGTCCTATGCCCATGACGAGACCATTCTTGTATGCGGCCAAGACAAGAGAGGATCGCGCTCTACGCACAAATAATACTAAATGAAAAGACAGAGTATGAGGATAATTGGCTTATAGCTACGAGCCTCCAGATGACGGTGCACATACACCATATACCACAACATAATTCATACAAGGGTCAACAACACCAACAAGAATATACACATGTTCTACCCTGTCAGCCGTAAACTACAATAACACTTATATTAAACACTAGTTTTAGACTACTCCTCACTGTCGTAGAATTCTTTCTGATAAGAACCCTACTTACCTGACACCACTTTTATTTAGTGTCGTAGAATGCCCCTCCTTTTTGTTCTATCTCTAAGAGTGCTAAGAGCTGTCTAATATACTTTGATATCGGAATATCTTAAAGAATAGAGCCGTTACCAAACACGTCAGGATATAAAAGAAACGCCCACTAATTCACAAAATAAACTTATATTTTATCTTTAACCATTGAATACACAACCTTTATACTTTAACTACAGCAATACTCTAAATATTATTATAAACAAGAATTAATTAAATTAGTTTCCCCACAAAAATTGGTTAACGTTTTCTCTAGACAAAACAATAATATAAGAATTAGGCTTACGGACTCATGTGGAGTTTAAAGGCCTCAGAAATGTTTACTCTTGACGCGTGTAGATGGGTGGAATTCCACGGTCGTCTTGGCGAGGGTAGCAGCTGGGGGGTCCACACGTTCTTCCGGGGGGGGAAGGTTCTTCAGGACAAGAACAATTTCGGTGCTTTATGCACCACCTAGGCAGTCGTGGTCTCTCTGGCGAGATGAGTCGAACTTGGTTCTTAATTCAAGTTAAATTGGAGTGCGGTGTGATCACCGAGTAACGAGCTCGAGGAGGAGCTTTTCTCCTTCGTTACTACTTTCCTTATGGAAGAGGACTGAACTCGGGGAGGGGCTTCTTCAAGGGCGAGGATAACGGAGGGGGGTTTCTCTGGCGAGAATAAGTTACTTAAAGTTTGGTGTGGCCACCGAATAACGGGCTTGAGGGGGAGCCTTTTCCTTCTTATTTTCTTAATTCCTCAAGGACGAGGAATATCCCTGGTGTTTAAGGTGCACCAGGATATGAGGAGTCTCTCTGGCGAGAGTAAATCGAACTTACCAAAGTTCACTTATCGTTTGGTTTGATAGCCAGGGACTTAGCTCAAGGATGAGCTTTTTCTTAGCCCCTTAAGGTAGGTAGCCCTGCCTCTCTTGCAGGGTACTTCTTGGTCTGGCGAGCCAAGTACACTACCTCTCCAGTCTCGGTAGCTCGGTTGTGGATCCGAGGACTTCGTCACCTAGAGACTGACGTATACTACCTCGATTTTCCTCAGAGTTCCTCATTTATACCTCGCACCCCCCACTGGGGGAGTGGTAAGGGGGAGAGGGGCTTGAGGACGGCCCCAGGAGAGTTCTTTTTCCTAACGGTCTTTCCCACGAAGTCAAACATCGGCTCCTCGTTAGCCATCGAGATTGGGAGAAACCCGTCTCCAATTTCTTGTTCGACGTGAAACTGGATCTCACTCTCCTGGGGGAGATCTTACCTTTTTGACCTTTAGGGTCTTACATGGCACCGAGTTATGCCACACTGTGGTTAAACACTGACCCGCCGATGCCTGGGGCGGATGTCCTTGCGGTAACCACCGACTTGGGACTGCATCACGAGTGAACGGGGGGAGGGGGAGTGACCATTCCCTTACACTCACATACGCTCGAATCACACTCGTGGCAGCGTGTCAGACAAGGCAGAAGAACGCACAGCGCATTCAGAACTCTGCTTTGAAGCGCGCATGTCGCTCTCCCATGTACACACGTATAGCAACACTACATGATAACAACAAGCTAACACCACTCAAAGCATACGCTCACACACGTCTAATGCGACAACCTATGAAACTTGCAAGAGACCCCTCATATATACACAAAACAACATGCTGCAGTTGCACTGAGATACTGTGCAGCCCTAGACCACTTCCAGCCATTGCCAATCGACACATAATGTATCGGTAACATGAGTGGCTCGTTTCCGTGAATACGCGCTTCTCTTTCTACCACACCCCCTCCCTGCCACTGCAGTCGCACCCAACAATACCACCACTTACACGTACAACAATGCAACACATCGGTGTATAACCACCAACCTGCAAACCCCTCCTATCCCCTCTCAAGTTCTTCCGAACCATTTCCTCTACGACCTCATGATCTTCTGTAGCCTCGCATAACGATCCCTCTCTGTTCTTTCTATACATATATTCGATTCGATTCCAACTGATGGATCACCAGTTTAAAAATACATGATTCTTAAAACTAAAGAACAGGGACAAAAAGAGGAGGAGGAAAGAGCTAATGCCACTTATACGAAGGTTGCTAAGGCAGCGGTCACGGAAAGGTAGAATGGCACCCAAACTTACAGTATTACAAATCAGGAATGAAAAATCTACAAAAAGATATGTGCTGCATTTATTATGCACACATTGCCAACTTCACCCGACCCGGCATATTGGAAGAAATGTTGTTTGCCCCGGAACCCTCCCTCTGACGGATTCTTCGCATCAACCTCCAACCCCAGAGCGAGAAGAGCTGCCAAAGAGTCCCGGCCCCGAGCAATGCCCTATCACGAGACCCTTGAATCCAGGCTATGGCAGAAAGGCAAAGAACACACAGAGTCACCGTTACAACACCCACTGAGCCACGAGTTGAGGGGATGGAGGCCCGGCTGTGAGGCCAAAAAAGGTAGAACATACGCCTCGTCATGGCATCAAATTCTCATTTTTTCCTGATGAAAAACACTTCACGGTCGATCCGGCTATTAACAAGCAGAAAGATCGAGTGGTAAGCTTCGGCCAGGGCGTATCCACGGTTCGCTATGTGTCCATGACCAAGCATTCGGACTCCGGAATGATGATTGAGCTCGTGGCTTTAAATGGGAAGAAGATGGCGCTTGTGTGGTTGGCGGCCCGTTACAGACTTACCGAGGCCGATTAAAGGGAGATCTTGGCCAAGAAAGTCTTGCCTTGCGTGAGAAATATCTCGAAGAAGGTACACTAAATCTTTTAGCAGGGGTTAAGGTCGAACATGAACTTCTGATCGAAGGACTTTTAGCAGTTGCAGTCACAAGACCTCAATCCCATTGACTACAACATGTGGGCGCATGTTGAGGTCTGCCACAGCAACATTAACGAACTGAAGTTCTCCGTCAACCGCGTGTGGGTTAACAAGAGGAAGGATTTTGTCCGCAACGTGTGCATGACCTTACTTTCTAACTTAAAGCGCGTGCTACATTGATTAATTTTACAATTTAAGTACATATTTATATGTTAAAACAATAAAAACGTGACTAGCTACATCAAAACAACCATTGTGTCCTTTGTTGAAAGCATCGTACGAGTGCAACAGGACTTTTCCAAAACCCGGTATGTATTTAATTCTCTTCTGTATCTGTCCCAGTCCGCTTTGTGGTATGCTTTTCTTACCTAGCGGAGATATGTATTGGTCTCTAGTTGATGGTGAGGAGAGTCACTGTGTATTCTGTAAATGGCATATCCTCCGGCTGTTCTTTAAATTGTAAGGGATATTATTATTGCCTAGTCGAATACAGATGCCTCTTTCTGTCGTGGGTTGGCCGAGATTATATTTATTTATTTATTTGTTTTATTATGGTTAATACACCAAATAAAATTTGACTTGAAGCGTGCGTAGGTTCGTGCCTCAGTGATCATTTGTGGATCCTTCTCTCAGAGTGCGATACTAATCTTTTTTTTAGGGAAATAAATAACAAGGGGTTTTCTATCTTGACTTTACCAAATATTGCCACTTCAACTCGTTCGAAGATAATTAAAACAGAACTTTTACTAAAAAAATAGACTTTAATGAACATAAACCCTCTCACTAAATAACATTAAAACATACTGATCTAATACACGTATAAAAAGAAAATGGGATTACTTGACGAGCTCTCGAGGCTCAATTCTAGATAGAATTTTACGGGCGAAAAATTTAAGTTAATATCTTTGTCATTAGCCCGACACCCAATAAACTATTTTTAATGCACGGGGACATAAAAAATAGGATTATTCTTTACTTACATAAGGTAATGGAGATTAATACCCGATTCCAGTTAGAATATGTTCGTGGCTTTTGTCCCTGAGATGCGTAGCTCGAGTAGTTTGTTGGTTGCTCACAAGATGGAGTTACTCCGACATAAAGGCGGACGAATGACGTCACGCGGAAATTCGAATGAGCGAATGAAGGTGCAAAACAAAACGGATGATTCTTCTGGTTTCGGCGGTCGTGGTGACATTGACCTCGTTTTCTTCCGGACGAGATGAAATCGTTGTCTTCTTTTTTTCTATCTAGTTGGGGTTTGTCCAACTCAGATTGAGTAAGATTTGGAGTCCTCAAGCTGTGTAGATTGATACTCAATAATCTTGGGGCTCGAACTGCGCCGAGCTTCCTTGGCACAATCTGGTATTGTCCAAGGACTGCAAGTTCTCCTTAACTTGCAGATAACTTTCTACCGGTGATTTTTCTGTTCTCTTCTCGAACTCAAAAAATCTTCTCTCAACCGGTGACTTTCTTGTCTCTTCTGTTGGAACGAACAAAAAGCCTTGTTTTCTCGTGTCAACCTGTTTTATACCTCAATTAGCTCCACGGGATAAATGGAGGTGTGGGGGGACTCCCAGATAGTACGTAACTGGACTTTCCCTTTTTGGAGGCTCGTTTGCCTAATCGGCATTTTGAATCGAAGGGGAGGATGTAATACGAGGTCGCCCGTTTGCATTTTTGCTTTTAGTGTTTATAAATTTTACCGTTTTCGTATCTAACCGGAGAACTATCGAGGAGAAAAAGTTAAAACTAAATGTCGTTTGGTTATTATAACTTTAGTTCTCCTCGCCGGGAGGGCCTTCTCGATACATATATACGATCGTTATGTCCCCCCAACTTTCGTTAACACTTATATCTCTACACTTGCGAACAGTGTTTCCAGGTGCCTTCCTACTGTTTTAATTTCTATATTCGTTTGCTTGACAATGGGCATTTAAGTCGCCAATAAATATCACCTGGTTTCTATTATTGTAGATGCTGATAAAGTTGCTAATCAGGAAATTATTTCTCCTTGGAGTTTGATATCCCATAGCTATTATGATATTTGTTATCCCCATTTCTATTTCCACGGCGATATACGACTCGTCTAGTTCTTCACGAATTATATAATGGAAGCCATTGTTGATTGCAATAGCAGCTCCATCGTGAGTTTCCCCTGTAGGGTTTACGGCTATCACGTCATAGTTCTAAATTTTATCTCGTCGTCTAGGTTGATTCCGTAGTCCAAAATTAATATGATATCCGGATCTATTTTCCTGAAAATGTGTCCATATATCTGTTTCTTTTCTATCCATACGTTTGGTATTTACAAGGAGGTGCTGTTTTTGAAGACCCTGTTTCATAGCTTGAGAGAAAGTATAGTAAAGTTTAAAGCTCTCCTCACCCATCTCTTCCACCCGAATCATTCGGGCATGGAAAATTGGAAAAGACACCTGGTGTGTGGAATAAAAGTACACAGTCAGGAATTTTTATAGAAAAGATGAACCTATTTGTATATTAAATTCCACCCTAAGTTTACGATAACTTTTATAATTAGCAACAAGTATTATTTTTTCTTGATCACTTTTGGCACTATCTTATCTGGTCCTGGTGATTTGTTTTTGTCCATTTTATCTATTCGTGTTCGTAAATCGTTGGCGGGGGCACTTAGACATGTTTAGTGGCTTATTGCCTAAGTACTTAATATTTGGTACAAGATTTTGATCTGAAGCCTCGTTGGTGAAAACTGTTGCGAAATATTCGTTTAGTGCAGTGGCTATATCTTTCCTTCGGACTTGTAAAATATTGTGCTGATCATTAATTGGCCCAATACTGTATTTTATTGGTTTTCTACTATTAACCAAGGCAAAAAATTCTTTGGGGTTTTCTTTGCAGTTTAATGCTAGTCTCATTTCCTCATTACGCTTTGCTCCTTTAATTCCAGCTTTTACTTTTCTTTTGAGTTTTATATATTTGTTTTTGTTTGTTTCTGGGCCGTATAACTTGATCATCTCATAAGCCTCATCTCCTTTTGATTTCTTTTGTTAACCATTTAGGATTTCTGTTTTTTCCACTGGCTCTAAGTGCTACAATAATAAATTAGAATTGCTTCATTAAAAGGTTGTTTTTAAAATCATTCCAGGCTTCATTTATGTCTCTACCACATAATTAATAATTATTGAGACTTTTTCTTAATTCTATGAAATTAGCCTTTCAAATTTTGTTGTGAGGTACATTTACTTCAAATTCTATTAGTTGTGATCGCTGTTGCAAAGCCGATCGCCTAGGTTTACGTTTGAAATAAGTTTATCCTCTGTAGTTAATATTAAGTTAGCAGTGTATCGTCTATAAAATTTAGTAATCTGAGTTATTCGTCAACCAATTGATTTTGGGGCAGTTGAAGTCGTCAAAAATAAGTAAGATTCTGTCCTTACTCACGCTTGTCAAAAATTCATAAAATCGAATCGCTGTTTCAATTGATTGATGTGGCTTTCTATAGGTCAGATATAGGTATATGCAAACGTTTATTTACATTTAGTTTTATTCCTATTACTTCAAATTCTGTCTCTATATTACAATCAATAGGTTGGAGGTCCTCGCACACACACACACACACACACACATATATATATATATATATATATATATATATATATATATATATATATATATATATATATATATATATATATATATATATATATATATATATATATATATATATATATATATACAGAAAATGGCACAGCAAAAATGAAAAGCAGATTCCAAGTACTTTCGAACTTTGTTCAGTTGATTCTCAAGGACTACATCTATTCCTTGAAAATGAACTGAACAAAGTTCGAAAGTACTTGGAATCTACTTTTCATTTTTCCTGTGGGATTTTCTGCAATTATTGCTCTAGTCACGCGCTACTTTGTGAGTTTCTCATATATATATATATATATATATATATATATATATATATATATATATATATATATATATATATATATATATATATATATATAAGAGTACTCCCCCCCCTGCTTCCTTATCAATTATATCATGTGAAAGAAACATTTTGTAACCTTGCATTTGAAATTCAGTAATTTATCCCTCATATGACTGTGGATCCACGTTTATTGCTACTAATGCTTTGAATTCGGAAAATTTGTTTTCTAATTGACGTAGCATTAAATAAGATAGCTTTAAGTGAACTTATTCGTTTGCTTCTAATGCTGCACCGATGTCGTTTCCCGAGTTTGCCTGGCATTATGAATTGATCATAGCTTGTTTTTGAAGTTTTCTTAAGTTCAGATGGAGCAGCTCTTCATAGTCCTGTTTTTCTTTTTGGATAAAATGCGTTCCATCGTGGTTGAAGTACTCTTGGTTATGAATAAATGTTAGCCAGAAGTCAACTAATTTAATATTTTCTTTTTTACATATTTTCTTTATGCGATTGTGAATGCAGATCGGTCGACTCAATGCTTCTCTATTTGAATTCAATCTTGATAGTATGCCTATTACCCTACCTCTTTTTTTTAGATTTGATTTTTTTTACCAGTGTACTATACTCCTCAATTACTTTTTCTGTGCCGAAATAGTTATTTCTACAGAAGACGTCGTTGCTTCCGACATTGGCTATTAATGGACATTTTTTTTTTTTTTTAAGTTAAGTTGTCTATCTCTTACTTAGCTCCAAGGTAACAACCGAAATTTGCGCTCTTTTGATTTTTTCGCCGATCTGATTTCTGATTAAAGAGTCACTAATTAAATAAGTATCTTATTCTTTTAATTCCGAATCCCTATTTTTCAGTTCAATCTGTGAATTCTCGTTTGGTTTAGGCCTAATTTTTGTTTATTAGTAACTGTGATGAATTCCTTTTCTTTAACGGTATTATGTTCATTCTTATTTTCTAACAGCAGTAAAGATTGCTCAAATTTCGCTACTTTTTGATCGATGTGTGTTATTTGATTTTCATTGATGGCGCAGTCAAATCTTTTGGTTTCTAAGGCAGTTATTCTGTTTACCAAATCATAAATGAGTTTCATCAGATCATTCTTTTCTTTATCATACCGGTCAGCCATTTTACAAAAGATGCAAATACTTTGAAATGTAATTTGTTCAAAGCTTTGTTCGGGGAAATTTATAATCCATTCAATTGTCTTGCATTTGAAGCAAAACGCTTTTAATCGGCGGTCTCCAGGCATTTTTCATCCTTGATGCGTCTTTTACAGAGTTGGGCAGTCCGCTACATTAGTCCGCTACTCCGCTACTTGCGGAATTCTCTAAATGGCATCGTAGTAGCTGAAGCGGTTTATATAAGAAAAAAGAGCGGATTAGTGATTAGCGGACTAAAGAAATTCAAAACCGCTGCCGCTACTTATTTTACGTTTTTTTTATGATTGTTCGTGTTATTGCGTTCTATAAACTAAAATATTCATCATGTGACGTACCAACATTTTTTTCCGCCCGAAGTGGCCGTAAAATTTGTGTTCTCCGCCCTCGCCGGCAGTTGATAATCCGTTAACCTTTAAAATTCCAGAAAGCCTTCAAATATTAATTTTCATGGAAATACAAAAATCAGAGATCTAATTTTAGACTGCTGCTTTTTAGCGCTTTTTCTTGTGAATCTAGCGCCAGCGGAAATTTTGAGTTGGCAGCAGTGAGTAGTATCAGTGATAGTCAGTGCGCCCCTGGCATCGGAAGAGAGTGGACGTGTGTAGAGAGTGGCCAAACAGACAATCAACTATCAACAAGAATCGACATGGATAAGTTCGAGTTACACCAACGCCAGGCAGGTCAGCGACGACGCCGGTGACATGGATGATCTCACTCTGGGCAGCACTAAGCGCAGCCTTATTTCTGTGGACTCACGGCCTATGCAGCCCCTGAAAGGGTGGCGACAGCGACAAGATGGCCCACCTCGCCGCTTTCTTCAGGTTTGACAAGGCCCACGCTACCTGCACTAAGTGTGGCACCAAACTGAAGGTCAAAATAAATCAATTATGCATTTTTAAAATCATAAAATGTCATTTGTGCACGGCGGTTGTAAGTTGTGGAATGTTGACGCCGAAGACGGAGTTGTCAGAGCCACAAGCCACGCTCAGCGTTCGTATTTGGCACAAAACACATCTCGTTTTCAATAACAAATTCGGAACATTGCTGTCATTGTTATCATTAAAACCTAAAAAACCTAACCTAACCAACCGAGATATGGTTACTTATATATTGTAGTGCATTAAAGGGGCAATTTCCATAGTTTTTTATTGCTTTCATTAAAAAAACCTATCAGCGCAATAGTTGAATGGACACTCTTACCACTGCAAAGCATTTTAAGGAAAGTAAAACAGTAAAAATGACAAAAACACCGCTAAGAAATGTCAGCCCATAAAACGTAAATTTACCATTTTTTTTACTTCAACTGCAGGAGAATAAGAAGCACTGCAAGGACGAGCACGTCAGCTTAGAGGGAGACTTTCTGGCGGCCTTGGCTGGCGGCAGCAGGAGGGGCAGGTCGCACTCTGGCCAGGACAAGCCTGACGCCAAGAGGCAGACCAGCATAGAGGCGGCCTTTAAGCCCAAGTTCAACCAGGAGGCGGCCCTGGACCTGTAATACAGGTAGATAAAATAAAATTTCCATAGAGACATGAATTAGGTGAACTTTTGCTTTTCAGGGTTTTCATCTCAGACATGCTGCCCACCATCCAGCCAGACTCTGAGCCATTCCGCCAGTTCCTGGCGTACATCTGCCCAGAGTTCCAGGTTCCCCTTCAGGAGGAAGCTCGTGTGTGACATCAAGCGCATGGGGGAGAAGGTCAAGGTCGATCTCAGGGACGTCCTGGCCGAACAGGACTATGTGGTGACCACTGCTGACAGCTGGTATTCCCACCACAAGTGAGAAAAAATATTAAAATAAAAATACTTAAAATAGTTTGAACTGTGATTTAGTCATTTAAGCATTTATATTTCGTTCTGTATCTGTACGTGACTAGCGCTAAATAAATATTTTTTTATATTTATATAATTATATTTAATTTGCTATTTGTTCACAGATCCTTCCTTGTCATGCGAAGACCTGGCTGGACATGGAGACGTTGGAGAGGTCCAACACCGTTCTGGGTGTCAAGGAGTTAAAGGAGGTCCAAACTGGCGAGTTCTTGGCGGGCGCCATCTCAGAGCTACACCAGGAGTTTGGCATCAACAGGAAGGTGTGTAGAAACAGTAGAATTTATTGAAAAAATTGTCACTTGATAATTATTTCTGGTTATATTTTATTTAACTCAATATTATAGCGACTAGGCCACTAGGCAGATTACTGATTAGCGTTTTAAGTTCTGTGCGTTTTAAAGTGTTGTATTCAAGGGAAATTTACAAACTTAAAAAGTTTGTTAACTCGTCCGGTTGTCACAACAACTACAAACAATGGCCCCAACTACATCAACGCCTTCAACCAGTTTTGCGTGGCCGAGGACGACAAGGAGAGGGAGGAGGAGGACCCTGAGCTGGCCAACTCCACTCCCATCCTGGTGAGGGAGGCCCGGGGGAGGACCAACCACGACATACTCCTGCCCAAGCATCACCGCTGTGTGGCTCAGACGGTGAACTTGCTGGCGTCCAAGGACACCGAGAAGGTGACGGGCTGGACCTTCACCCCCAGACCAGCCTTCTTCAAGCCTGCTGCTAAGGCCCAGGGTATCTGCAACGCCCCGAAGCAGAAAACCATCACGGTCAACGACATCAAGCTGGCCCTAGAGAGAAAGCTGATGACACCTGGGGTCACCAGGTGGAACTCCAGCTATGACGCCTACAAGTGCCTTTAAACTGAGGTACAGACTTTTATGTTATTTTCTTTTAGCGCCTGGACATGACACTTTAGTTTTTAAATTTTCCAAGATTCCTTTGATTTGAACTGTATTTTATTTGTTAAATGTTTTTGTAGTAACTTAAAAGATTTCCTTCACTAAGGTGTCTGACCAATATAAGCTCCACAAGCTCAACCGGATCTGCCAGCAGCAGCATCCCCACGCCCTGCCGCTGATCCTGGAGGGTGACAAGGAGGTCTGGGGTGAGTGTGTCAAAGTTGACAACTCCCCTGACTGTCTTTCTTGACAAGCTCCAGGCAGAAGAGAAGGCTTACATGGGCTGCCTACTCCGCCAGCTTAGATTGCTGAAGGTTAGCGTCTAAATATAAAAAGTCGCTTGGCTGAACAAATGCTATCATTTCTCCAAATATCGTGTATTCTTTATTTACTTGTTACATAATAATTAATTATTACCCCAAATTTTAAGGACTCACTCCTAGGCCTGTCCAGGGACGATACCATCAGGCACGCCAGCAACCCGGTGGCCTACGTCATGGACCAGCAGATGCCAAGGGGCTTTAAGAACAAGTAATGTAAACTAGCTAAAAATAGAAATATTATTATATTAATAATGTTATTAATTTATTATTAGCGTCAAATTAAAATATTATTTGCGTCGAAATAAAGATATTATTGGCGCCTAAATGGTAAATGAAAGTGTATCAATCTCTTTGTGTCTCCCATCCAGGTTTTGCCACCTGTTCAAGGACATGGACCTGCCGATGGCCACTGCAGTCCACCCCCACTTTAAGCTGCCAGTGGTCACCTACCTCTGCCAGCCGGACAGCGACACCCTGGACAACGTCAAGAGGCACCTGGTCAAGTAGCTGGTGGACAGGGTCAAGGAGGCACAGGTGGTGCCAGACTCCCAGGAGACTGTCCAGATGGACGCGGATGAAACAGATGTAAGTAATAGGTTACAAATAAAATAACCACCACCAAGTAGAATTAAATTTAATAAAAGGTCCAAAATCTTGAAAGCGTCAATAGACTAAAACAATATATATTTTCCGGTACATGTGGTAGTCCGCTGAGGTGAGGTCCACACTGACCTGGAGGAAAATGCCAAGGAAGAGGTGGCGAGGTGGTCCAAAATCAAGGTGGCCGCCAAGAACAAGCTGTCTCCCTACTTCGTCCCCCATGACTTCAGGGAGGCCTGGGTGAACTTGCTCCTCAAGTACAAAATGCCGTTCCCGTCCTTTGCGTCAGTTGAGAGGCTGTTCAGCTTTGGGTCTGACATCCTGAGACCCAAGAGGTCAGTCCTTAGCTCCCTGAACTTTGAGCAGCTGGTGTTCATGAAGGGCAACCTCAAGATCGTCAAGAAGAACCAGCAAGAGTAGGAGGAGAGTGAGTGAATGTTTTTGTTTGTGCGATTTTTGTCTTACAATAAAACTGCTAATTTTGGATGTAATATACAGTAGTTTTCCTTGAAATTTATTAAAAACGAGTGAAAAGCCGTTGTGGGGGACAGCGCTTTAGTAGCACTTTACAATAAAAGGTAGCGATAGCGGAGTAGCGGGTAGCGGTTTCACGATTTTGAAAAAGTAGTGGTAGCGGTTTCAGCTAGCCAAGGTAGCGGATAGCGGTTTAAAAAGTTTGGTAGCGGCACCCACCTCTGGTATTTTATTAGTTCTAATTTATATAAAATAAGTTCACTTACCGAAATTTGTGGGCCTCAAACAATATGTGCGGGTCGAATTTAGCTATTCAGTTATTGGTTAAAATCTCTGATGTCACTGATGTCGTAAAAATTAACCTACTCCGTGATTAGTTGAAATTTCTGATGTCACTTGTGCTATAAAGATTAACCTATTCGGTGATTGTTTGAAATGTCTCACATCACTTGTGTCAAAAGGAATCACAAATATGATTGGCTTTGAGAGTTTTTAAACTAAGAACTCGTTTAGTTTTTTCTATTTAAAATTGAAAAAAAGAACGAACACGGATAAGTGAATAGCAGATAAAAATACGTAAAGAATGCGAGATATGTATTCGAATTAACTTTAAAAATTCGAAAACAAGAAAAAGAAAATAGCAAAACAACATACAAATTTGTCAACAAAAGAGCAATGGATCGACATGTCTGCAGTGGACAAGAGCTCAACGCTTACAGGTCCATTTGATCCTTTAATCGGTCTGTTAAACTTTATCCTTTACCGATCTTTTTCGTGGAATATGCTAGATGTATCGGCCACTGGCCCCCTCCCCTGGTGGGCAGGAGGGAAAAGGAAGGTGGATGGGAGCCGTGGAAGGTGGATAGGCGAAAAAGATGGAAAAGGGTGAAACAGAAAATGTAGTAGGAGAGCAGAAGTTGATCTTGGTTGAGCGACTACTGATAGTTGGGGATAAAAGGATAGACTGGAATAACTCCATATGTTAAGACCTACTGATTAACGTGGAATCCAAACTGTGACCTGCATTATCTTTTCCATTCCACCCTTTACTTGTTGCTCTAGTGATAAACATTTGCAATTTCGGGACTTTTTTGTTTAGGGGACACAAATCAAAAATATGTAGTTGGTGACGTCACCCGGGGACAGCCATGTGATCCACGAGTGTGAACGAAAAGCTTAAAAACGCGTTTTTCTTATAAAGACAAAACTCCAGATTTTGGTACTCTTTTGATTATATAACCTCACTTGACTTTAACATAAAAAATAAATGTAATGGACCAATTGAATCTGAATTAGTGAAAATGAAAAGTAAGGTAGCAGAATTTTTTTTTATTACTTTAAAGGATAGAAATTTCTTATGTCTTTATAAATTTGCCGAACCAAGTCCAAGCGAAGCAGCTTCGCATATTATTATTATAGAGTCACAGTGGCTAGTCGACCTTTCTGGCTGGTGACGTCACCAGCCATTTTTGCTTTGTGTCTCCTAAACAAAAAAGCGCCGCAACTTGTGTAAATTTGTTGAGTAAACCGACCAGTTTCTGTTTTCTTTTATTCATTCTTTCAGTCTAGTTTGCAATGAAGCATTCATGCCGTTCAGTGTACGGATTGTTTCGCTACCCTGTTTTGTATGTTCTGGTGTTTTCAAGTTTTACATTTAAGCACTTCTTTTTCTTTCTTCTTGTTTTCTTTATGTTAACTTATTTTTTTTTCACTTCACTATAGTTGAGGAATTTTGGTTGTCACTTCACTGATTTTCTCTGCTATCTATTTACTTTGGGTGTCAATTTAGTTAGTCACTATTTTGTTTCACTTATCCTGGGAATCTTGATAGGTGTTTATATTTTTGTTAACATTTTCTTGTTAGGTTTCTTGTTTGTCTAGTTTGGGTGAACTCAAAAGGAGCTGGTTTCTTGATCCGGTGTACAATGATACTTCAACTATTCCCTGTTGGAGTCGTTCACTAAGAAATCTGTAGTTGAAGGGAGTGTTTAGTCTGATGATAGTATTTTCTGCAAAAATTTCTAAGCCACACCTCCCTAAGCCACACCTCCCTCTTATGTACCGGCCTGTTGATTTGTCGGTATTAACATAACTCGACTTTCGATTGGCTACTGCCTAACATATTGATAAGGAAGGCACTCCGACTATTGGTTAAAATTCTCTGTGGGCGGTGGCATGTTGCCATGGAGAGAGCTTCCTGACCTGGCTTCCATTTGTTTAACTGTGATAGATATCCGGTTTATTATTGATTCTGCCTTGATTATAATATTTGCCTAAGATTTCCTCAACCAACTCTAACAGAGATAACTGTGCTTCGTTTACTACCATGTGACATTCTCGTAAACGGCCCTAACTTTACTTTTTTTTCTCTCTCTCTACTTTATGTGTGTAGCGACTTTCGCGTGTGTCCTATTTTGGACGTACACGCTGGTCGCTACAGGCGTCCGTCCTTAAGTCAACGCAGTCGTTTACCTGCTGGTATCGCACCTTGACTTTTAAATTTTTTTTTTTCTAAATTTAATGTTATTTTCTTAGTTTAACAATTGTTATGGATTCTTAAATCCTACCTCAATTGCTATACGTAGCATTTAACCTGGATTATTACTCGTTACAGATAATTAACATTTACCATAAGTTTGACAATATTTATACAATAATTTATTTATTTCATTCATTACTTTGGATGGGAGTTGTCTATTTTAATTACACATTTACATAGCTGAGCGTTATCGCGATAATGATATCGGATTATCAGCTGTCCGATATTTTCCCCCCGCATTATCGATTCATCGGTATCGCCGATACTTTTGGTTCCAGACTAGCGATAATCGATAATTTCAGTTTTTGGTTCCAGTTTAGCACAGTGGCGAGCCGCGCGTTCCTTAGAGGCAGAAATAGGTAGGTCCGAGCTTGGAGGAGGATCCACAAAACCTATAAGGATATGAAGGAGAGCCTCACCAGGTAAGAAACTAAGAAACAATATTCAAATATTCTTACTATTGTATTATAAAATAACGCTCTTAATAGTCAATAATCAATGTTGTATTATAATTTTTAATTTATCGATTTATCGGTTCTCACCTTATTGGGCGATAAATTTATCGCAAGTTATCGGTTATCGGTTATCGCCGATAAGGTTATCGTTATCGATTTATCGGTTATCGTGATACACTTTTTCGTTATCGCGCCCACCTATGCACATTTAAACTTCTTCCCATCCTGGTACCTCGTGACAACTTTGCGTCTAATATCACGAACTTCGCAATATGAATCTTATATAATTTCACCTTATGTGCACTTTTTTATTTATATTGGCACACTGTCTTATATATTTAGGCTAAGTATCATTCATTTAACACTTTGTTATTCGCCTCTCAATAATAAATATATATGTTGTCTTTTGCGAACTTAATCCTCCTTCCCGCTCGCGATGAGGTACGTTCCTCTTGCGGCTCCTCTGCTCTAGGCGAAGGGCCAGGATCAGAGGTTTCGGTCCCCCTTCCAGTTTCGGGTTCCATTTCCCCAGCAGGGTCGAGTCTCGGCCTCTTCTTGGCGGCCCAGGACACCGGGATACTCTGATCGCATTCCAGAAAGTCCTCAATTGCCTGGGGTAATCGTGCCGGTTTCAACCGGTCAATTGAGACGGTGTCCATTTTTCCGTCTGGGAATTGTAGTTTGAGCACCTTACTGCCACGTTCGATACCCATGAAGGGGCCCGCACAAGGCGCCTTAAGGGGTCTTCGAACACGGTCTATTCGCAACCACCTGTATGTTGTTTTGGCCGCAAAGTTGGGCATCATTCTTCTGTAGTATCCTAACATTCCCAAGTAACGACGCAGTCATTTAGATTCTCTTGGCTTTGGTAATTCCTCAATTTTCCTTATTTGGGGGGCAGTAGGACATATGCCGTTTTGCGAGATTTGATGGCCCAGGAACGTGATTTCCTCTTTCACGAAATCGCATTTTTCTAGCGAAATCCTGAGGCCTCTCTCTGATAATTTTTCCATGGTGATGATCTGCCAATTTTTGGATCCGTGGTAATGGATATCGGTCAGGCTTTTTAATGGCATTTATAGCTCTATAGTCCCCAACCATCCTGTACTCACCGTGGGTCTTCTAGGTACCACATGTATCGGTGAGGCCCACGGTGACTTCGATAGCTGGATTACTTCTTCTTTTAAGAGGTCGTTGATCGTTTCCTTTGCTACTTTCAGCTTTTCCGCCGCCAATTGCCCAGGCTGCGCAAATATAGGTGGGGCACTGCCAGTATCAATATTATGCTCCACTGATTGGTCCATTGCTGGTACCTTTTGAGCGGGAACTGGTCAATACAGTGCGACATATTTTTTCAATATTTTTCGACATGATTCGGGTACATTTTGGAGGTCTGTTCTTATCAACGCCATGGATGGTTCCTCGGAAGTTTGAACGACTGAAGCGAGTTTGGTGTTTCGATCCAGGAGCAATTAGTATTGGCATTTTCGTCACCGTTAAGTGCAAAAACTGACAGGCAGCAGCGTTATTGTACCACCATTTTAGAGTATGTCAACCACAACATAGTTGCAGATTGCATGTCAAGGGACGTCAAATCGGTGAAAATTGATTCCCTTGAACCCCAAGAGCAAGCAGCCGCACAAGCACAGGACGACGAAGTAAAAGGCATCAAAGAAAAATTAAAACCTTTTCCCTTTAATGGAGATATACAATTATGGTGTGAAAATACAACACGAGCTCCTAGACCATTTGTACCAAAAGAGTGCAGGAAAACGATATTCGATCAACTGCACAATATATCGCACCCAGGTGTTCGAGCCTCCCTGAGGTTAATTAAAGCCCGACATTTTTGGTCGAACATCGATAGAGATGTGCGTTCATGGGCTAAGGAATGTATGTCTTGCCAGGCAGCTAAAATATCGCGCCATACGAAGTCTCCAATTCCACCAATAGAAACACAGTGAGAGAGGTTTGAGACGATACACGAGCTACATACCCTCCACGAACGGGATGACGGAAAGGATCCATAGGACTTTTAAAACGGTCATAATATCACGGAAAAAGGATTGGTTGATGACACTCCCGGTGGTGTTGCTAGGCATTCGCGCCCTACCGAATGAGTCGGGATTTTCCCCATTCACAGCGGTAACTGGCACGACGGTACTATGCCCGAAGCCTCTGGTATCACCAAGCTCGTCAAAGAACAACGCAAGTTCGTCAAGGACTTGGCAACGACAATGGCCCAAATAGATTTTAGACGAATAGCCACGGGCAATATTCCCTCGGTGCCAAAGCATTACATACCACCTGGCCTGAAGGAAACATCACACGTGTGGGTGCGAATAGACCGTGTTCGAAGGCCTCTTAAGGCGCCTGGTGCGGGCCTCTTCATGGTTATTGAACGCAGCAGTAAGGTGTTCTCACTACAATTCCCAGACGGAAAGATGGACACCGTCTCAATTGACTGGTTGAAATCGCCACGATTACTCTAGGCAATTGAGGACTCTCTGGACCGCGATCAAGGTATCCCGGTGTCCTGAGCCACCCAGAAGAGGCCGAGACTCGACCCTGCTGTGGATTTTTTTTCCTTTAAAAGCCTATCTGGCGACTGCCCACTTGGGCATAAGTCGCCGGAAATACGACAGCCTAGAACTAGGCTACTTTAAAATAAATTATGAGAAAATAATGATAAATATTGGAAAAACTCAAAAATTAGGAAGCAATCTCCGGCATCGGGGAGAGGTCCCCCTCACCCAAGTGCAGGAGCGTGCAACCTACAAAAAAAACCAAAAAAAAACCCAAAATATAACCTACTTAAATAAGGGGGAGAAGCCCGGCCTCCCCCCAAAAGTCAATGTGTACGAAATCGTCCCAAGTACAAGGGACAGGTGGTAGCGACCCCGCCCATCCCGGTACCGGGAAAGGTAACGTGCGAGAAGATCACCCAGACTGGGACATTCGACAAGCATGTGCCGAACAGTCTGGGAGACGCCGAAGTCGTCACAATTGGGCGCAGGCGAGCGTTCCATCAGATAGCGATGCGTCACACGAGTGTGCCCGATTCAGAGACGACAGAAAGCAACCTGAAGCCGTCGTGGCATTGGGGGATAGGTCCATGGGAACAGTCGCGGCGCAATGGCACGCAACTTTAAGTTCCCTTCGA
The DNA here is from genome assembly GCA_963969495.1 of Ceratothoa steindachneri. Taxonomy (NCBI): domain Eukaryota; kingdom Metazoa; phylum Arthropoda; class Malacostraca; order Isopoda; family Cymothoidae; genus Ceratothoa; species Ceratothoa steindachneri. The sequence continues at coordinate 47,613,009 of OZ018332.1, forward strand.
CCGTCTCCCATCTTCTTTGCCAAGCATTCCGAAGAGCTGCCCGTATTCCTGCCATGTAGTAAGTGTGAGGAAGAGCGAAACGCTGGTCCCCTCGCTCATTCTCCGTAATTCATACATGTCCAGGAACCAAGCAGAAGATAATCTCGACATATGCCCTGCTCGCCAAAACCGTGGTGTCACGGATATCGCGAACTAGGGGATGCGGAGATTCCAATGCTCCGGGAGAACTCAAGACGCCTTGTGAGTCGCTATAGATCACAATCCGGTCTCCAAACCGGGCACGTCGCGTAATCTCCCGTACCGAGTGGTGTATTGCCACCAGCTCGGCAGTGAAGACAGACGCAGCGCCTAGTAAAGCCCTGCTGACTTCAAACAGGGGGGATACGGCGTGGAAGCCGACACCGTCTTCGGACTTGGAGCCATCCGTATACACTGGCACGGTTCCAGCGTGACACGAGTTGACAAATAGCCAAATATGGTACCCTCCAGGGTGGCGTCCTGGGCAGAACCAGGGTGCCACCGGCCCGAGAGCTATATCTACCTCTCGAAGGAGTTTCCTGGCCCTACCTAAACCCAAAGGGCTTAGGGTATGACTGGCGTCTCTCGGCGGCATAGGCACCGTCGAGATCAGCTGCGGATGCAGTGAAAGCTGTTGGCGACTGAGGGAGGCGCCGGGCTCGCGCGTACAGGCGAGTGATGCACTGCACCCGGCGCAGAGCAAGTGACATCTCCCCAGGATCGACCAACAGGCTCTCGATGGGAAAAGTGCGGAAGGCACCGGTCGCAAGGAGAAGGCCGTTGTGGTGGATCGAATCCACCTTCCGCAATAAACGCTCGGCTGCGGATGCATAAAACTCGCATCCGTAGTCGAGCTTCGAACGAACGAAGGATCGATAAAAAAGTAGGGCAGTAGCCATATCAGCGCCACAAGCGCTGAAAGTCACGGAACGGAGAATGTCCACGGCGCGGGTACAACAGACCCTAAGGCTGCGAATATGAGCCTCCCAGATGAGGCGTCGGTCGAATACGAGACCGAGGAAACGGTGCGATTCCACCACATACAGGTGCACCCTATTAAGAAACAAATCTGGGTCGGGGTGGAGCAGTGGATATCGGCAGTAGTGCACGACCTTTGTCTTGGCCAAAGAAAACCGAAACCTGTGCGCTTCGGCATAGCGAGAGACGCTGTTCAATGCCTGTTGGAGTCGACGCTCCAGAGTTGGCATCTGGGCCGTGCCAAAAGAGATCGAAAGTTAGTCCACGTAGAGCGTAGCGAGAACATCTTTCCTAGAACCGAGGTGATGTCGTTGATGCTCAGGGCAAAGAGTGTGACATTGAGGACTCTTCCCTGCGAGATACCCTCTCCCTGCTCCTTTGGGCCGGAGAGGGCTGCCCTCACCCGTACGCGGAATCGACGATCTCACAAAAAAATTCAGATATAAAAATTGGGAGGCGTATCCTCGCCTCCATCGTGTGGAGAGTCTCCATGATACCGTATCGCCATGCGGTATCATAGGCCTTCTCCAGATCGAAAAACACCGTGGCGTAGTGCTGTCTACGAAGGCGGCAGACGGCATTTTCCAGTCAGAGCAGAGCATCCGACGTGGAGTGGAACTTGCGGAAGCCGCACTGTGCAGAAGACACATGGCCTCCGCTGTTCAGGAAAAAGGCTAGTCTAACACTTACCAATTTCTCCATCAACTTGCACACGCAAGAGGTTAGAGAGATTGGGCGGAAACCTGTCGGAGTAGAGTGATCTCTCCCCGGTTTGCGAAAGGCGAGCACAGTAGCGATTCGCCAGGAATCTGGGAGAAGACCCTCCGCCCAGATCCTGTTTAACAAATCTAACAGAAAGGCCATGCCTCGCTCACCCAGGTGTCAAAGCATGGCCTATGGGACATCGTCCGGACCATGGGCGGTGATCGCGCACGAAGCGAGAGCGGAGCGCAACTCGCTCCCAGTAAACCTGTCTTCGAAGGGTTCTCCGCCTCTGGAGGTAAAGTCCAGTCGGCGGCCTTCCGCGACATCACGACGTGCATTGAATGCTGACGGAGCAGCATCCGGCTAGAGAATGCGGAAAAAGCGGTCGCAAAGGATTCCGCCACGGACGCGGGCTCCGAGATTGCGGTCCCATTCTCCTGGAGAACGGGAGGGGGGGTTCTGCGAGAATTTGCCCCGAATCCTTTTGACTCGCCTCCACACCTCTGCTAAAGGGGTCTTCTCGTTAAGTGAAGACACGTATGCCCGCCAAGAATATCGGCGTGCGTGCTTCGAAATAGACCGGAACCTAGCCCTAGCCCGACGAAATTCAGCGACAGTGAAATCGTTCGGGCGGCGCTTATAGCGCATGTAGGCATAACGCTTCTGTTTGAGGGCCGTCTCACATTCGGCCGACCACAATGGGAGTGCTCGCCGTGCAAAACAGCCAGACGTCCTAGGAATAGTAGTCAGGCCCACGGCGATGAGGTTGCCGGAAAAGAACTCAACGGCCTCAGCTACCGACCTAAACTCCTCGACTGAGATAGAGAATTCAGTCATTTCCTGAAATGCAGGCCACCGCGCCCGCGCCAAGCACCACCGAGGTGGGCTCTCAGGCGGCAGTTGCCCTGAAAATGATATTTGAATGGGAAAGTGATCACTACCATGGAGATCCTCGACCCCCAATCAAAATCAAGCTGTGCATCCGAAGAGCACATAAATAGGTCAAGGTAAGAAAATGAAGCGGTCCTCGGACAGTGATGCGTAAACTGATCCACGTTTAGGACACCCATATCAAGCTCTTCGATCAGATCGGCAAGGACTTGTCCCCTGGGATTTATGGAGTAATCTCCCCAGAGAGGATGCCTGCCGTTCAGATCTGCAAACAAGAGATAGGGCCTCGGCAACCGTGCCACGACGCGGTGGAAGTCCTCCGCGTCGAAGTCAGCTGACGGTGGAATGTACGCAGAAATGATAGTATACCTCCTATCCAGGTGCAGCTGCACAGCCACTGACTGAAAGGAGGTATCTAAAGAGAAAGGAAGAACGGAGATATCATGCTAAGTGTAAACCTAGGATCCCCCAGCCCGGCCATCCCGCGGTGCTGGGTTCGCAAGACCCTTATACCCCAGGAGAGCGGTTAGGGGGGCACGCGCCTAACATGGTCTCCTGCCAAAAGATAGCTAACAAGGAACGGGACGAGACGAGCCTCCGCAGCCCCTCCCAGTTGGCCCGGAGTCCACGGCAATTCCATTGAAGGAATATGCCCTCCAGGCCTAGCTCGGAGGAGACTCAGGGGCCCTCCTCGAACAGAAGACCCTAACGGCGATTGCCTTACGCTTCCCGAGGGCAGAACCCCAGGCGCTGTCGCCTTCGAGGACTTATTGAGGGAGGTTCGGCTCGCCATGCGAGTCTTTTCCTCCCTCCGCCTCGAAACCTTATGCAGGCGTTGCGGCTTCGGAGGCAGAGGGCCCTCTTTTCGAGGACCTACCTTCTCCGAGCAACTCGCTTCACCACTAGGCGTGGGCGAAGGAGCCGAAGCTCCTTTGTTGCTGTCCTCCTTTCGCGGGACAGCTTTAGCAGCCCCGGAAGATGGCCTAGCGACTATCTTCAGGGGTGTTGCCTCCTGTGAGTCTAACGACTTGGTGGAGGCGCGTGGACGTTTCGCCTGACGGGAAGCGGTCACGCTGGGGGGGGGGGGAGGGGAGAGCTCTACTTTTAGCCGGGGGTGGGTGTGAACCCTTTTTGCCACCAGCGTTACCAGGGGAACGCTCGGGTTGAGTAGAGCCTGCAGAAGGGCTCCGAATGGGCGTGGAAGCAACCGTGCTCGTTGGCCTGGATGGGCCAGGAGCAGAGGGTGCCTTTCTAACTATCGAGGCATATGACGTCCCAGGCAGAGCCGGGCGTGCCAGGACCAAGTCCTTAGCCTCGCGGAATGAGATTCGATCCTGGGCTTGAACAGCCAGGATTTCTTTCTCAAGGAGATATGCACCACATTGCTTCGAAGAAGCAGGGTGCGGCTCTCCGCAATTGAGACACTTGGCCACACATGATTTAGACTTATCGTGTGTGGCCTTGGAGCAATTTATACAGACTTCGGGTGACCCCGACTTTGCACGTCTACAAGATCGATTCGTATGGCCGAAGCGGTGACAGTAATAGCACCGCCGCGGCAGTGGCACGAATGCCTTCACGCGGTAGCGGTACCAACCAGCACGCACCAACTCAGGGAGCTTGTCACAGTCGAACGTGACGAAGAGTGTAGGGGTGGGTCTCGAGGCCCCTCCCTGTTTTCTCATCACACGTTCGACCTTGACCGCCCCATGGTAGGCCAGCTCTAAGGTGATGTCCTCAATGGAGTAGTCAACAAGTTCCCTCGCATAAACTACTCCTTTCACAAAGTTCATGGTAAAGTGCGGCGTCACACTCACCGGGGTGCCATGAAGTGTCCGGAGAGCACTTATCTTGGCCGCCTCAGCGGGATTCGCCGCATTCGCCAGAAGGCTCCCGTCCGAGAAACGGGTCACCTTCGGCTCTCTACCAATTGCACTAGAAAATCCTCTCCTCTGATGGATCATGTTGCCCTTGGACAACATGGTGCCATCAGTGGAGCGAATAACGAGGAAGCGTTTGAAGCCAGCGGGCTCGAAAACGCCAGGTAACCTCTGAATGAAGGGCCCCGATATCATCGAGGCTCCGCCCTGGGCACTTTTGGTCTTAGTCAGGGGCTCCGCAACCGGCGGGGGGCAGAGGGGCCAGATGTGCCGATCTTGGCTTGGTCGCTTGCCAAAGTGTCAGCAGACCCATCCGTCCCCGTAGCCCCTGCGGATGAAGGGGAGCCCCGAGTCTTTTTTGTCCTTTTCTTTTTTGGAGAGGAGGGTGGGGAATGAACCCGCTTCTCACCTCCGCCGGTACGAGCCCCTAGGCTAGATGGACCGGCCTCAGCCTGTCCTTCTCTGAAATGGAGAAGGTCCTGGTAGTCGTGGGGGCACCATTCGGAGGAGATCCCTCCCCTCCTTGTACTGCTTCGGAAACACTAGCCCTTTGAGGAGGTCCTTGCATAGGGGCGGTTATGGTGCTTGGAACCGAGCCCGGATCCCCCGTCATGGAAGGCCCTACCGTCTGAGTCTGGGTTTCCTTACGGATCATGTCTATCTCAGGGGGGGGGGGCTCCAGTTGGCCATCCCCCTTCCCAAGACATCGCAGGTCCCGTTTGCAGTATCGTCACTAGTCTTGTGTGGGGAGGCACATGCCTTGACCCCGGCAAGGTTCAATATTCTTGCCAGCAGCTCTTTTGAGGTAAGCGACTAAAGGGGCCTGGCTTCCCTCTCCCCCCTAAGGGGGTTTGCCCTACCGAGCCGCTTCGATGTGGAGCGGCTGTCTAAGCGCTCCCTGCTGGCTTTCTTGGCAGTCCCCTTGGAAAGAACAGAGGGGACTGCGCTTGAAAAAGGGAGGTGCCCGACAGCACCTCCAGAGAAGGGGGTGATGGGAAGTCCCCTACACCCGTAAGCGAAGGAGGGGAGTAAGCCTTCTCTCCGGTTAGAGAGATATGGAGGGTCCCCTGCGCAAGCACATCGGGGGGGGGAAACTCCATTTTTTCGGTGGAGCTGCCCGAGGGCGGCTCCGTTGGTGACACAGGGAGAATTAAGGGGAGATTTTTGTGTTTCTCATCATTGGGCATGGTGACCCTATTTGTTTCACGGGATGCAATCGCTAATCACCTCTTGCAGTTCCCGCACTGCAAGAGGTGATACAGGCCTGTCAGAGCCAGGCGCCGCCATTTGGGACCACCCCTCCCGCCTGGTGGCCTGGCAGTCCATCGGCATGGCGGCTCCACCTTAGACGCGGCGTAAAAAGATATATTATGAAGAGGAGAGGAAAAGGGATGTGAGGAAGGTATGAGTGGGGATGAAGCCGATTGTTAAAAAACCTCCATCCCGAACCGGAGCTCAGGGGTTAGGGAACGTTGTCCCCTCCCCCCTCAGCGCCAATCCGGGACGATTAGCTTGAGAAGAAGGTCAGCATCTACCCTGTGAAATTAGAGGCTGACCAGATAAAGTTGTGGGAGAGGTTGTATGAATAGCGACGAAGTAGGGGAGAAATACAGGCTATCTGAAGAAAGGAAGAGAGGCTAAACTGGGGCCCGACGGAGCGCTGGAGCCGTCAGCACGGCTGGCAGGATGGCAAATCACCCCGCCCCTTACGGGGACCCTGCTGGGGAGATGGAACCCGCAACTGGAGGAAGGGGACCGAAACCCCTCATTCTGGCCCTTCGCCTTGAGCAGAGGAGCCGCAGGAGGAATGTACCTCATCGCGAGCGGGAAGGAGGATTAAGTTTGCAAAAGACAACATATATATGAATAATTGAGAGGCGAATAATAAAGTGTTAAATGAATAATACTTAGCCTAAAATTATAAGACAGTGTGCCAATATAAATAAAAAGTGTACATAAGGTAATTATATAAGATTCATATCACGAAGTTCGTGATATTAGACGCAAAGTCGTCACGAGGTACCAGGTGGGAAGAACTATAAATGTGTAAGTAAAATAGACAGCTCCCATCCAAAGTAACGAATTAAATAAATAAATTATTGTATAAATATTGTCAAACTTATTGTAAATGTTAATTAGCTGTAACGAGTAATAATCCAGGTTGAATGCTACGTGTGGCAATTAAGGTAGGATTGAAGAATCTATAACAATTGTTAACCTAAGAAAATAACATTAAATGTAGAAAACCAAATTTTGTAAAGGTAAACGACTCCAAAATAGGGCACACGCGAGAGTCGCTACACACACAAAGTAGAGAGAGAGAAAAAAATAAAGTAAGCGCCGTTTATGACAATGTCACACGGTAGTAAACGGAGCACAGTTATCTCTGTTAGAGTTGGTCGAGGCAATCTTAGACAAACATTATAATCAAGGCAGAATCCAGAATAAACCAGATATCTATCGCAGTTAAACAAATAGAAGCCAGGTCAGGAAGCTGTCTCCATGGTAACATGCCACTGCCCACAGAGAATTTTTCCCAATAGTCGGAGTGCTTTCTTATCAATATGTTCGGTAGTAGCCAATCAAAAGTCGAGTAAATGTTAATATCGACAAATCAACAGGCTGATACATAGGGAAGTGTGGCTTAGTTGGACGAGGAACTTGTAGTGGGTGGCTTAAATTGAATATATAATTGTGTGAAGCCAGAACATAGAGGATAATTAGATTACTGTTTTAAATAGCAATATATCGCATTATATATCATTCAGTCTGATCTCTCAGATTCGCGTAATTCATCTTTGGGTAAATATGTAGATTAGCGGCCCGGCCGGAAAATAAATTGTGTGTAAATATTATCGTTCACTCGTGCCAGAATATTCATGCGCGTTTGAGTCCTTTTTGAATTATTATTCTATAAACAATTAGGATTATATACTAGGGGGCTGTGCCCCCCCCAATTTAATGAAACTCAGGATCATCGTAGTGTAGTCTCCCCATTGTGTTTACCCTCACACGAGCCGTCAACTTAAATGTACTCCAAAAACGTGAAACATTTTGGAACACGGATGAAATAGTACGTCCCATCGTTCGCGCTGATAATTTACATATTTACCCATCTTTGTATATAGTCGTGTACATAATACAGACATTAAGGTGTAACTCTTAAAGGCTCTATTCATCCGGCCTCATTTAGACTTTGCCCGCACTTGACCTCAAACTTATTTTATATCATAACTTAGAACTTAAAACTTAATTAAAGAACTTCTGTAAAGTGCAATAAGATCTAGTTCAATAATAATTCTATTTTTGCTTTGGTGACTTCAATATCCTGCCATTACTCAATCTTCCTGCTTCAAGGCCTTATTAATCGGGAAAAGAGCCATAGCGCATTCTCCTTGTTAATCTCAATTCCTCACGATTACATAATTCCTGAAATACCAGTGTTCTACCCTGGTGTGGTCTCTTCCCTTCCTCCGGGCTATTTGACCCTGTCGCTAGAATAAGACCGCCCCTCAGCTTAGGGCACCTCATAGCAATCAACAAAATAACTCGTGGGAAATAAGGAAGGGTAACGTAAACCAACCGGGTCATCTGTATCAACTGGAGTCCTTGCCAAAAGATTTCGCGAAAGGATAACCTCTTTACTCTTGTAGCTAACATTACTGTTAATGTATCTTACCACCCTGTTTGCTCTATTTTTTGCCTCAATACACTGTTTTGAAAACTTCAGTCACCTATCTACTACTACACCTAAATCCTTCTCATCCTCAACTGAATTCAGCCAATGCCCATCCATTTCATAGCTAAATTCCCTATTATCCCTTCCCATGTTAAGAACTTTGCATTTTTTAAGGTTAAAAGTCGTTTGCCACTTCTGAGCCCAAGCTAATAACTTATTTAAGTCCCTCTGCACTTTAAAGCTCCCCTCAACTTCTTTTACTACAGCTGCCCATTTAGTGTCATCAGCAAAAATTGACACTTTGCTATTTACAGCCTCCCCAAGATCATTTATATAAACTATGAATATTAAAGGGCCTAGAATGGATCCCTGAGGTACACCACTGATTACGTCCCACCACTGTGACCTCACCCTATTCAGCACAACACTCTGGTTGACCTATAGTGATTTAAATTGTCAAAACTACTTTCTATCTATAATCTCTGGTATGCCCTTTTCTTCTCAGAAATTTTCCAATGGGGGGGATTGTTTATCTCCCCTCTCTAATTTATATATATGGAATTCTTTGAGACATTATTCTTGCCCCAAATCCTCTTTTTTCCTATTGTATGGTACTGTTACTTTGATGATATTATATGCCTTTGGCCTTCCTCAAAAGATATTCACAATTTTCTATGTAATTTTAATTCTTTGTAATCTTAATTTCAAGTGTAAATTTAATAGAAGGGATTCTATTAAATTTACACTTCGAATTGAGGAAAATGGAACTCTTCCTTTTCTTGACCTTTTGATACATGTAGATCTGGAGTTGAACTTTTGAAGGGAGTCCAAAACCTCATCAATAGACTTCAATTGGAACTGCCTGCAATTGGGCAATCTGTTGTGTGCAACAACCCATTGGGGGCTGGATAAAGGCATTCTTCAGGGTTTTGAGGGCTTCGGAGTAAGTATGACATTTGGCAATTACCTCAAAGTTCCCAGTATAAACCAGGTTAGCTAGTTCCCCCATCTTTGCAGAGTCTCCTGCATCACCTACAGTCTCCACATAGCGTTTGATGATAAAGAGCCATTGCTGGAAGAGTCAAGCAACTTCTGGGGCAGTTGGAGACACCTCCAACCTGTTGGGCCATAGTTACCTATCTATCTGTGGAATCTTAATGTCAATTAAATTGTTACAACTGTTGGGATGTTAAGGAAGCGCCATGCAACATTTCCACAACTGGAGTCGACAAAAGAATGAAGAGCTGCACTAAAACAGCTGAGTTTAACAGGAAAACCTTTTATTTGTGTTTATGCTAAGGAATACTTAGTGGTGAGTTGTGATATTTTGATAAATGAGAAAAATGTTGCGAGAGGAGATCTAACTGATGAGTTAAAAGGTAAATCTCAAGTAGAGAAGGGGCTAGGGTAGGCAATTAGATAGACTTTGTGCCAGAAGTGAATGGAATAGGATGGGCAGGTCTGATTTATTTAACAATCTTTCAAGTAGAAACCTTTTATCTAATGAGACACTGACCCTCTCTTTAGGTTTAAAAATTGATGGAGGTGTAGTCAAGAAGTTATTTAGGCAACTTAGTCAAGAATTACAGACACAGTGAAAGTGATGAGGATAAAGGGTTTGTTCCCGGAATTTCATTTTGTTATAAGAATCTGGTTATTATACTATACCCAAATGATTTAAGGCCATATTAGAAGAAGTGGAGATAATTTTGAATAAGAGTGGCGCACCTGTTTTAGACTACTAAAGCCTCTAATACCTTTTTGTACCATATTAGTGCTCTAGTAGTAATATTCCGATGATGGTGAGGGTCTATCACCCTTTATAAAGCCAAGAAACGTCAATATTTCAACCCGATTCTACCACTTAAAATATTTTTCATGACACCGTGTCTTGAATTGCCATGAGATGGCCTACTTTACCTTTGCACATTATTTTAATGCTAATTTTTATCTTCCATATTTTTTAGGCTACTAAAGCCTTTAATATTGCTTCTTATTGTTGTAATAATGTCCTAAGAGTAATATTTTGATAGCAGGGAGTGTTTATCACAAGTTATAAAGTCACAAATAGACAATATTTCAACCTGATGCCAAAACACAATAATTCTTCTCCGATGGGACATTAAAATACTAACGCTCACGTGCATGTGTTTCACTACTTGTTTGACATCAGACTAAGTTACGCTTTCTCATGCATTTACAGTAAATTTCCAGAACATCTCTGCCATAAAATGTATTTTTCTCACATTTTTAGCTTCATATTTATATGAGCACAGCTACCACGAAAAGTAAGCAGCAATTTTGGGAGAAAATGAGTGATTTGCAAGGACAACAACAATCATAAATTGTTAACCTAACCAAACCTAACCTTTTTATGATGAGTTGGGTCACCCCTGACTGTATAGTTGAGAACTGTGGCCTTTGGAGCATGTCTGTCCACTGGGTAACTTAAGTTTGTTGTGTCACTGCACAGGTGGAAACCCAATTCTTTAACACACCCAAGAGTGGGAACCCTGGGAAGGTAAATAAATCTCAGATGGGGTAATTCTGAAGATCCATACCCCGCGAGCTTTCCTGCTCATGTTCACATAACTCATTAACTGTCATTTTATTACTTGTTCCTGAGGCTGAGTGGGGGGGGTATGGAGGGGTGTAGCCCCCTTCCCATATAGCAACCCATAGTACAGCTCGAAAATAAACAGGTAAAACAGAAGTAGTAAAACGATAGTTAATGAGTTAAGTGAAATATATTGGAAAATGGACAAAATATTATGGGAATGCGAGCGGGGAAGCTCACTGGGTATGGATCTTCAGGTTTACCCATATGCGGTAGGTGGGAGTAACTGGCTGGATGCAGGATATATATATAACCCATCAAACATTTACTTGTTTTTTTTTGGTCAGGAATTTTGCTAATGTTGGTTCATCTAAAAGATTTCTGACTAAGTTCTAATTTGCTTAATCTGTGATGGAACTCATTGACTACTCCTTAGAAGACATCACGGAAAAGCAAAAGCTGGCTGACCAGGGACCAGTCAAGATCAAATATGTGATAGAGGAAAAAGTGTGCAGCCTCAAGACACACCCCTATACTCTGTCATGCTTGATGCTGACAGACTCATTGATTTGGTATCATTACCATAAAGTATTTGTGCCACTGCTTCATCTATATAAATGCAAGTTGGCATGCAGTCAGTCAACCCCCAATTTTTCTCAGGCTGTTCATGATAAGTATGTATTGTGTCAGGCAGTGTGTGAATTGTGGCTAGCTGCACCCTGCTCCCTCGAAGCAATGTGAGTTGTACCTGTTTGATAAGGAAGCCCTGGCTTCCCTGTTTGATAAGGAAGCCCTGGCTCCATACTGAATCGCTCTTTAATAGGCTAAAGAATTGGTCATGTTGTGCCTGATCCTGCATGACCTAGGACTTCCTACATCTCTCAGATTGAGAATGGAGAATGTGCCCTCTGCTCCTGGCTCCTACAGGCCTAGCATTATAGTTACCCGGCCAAATAGGAACCCCTATGTGGGTTCTGTCTCCCAGGCACCACCTGGTTAAAGCAGTAGGAGGACTAAGAAATGTATGCAAAGCAATTTGGTTCAATGAGGTTTGTTCTGATGCCACCACAGTGAGAAAAAGGGCTCACAAAGCATGGTCATTACCCATGCCCTGTTACTCTTAACTTTATCTCTCTAATCATGTAAAAGCTATTCTTTGTATTGCTAAATACATTTTGTTGAAATTCTCTGTATTTAGCTAAAATCATATCCAACTTTGTCACTCTTCTTTCACACCTATTTTGTGCTAATGGATCAATTGTGCTTTCTTTTTTTCACAAAATCACTCTCTTTGGCACCCTATCTTCTGCTAACTCAACACTAGATGATTCCAAAGTCGATGCTTCTACCTTTTATTTTTTTATTTAAGAAAGTTTAATGTCCTCTTTGTAGGTCTATCCAAGCATGGAGAAGGTAGTGGGAAATTTCAAAGAGTTGCAAAAGATGACCCAGAGAGCACCAGATTCTCATGGAGCACTACAGTTGGGAGGGTCTGGTACTCCAGGTTTCAGTTTTAAGCAGGGTCATTTCCCCTGTTAAACTTTCCACCCCCTTTGTAGCGATGCTCCTACCTTGTTGCCCCTCTAATTCTATGTCTGAACTCCATTTCAATCAAGATTCTCCAGAAGACTATGTTTCTCTAAACCTTTAGAAAGATTATGGTGCAGTCGGTGTAATGTGCTGAAAGAGTGCATCTCTGATTTAGCACCTGTTAGAGCTCCTTTTTCATTGGCTTTCCTTCTGTGTGGAAGTATGTGCTTATCCAACCAGCCCCAAGGAAGGGTGCTTGCTCTGATCCCTGCAACTATCCTCTTATTGCTCTCATCTCAACTATATCCAGTCTTTGAGTCTATCCTCAGTGCTTACTTTCTTAAACCATGAATATTATACCCTTCTAATCACCAGTACTGGTCCTTACTCATCAGTGGTCATCCCCTCTTCAGGATTACAGAGAATCTTTCTATTGCTCTGGATATTTCTAAAGCTTCTTGCAAGGTTTTGTACAAAGCACTACTCTCTAAACTACCATCTTTCGGCTTTTCTCCTCTCTGTGACATGATATCTAGTTTCCTCTCAAACAAAACCATCTCAGCTGTTTTAGATGGATCTACCTCAGCTGCTTTCACATCAACTCTGGTGTTTCACAAGGCTCTGCTCTCCTACTCTTTCTACTTTTCATTAATGATCTCCTAACTTCACTCTCTCACTCCATTCATTCCTATGCCGATGACTTCACTTTGCACTATTCCTTTCTCCATCAACCTTGAACAGTTCTGCCTTCAGCAATTACCTCAACTAGTATCAGATTTAGAGGCAATAAGACAGTGGGGGATCCCTCAAGCTGATTAAATTTAATGCTCAACATTTAACGCCTGAATATTAACTTCTTTTTAAAACTCACTCTTGCATCCCCAGTCCACAATCAATATCTTATGTATAGCAATCACTTCAGATCTATCATGGAAGAAGTACATATCAGCCATTGTCAAAAATGTTTTTTTATAAAATTCGGATCCTTTTCAGATTTAAAAGATTCTTCACTACTTCCCACCTGCTGAAACTTTATACTGTTTGCATATTTTGTTACACTCACCTTGCACTAAATTTTTAGATGCCATACAACACAAAACTGTCTGCGTTATCAATAACCCAATCTTGTCTGTAATCTTTGAGCCACTAAAAATCTGTTAAGAAATTGGCTCTTCTATTTTCTACCCATACCTTAAGAGAGCCTGTTCTGAAGAACTTACTAGTTATATTTCTTCCCTTATAACCTGGCCATGTCATACTTGTAGAGTAGTAGCTTCCTGCAGATATTGCATTGAAGTTTCAAACCCTAGAATCACATCATGAACATTCTTTTATTCTACAGCTAAACGGTGGAAGTCTCTTTCCTTGTGTTCACATTTTTTCAAACTTACCAGTTTGCTTGTTTTTTTGTTTTTTTTAGTATTTTTATTGATTTGTTTCATTTTTGTATATTGTTTTTTTTTTAATGTAGCATCGGAGTAGGCTAAAAATTTATTATGTTGACTTATGCCCTTGGTAGTATATCAGATAGGTGCCATAAAAAGTCAACCATAACAGATTTAAGAGGCCGGCATTTGGAGATTTAAATACCCAGGATCTTTTAAGGAATGGCACTTTGAGTGGGCAGTTTTCCCCTTGGTGTTACCAGCCTCCCCTCTAAAAGAATTCTGGTTTTGTTTCTTATATCTAATGCAAGACACAATTAATAAATTTTCTTATTTCAGATTTTGTTTTAAAATGAAATCCATACCAAAGTTGCAAGTGCATTTATATTTCCTGAACTATTTAAAGAATAAAGTTAATAACCGTCTTTGTTATGGAGGAATCCACTCATTTTCAAATAATTCCAGTCCTCATTCGATGAACAGCCAAAACTATGATGTAATTGTTGTTGGAGGAGGCCATGCAGGAACAGAAGCCTGTGCTGCATCTGTAAGAATGGGAGCCAAAACTCTCCTTGTCACCCATAAAAAATCCATGATTGGTTTGTGTTTTCATTATTTTACTTATAAATAAGAATAAAATATTTCTATTTCATCATTTGGCATTACACAGTTCCATTATATTCATGCAAACAAGATTTTCTTACAATTTTGTAGAAAAAGTGTTTATGTGAAAATTATAAATATTCCAATGGATAAACTAAAATTTAGAGGAAGATAAGGAGTGTAATCTTTCATAGATTTGTTCTTATATAATTATCAAAATTGTTTTAACAATGGTAAAAAAAGAGGTCTTATTTAACTTTTAGTATACGAGAGGGGGTCAATAAGTTTGGCGAATTGGTAGGGCAAAACAGAGGAAGGGTGATGGCTGTTTGTGGGGGTGTTAGGACAACTTATGACAAGTCAGGACCTGCAGCTGCACGCTCCTGCCTCATCTATTTAAGAAGCAGTAGCTGATCGCAGATCGTCAGTCACAAATTTTTCAACAATGGAGAAGGTTGAGCACCGCACAGTTATCAAACTTTTGACCAAGGAAGGCAAGAATGCAAAAGAGATGCATGAACGCATGGTTGCAGTGTACACCGACACCGCCCCTTCCTATGCAACCATTGCTGGCTGGAATAGGGAGCTCCGCCATGGTTGTGAGTCCCTTGAAGTTGACCTCCGTCTAGGACGCCTGTCAGAAGTGACCAACGAGGACAATGTGGCCTGTGTGGAGAGGATGATCCTCGAAAATCGATGGGTGAAGGTTGAAGAAATCGAGTGAGAACTTGGAATATCACATGGAAGTGTTATCAACATCATCCACGACAATTTGGCCATGACCAAGGTCTATGCCCGTTGGGTCCCTAGAAACCTCAGGCCCCATGATCGACTTCAACGTCGTCAAAGTTCTGAGGAGCTGCTGCTCCTGTACAACCAAGACCCGGCGGGATTCGAGTGAATCATAGTGACAGGTGATGAAATGTGGGTCCATCACTGGGATCCTGAGATGAGGCTTGATTGTATGGCTTGAAGCACAGGGGCTCTCCTACCCCCATCAAGTTCCGGACCCAACCCTCAGCTGGAAAGATCATGGCCACCATCTTCTGGGATTCTGAGGGAGTGTTGATGGTGGACTATGCGCCTCTCGGAAAGACCATCACAGGCCAATATTATGCCGAGGAACTGGCTGAGTTGAAGAAGTGCATCCATCAGAAGCGGCGTGGCAAGTTGACACGCGGTGTCCTGCTCCTCCATGACAATGTCCCTGTCCACAAGGCCAGAGTTGCACAAGCTGCCCTGCGCGAGTGCGGATTCGAGGAGCTCAACCATCCCTCATACAGTCCAGATCTGGCCCCTAGCGACTACTTTTTATTCCACCAGCTCAATATTGCACTGCGTGGATGCCAGTTTGGGGACGAAGAAGATGTCCAGCTCGCCGTCCAAGAGTGGATTGAACAGCAGTCAGGAATTCAAAGCCTCAGGGACAAGTGGTGCAAGTGCATTGAAGTCGAGGGTAGTTATATTGAAAAATAATAAAACACTTTTCCTCATATCTCGTTTCCTCATATCCGAATTGCAAAACTTATTGACCGCTCCTCGTATCTGAGAGAACTAACAGTAATGTTCTCATTTTTCCTTCAATATATTTCCATTTACCTTTATCAGGAGAAATGTCATGTAATCCATCATTTGGGGGTATTGGAAAAGGACATCTTATGATAGAAGTGGATGCTCTTGATGGGCTTTCTTCCAGGATTTGCGACAGGAGTGGAATTCATTATAAAGTAAGTAAAGCTTAATTTTAAATTTTTTTGACTCACTCATATTTTAAAAGCTTTTATCTGGACTGATAATTAATTAAAGCTTTTGTAATATGAAGAATCTTATGAGCAGGGGTGAAAGAGCTTCATATTTAAAGTGATCTTTTTACTAGGCAATGAACTTTATGAGCATTGATTAGAACTTTTAAATCATTTTACTTTAATTTCTACTTCTCATTTTTCTACTTTTTTACCCCATGATGGGCTATGGACCTTGCCAAGGGATTGTTTTTATTATTGCTCCCTCAGAGCACTTCAGAGATTAAGGGACAAAGCTTTTAGGGCATTGCCAAGGATTGTTTTTATTATTGCTCCTTCAAAGTACTTTGGAGATTAAGGGAGAAAGCTTTCAGGACCTTGTTAAGGGTTGTTTTTATTAGTGCTCCTCAGAGCACCAGATATTAAGGGAGAAAGCTTTCAGGACCTTGCCAAAGGTTTTTATTATTGCTCCCTCAGAGTACTTCGGAAATTAAGGGATAAAGCTTTCAGTACCTTGCCAAGTGGTTGTTTTTATTATTGCTCCCTCAGAGCACTTTGGAGATTAAGGGATAAAACTTTCAGGACCTTGCTAAGGGTTGTTTTTATTATTGCTCTATCAGAACACTTCAGAGATTAATGGAAAAAGCTTTCAGGACCTTGCCAAGGGTTGTTTTTATTATTGCTTCCTCAGGGCACTTCAGAGATTAAGGGAGAAAGCTTTGATCCTACATCCTTTGCTCTAGTCCCTGCCAACATTAATATAATTAACTGAGGTTGCACTTTTTGTTAAACTGTCCATATGGACCAGGTTAGCATGAAGGGAGGCTGTTGCATGCTATTAGAATTTTATAGCATCCTACTGTTCTAGTAGTCCATGAAACAGCTAGAAAGTGGAAGCCAAAACACAGCTTCGTACATCATTGATGTAAGCAGCATTGTATAGATGTATGAAATATGGGTTATTCTGAAACTGGAATAAGTAACTTTGATATATAATGTATCATATTCCATATATTTTATCATCTTTCAATCCATCTACTGAACATCTTTCACCTGTTCACCCACATCCTCCTCATTCATCCATCAAAGCATTGATATTCCATATATTTTCTTTCATCCATCTACTGATCATCATCCACCTGTTCATCTACATCCTCCTCATTCATCCATCAAAGTATTATAATATTCCATATATTTTATCTTTCATCCATCTACTGATCTTCTTTCACCTGTTCATCCACATCCTCCTCATTCATCCATCAAAGCATTATGATATTCCATATATTTTATTTCATCTATCTACTGATCATCTTTCACCTGTTCATCCACATCCTCCTCATTCATCCATTCATAAATCATTACTCATCCATTCACCCTCATTCATCCATAGCTTTGCACTACATCTGTAAATAGTGTTTTGAATTTATAATTTATATTCTTTTTAACAATTATTGAATCATAATCGTAAATCTTCAACCATTTTAGAGCTTTGACCATCTGTCATCCTTCCATCACTAATTCATCACCCATAATAAATGCACAAATTACATAAAAAGGTTTAGCTGGTGGCAATAATTTAGCAGTTGTGCCACTTAAAACCAACCAATCAATATAATGTTCTAAAAGGATGAATTATTCAAAGGGAAGGATGGGAGGATAAAAAAAACAAGAGAATATTACTATCATCCAAAACCTTTTATAAAAAAAATACACCTGAATAGGATGGTGTTGTGTATCCAAGGAATCTTTTGCCAAAATTTGCCCTATAAATGTTTTGTGACATAAGTTGCTAGTGTCAAAATGCTCTTATTTTCAACAAATTTATTATGAATTTTAATCACATTATCTAAACTTTTTCTTCTGTTAAGTGACTTGTGACTCACACTACTTTAGTTAGTATTACCTACTTCACATGAATTTTCATGCTTAAGAACTTATGTAGACTATATATTTGGGGTGGGTCTTTAAATGCTTGTATTTTGTAGAAAATGAAATTTTAAAAGTTAAATATATTTTCAAATACTGGTATTATTCAATACCATTTTTTTGTTCTTGTAAATACTGGTATTCATCCCTATAGGCTAACTTTAATTTGCTCAAGGTTTTTGCAGATTTTGAACAGGAGTAAAGGACCAGCAGTTTGGGGTTACAGAGCCCAAATTGATCGATCTCTTTATAAGAAAGAACTTCAGAATGAGTTATTTGCACTTCCAAACTTGGATATCATAGAATCATCAGTTGAAGACCTGGTTCTCAAAGAGAGCAAATGCACAGGTGAAGGTAAGTTGAGAGGATGTGGTTTTCCCTAATTTGGCTTGCTAAAATGACTCCATACTCTAAGAGAGGAAGAGTATCACTATTGTGGAATTAGCTGTCATGTTGAAGACAATTGTGAATGCAGTAATGCATGAACTGATTCTCTTGTTTAATATCTCATGAATGCAAAAAAATTGGTAGAATTAGCTTGGACTCTCTAATATTGAGCTGCTTTAAAGCATTGTAGTCTGTTTTTAAAATTATTTTTTCTCTCTTTTAAGTTTGACTATGGTATTAACACATGCATTGCCCATTCTTTATTCATTAAAGTTTGATCATGTTTATTGAGTAGCCCTCCCCTCAATGCTGAAGTGTGTTTCTTTCTTGCTTTTTTGCTTTGTCTTTGTTTTTATTGTTTTAGTCTAGCCAAGCATTAGGCTTTAAGATAATTTCTGTGACTCATGCTCTTGTAGGCACTGAAAAAAAAAGAGAAGTAACTATATAAACAGTGCGTGGTGGGCAAAGAAAGGCAGAATAGCAATAAGACAAATAGATGATAGAAATGACACATTTGAAAAGGAGTCAAAACTAGCTTTCTTGAACTCTGAATACTTGGTTGAGGTATATTTAAAATGCCCAATAAAAAGGCATAACTTTTTTATATATGTAATATGCCTCATTTTGTCTAAACATTCTTGTTTTTTTGTAGTACCTTTTGTCTGTCATTTTCTTTAGCACAAGAGTGGATTTGGTGCTATAACCAGAATCCTAACAATGTACTTGATTTGTGCCTCAGTATGAGGCAGATAGAAAAGTACTAGAAGAACCATTTAACTAAATCTCACTTAAAAATAGCAACCATTCGAAAGATCCTATTTTAGTTTTGGAAGCCTGTCTAAACTGCTCCAAGGCGATCTCTGTGATTTCATTACACTTGAAACATCTCAGAAGAAAGTCTTAAAATGTTCTTTTTTTTCTGTCTCTGCCACCAGGTGGGGAAACTCCACAGTGCGCGGGTGTTTTGCTTAACACAGGGGAGCAGATTCTGAGTGATTGCGTTGTCCTAACAACGGGAACCTTTCTCCGAGGGATGATCAACCTTGGGCTGGAAGTGAAGCCTGCCGGTAGACTCGGTGATGAGCCTGCTATTGGCTTGGCCAAGACACTCGACAGATTAGACTTCAAAATAAGTCGGCTCAAAACTGGTGAGTCAGGTACTCTTGATGTCTAAGTTTTGGTTATGCGCACATACCATAGATATTGGGCTGTGTCTGAGTGTGTGGAAAACACTTTCCACCCTGAGTGATAGTAAACCACATCAGGTAAGGATAGTCATCTGATAGAATTTTAATTTTGGTTAACTACGTCGATTACCATGTGTCTATTGCAACCTGTGGTTTGGAACTACATTAAGTTATGGGTTGACAGATACATATGGGGTGGTGCAAATCATAATTGAAAGAGAATATAAATAAGAACTCCGATGTCCTCCTCATCCATTAGGTTAATACACCCCTTTTGAAAAAGCTCCCCAACTGGGTCCCTCAAGGTGCCATCCTCTCCCCCATCCTCTTCACACCTTTTCATGCAAGACATACCCCTTCCCATTACCCAAACAGTTCATCAGAATGCAGATGGTTTGTCCATCACATCCAAATACACCTTTGTATGCACAGCCTCCCAAAACCTAAACAACCGCCTATAACTCCAACATTAGTTCACACTAAACAGAATGCTCCCCCCCCCCATAAAAAACATACACAAACAGTCACCCTAATCTGAAATAATCAAACTACTGCCCATACATCTTGTTCTATGACCAACTTCCACTCATCCATAAGCCCACATTTCTGAGTGTCACCCACACATGACCTTTGCTCATCACCCACAAAATATTCCCTCGAAATCCATGTCCAATTTTGGATAATAGAAGAAACTTACAATCCTACACACAATTTATCCACTCAACAATGAGATAGGCATTGTGGCGGCGGGGTCGCCACACCCTCACCAATTCTTCCTGCCGCCCCAACAAGGTCCGCGTTGTTCAAGGAGAGGGTATTGACGAGAGAGAGTATTTTGTAAATTTATTAAAACCCAATAAATTTTCTAAGCGAAACCAACAGCACAGCCCCAAAACCTTTAAAATAAATATACCTTATAACCTACTCAAAATTATGTACACACTATATAGATGGCCTTACAATATGCTTGGCCAACAACCGCACTTGCAAAGAGAAATAAATGTCTGGGGCTTTACACATAGATGTGAGTCTGTCCAAAATGTATCGGATCTGGGAGCGCTATTACTGGTATGGGAGGGGGGGGGGGAGAAAAAGGGAGGCGGTGGTTCCGGTCAATGACGAAAGTGGAAGGGCTCTGGCTCCAATCGATACGTAACGACTTGGAGGCAGTCTCGAGACTCCTGCCTCAAAACAGTCCCCTTACTGCCACACAAGATCAAGATTGGCTGCTGCCACCTCACCAAGCCAGAACACGCTGGACAAGCCGGCACCAAGAAGCTGGA
The DNA here is from genome assembly GCA_963969495.1 of Ceratothoa steindachneri. Lineage (NCBI taxonomy): Eukaryota > Metazoa > Arthropoda > Malacostraca > Isopoda > Cymothoidae > Ceratothoa > Ceratothoa steindachneri. The sequence continues at coordinate 47,633,760 of OZ018332.1, forward strand.
AAGGAGAAGGCATTTTCAATCACCCAATCGCTGTCACACTTAAAACATTCTCACATTGACATTCATACACACCCACCCATTCGCACTAAGACTCACCTGAATAACTATTCAGCTTCTATTTAAATTCCAATGGACACTACACAATATTATTTAAGTTCACTGTTAAACTCATTTACTAGTCAATCACTTAAAAATCAGACTAATCTTATTCCTGTCTTAAATATCGCCTGAGGAGGAAGACAGAGATGAATGGAGAAACACGATAGAAATCTATTGAGTCTCCCCACCCGGAGTGACTTCGCTGCATCCTCCTCATTCCAAACAACCTGAAAAAGAAGAAAGGGATTAGAGACGGGGGAGGGGAGGCTGACACCAACATACTACTACAGCATTCCCAGCCTGGGTGCCAGCTATATCTAATAAACACCTACACAAAATGGTGACCGTCCCAAATAGTTCCCTCCACATAGCAACTGGTTAAACAAAAACCATTACAGTACACCAAAAATTCTCCCGATCAAAGACCACCTCAGAATCTCTTTTAATATAACCCATCTAGGAGACCTCTAGAGAAGACCAACTACCATGGTCGCTTCCTGTCCTGCCCACTGCCAGGTTTGATTGAAGATAATCGGGGATGAGAGGGCAAATTAATTACACTGGCACCTTCTCATTTCTTCAGGAACTCCGCCGAGACTAGACAAGACCACGATAGACTTCTCCTCATGCATTGTGCACAAGCCAGATTGTCCACCCCGCCCCTTCTCATTCATGAGCTCCCATGTGTGGATCAAGGTGAGGGGTTGAAGCCGGGGCCTTGTGGGAAATATGTTTCCCTTGGACACTAGAACGTTGTTAGTTTTTTTATGTTGCTGTTTTGTTTTAAAATAGCATATTCTTAAGTTTTAGCTTTTTATAGCGTCTATGCTCATGTAGGTGACCTCCATATGAGTGCACTCATTTTTTTTTTATTATGATAGCCATTTGAGGAGAAGGCATCACCTATTTTTTTTGTTGGTGTTACCCAAAAGAACAAACCAAGGACGGACTTCATGGAGGAATTTTTGTGAAATTTTAATGTTTTTAAATGTTATGATATTTTTTAATTTGAGATTCTTTAATAGAGTGAATGACAGAAGGAGAAAGGCTGGCTAAGGGCATTATATTAGTTTGATTGGGTTTATGAGAGGGGATAGAAATCACTTGAACACTACCTCGACCAGTGAAGCAGATAAGCTCGGATTAAGGCCCTGGCCTGGGAAACTATATAGCTGAAACCTTTGTTCCTCCAAGTGTATTGCTGGTAATGCGTGGTGCTGTCACTGCCCACTTCCAGTAATGCCAGTAGCAGCATTGATGCGTATCACCCCAACCTTGATAACATTTTTTTTTTAATCAACAATGGCATCTCCAGAATTCTCGAACATAGTTTGTGTACAAAGTGATGAAGTTAGGGAAAGTGAGAGTATATGGAAAGTATATCATATTCCACTCTGTAAGAGGCACGGCGATTTGCTTTCCTGGCCGCCAGGCTGACAGGATCAGCGCCCCATCCGTCCCCCCCAGATAAGCCTCTTCTTTCTGACAGCCTGTTTTTTTACCCTACTTCCTCACTTTCCCTACAACCTCTCCTTCAACTTTCTCTGGTCGGCCTCTAATTTCACAAGGTAGATGCGGACCAGCTTCCTCTCACCCAACTATCCCGGATCGGGGCTGAAGGGGGAGGGGACAATGTTCCCTCACCGCTGAGCGGTCCGGGGTGGTGGGTTTTTAACAACCTGCTTCATCTCCACCCACTTCTTCCTCGCCCTTACTTTCTCCTTTCACTGTCTATCAATTTTATGCCGTGCCGATGGTGCTGCCAGGCGACTAAGCGGGAGGAGTGGCCTCAAATGATAGCAGCTGGTATGTCAGCCTCGCAGAGCGGGCTACTGTGTGGGATGATTAGCGTTTGCTTCCCATATCACTAATAGGGTCACGATGCCCGATGATTAGAATATAAAAACCCCTCTCTCCCTTTCCCCTTCACCAGCAATGGAGCCGCCTTCGGGCAGCTCCACAGAAAAAAATGGAGGTCCCCCCACCCCCTGTGCTTTTGCAGGGGACCCTCCAAACTACTAATACCGGAGAGGAGGCTTACTCCTCTCCTATGGGTGCAGGGGACTCCCCCTCACCCCCTTATCGAGTTGTCACGAATCCCTCTCTACTGTGGCAGTCCCTCATTTACTTTCTCAGGGAGTGCCAAGAAAGCACGCCAGTGACCCATAATTGACCGTTTCCGATGGGAGCTGCTCAATAGTGCCAACCCCCTTAGTGGGGGCGATGGATGATAGGGCCCATCGGCCCATGGCCTCGAAAGTTTTACGGGTGTGCATATTGAGATTACAGGGGGTCTCCTTACGTGCCATCCCCCACCCCCTCTCTTCCTCGATGGATGCTGGTTCACTGGCCCAGGATAAGACAAAAGGTACTTCAAGGGGACCCGTGATGTCTTGGGGGAGGGATGGCCACATGGAGGTCGCCCCTGAGGTGACGCCGCCCCAGACGTTAGGATCTTCCATGGGGTCGCACCGGGGCTCTGTGCCAAGTACAGAATCAATGTCCTCCCCTATGCAAGTTCCTCCTCAGACGGTGCGGACGCCCGAGGCCTTACATGGAGAGGAGGTATCTCCTTTCCCGGCTGGTGCCCCTGGGACAGCCAAGACCTTATCCATTTCAGAGAAGGATCTTGCTGAGGCCTGCCTAAGGGCTCGTGCCGTCAGAGGGGAGAAGCGAATTCATTCCCCGTCCTCTTCTCCCAAAAAGAAACAGAAAAAAGCCAAAAAAGACGGGGGGGGGGGGTCCTCTCCCTCCGTGGGAGCCACGGGGACGCTGACGTTTTGGTATGCGACCAAGCCAAAAACCACATCCAGCCCCGGTTCTCTCCCGGGTTGGGAGCCCCCGCCAAAGACCAAAAGTGTGCAGAGCGCAGCCTCGATTATGTTGGGGCCCCTCATTCAGAGATTACCTAGCTTTTTCGAGCCCGCTGGCTTCAAACGCCTGCTTGTTATTCGCTTCACTGATGGCAGCATGTTGGCTAAGGGCAACATGATCCACCAGAGAAGAGCTTTAGCTACTCTGTGTAAGTTTCTCCAAGGCCACACACGATAAGTCCAAATCGTGTGTGACCAAGTGTGTTTATTGCGGAGAGTTGCACCCCGCTTCTTCGAAACAATGTGTTGCATATCTCCCTGAGAAGAACATACTGGCAGTTCAGGCCCAGGATTGTCTCATTTCGCGAAGCTAAGGACTTGGTCCTGGACTGCCCGGATCTGCCTGAGACATCTTATGCTTCAATGTTAAAATCCAGGCGTACAAGCACAGTCGTTTCCGCGCCCATTCAGAACCCTTCTGCTGGTTCTACCCATCCCGGACTCTCTCCTGGTAGAGCTGGCAGGGCAGTATAACGGTTTAACACCCAGCCTTAGCTATAACCAGTGGATGCGCGATTTACGCCCGTTATGATGTCTCCGTTCTTCTATTTGCCCATGATTCCTCCTTTCAGGCAGTAGCAGTGCAGCTGCACCTGGATAGGAGGTATACTGTTATTTCCGCGTAATTCCACCGTCAGCTGACTTCGACGCGGGGGGACTTCTGCCTCGTCGTTGCACGGTTGCCGAGGCCCTTTCTCTTGATCGGAGATCTGAACGGTAGCCACCCCCTCTGAGGAGACTACTCGATTAATCCCAAGGGTCAAGTACTTGCCGAGTTGGAGATAGGTTTTCTGAATGTGAATGAGTTTATACATCACTGCCCGAGAACTGCTTCATTTTCCTGCTCCATCTATCTTTGTGCTCTCTGGATGACAGCCTGATTTGGGGTGGGGGGTAGTCGATGACCTCCATGGTAGTGATCACTTTCCCATTCACTGAGAGCCCGACTCGGTGATGCTTAACTCGGGTGCGGTGGTCCTCATTTCAGGAAATGCTTGATTTCTCTCTCAGTCGAAGAGTTTAGGTCGGTAGATGAGGCCTTTGAGCTCTTCTCCGGCAACCTCATCGCCGTGGGCCTAACTATTCCTAGAACGTCTGGCCGTTTTGCACGCCGACCGCTCCCGTGGTGGTCAGCCGAGTGTGAAGCGGCCCTCAAATAAGCGTTATAAGCACCGCCCGAACGATTTCACTGTCGGTGAATTTCGTCGAACTAGGTCTAGGTTCCGGTATGTTTCGAAGCACGCCCGCCACTCTTCTTGGCGGGAATACGTGTCTTAACTTAACGGGAAAGACCCCTCTAGCAGATGTGTGGAAGCGAGTCAAAAGAATTCGGGGCAAGATCTCGCAGGACCCCCCTCCCGTTCTCCAGAAGATGGGACCGCAATCTCGGACCTCGCCTCCGTGGTGGAATCCTTTGCTACCGCTTTCTCCGCATTCTCTAGCCGAGATGCTGCTCCGCCAGCATTCAATGTGCGTCGTGATGACGCTAAAGGCCGCCGACTGGACTTTACCTCCAGAGGCGGAGAACCTTTCATTGACAGGTTTACTTGGAGCGAATTGCGTTCCGCTCTCGCTTCGTGCGCGGACACTGCCCCTGGTCCGGACAATGTCCCATATGCCATGCTTCGACACCTGGGTGAGCGAGGCATGGCCTTTTGGTTAGATTTGTTCAACAGGATCTGTGTAGAGGCTATCCTCCCAGACTACTGGCGAATCGCTACTGTGCTCGCTTTTCGGGGAGAGATCACTCTACCCCGGCCGCAGGTGCCTACGCCGCCGAGACACGCCTGTCATACCCTAAGTCTTTTGGGTTTAGGGTTATGCAACTCCTTCGAGAGCTTCGTATAGCTCTCGGGCCGGTGGCGCCCCTGGTTCTGCCCAGGAGGCCACCCTCGAGGGTACCACCTTTGGCTATTTGTCGCCACGCCTCTGTTCTCAAAGCTTCTACAGCGCCGGGAGTATTGCGTTCGACCTTTTTGGAGCACACCTCGTGTCACGCTGGAACCGTGCCAGTGTATACGGATGGCTCCAAGTCCCAAGAGGGGGTCGGCTTCCACGCTGTGTCCCCTCTGTTTGAAATCAGTGGAGCTCTGCCAGGTGCTGCGTCTGTCTTCACGGCCGAGCTGGTGGCAATACACCACTCGGTCTCGTAGCATTGGAATCTCCGCATCCCCTGGTTCGCGATATCCGTGAGGCCACGGTTTTGGCGAGTCGGGCGGATATCGAGATTATCTCCTGCTAGGTTCCTGGACATGTATGAATTGTGGAGGATGAGCGCGCCAAAGAGTTCGCGAGACTGGGCGCAGACGAGCGTTTCACTCTTCCTCATACCGATTACATGGCAGGAATACAGGCTGCCCTCCGGGCAGCTCGACAAAGAGAATGGAGACAGTCGAGGGGGACTTAAAGTTACGTGCTGTTCCCTTGGATCAACCCCCAATCCTGCGACGGCTTCAGCCTGCTTTCTGTCGTCCCCGAATTGGACACCCCCCCACTTGATGAATCGTTCGCCTGCGCCATATTGTTACGACTGCGTTGTTCCCCCGACTCTTCAGCGCATTCTTGTTGAATGTTCCAGTCTGGGTGATCGCGCACGTTGAGCGGGTTCGCCACCGCTTCTCCCTTGTACTCGGACGGTTTCGTGCACACAAACTTGTGGATTATATGACTTTTTGGAGGAGTCTGGCCTCCTCCACTTTATTTGACTTTTTTCTTGTTGCATGTTCCTGTTCCGGTTGGAGGCGGGCCTACCCCTGACGCCGGAGCGTGCTTCCTTCTTGCCTTTTTTTCTTGTTACCTATTTTACCCTTTGTCCTTTTTATTATTGTTATCTGTTATTTACATATTATTTAGTTTTTAATATAGCCTAATAGTAGGCTATGTTGTGTACGGCGACTTATGCCCAAGTAGGCAGTCGCCAGATGGGCTCCCCCTCCCAAAAAAAGGTATATCACATTCCAAAGGAAAGGCTTCTTGGGCTCCTAGGGCCTGGGAAGGATACGCAACTCTCTCACCTACCCTGTGAGTTTATCCTGATAAATATAGGAATAATTATGAGTGAGACTCCCGCTAATGACTATCGACCTTGTGGCAATGATACCGCTTTGAATTACAGCCGAAGGAGCAGTTGAATTGCTACATGACTTTTACCACTGAAGGGGTGGAGAGAATTGTACGAGAGACGCTGCATTTGAACCGTCACGTCATGGAAGAGGTGGAAGGCCCACGCTATTGCCCCTCCATTGAGTCTAAGATACTGCGGTGAGTTGGTTATTTAACGGAGCTGTTAGGTGTGCATTGATGAGCACTAACCACACAGAAATCTGTGGATGATGCCATGAATTGTTAAAAGTATCTTCCGGAACCCTAGAAAGGTTTGTTTTGGGGTATGGTTTTTCCTGCCGTTTGATGCGTATTTCAGTTACCACCTACACTTTGATGTTGCATTCGAATTACAGGTGGTTATAATATGTGGTAACTGTTTTGCAAAGTTGACCCGACTCATTGAAGGAGTTCGTGTACAAACAGGAGGAGAATGATTGCGAAAAAGAGCAGAAGGATAGATTGAGGTCAGAAAGAGGTGAAACGGTGGGGCTATCCGGAATAACTAACTGTACCCACTGTGGTTTCATTTTTTTTGGTCAATGTGCAAACCTGTATCTTGCCGGGTAGTAGAAAGGATTTTTTAGTTAGTTTGTATCTGGATGCCCAATGCCCATCTGCTATCGGTACCTTGTATCAGAAGAATGCTCTTGGTGGCTGACAGCCAATTTTGTTCTGTAGAGGGTGACTGTTTTTGAGTTGGAAATAATTGGATTGGAAGCTTTGAGTGTGGCGTATTTGGAAACTAAGCCATTGGTGTGTGTGTGCGGGTGGGGGGAGAAAGAAAAGAAGCAACTTTGGTGCTGGTTGCGTGATTCTGCGCCTGGGGAAGGCCTGCCTTCTCTTAATGCCGGAGTGGGCTTCCTTCTTGATTTTTTTTCCTCTGCATCTGGACCGGACATCATATCAAACATTCTCCTAAAACACCTTAGTCCGAGTCATTAATGCCCCCACTCATCTTCACCCGCTCTATCTCCCATGAGTCTATTCCAAATGTCTGGAAATCTGATCACATCATTTCCATCCTTAATCCACACAAACTACCCACTGATCCTGCATCGCATATCCATTCTCAATCCACACAAACCACCCACTGTTCCTGTATCACATATCCATCATCAATCCACACAAACTACCCACTGAGCCTACATCAAAGATCCATAATCAATCCAGACAACCACCCACTGATCCTGCATCACATATCCATCCTGAATCTGCCTGTAAAGGGCACGGTGATGTTTTTCTTGCCGCCATGTTAACGGGACTCAGTGCCCCGTCCAGCCCCAGCGTAGCCTGCCTCTTCATTTTCTGCTAACCCCTACCTTATCTTCTGTACCAAATCTCTTTCAACCTGCATCATCCTTCCTCAACCCTTTTTACTCTTGTCACTTTCTCTCCCCCCTTTCATTGTCCTTTTCTACTGCCCTATGGTATAATAATAATAGGTGATCACCCACCCTACTCGTTAGCGAACTCGCCTACCCCCTTCCAAAACTTGCTCTTCTATCCAGAGAGGTTCTGGTTGCCCGGCGCACTTTCGTCCTCTTATGAGCATTAGTCGAGTGGCAGTGTATACCGATTACGTCGGGAGCCCCTCATTCTGAGACTACCTGACGTTTTCGAGCCCGCTGGCTTCAAATGTTTTCTGGTTATTCATTCCACTGATGGCAACATGATCCATCAGAAGAGAGCATAGCCTAGCTTGATTGATGCGTCACGTCTATTCTCATGGACGCAACGACTTCATGTCGCTTTCTGTCATCTTCGAATTGGGCACACTCGCGGGACGCACCGCCATTTGATAGAACGCTCCTGTGCGCCTTTTTGCGACGACTGCTCTGTCCCCCAGACTGTTCGGCACATTCTTGCTGAATGTCCCAGTCTGGGTGATCTTCGCCGACCGGTACTGGGACAAGCGGTGTCGCTACCGCTTGCCCCTTGTTCTCGGGATGCGGCTGGCCTTATCCATTTTATTTTTCTCTCTCTGTTGTAATTTGTATTTTCCTACTCCAAGGGGAGGCAGGCCGACGCCGGAGCATGCTTTCTTCTTCTTGCCTTTTTGCTTATTTTGTTGTTTATTGCTCATTTGTTTAAATTTGTTTGGTATTTTGGCTTTTTTTATTATTTTTTAATCTAACATAGTAACGTGATTACCACGACTTTTGCCTTAGTAAGCAGTCGCCAGATGGGCTCTTTAGAATAAAAATGCAGAATAATTGACTGGATTAAATCCACAATTTGTGGAAGAGGCATAGACTCCTCCTTGGAATTCTCACCAGAAGAACAAACAAGGAGAGTTCAAACTTCCTCAACAATCGTCACTTTTTTGTCTAAGTTGTGCTCACATAAAAATCTGTAGCTCCTAAAATAAACATTTCTCAAAGAAATTTCTCCATCAACACTTTGCTATACATACGAGTATGTACACATTTTTAGGGAAAGTTACAAAAAAAATCGATTACTACCAAGTGACCTTTTCAAGGTCAAAGGTCAAATTAAAGGTCAACCTTTTTGTTTGACCTTGTAAGGAAATACATGGATTAATAAAAGTAGTAGGGAATCTGATTAGCTTTAAAATGGCATCAGAATGAGCTATGTAGGTGCAGTAGTCTCCGAGATATTTGACTTTGAACTTTTCACTTTTTGCAAAAATTACCTTTTTTACCCAACTCTGAAGGGTCATATCTCAGAAACCATTTGGCCTACAGAGGTGAGACACGTACCATTTAATATGCCTCATTAAAGTCTACAAGTACAGTAATTTGCAAGAAAATCTGAGTCAGTGACAAAAAAATGGCCAAATCTTCTGCTGGGTTCCTGGACATGTAGGAATTGCGGGGAATGAGGGCGCCAAAGAGTCCGCGAGGCCTCGGAGACCGGACCAGCGTTTTGCTCTTCCTCACACCGACTACATGGCAAGAATACAGGCAGCTGTCCGGGCTGCTTGGCAAAGAAGATGGGAGACGGTCGACGGGAACTTAAAATTGCGTGCCATTGCGCCGCGACTGTTCCCATGGACCTACTCCCTAAGGCCGCGAAGGCTTCAGGTTGCTTTCTATCGTCTCCCAATTGGACACACTCGCGGGACGCACCGCCATTTGATGGAGCGCTCGCCTGCGCCCTACCGTGAAGACTGCGTTGTCCCCCGGACTGTTCGGCACATTCTTGTTGAATGTCCCAGTCTGGGCGATCTTCGCGCATGTTAACTGTCCCGGTACCGGGACGAGCGAGGTCGCTACCGCTTATCCCTTGTACTCGGGACGGATTCGTGCACATTCACTTATGGACTCTATGACTTTTTGGAAGAGGCCGGCCTTCTTCCCTTTATTTGACCTTTTTTTGGTGCTTCTTTTTGTAGGTCGCATGTTCCTGTGCCGAGGGGAGGCGGGCCTATCCCCGACGCCGGAGCATGCTTCCTTCTTGTCCTCTTGCCTTTTATCGTTGTTATTTGTTAGTTACATATTATTTGTTCTCTGTTATTTGTTTTCTAATATAGCCTAGTAGTAGTAGGCCGTGTGGTCTGCGGTGACTTATGCCCAAGTCGGAGGTCGCCAGATGGCCTACCACAATGAAAAAAAAATTCCTCATGTGAAGGATACTTCAGCCGGTACGAAGGATTTGTAACCCTTCTGGCGCGACGGATCTTTAATCTTCCGATGTGAAAGATCTTCACTCCTCCGATGTGAAGGATACTTAGGCCGGAACGAAGGATTTGTAACCCATCTGACGTGACGGATCTTTACCCTTCCGACGTGACCGGTCTTCCTTCGTCCGATGTGAGTGATCCTTCCTCCAGTTTGAATTATCTTTACCCCTCCGATGTGAAGGATTTTTAACCCTTCTAACGTGACGGATCTTTACTCTTCTGACGTTAAGAATCTTTACTCTGGTATGCAGGAAAGTGTTTTTGCTAAAAGCGCGCTCATCACCGCCCCCATCTTTTTTAAAGGTACCCGGGACGGTTGCATCAAGTGTGGCTCGAACCCGAAGGCCTCGACTCCTCTGTGATCTACCCCCAAGGGATCTCTTGCACGATGCCTCTTGAAAAGCAACAAGAACTAGTTCGCCTCATCCCTGGCCTCGAGGCAGCGGAAATCGTCCAACCCGGTACCTTTGAGTGTTCCTCCATTGGCCGTTTGAATTCCCCCTGAGATCATTCCTTGAAGGTGTCGTGCTAATCTTAACTCCATTGATTCATGAACCGTTTTTGCGAGTATTCGAAGAGGTTCAAGACTCATGGCTGATCAGAGCGTTTGTGAATTAATGTGGCATCTTCAGGGGAGTTGCATGTATGTTGGTGTATGAAAGTGAAACTGGTATGGAAGAAGGAAAGATCTCGAGGTAGAGAGGGATGCTTGGTGAGAGAAAGGACATAGTGAAGAACTACTGGGTAAAAGGTATGGTGTGAACGAGGCTGTTGCTGTGGTATGGGCGTGTAAGAAAAATGAATAGAGATATACTTGTAAAGAGTATACAAACGTGTATGGAGTGAAACTATGGTATGGAAGAAGGAACGATCTTGAGGTAGAGCGGTGTAATTGGACAAGTTGAGAGGAATGCTTGGTGTGAGAAAGGTAGACATAGTGAACAACTGCTGTGTATGATGTGAACGATGTTGTTGCTGTGGTATGGGCATGTAAGAAAAAGGAAAGGACAGATATGTTTGTAAAGAGAATATACGAGTGTGTATGTAACCGTGTAAAAGGTGGGTTGGTTATGTGAATGAGCGTTTGAGAGAGAAAGGGTTGTCAGGATGTAGTGGGTGATATTGTGTTGAGGGGGTTTGTGAAGGGGCTTCTGCCCAGGCATGAACTTGAAATACTACAGCACGTGGCCCTTCCATTGCTATGAAGTACCATTTGGCCTGACCCTAATGCTTGATGGAGCATCTCTGAATTTGAGGCTTGTAGGTGACAGAGTTGCGAACTGTGAATTAAGGGATAGATTAGGCATAGAATGCATTAGTGTGACACAGAAGAGGCAGACTGGGTGGTTTGGTCATGTGGAGAGGATGGAAGATAATAATGGGGCGAAGGGTGTTAGGAGGTTGGGGGTGTAGCTGCCAAAGGGAGACCGAGGAAGACGTGGAATGAGGTCATACAGAGGGACGTCAGAGATATGAGTTTGAATAGAGAAACGGCCAAAGATTGAGCAGCGTGGAGAGCCACCATTAGGTAAATAAGGCCGACACATGCAAGCATGTATGGTGCCTTCAAAAATGATGATGATGAATGCATGAGAGATGTGGTAGATAGCAAATAATTTTATTGGCGTTGATCGCGCCAACCTCTTTATTATAAGATTTCGTCCGTAACTTTTCTGTGCCCTGGCGAAGGACCTGGCCATATCTACTGCTGAAAAAAAACCCCTGTAAAAGTGGGGTAGGACAGTTCAGTCTGATAAGTCTTATGAACTTGTAGTGAGGGACCTTCCCTGTGATTGCTTCCGTGCCGTTCTGATTTTCGGTATTAATGATCTCTAGGTTATGGTGTGGAGTACGACTTCGTAAATCCACGAGAATTGACGCCGCAACTGGAAACCAAGAGGATCCCGGGCCTCTTCTTCGCGGGGCAGATCAACGGGACGACGGGGTACGAAGAGGCTGCAGCTCAGGGCGTCGTGGCCGGGATCAATGCAGCGGCCAAGGTTAGTTGACCTTAAGATGCCCATGTTAGAGACTAGACCTTTCCCCCTTCCACAACCTGTACCAGTGCCATGGGTGATAAACGGAGGCTAAAGGGCAAAGAAGCTTTATTGTGGGTAAATTGGAATAGAGTAGGAATGAATGAATTATCGCATTGTAACTGTCCCCTGACTAGCTGCCGACAGAACAGGAATTATCCATCTTTCTCTAGGTTCTGTCTTAATTGGTCTTTTATAGGGCATATACAGGCTGCAGTAGATAATTTGTCGCCTAACTTCATTATTAAAGAAAATAGCACAGAAGTTCATACTCGTATATAAATGTATTTACCAACGTTACATGTTAAAAATTTGAAAGATTTGTACTATTGTTTTTATCTGATGAATTCAACGACGACTACCAGGCCTCCTCGACGGTCCCTCTGTTTAACTAGGTGAAAACTGTGGTGGTCCTAGACCTAAGCTCCACCTTGGTGGTGTACGGATACTTGTTAGGGTGTCTCTCACCTGCGCCCTACGCATAATAGTCCAAAGGTTGCATTCCGGGGAGTTGGTAGGGCAGATATTCGGAGTGATGTGGTCAAAGAAATTGTCTGACAGCCAAGACTGGGTCCTCCTGCTTGTGTGGCATGGTGCAGACTCCTGTTACCACACGTACGGTCTTCCAGTGGCCAGCCACCTCCTCCAGGCAATTGATGCAGCCATCCTTATTGAGTCTGAGGACCTCCGGGAAGATTAACGGGATCACAACGTGGCCCTCGCTATTGACCACCCCAAACACTATGATGTGGACCGGGAACTTGGCCTTCATGACTCTCGACGCAGCAAGCCAGAGGTTTTGGGAGTTCCCCACCTGCTCCTGGTGGAAATTCTTCTCGTCTTAGAAGAAGCAAAGCACGCCAGGATTGAGGGGGATGCTTTAGTTTGTTCACAAGCATCGCAGCACGATCCTTCCGCTTGTCCTTTATCTTCTCTGACAGAAGTTGCCTCTTTTCGCATCTTGTATGTGTAGTAGCGAATCTCCTCACGCACTAACCTCCTGATGAGAGATTCTGACATTCCTTTGTCCCTGGATATGGACTTGCTGGGATCGTTGTCAATTATGCCCTAGATCTCCGCGACAAATGTGGGGGTTTCATTTCAAGACAGAATACTTAGAGAGGGGTTTCCGAACCGCCATACCCTCGTAATCACACTCTGGCTCATCCAACTCACTTCTGATCCTCTCCACCGTCCTCAGATTGACATCCAAGCACTCGGAGTTCTTCGCATGTGAGCTGCCGACATGAATACAAAGCTTTGCCTTTACCCCAAATATTGGAGGATTGAATTCAGCCGTGGCAATGCTTCCTTCACACATTATACACAACTGATTCTACTATGAGATGAAGAAGAGAGAATCAACACTAGACTAAACGCCTGCACGGCATTCAGAGTTGCCAACGGCGACCTATTACCCACCGCACCCTTTAAGGGTACTGTCTGCAATGCCGCGATGACTTCATGTTGCTTTCTGTCGTCTCCGAAACGGACACACTTGCGGGACGCATTGCCATTTGTTGGATCGCTCACCCGCAACACCTTATTGCGATGACTGCGTTGTCCCCCCGGACTGTTCGCCACATCTTGTTGGATGTCCCAGTCCGGGTGATCTTCACGCACGCTACCTGTCTCCTTATCGGGCCGAGCGTGGTCTTTACCGTTTGGTCCTTTTACTCGGGACGGGTTCGTGTACACAGACTTGTTGACTATCTGACTTTTATGGATTATAGGTTGGCCTCTTCCATTTCATTTGACTCTCTTTGTTGTAGGTCGCATGTTCCTGTGCCGGGGAAAGGCGGGCTTTCTCCCCGATGCTGGAGCGTATTTCCTTCTTGCTTATTATGGGGGGTTTTTTTTCTTTTTAGTTTTTGCATGTTTTTTGTTTGTTTGTTTGTTAATCTAGCCTAGTATTAGGTTGTAGTGTTTAACACGATCTGGACAGAGGGTATCCTCCCAGACTACTGGCGAATGTGCTGCTTTTCACAAGCTGGGGAGAGATCACTCAACCTTTAGCCAGTTTCGGCCCAATTTCTTTTACCTCCTGTATAAGCCAGCTGATGGAGAAATTGGTAAATGTTTTAGATTAGCCTTTGTCCTAGACAGGGAGACCACCTGTCTTCCGCACAGTGAAGTTTCTGTAAGTTCCACTCCACAACGGATGCTTTGCTCCAACTAGAAAATGCTATCTGCAAGGTCTTCGTTCGTAGCCATCACTACCCTGCGGTATTTTTCTATCTGGAGAAGGATATGATACCGCATGGCGATACAGTATCAGGGAAACCCACGCCTATGATGTGCGAGTTTTACGCATCCATATTCAAGGGTGTATAGTTGAAGGTGGACTCAATCCACTTGTCGACTACTCCCTTCCACACTTCCCCCATTGAGAGCCTACTTCCCGATGCCGGAGAGATGCCTCTCGCTCTACGCCGGGCACAGTGCATTATATGTTTGTACCCTTCTTGCTTTTGTTTTATTTGTTGTTTGGTTGGTTTTTGATTAGGTTTGTTTGTATTGGTTTTTGTGTGAATTTGAAAGTAGCCTTGTACTAGGCTGAAATTTTAATTACGGTGAAATATGTATGTACTTGGTGGCAGTCGACTGATGGGCGCTTAAAAAAATAAATACTGCAACAGTGAATTTCACCATCCCTAAATTACTGCAAGAATATATTTCATCACCCCTAAATTACAGCAATGGTGAATTTTATCATCTCTAAATTACAGCAATGGTGAATTTTATCATCTTTAAATTACTATAATTTCATCATCCCTAAATTACTGAAACGGTAAATTTCATCATCCTTAAATTACTGTGATGGTAAATTTTATCATCCCTAAACTAACACCAGTACAATTCATCAGCTCCAAATTACTGCAATGGTAAATTTCATCAGCCCTTAATTACTGCAACAGTAAATTTCAGCTTTCCTAAATTACTGCAATAGTAAATTTCAGCTTTCCTAAATTGCTGCAACAGTAAATATCATCATCCCCAAATTACTGCAATGGTAAATTTGATCATCCCTAAATTACCACCAGTAGAATTCATCAGCTCTAAATTACTGGATTGGTAAACTTCATGATCCCTAAATTACTGCAATGGTAAATTTCATCATCCCCCCAAATTACTGCAACAGTAAATTTCAGCTCCCCTAAATTACTACACTCATAAATTTCATCAGCTCTAAATTACTGCAATGGTAAATATCATCATCCCTTGATTCTAGAGCAAAGATGTGACATTTTACATTTATGCAGTTAGTTTTGAAGAGTGAAGAAACTTAGCGGTCAAACTTCCATTATTGTGATTCTGAGAAAGGGGGATGGATGCTCTGCCTGGCTGATTGAATCCAGAGAATAAATACCGTGGAAATGGGCCCAGTCTCCTCATGGCGATCTTTCATTGACAAAATCCTTCTTCACAGTGCCTCAAAAAAACAGGTCTAATTCTGAACCGGACTAACAGCTACATCGGTGTTCTCATCGATGACCTGACGACCCACGGGACATCTGAACCTTACCGGATGTTCACGTCAAGAGCGGAATTCCGGTTGAGTCTCCGACCGGATAACGCCGATCTTAGACTCACCCCCATAGGTAAGATTCCGCCTCTTCCCGCGGTCTTCAAGGCCTTGAACACTGGTTCTCCGGGGGACGAATCTTCCTTGGGGAATGGTGTGAAGGTTCATGAGAGTCAAACATACCTGGTACACAAGAAAAGAGTTCGATCATTTAAGCGTACAAAGTGCCAGCGCTGTCGCCTATGTACCATCAACACATCTTTATTTTATTTTCAGTCCGATTGGATGGTTGTTGTTGTTTTTTTAATAATAAAAATTAAGTGTAACAGTGAGTCCCTGCCTTTGTGTAATATCCCGCGCTGCTACAAACGAAAAGCTTTAATGGCATCTTTGTCAAGGTTACCTCTTACCACGTGAGCTGGTCTGATCGAATATGGAAGCACGTCAGTCCCAGTCTTGGAATTAAGCGCGTCCTTGACTTTGCTCTTTTTTTTCTCTGAAGGTTACGAAGTGGGTTGCGTGTCTGAGGAGAGGTACAAGAAAGTGTTGGATGTCTCAACGAAACTGACCTCTTGGATGGATCTCTTGAAAAAGGACCAGAGAACGCAGGCTGAATGGGAACGGATATTTCCATCCTTGGACAAAGCGAAGAATAAAACCGTAAAGAAAAGGTGGGCATTTGTGCATGGAGGAGGTGGGGGACAAGTGATGAGTACCTGTGCGGGAGGAAGGAGTCGACACAGTCGCTTTCATGGTTTGTCGCCCCCGCAAGGGGGGAGATCCTACCTTTTGGAAACTAGCACTTTCAAAAGAATTGCGACCCCCGCCCTGACCCTTTCTCATCATCATGAACATTCGTCTCGCAAAGCCTGCCTAAACCTCACACCAAGCACACACCATAATATCTTAGGAACCTGAAGACCCACCCAGGAAGAGTCGGCGCCGCCCAACTCACATGAGAGGTAGGGGGCCCGTCAAGTAAGTAATACGCTCTCCCAACCCCAATAATAAAGATCTCCAATAAACTGCATTAAAAGCAGTACGCAAAGAACATTATCCCGACATCCACAATGTGATTCAGTTCTCAACACCACAATAAACCACGCGATACCCTTAGCACTATATGCAACACCCATATCTTTCACAACCAAGGCATCCATCACACACTAAACAATCTACCTACACATAACCCAACAGTCGGGCTAATTACTGGGTCCAAACTCCTAAACGTCCACTGCTGATACCCTTTAGTCACCTTGGAAAGGTCCCCAACCAAAACTTATCACCTGCAAACACCACTTTAGTGTTAACCATCACAGACATCAATACACGCTTCCTTCGGTTCGTGTGGCACAATTCAACAGTCGTAACACGCCCTACATTTGTACACCTTAGACAAAACAAGGTGCTGAAATCCTCCACGGTCTGCTGAGTTTATTGAAGTGGCTGGCACCGGGGCAGAACCACATGCCAGGGCCTACAAGAAATAGGTTTCTTAACGTTTCCTTGTACCCTTTTTAACCACCTTTTTCCTTCATCTCTTCGTTCCCTTATTCACTTACTGGAAATTACATCGTTTGCAGTAGGGTTTTTTTTTTAACAAAGTCTAAATAAAACCCATTTGTATACATAATTTCAGTGCATTCAAAGTTCTCGAGGATTTGCCGGTCAGTCTCCCTATAGAGGACCTTATTGGAGGCGATTCTCCTTTGGCCCCACTGAAGGAGAGGGAAATGGAGGCAGGGTGCTTGCCGCATCGTCTACAGATCCAAGCTCATTATTCACACTCCATCGCTAATGAGGAGAATCTGATGAAGTCCGTTCGCATGAATCTGGCCTTGACTTTGCCTCCGTTCCTGGATTATTATAAGTAATTCCTGACTTTGTTTGACTGGCCTCCTTTTACCGAGAGTGAATGTGTTGGCGGGCGATTGTTTGAAGACTGTGTATCAGGTGGATGGCTTTACTTAGTCGCCCCCTGAGTCTCTTAAGTAGAACCTGGTAGTGGTAGTGGTGGTTCACTAACCTGCCTTTATCCAGGCGGATCCCCAACTGGATAATGAAATCGACATAAGATCAGTATGACAATCGTTCGTGAGCCAGAGTCCGGTCCTCTGGGGAAAGGTGCCAGGAAGTATTATGTTTTGACACCAAACAGGTTCATGTGGAACCTTCGTCGCCACGGGGTGGAGGTATCTGTTCCTCGTCAGAGGTATGTGGATATAGATACCCATTGTCAGAATTCCTTGGAACAATGTGTGTGTCGTGCTGCGAAGACGGGAGAGGAAAGAAAGTGTAATTGGCTATGTGTGGGATGAAAAGTGTAAGATATGACTACCCCAGTAGAGGGCTGAGCCAGATCTCTACGTGCGCGGACATTTATGTCCACTCATGCCGGAATTGAACGCGATACCGCGACGTCAGCGGACGAACGTCGTACCCACTCGGCTAGCAAGAGCTCTGGTAGAACCTGGTAGCAGTCAGGAATCACGCCAGGCACTTTAGCCCACAGATCTCCTAGCGTGATTATATCGAAAGATGGTCGAGGGAGTGGTAGGATAGGATGAGATGAGAAGTGTTTCGGGGGGGTTCTAACGGGGCAGTCGAGGTTTATTCTATTTCTGTATTCATATGAAGGAGGTATCCTGATTTCTGGCGAGCCAGGGAAACTGATGCGGTGATATAGAGTGGCTTTGGATTAGTGAATGGTGAGAGGGATACTTGAAGTAGGGTGTTTCACGGGTTGTATTGTAGTTTAGTTCGGTAAGATTGGGGAAAGGCTTAATATAATTGGGTGTAGTGGGTAGCTTGAGTTAATCTGTCGAGGGGAATAGGAGTGGAGAAGGCGTGTAGTCTGTGCGATGGGCATCAATGCTTTCTAAAGAATTGTGTACTCTGGTTTAAGTGCTTTTCCATGAGGGAGACTTTTCGTTTCAATGTGGTCGTTATTGTGTAACCAGTTGCGATGCGGATGGTTTGGTCTGTTTGTATTAGATATGGTTGGTGCCCTGGTTTAGATGCTAGTTTAGTGTAGTAGATGAACTGTGTATAGAATGTTTAGTGTTTCTGTCTGTTGTCTGAAGATTGTGTTTGTGAGGGTTTTGAGTGTTGAGTTTGGCTATGGCCTTCGAGGTAATGTCTTTTTTTTGTGGAGGTCATGGGTGATACATGTTGGTGTGGGGTTACGGTTGACTGTGGAGTAAAATGCATGGGTGGTAATTTGATTCGGGATACATAATTAAGTGATTTTTTGTGTCTGGTGTGAACTAGTTTTCGGACATGTTTAGGGTTCTAGGCAATGTCCATGCAGAGTTAGATTGGAATGTGATGGATTGGTTAAAGGCGTAGATATTTACCGTGGAATGAGAACGCCAAAGAGTCCGCGAGGACTGCGCAACCAGACCAGCGTTTTTCGCTCTTCCTCCCAGAGAGGGGAACTTAAAGTTACGTGTCATTGCGCCGCGACTGTTCCCATGGACATACCCCCCACCCCCACCCCGAATGCCGTGACGGCTTCAGGTTGCTTTCCGTCGTCCTCGAATTGGACACACTAGCGGGAGGCTCCGCCACTTGATGGAGCGCTCGCCTGCGGCCTTACTGTGACGACTGTGTTGTCCCCCGGACTGTTCGGCAGATTCTTGTTGAATGTCCCAGTCTGGGTGATCTTGGCGCACGTTACCTGTACCGGGACGAGCGGGGTCACTCCCCCTTGTCCCTTGTACTCGGCACGAGTTTGTGCACACAGACTTGTGAACTATACGACTTTTGAGTTTTTTTATTATACCCCTTTACTCGGCTGTGTTGTGTACAGTGACTTCAGCCCAAGTAGGCAGTCGCCAGATGCCCCCCCCCCAAAAAAAGGTAAATATTTAGGTAGTAGGGGCAGATATAGCATTCATGAAAAGATTGAAGAGAAAGGATAAATGGATGCTAGATGTGCATGAAGGAGACTTTTGAGAGCGCCTTAAGTCCGTGACTGGATCAGGTGCTACAGCACATAACATCCTAGCACGAAGGCCATGTGGCGCCTCAAAAAAGTCTGTCTAGTTTTGTGTTTAGTAGTGCTTGAATGGGAGGGAGGGCATGCTTTTTTAGTGTAGGGATACGGGCCGATAAATGGTTGTCGCCTAAGAGTGGCGGTGGAAGTTAGCGGAGTTATGATATATTGCGGTGGTTTTGTTTAGTGGCTTTAGTTCGTATTTTAAGTGCCTCTGTTCGATTACGAAGTTGATACTGCAGCTCTTGAACTGTCTCTCTTTTACCCTTAATTTAGAATTGAAGTTTGTTATAACATTACACCCTTTATCCTCGATTTCTCTTTGCTTCTCTTTTCCCCCCTGTAATTCATTATCTTTCTTGAAAATCAATGCAGAAATCACTAATTGCTATGTTCATCTTTTTCTCCTCGTGGTTTATTCCCCCCCATCCATGAAATGCCATATTGCCATCCCCCCCCCCCCCCCCGCTCCCGAGGTACGGCTTAGTCGAGTGGTAACACCGCTGCCGATTACATCAAAGTTAAGCCACATGATGTGTTTAGTCCTTGGATTGAATTCCAATTCAAGTTAATTTCAAGGCAGCTGCCATACGCTGTAGATACCGGGGGTTCGAATCCCACTTTAAACTGAGTCCCTACGGAAATAAAATGTCTCAAAAAAACGAGTGCAGTACCGTGGTAAAACCCATACCCAAATTATTTTTGACCTCCTTCAGAAGAGGGGCTAGCTCTCACGCAACCCTGCTCTTCGGATCGTCCCTTAGCTACCGATTTATCTCCTACATATTTTCACTTCCCCTAATTAACTACTTTTATGATCACTTGCTCTTTGCCTCTTTTTCTCTTGCACCTAAAGCTCTTTACGGTGGGGATCTTGGTATATTTCAATGCGGTAGGAGAAAGAAAAAATGTGGGAGAAGAGAGTCGAAGGAATAAGCCGTATTAAGTTGGGACCGTAGAGTGACCCGGTCCAAGTTCACTTAACGAAGTGAACTTGGGTCCCCACCACCCACTGTTTGTGTCCATTTCATAGGTTGGGTCACAGTGGTAATGTTTACTTTGTAGAAACTTCTACCGGTGGTAATCTACTTAGCAGATTCTTTTCACTAAATGTGTCTATATTTATTTGTAGATTACTAGTTAATTTAATTCATGCTAGAATGCAGATAGTTCATTTAATTGATGCTAGAATGCAGATAGTTCATTTAATTGATGTTAAAATGCAGATACTTCATTTAATTGATGCTAGAATGCAGATAGTTCATTTAATTGATGCTAGAATGCAGATAGTTCATTTAATTGATGCTAGAATGCAGATACTCCATTAATTGCAAATATAATTTTTGAAAAAGGGTATGATGTAAGTGGATGGGGTTAATGAGGGTTCATGCTGGGGCCTTCTGCCCAGAGATGATGTGACGTGAGGAAAAAAAATGATACGTGGCTTTGTGATTGATATGGCTTAAAGAGATGGCATGGTGGGTATTTTTAATGGTGCTGATGTGCACCGATCCCACCGGTTACGTTTCAAGTTAACTTCTGTTCCCACATTTCCAGTCCCCAGCTGCGTTTGTCCAATGAAATGAGGAAGAAACTCTCCCAAATTCGTCCTACTACGGTGAGGATATTTTCTCTTTTGCTTGTTCGTTTCTGTGGAGCCTTTCTCTCACGTGCCACCGAAAAAGGCTCCAGTGCAAATGGGTGGTAAAGCTTGTACTAACCCTCCAAAAGTTGCCTTGTGGCAAGCAAACTTGTTGTACCAGTCCCACTAACCCTCCATGAGAGGATTCGAGTTTCTTCCTTTGAGTTAGTTCTGGATTTTTTTTTATAAACTTGATCCTAGCTAGCACATAGAGATGCTATAAAATTCCCACAGCATGCAACAGCATCCCTTCACTCAGGTCCTCCTAGGACAGTCTCAGAAGGCGCGGCCCCACTTGTGCTAACGTTGGCGGTGCTAACACAGGCTGTAGAACCGAAGCTTTCTTCCTTAATCTCCCAAGAGATCGGTTGGTACAGAGGTCATTTGCTCCTGGGGAACTATTAATAGTAAAACTGGTTCTAGAGGTTTATAATACTATATCCCTTTTCTAGTATTTAAGGGAGACGTTTGGTATTATACTTCTCTCAAATTTGGTCTTTTTTCACTACTTCCTTCCTATTCTACTTCCCCTGAACACGATATCTTTGAATAACGTCCCTTTCACTTTTATTAATGGTTAATCGCTTTCCCACTGGGTGTGATTTGCGCGCATCAACTCCACTATCAGCTTGACTTGATGGGCTCCGCATCTGCCCGGCCCAATACCGCCATTGTGTCTTCCCAAAACAGCTCCCCATCCGACTTTTGTCACCTACGACTCTTGCCGCAAGACGGTATGAGTAATCGCTCTTTCCACATAGACTTATAATTTGATCTATCAAATTCACAGAGGAGTGAAAGGTTGTTCCTTCAATCAACCTTTGTGTCCTATGAACTGCTAGAGACGTTCACAAAGTGTTAAGTTTTGCTTGCAATCATTGAAATCCATCCAGCTTCCACTTTTCATTGCAGATTGCAGCCGCTAGCCTCATTCCTGGAATAACTCCCGCCGCAATTACCAGTCTTTTTATATTTGCTAAAGTCAAACAGCCAAAGGCCAACAGTAAAGCTTTGACTCTTAAGTAATTTATTACGTGCGATGTGATATGTACATGTAATATTTTGATAATAAATATTATTTTTTATTTGTGTTCTTCCTCCTACCCAGATGAGGGGGGGAGGGGGTGGTGGTGTCCAATGATGTACATGCATTCTAATTTTGGTTAGTATCTAGTGCAATCTCCGTGCTCTTGCTACTAACTATTTCGCTACATTCTTGTTCAATGTACCAGTATGGGCGATCTTCGCGCACGCTACCTGTCCCGATACCGGGATTAACGGGGTCGCTATCGCTTGCCTCTTGTACTGGCCGCCTCCATTTTATTTGACTGGCCCGTTCGGCCGCCCTCTGCCCTTTAGTGACTCCTATCTTTTGTTTGTGGCAGAGAGAGTGGGATTCGTTTCCCCCTTTCTAAGCTGTCCCTTATTAAATGTTCTGTCCGTTCCTGGTCCTCTAGCTCTCAGCGACTCCGCTCTTGGAAGGTTGCTCTTTGCCGGCTGCGAATTGGGCACACGCGACTCACCCATGGCTATTTAGTTTCGGGTAGAGGCCGGGTTGCCCCTGGTTGTCCCTTTTGCGGTGGTGAGTTGTTTGCGGTTAACATCTTAGTAGTTTGTCCCCGCCTTGCTTCCCTACATTTTCTGGTGTCGCCCCCCCCTATCCCCCTCTGCTCGACTTCGCTTTCTTTATTATTAATAGAGGACTCCCTTCGCCCCCTCCCCTCCTTACATTTTTATCGCGAAGTGTTTTATCCCTTTTGTAACTTGTCTTTTCATTTTTGTCCTTTGATTTATTGTTTTATCTTTTGTCTTGTACCCTCCCATGCCGTTGGCGCATGTCATTTGTTTATTGCCCCAGCTGCCCCTGTTTTTAGAATGTGTGTCGTGTGCCGCCGTCTTTTAGTCCTTTGCTTTTCCCCGTTTTTATTGGGTGTTTTCCACACCCCTTATGACCTTTTTCGGGCGACCCCTTTATATCATTGAGAATCCATTAAGATTGGTCGGCTGTCTTGTGTCCCTTAAATTAAATTACTTGACTGCTGTTGATTGCATACTCTCGACGCCGGAACGGGTTTCCTTCTTGCTTATTTTGTTTTGGGCTGTTTTCTTTAGGTTTTTGTTTGTTTTCAATTACAGCGATTAATGCCCTTGTAGATGGACACTAAAAAAATGCTATGAACTAGATCTATTTTGAATTGCATCAAAGCGCCGTCAACCGAGGATTAATAAGGTCTGCTTTTGCAATCATTAACTTCCTCGAGAGTTTTCTTTTTTTTTCTCATTCGCTTTTCTTATATCCTTCCCACTCCTTTTTTTTTCAAACCTTTAGTCCCTCTTACTCCTTGCCGCTTAGTAAATGGGTCCGCAGTAAAATCTCCGTAATTTTCTCGAATATGGCTTTAGAGTCCCCATAATTCTCGGGCGCATGTAAAAGTCGAGTAAGCCTGGTTAGAGGTTGCTGGTAAGTCGCAAAATTGAAATCCCTTCTCTTATAACCTCAGCCCGCAGTAACCCAGCTAATCTGCATCAAAATGTGAATCAACCAGTTGAAATGTGAGGTAGATGTGTGATGACGTTTGTAGAGGTATGCCCTTATAATAATAATATTTCCCCACCTCTTAAGATATTGCTTCAGGAGAGAAAGCGAGCCGTTACCCCCCCGCCCTCCACCACTCTTTTTTGGACTCGCCGCCAGGTCTCCGCAAAATTCACACCGAGGCATGACGCTGAAATTGAGGCTACCTCCCGGCCGTCTCAATCCCCCCTCGGGTCGGAGATTACTCTGTACGTTCGCCGTGAACCGCTTTTATAGCTCCAGCCGCTGGTCGTCCGTCTGACCTGCTGATCCTTGCCGTTGATACTTCCCGATAAGGAGTTGCTCGATTTGTCACGCCCGATAACGAAGGTTCGAGAAAGCCTCATTCTTTTCCTGTTTTAGAGAACTCCGGGTATATATGCACCCTCTCCTGGATTACAGACAGATTTGTTTAGACGAGACTTCCCGAAAGGAGTGCAATTACGAAGTAATCTCCCAAGAAGTGAGTGACGATCGCAAGCCACGGAAGAGCTGAACATTACACACGTATCTTCGGGTCAGGGAGAAGAGAGTCGTGAGGCAACGTCAGTCTTTCTCAACCGCCTTCGGACCAAGGATTGGAGAAGCCGTCCTCCGAAGTTCTTCTGGTGACCTCTTGAGGACAAGAGTCCCGCATCTCGCAAAACACAAGTTCGAGAAAGTAGCCCCACCCGCTGAGGGTTTGTGGCTACCACCCGTGAGTAATCAAAGTCACCAAGACCTCCCCTAAGTTTTCTCCACCTTACTCTCGAGGTTCGAAGGAACTAAATCACTCACTACCCTAAATCTCCCATTATAACCATTCAATAACCCAAGTTATCTAATTAGTAGTCGGAACCTAATTCCGTCCTTTTCCAGCCAGTCATACCCTAAGCCCTTTGGGTTTAGGGCCAGGAAACTCCTTCGAGAGGTAGATATAGCTCTCGGGCCGGTGGCGCCCCTGGTTCTGCCCAGGACGCCACCCTGGACGGTACCACATTT